>JAOXNO010000041.1:50132799-50151801 GCA_028565335.1 Limnodromus scolopaceus | reverse complement strand
TTGCCTTCCTCCAGTCCTCAGGCACTTCTCCTGTTCTCCAAGACCTCTCATAAATGATGGAGAGTGGCTCAGCGATACTGACACCGCTCAGCAGTACTTGTTTTAGTATAACAGTGTTTAAATTTAGGTAACAAAAATTACTTTCATGATCATTGCTGGCTGGTTAACAGATCTTACTTATTTTCTGAATATTAATCAAATCCTTGGGAAAGACAGTTATTAATTTCCCTGTGGTTTTCCTATGGCAGTCATCATTGTAGTATGCCAGTACTTCACACTTTTTTCCCCACATCATTCTTGTTCGGTTTTTATTCACATTTTCCAGATGGAAATCAAGACAGTTATTTAGATGCAAATTGTTTATTCACTTTGTGTATGGCATTATAAATTAAATAGTTCTCATTGATGCTAATTTTAGCTGCAAATTCTTAGCACATCTGATCAGATACTTAAGGGGTAGGAAGCAATTAATGAACCCATGTCAAATATGTGACTTCTTATCTTGCAGCATGTTACCTGAGAACTATCACAGAGGCAAGGAAAGAATACGGCTTCCCAGGGTATCAATGATTGCCTTAAGCATGAGCCCATCCTGTCCTCTTCTTAACATCCCCAGCCCCATTTGCTACTCATCTTCCAGCCTAGGCAACAAATGGGGGAATATCACGTGGAACCAAGAAACAGCCATGAAATTCAAACTGGCATATACAAAGAAAATGGAAGAATTGGTATTTAGTTGTAAAGAGCCCAGAGGAATCACTTACTAAAGTTACTAAAACCAGACAGACTCCTTAACTCCCCAGTTACTTCATATGCTATCCAACAGATGTGTTGCCAAATAGGGGTCAAATCTCTGGTTGAACTGGTGTACAATACCTTTTGAAACAGATGCATTGATTTATGCTTTATTTAGGTTTGTGCTGACAGCGAGAACCTGTCAGGAATACTCAACTCCTGACTTTCATCACACCCTCTGATGACTACTGAACATACAGGAAAACAATGGCCGGTATTAATGCTCTCTATGGGTAACTAGAGAAGAAAGATGGAGCAGGGTTGCTGTGTAGCCAAGATGATAGGAACCGTAAATCAGTGAAAACTAGGAAAGATCTAACTAAAATAAACAGAAGTAAAGCACTGTAATGGTGGAGTGGTGGGGAGCTGCTTGTTTTCTTTTCTGTTTTCCCTGTGAATTCACCAAAAAAAATACTGATGAAGAAAGGAACTGTGGCAAAAGCAATTGGGCATAAAATAAATGAGACTGTGTATACTTCTCTGATTGATTATGGTTTACATCAAAACCTAATATTGTTTATACTCAAGTGAGATGTGGGTTACTATTCCATGCATTTTTAGTATGACTGTCTTTGTATTTACTTGTTTAATGAAATATGGATCTTGAGACCTTCACAGTGCTGCTGCTTCTGCAGAAACTCAGTGAAGTGGAAGGTGAATATGCTCAACCATACTCATTTACTTTTGTTTTTAATTAATTTTTTTAGTTTTTAAAAATCAGAAATATATTACATCCCAAACATTCTATAAAAGATAACATGTGGAGGTGCGAGTAGTCATAATAAAAAGCCCTTTAAATTAAAGTAATAGAAAAATATTGAACAATTATGCAAAGCATTCAAAATTTATCTAATTCATTGCATGGAGATCATACTTCTGTAACTGTCTGCTTTATGAAAATATTATTATTCTATACAGCAGTTGTCAATGTTTAATTAGCTTGGATTTCTTGTAAGGGCTTTTGCTATGGCTATTCCTTTTAATAGATCTGATCTAGAGCCACTAAAACTAAATGGGAATTTGACAGGTGACAATGCTTTTCACCAGAAGAGCATTACTCTGCCTCTTGCCCTGAGGTACACAGGAGTAACTGAATGGATATGAGTTCATAAAAGCCCCTGTGCAGAGGAGACATAGGATACGTTCATTCTTACCCTATGAACTACAGATATATGGAATTTGTAGTAAAATTCACTAACCAATTCCTTTCTCTTTTACAAAATACAGATTTCATCCAAGTATCTCTAGCCCTTACCCCACCCCTGTGAAAAGCATTCTGACTGTGACCTCTGATTTATAGTCAGAGAATTCCCACTGTAGGACCCCCAGAAATCTCAGCCAGGACAGTTGCGAAGGAATCAAGAGGCAGTCCCCCTGGTAACGATATCCCATAAATTTAGGGATTTACAGGTTGATCCTAGTATTTTAAATTCCATTTAGAAACTTAGTGGCAGCTGCTAGAGACAAAGAAATATACTTGTAATAATAATTTTATCATGATGCTGCTTTGAAAACTGGTCATAGAATTGTTCCTTGGCTTGAGTTTCCCAGGGGCATTAAGGTAAAGTAATGCAGCTAAGTAATCTTGAAGTGATAGAAGTAGGGATTACTCTGGCAGGGACTACCTCTGGAAGAGATAGTCACACTCTTCTTACCAAATACAGATGAGAATATTGATAATAAATCTGACTGAGAAATGCTTTAGCATCCTTCTGTTTTCTCTAAGCAGCAGAATTCAACTGACATCTTTCCAAGCTAATGAGGCCATCATATAGGACACTTGTGATGGCTGTGCAGCACTAGAGAATCTAACCCAGTCTTTAGCTGGTGTAAATCAGCTCTGTTCTCGCCTCACTAAATTGGCAAGTACTGTCTTTCCCAAAGCCTGCAATAGCTTCAGGAATAAAGCTGCCATCCCTAACTTTATATGTCTGCTTCAGGACAAAATGAAAAGTGCTTCTCTTAATGCCTAGAAATCCCCTGTCCTCACTCCACTCATTATTACAATGATTTCAAATTCAGCTAGAATGCTTAAGTAACTGAAGAATAATCTCCAGAGACTAAGAGATCTGCAACAAAAACAATAGGCAAGTGATCCCTAGAGTAGAGGACTTTGTGACTCTTCTTTTGCTTATGTAAGTCCATAGCAGCTTTACAGAAGTTACAGCAGAAGAAGAATGAAATGACAAAAGCATCCAGCCCTACAATTAGTGCTAATTACATCTTTAAAAATGAGGATTTTCCAATGTCAAAGAGGAATTTGAAAGTGGATAGAAAGGCTTGTATGAGTTTTCTCACAAAAGGCTCTTGTATTTCCTGTTCTCTGTTGATCTGCTTTTGCATCAGTTTTTGTGGGTTTTGGTTTTTTTTTAGCTTAGTGACCTACTTTCCTCCCATATGGGGAAAAGATTTGGGAGTTAACCTTTTCAGTATACCTCTGTAAAAGCTAGAAATGATGGACACGTTTATAAATCTGCATAGCGGACATAGACTTTTCTTCCCTATAGACTGAAAGCCTATTCACCTGTTCAAGTGTTTAACATACAGCTCCAGAGATATCAGCACTATCTCTATAGACAGGCAATTGGTTTCCCCTTTCCTGATAGTCAGTCATTTCACTGTTGTGCTGGGCTGAGCAGACACATATATCTTGGATTTGCCCAGGCCAGAGATTAGATCACGTTTAAGTGGAATTGCAATTATAACATTTTCTTTTCTTCCTCCTTCTCAGCTTCCATGTTTGCTTCCTACATTGCCTTCTTCAGCTTCTGATATCTGCTAATTCCTTGCTTCTGTTTTAAGTAGCCCAGCCCAAAGCATTCTCCTTTTCATAACCTGTTTCTTTCCCAAACTGGCAGATATTTTTTCCCCTCTGGATCTTTTCCAGTCTTCATTTTCTGTCTATCATGACTTTCAGCCAGACCTCCTGACAAATCCTCTCTGACTGTGCCCCCAAAAACCTGGCTTTTGATCCAGTGTTCAACCATTTCACCTCTGGGCTTCCAGTCCTGTAACTTAGAAGATACAGCAATAAAGCAAGCACAAGTAAGACTAATCCCTGAAATGGACTAGATAATTCTCTTTCCTATTCTCCCCCAAGGCAAACACATTGACATTTTGAGTTAAGTTATATTCTGGCTATATAAAAATAAACTGAAGCTTACCTATAAAGTTTCTACTGGCTAGCACTGAGAGTATCTCAGAGGGCAAAAACTGGGACAGATCTTGCTGCAAATTCATAGTAAATTTCTCCAGATAATGGCAGGGAAATCATTCTTCCTCTACACAAGCAAATCTTAGTGCTCAGGCACTATGAGGAGAGCTATTAATCCTGGGCCTGATCCATCTTATACTAGTGTAAATCAGAATGAAATCCTCTGAAGTCAGAGGAGTTACAAAAATGCATTAAAAAATCTTTAATTATTCCTAAGGCCAGGAACCCTGTTATGAAAATAGGGACTAAGCCTCTGCCTCCACACATTTGGCATTTCTAAACTTGCTAATGTGAGGAGCAATGTGATCTAGCAGGCAGAGCACAGAAATAGAGCTGGGAGGCCTTGACTCTGTTCCTGGCTCTGACAGTAACATATTAGGTGACAATGAGCAGATCATTTTACTTTTGTAAGCCAACATTTCCCCCTTCACTTTTGGCCTTATTGGTCTGTAAATTCTTTGGTCTCAACAGGACGTTCTAAGTATTGTCATAATGTAAGTAATAACAAACTGGCCCTTGCAGAGACTAATTCTAAAAAAAAATTAAATGGGACTTACATACACTGAAGTTACTCAAGAATCATGGAAATAACATATCAAGGTATTGTTATTAGCACTGGGATTACATAACTCCAGAGCAAGGCTCTTGAGGCTGTTTTGTTACCCCAAGACCCATTTGTCACAATGTTTTATTAAGATGACAAGGGATCAGTCTATCTAACTCACAATTAGAGATTAAAAAAAAAAAGCTTGACAAAAGATCTGACCTTAATTTAAAAAATTAACACTGTGGCAAAAAGCAAACGAAGTGCATTTTCAGTTTAATTAAAATGCCACAATTACAATGTAAATAATTGTGGTTTATTAATCATCAGCATTCAAGCTTGAGACTGGAGCAATACTAAAGATAATTAAGTTGCTAGTGCTGAGTATGGTGCCTTAATAATTACATAGTAGTTAATACAGAATGCTAACTAAAACTGGGAAGTTCTGCATAGCAATTATATTATCTAAGGCTGCTAATTAGTTATGTTAATTTAGAATTACTTTAGTTTCCTGTGTAAACTGGGCTTGTTAAACTGCAAGTCCCATTGTCACTTCTGTCATACGCAAGAGAACTGGTGCTCTCTTTCCCTTTCCATTGAAGTTTACACAATGATGCTTCACATCATCAAAGTGGTCTCTAAGGGAGACATATCCTACCGGGTCTTATACTGTATTTATTAGTTATACATCTGGCATGTACAGGTAGCAGTATGTTTATAGCTCAGGCTGCTTAATCATGACAAGGACCCTTCTGATTGTTAATGTCAAGGCAGAGTCCACTTTTTAAAGTCATTCTAATTAGTCCTATTTTACAGACAGAAAAAAACAAGGTTATTTTAAGGAGTATGAAGAGAATGAGGACAAGAAACTAAGCTGGTCCAGGGATAGACCAGAGACAGAATAAAAAACTCATAGGTAATTCCTGCTTGCAGTCATAGTATGGAGGAATATGTGTGGGGTCCTGAGTCGGGATAAGGCAAGGAGCTGTGAAGTCTGAAATGCAGAATCGGTTGAACTGAATGTAGTGTAGAGTAGATGTTGCAAATAGCTTGAGTGCACAAGGTCTCTAAGGTAAAAGGGAATTTAGAAAATACCCTGCAAGGGAAAGTGAACTGCTCAAAAGGCCCCACTGGTCGATTTAAAATTCTCCAGAAATACAGAAATCAAATGGAGGAAGATCAATGAGTGCTTTCCCTGCGTCTGCAAGGAATGGCTGTCAGAAAAAGGAAGTCAGAGGTGCAACCTTTCAGATAAACGTCAAGTGGCTGGGAGGTAGTAACCTAATGTACCCATCTCCTTTTACCACCCCATGACAGGGTGGTTGCTCCCCAGTTTGAGAATGGGGGGCATTTCTTCCTTTACACCCTCCCATTAGGTTGTTGCTGATAGCCATAAGATCTCCTCTTCGCCTTCTCTTCTGAAGACTGAAAAACCCAGTTCCCTTAGCCCTTCCTAATGCACATATATGCAAAGATCCACAAGGGCATTTGGGCAACCTGCTCAGCTCAATCACCTAAGTGCCATTATGCATCATGGACTGATTTCTGAACACCAGAAAATCACCCCTCTGTTTCTTGGAGAATTAAGCTGCTTTGCCCTTTTTGTGGAGTAGCTTACACCCACTAGAGGCAAAACCCACTAGAGGCAAAACCTGATCCTTCCATTCCCTGCCTTCTTGATCTTAATAGGGAGAAATACATACTCTCTATGTATTCATACAGTGACTTATGGGATAGGGTGCCCCACAAGACCTGTTGTTGCAAAAAGAGAAGGACTTATGGATGATGTGATGATTGGAGTCTGTCTTGGGCACAGTGATCATAAAACAATAAGAGTTTTCAATTCTCAGAGAAGTAAGGAAGGGGGTTAGCAAAACTGCCATCTTGAACTTCTGAAGGACAGTCTTTGTCCTGTTTAAGAGACTGGTTGACAGAGTCCTTTGGGTGGCTGTCCTGAAGGGCAAAAGAGTCCAGGAAGACTGGACATTCTTCAAGAAGGAAAGCCTAAAGGCACAGGAACAGGCCATCCCTGTGTACCAAAAGGAGAGCCGGTGTAGAGGAAGACAAGCCTGGCTGCACAGAGAGCTTTGGCTGGAACTCGGGAAAAAAGAGAGTTAATGACCTTTGGAAGAATAGGCAGGCAACTCCAGAGGGCTACAAGGATATTGTGAGGCTACACAAGGAGAAAATTAGAAGGGCCAAAGCCCAACTAGAACTTAACCTAGCTACCACTACAAAAGACAATAAAAAAAGTTTCTATAAATAGTTTAACAACAAATGGAGGGCTAAGGAGAATCTCCATACTTTATTGGATGAGGAGGGAAACATAGTGACAAAGACTGAGAAGGCAGCCAGGTACTTAATGCCTTCTTTGCCGCAGTCTTTAAGAGTAAGAACAATTGTTCTCCGGGTACCCAGCCCCCTGAGCTGGACGACAGGGAGTAATCCAAGGGGAAATGCTTAGAGAACTGCTACACCTATTAGACACACACAAGTCTATGGGGCCAGATGGGATCCACCTAAGGGTACTGAGTGTGCTGGCACAAGTGCTCCCCAAGCCACTTTCCATCATTTACCAGCAGTCCTGGCTAAATAGGGAGGTCTCAGTTGACTGGAGATTAGCAAATCTGACGTCCATTTATAAGAATGGCCAGAAAGAAGATCCCGGGAACTACAGGCTTGTCAGTCTGACCTCGGTGCTGGGGAAGGTTATGGAGCAGATCACCTCAAGTGCCGTCACACAGCACATACAGGACAACCAGGTGATCAGGCCCAGTCAGCATGGGTTTAGGAAAGGCAGGTCCTGCTTAACAAACCTGATCTCCTTCTATGACAAGGTGACCCGCTTAGTGGACAAGGGAAAGGCCATGGATGTTGTTGGCCTAGTCTTTAGTAAAGCCTTTGACACTGTTTCCCACAGCATTCTCCTGGAGAAACTGGCTGCTCATGGCCTGGGCAGGCATACTCTTCACTGGGTGAAAAACTGGCTGGATGGCCGGGCCCAAAGAGTTGGGGCGAATGGAGTTAAATCCAGGTAGTGGCCAGTTACAAGTGGTGAATCTCCAGAGACAATGGTACAAAAGAGAAGATTGCCTCCTTCTTCACTCAGCCTTTATGCATGCAGGAACTATTTTTAATATTACAAATGAACACATCTGGAGAATCAGATCCTCTCAGCAATAGAGTGTCAGCAGCACCTGAGACTGAAAGACGCAGAGAAGCAGGGCTGGCTGCTCTAAGGGCTCTGTTGCCCCAGTCAAAGCAGCAAATCTCCCATGCGGCATCACCCACACATCTTTACTGGACAATTAACTGTCCCTAATGTTTTGCTGCGCTTGCTAACCCCACTGATAGGGCTGGCCTTGCAAAGAAGTTAAATACATCAGAATAGCTCAGTGGAACCCTTTATTGCACAACTTGCAGTTTCTTCACAGCTCAGAGCCCTGCTTATCAGATGTTGAAGGTGTGTCTACTTTTACTTACTTTTTTTATTTTTTCTTGGGGATATTATTAGATTTTGATCTAGGCCTGAAGTTCATAATTTGTGTCTGTATATCTTCATAAAACAGTTGATTGAGGACCAAATTCTGTTCCAATTACTCCTATATAATATGACTCAAAAGTGTTACATGGGAAGGGATTAATTTAGTTCCATGTAGGGGCTTTAGTTTAGGGCTTTAAGTTTAGCCATGAAACTTAACTCTGCCGTTATTTTCCTAGATTTGTTTCTCAGCTTGTTCCTCACAGAAACAAAATTGTTTTTCAAGGAGCAAACACTATTCAGAGAGGCAGACTTTTGTTTTCTGTGGACAACTTTTTACTGTTACCCATAACTCCAGAGGCATTGAGACCGCTCATTCGAGCTGATCATTAGTTTTTATTACCCCAGTTTTACAGAACATGCAGCTTTCAAGACAGACTGAAAAACTCATGTATGCTGTCCTACACAAAAAACACTCCTTTCATGTAGCCAGTAACATCCCTTGCAGAATCTCAAATCATTTTGTAAATATAAGCTAATTACATCACCGCAGGATGTGTATCTCAACTGCAAATTCACAAACAAGGAAACCAAGACCCAGAAGGTTTAAGTAACTTGGTTAACAGGAAGTTTGTGGTTAAGACATAGACTCTAGAAATCCTTACCAAGTTCCTCATCCTCTAATTACCGGGCTACACTTCTGAAGGGATTCTTCCCTGAAACACTACCTTACAACTGCTCTCCTGGCTATCTGCTGCAGACCATCTGGTCCTTGTCTGAGCTTGTTTGGTTATTTTCATTGGCTGTGGCACCATCAGCAGACACAGTTCATCCTTTTGTTCTGCATGTACAAGCAGGCGGGTCTCTTCGGAAACTGTCACATATCACTTGCTATCTGCTTGTGTACCACCACAGATATGAGCACTTCCGTCCAGGAAATTTTGAGATGAGCCACTTAACAAGCTGCTTCTGCATGGGAACTTTGTTTAGAAAGCAGGAATACAAAACACTCCAAGGCCTGAACTGTCTCTGACAGATGAGCCATTTCCAAATGCTTTTTATGTACCACAGGGTAAGAGCAATTAACGCAGTTCACCTGATGTGCAGCAAGGTCATTCCTAGCTTGTTTCAGTATCTTCAGCCCGAAAGCTCCAGCAGAGCATGCATGGGGCCATTTTGAAAATTTGGGCTTTTGTCTGAAGACAGGTCAGTCTACAACTGCTTCCCCTTCAAATCTCCCCCAAAATACAGACATCTGGACTTTTTCAAAGGCACGGAAGGCAATTTGGCATGCATCTCCAAATGTTTCTCAAAATCTTCCCCACAAACCCCTAGAAATACAGATCCTTGTGCTCATGCTGTTCTCCATGTTGAAATAAGTGGAATTACACCAGTGTAAGATAGAAGTGAGGGGAGGAAATGGCCCCGTGAGAGGCCCTTCTGGATAGCAATGGTGAAAATGAAGCCGTTAATCATCATACTGCATGGTGATGAGACTCTGCTGCCAGGCTAATAAATACTCTGATCCAGCATGGTATGGATGTGCAACCAGATGTGTTCTTGTCTGCAGAGGCAACAGAGGGATTTCAAGGTCTGCAGTGAGTCTGCTGGAGACAGAGGAATTATCAACAGTGTTAGCAATTTGAATAGTTAAATTGATGAGGGGCTCAGGGAAAATGTCAGTAAATTAGAAATCATTAGAGACATTTTGAAAAGCATTAAGGTTGAGAATTTTTTTAAAGGACGTGTTTATTACAAAGATGACTGAACCCTGTTAGAAATGAAAATACATTTTGTAATATCACTTGACAGAAAGAACAAGGGCATACATTTGTCTGTAAGTACACACACACACATTCACACACACTGGCAAGCTTTTAAAAGAGCAGTTTCAGACAAACAAAATGAGAGCAAGAATTTGAACAGGATGGGGAGTTGAAACAGACGCTTTTAATTGCTTCCTGATTGCTTGGGTCAAGTGTTGAATATGATAAAAGGGAAAGCAGAACAACATGATTTTGTTTGATTCTCCCTCCTGCTGTTCTCTGAATGGAAGTGGTGAAGCACTGAGGAGGGCAGTAGGGGAGACAGGGGTCTGGAGAGAGGAGAGAAAGAAAAGGCTTCTCATGACTTCCTACTTCTGTGCATAAAAAGTTTGAAGTATCATAAAACTAATTATTTTAGGAGAAATGTGCTCCTGTATTGTATGAATGTAATAAATACTTTTTTTTACCATAATCAGCAGAAATCGTCCATCTCTATAATGTTTTCTAACCTCTTGATTACCACAAAGTTAATTTGGTGCTTATCAGTCCAAAGCAAGGGGAGCATGAAATTAACTTAGGGCCAAATCTTCTTTTCCTTCCTTCACCAACTTCCTTTTGACATAAACAGTCATTTTGTTGAATATGGAGTGAGTTTAAAATATATGAGGACTTTATGATTTCACCTATTACAGAGTATTTCTATGTTATTCAACATGGATTTTTCTGTTGTGCATTTTATTCCTCCATCACCCAAAACCTTCTGAATACTCCCTTAAATACAGTAGGACAACTTTGGCTCTGGCGTAACTTTCTGGCTTTCCAACTTCCTTTCAAATAGAAAATTAGAATTTTGGACTCCTGTTCTGGTAATACCAATAGATGAATTGATGTTGAATGTAGATATTTCTTTTCCAGTTTTACGACAAGCCACAGTGGTCCAAAGAGTATCTTCTGTTGGTTTTGAAGGCTGAACCTTTTTATCCTCCTCAAATTGTAATATTCCCACAGTGTTGTCTACAACAGTTTGTCTTTCTCTCCTGCATCCATATAGGATGCAGGCAGGGAGGCTGCACTTCTGAAACAGTCACACAGAGTCTTCAAGAGGCAGCCTGAAGCCACATGAGGAGTCATCAGCAAGATTTCCACTGATTATCACTCTCCTTAGTTTCCCTTGGGTATTATGCAGCTGGTGGAGTGCTGCTTTCATGAACGTTAGCTGTGATGAACGAATCCTGCATGGGTTAAAATAAGTTGGGACATAACCTCATATCCTCCTAACAAGGCTTTCCTTCCATAGAAATTCATTGCACATTCCTGAATTTCCTTCTCTTCCCCTTTTGCTTCTTAGTGAAGCGTGTTTTAAAGGGACATTGTTAAAAGATTATTTTGATAGGAGTTGCTCTATATACAGACCCACTGCATTTCCCAAACTTATTAAAAACAATAAGGACTTTGCACACTGAAAATGAGGCCAACAAGCTCAAACTGTACAATGCCCAGCATACCAAAATCTTTCTTTCCCTATCTCCCCATTTTCCCTACAAGATTACTGGATGCTCCCATTCACGAGATATTTTAAAAAGGCAGGGTTTTGAGGCAACTTGGAATTGCCTTTCTTGATACACCTGATATCCCTACAGGAATCTAATTTGCAGCATGGGGCTTTGTAATTTCATGCTAGAACAGCATAAAATGGAAGAATAACTCATCCAGAAGCAGGGGATTATGTAACAGTAGTGAAGGAGAATCTGCAGAGACAGTGAAGATCCTTTGGAAAGTCATGTTGCTGGTTCTGCAGTGCCATACACCTGCTAATTGGTTTCAAAGAACAGGGAGATACGTTGCCAACAAGTGGAAGAAAAGTGAGGGAGGAAAAAAAGCTTGGTATTAATATAGCTCACCTAAATGCACTCAGACAAAAAGGTGTATTGCAGCTGAATAAAATCCTTCGGTATTGCCCAGGCTCCATCTCATGAAAGCCTGCTTTTCCTTCTCCTTTCCTTTTCTTTTCCATAGTACCTACAAAACCAGTACCTTTGGTGTCACTGGTATACTTGAGTCATTCAGAATGAAGAATGAGACATTTGGCGTAGGGATGCGCGCAGCCTGTTACAAGTCATGTCAAACAGGAGCAGCCCAGCTGAGTGCTGGGGGAGGCACAACACACCACATTAAGGATTTGGTATGAAAGTGTGCCCAGTTAATGGAAGCTGTGGGCTCTGCCCTAGAAAGGACACTCATTAGCAAAGCAAAAGAACTGCTGACAGACACACTAAAGAAGATTTGAAGGTTGATGAGCTGGACTGGGAAACCTCATTACTTATTCCGACACATTGATGCTCTAAAGGTGTATCCACCGATCTCCACTGGAGAATAGGCCAGACAACCTTATATAGCCCACTTGGCTTGTCCTGGTGCCGGAGTGCGTGAGGATGAGACTAGTGTGAGAATACCAATGACAGTCAGTGCTGTATACAGCTGTTCTAGGCTGCACTTTAACTTTAAAATTGCCACAGTAGAGGCACAGATAAAATATGCTGCCAACCTGGAGAAAAGGGTACAGGCTCAGGCTGGAGAAAAACCAAGGAGCAGAATTGCCATGGATAGGAGCAGGAGATGGGTGGTAGCGCCAAGTACACAGGGGAAGAGGAGCTTTCCTGCAAGAATGCCCCCCTAGATCTTCGTTCACCCTATCATTTTTTTATCTAGTATGAATTCCCCCTGCTGCTGCTAATGGTGTGGGGATTTTTGTTTTATTGATCTTTCCACCATGATTTCCACATTTGGCTCCTAAATGGTTACACTTATCCAAGAATCTGGTGTACAATTCAGCTGAAATTGCTCTAACATGCAGTATTTCTTATCTATCAAAAATGTACTTATCATTACATCATCTGTCTAGGTGCCTTTTAAATTTCTTAGTTTTCATGATACTACAGAATGCTATGTAATCTAAAAAAGGGATCACTTAGTTCTTTGAACATTCATTCAGTAAATATAGGAAAAGCATCAGTCCTAGCATGGTGCCTTTCACCACTCCCAGTTAATGCTTAGCTGCTTTGAAAAAGGATCCATTTCTGCTCCCTGTTTAACTCTTAACCAATTTCCAATGAAGGCACTTTACCATGAAGCTCTTAATTTTCTTGATAATACCTTTTCATATTTTTTATCACAACATCTTGCAAGCCACAGCTGCCCAGTCGGAGCAGACAGCTGGGAACCATGGGATTGTGACATCTGCACTATGCCACGCTTGGGCAGGCTGGAAGCTCTCAGAGCAAGCAGTGTCCTGCCACCTTGTCCATGCTTTCTTTCTCCAACATGAAAACCTCTCTGGTTAATGAACTATCTTTGACAAGTGAAAACTTGCAAAATCAAAGATGGCATCTCAGAGACACAGTACCAGAGCTGGATATTGAAGATTGGTATTTACTGAAAGAAAGTGAAGATTTGAAGGATGGGCACAGATGACTACCAGCCAGGGCAAGCTGTTGGAACACCTTAGTAGGACACCTACACAGAAAATTGGATGATGCCAGGGACACATAGAAAGACAAAGAAAACAAAATCAAACAATTAGAACTGCAGAATAAATATTTGGATGAAATCAATAACAACTGAAGACAGAGATCATGGAAATGTCCTGCCAGATTTGTGCATAGTGGGATAATAAATTGTGTCAGAAGATACATATGTTAGAAATGAGGAATACGTTTGAAAACCAGAGGCATTTGGAACACTTGCAAATCAGACTGGAATTGAAAGAGAAACTGAGCAAGAAAAGCTCCGAGCTCACCAATTAAGGAACCTGGTCTAGTGGAAGGTGTCCCTGCCCATGGCAGGGAAATTGGAACTTGATGATCTTTAAGGTCCCTTCCAACTCTAACTGTTCTATGATTCTATGATATTAGAAGAACTTGACAAGCTCAGGGAAGTTCAGAGGAATTGCACTGTGCTGATGAAAAGACAACTAGAAGAATTAGCTAAGGAAGCTGCACTTCTGGCAGTAGTGAATGAGAACAAATTCTGGGTGTGATCCTCCTTACTGTGTAAGTCTGCTGAAGCCAAATGTCTGGAGGTCTCTCTCCCTTTGCTAAAAACCCCAAATTTTTTCTGTTGCATTTGCAATACCTTAAAGCTCTTGCTGTTAGTAGCAGTTTGCTTTGGACTTCTCAGTTACTATTTTATCAGCAACAACATTCCACTTTTGTTTAGTGGTAGAATATTTGGTACACTGGTGCAAATCTTGTACCCATACTTCATTTTTGAAAATGAAGGACTATTACCATTTTAAGAATAGCTATAAAGGCTCTGCAGAGCTGTCCATATCAATTTAGCAATCTCCTCTTGTACTGGTTTTGGTTACGATAGAGTTAAATTTCTTCACAGTAGATTGTATGGTGCTAAATTTTGGATTTGTGATTAAAACAGTGTTGATAATACAGAGATGTTTTCATTATTGCTGAGCAGTGCTTACACACCACCAAGGCCTTTTCTGCTTCTTACACCGTCCCCCTAGGAAGTAGGCTGGGGGTGCACAAGAAGTTGGGAGGGGACACAGCTGGGACACCTGACCCCAACGGACCAAAGGGATGTCCCATACCATATGATGTCATGCTCAGCAATAAAACTGGAGGGCTGGAGGTTGGCATGGGCTGCTGTGGCTCAGGGGCTGGCTGGGCATCAGTCTGTTGATAGTGAGCAATGACCCCCCTTCTGTGCATCAGTACATGAGTTCATGTGTTTTTATGGAAATCAAGTAAACTTTAGGTTCTGAGCATAGCTTTTTTTTAAGTCACATTGTTAACTGTGAATATATTTTATAGTAGATAGCTGTATGTAGTAAAAACTCAGCAGAGAACTCACTGCCTCAGGCAAAGGAGACAAAAAAAATTGCAGTTTGTGCTAAACTGACTGAAAGTGGGCAATGTGCAGTACTTGATCCTGCAATCCACTTCCCTACCAGACTGCCATCTTCTAAGTTTTTTTCACCTATGGGCCACATTGCAGAGTATATCTTTTCTCCAGACTTTGAAGAAGAGCATGGAGTAATTTAAAAATGTGGGAGGGTTTAGTATGTGATTAAGAAGGGCTTTCATTAGTGGACATTAATTCAGACATGCATATTTACATTTGGCTGAAACATTTTGTTTGTGCATCTAGAGACAATAGGCTCAGCAACTTTTTAAATACAAATAAATAAATACATGCCATTTTGTGGATGGAGAGTTAAATCCTAAAGACCAACATGGCAGCTGGCCAACTGGCAGTCACGCTGAACCTTCACAATTATCCCTGACATTTATGCACAAAGCAGGTAGATGAAGCTTGCCAGGCAGGAGCTAGCAAATAAACAGTACACTGAACAAATATGATATGGGGGAAAAAATCTTAGACAGTGAAGGGAAAGCTGTGATTCCAGGACATCATTTTCACTGCAGCTTGTAGCAGTGGCGAAAAACTCCAAGAGATGAAAAGGCTAGAACAACTCCTTCATCTCCTTCGTGCCTGTCCTGTGTGACAAGTCACCCTTTGAAATGAGAACAGATACAGTCTAGAAGAGGAAAGTTTGAGCATAAAGAGATCGGGCAATGCTCAGAGGTAAGGTGAAGTCAGAACAAAAAAGGTTTCTATTTAAGATGCTGAGCTGTGACTCAGAGGAACTAAATTTTCTTCCTGCATCCTTCCTCCTTTTCCTCTGGCAAGTCACTTAATCTCTCCGTATCTTGGTTCTCCAACTGAATAATGAGGCAGTAATATTAAATAGCATGTTTCTTTTCATACTTAAGAGAATTCATTTGTTTGTTTTAAACTAGAATAATTTTGCAGAACTGAAGGAGGGAATGATAAGATAAATAATTGAAAGAGCAAAGTGGAAGGGGCAAAAGAGGAAGAGTTGTGACAAAGGCTGATGGTAGGAATCTCTTATCCTGGATCAACAACATCAGTCAGAACAGTACACATAAAATGGTTCAATCAGAGAAAATGTCTGCTACAACTAGGACCCAATCTGAACAGAGACCTTTAAGTACTGGTGTTACTGGATACTACTAGGAATGAGAGGTGAACTGCCCGTAAGGGGGTATTTGTGCCAAGGTAGTCTGAACTCTACTACCTGGCAATTCATTGCCAATTGCAGCTGTGCAAAGCCAGATGGATGTTACCTAATTCTTATTGCCAGTGCCATGGGGAAAACCATGAGAAAAACAAACGTTCAGTGGGGTCAAAGTTAAAAAGGAAACATGTTCACAAAGAAAGGGTTCTAGAAATACGTCGTGAGAAGAGTCACAGAAGATAACTCTGCAATGAGGCAGATAGCTTTGTTGTCCTCACTCTTGAAGAGATGCATAGTCCTGTATGCATAACACACATGAAAGCTGAGGGTGGCTTACACAAAATTTTAGAGGCTTCTGTAGAAGCCAACAGAAGCATTACAGCTTACAATACAAAATTGTTACTACATATAACATAAATATGTGAATTCTGCAGAGAGAGAAAACATCTCTCTGTTTCTGATAAACTGTTTCAATAGCAGTATTTATAGGTCATACAAAAAGAAGGTTCCTCTGTCAAATCACGGATAAAGAACCAGAATGAGGCAAAAAATCACATATGCAGTACTGTTCTTTCTACAATTTGTAGTCTTTATGAATGATGTATAGAAGGCTCAAATAATCCTACAAAAAAATCCTACGAGACAATTTCTGTCTCGTTCTTGGTTATCACAAAAAAACCCAAAGTCATATTTTTAATTCACACATTTTTCATTTTCTGAATATAGCTGTAGGGCTGAATTCTTGCAGGGGAAATCTGTACAATTACAGTCAGGTGACAACACCTTTCTGTTGAAAACACCATATGTGCCAGAAAGGGCTACACAATGCTATAAGTAGCAGAAGAGAAGCTGAGCAAGAAGTCACTCGAAACAGGTATGTGAGCGTATGTGTTACACAGATATGTTGTATCTGTGAGTTATACAAACTTTTGCTTTCTTTACAGTTTATTGCAACTTCAGTTAAAACCACACTTACAGCAGCAATTCATTGCTTTTAACCAGCAGTGTTCTTAACCTGAAGACTTTTGTATACAAAGACAATGAAAACTAGCTTTTCTTACCTGCCTTACTTCATTTTCAGTCTTTGATGCAATTCATTACTTTTTCTGGCATTCATTCTTTCCAATTGCATTCTTGCAGACAGCTTGAGGTGTATGTGAGGTCTCATGAGGGTTCATACGCATACTTCTGCAGCTATCCCAAGTAGAAGACCATTATATGTTAACAATTTAGTGATCTACAGAACAGTTAACCTGAGAAGGTGCAGGCATGTGTTGTGCTGTATATTCAGCTTGGTATTCAGCCTTGTGGTGTGCTGCACGTATCCTTTGGCCACACGGGAAACAGAGCCTGCTAATTGCAATGAAGGAACCTGTTGGCAGTTCCTGTGTGGCACTAGTGACTACACCACCCACATGTTCTGTATCTTAAAACACACTTCCATTTTTCAAAGTCTTTCTCTAGTCTGTCAGAAGATAGAAAGGAATGAAGTACACTCTCTAAATATCAAGTTTGTAATTTCTTACTGTAAATTACAGTATATCTGTTACATATTGCAGTAAGTGCTGAAGACCTTGACCAAAATGACCTTTTGTGCTAAACACTCTATACATTTTTATTGACACAGTAATCCTGCCCTTGAGCATGCAGAACTGTAACACCTAACAGGTGAGATAATATTGCCTTGTTTGGGAGAGGAGCAAACTAGTTTAAAGCAACTAGCTTTAAACACAAGACCAATACCTCATTAGAAGGAGAAAATGAATATTCATCTTAACTTTGACACTTGTGTGACTGAACACTTAAGGTGACACCTCATATGGTGACACCTAATAATGACAGGGAACAGAAGCAGGAGTTGGGAAATGCTCAAAATATTTAGCTACAGATACAGACTCATCCAGTCCAGATATCTGAGAACTCTGAAGCTACAGCTGACTCAGCATCTAATTGCTTTTCCTCAGCACTGTCTCTGGTACCCTAACAAGTTTGAGGTTGTTGGAAGAAACCTGCTAGAAACTTGCCAAATGTACTGTGTTTTCAGAGGTGCTAGGCTCCTGCAGCTCTTACTGACTTCCTGAGGCTGAGGTAAAGCGGCTCTGCAGAGAAGCAAAACCACTGTCCCTCCTTGGACAGAGCTCCAGACCCTCTTTGTACATCAGTGCTGACTTCAAAGGAGGCCGAGGATCTGCCCACAAGGAAACCAGAGCCAGTAGGTATAAGAATCCTATCACTGCAGGCACCAAGTGTATTTCTGTGCAACTTAACCTGTTCCTCATAACCTGTCACATTCAGCAAGAAAGGCTCTGGAGGAAAGATGGAAATAGAAAAACAGGCTATAGCATTATTTGAAAATAATCTTTTCTAAAGGGAATATAGGCTAGGACTTTTAAGATGGGACTTTAGATGTGACAAGTGTATCTAGCATGTCAATGTGGTAATGAAGTTAGTTCTGCACTGTTTGGAAAACAGCGCATTTCCTTGCAAGGTTTGTGATTAAACATCTAACAGAAAATAATTATTTCCTTGTAGGCACTCAGGCACCAAATATAAAGACACAGAGGGAAAGCCAGGCAGAGAAGGAATCTGCTAAATATCACTATTGAAAGCCACTATTATTGTAGAGTCCTCATAATATTCACTGTTAATTATAAAAACTAGTATCTATAAAACTGAAGTACCCAGTGGGAGAAAGTAAGACGTTTAACTTACAGAATTTCTTCTTCCTTCAATCCTTTTACACACACAAAAAATTGATGCTTATCCTTTAAAAAACAGCAGTTGGAGATGAGAGAGATAGCATATTGGTTTGCATGTATTATCATGTTTCCATGTATATCTTGTTATCGAGGAGGAGCAACAAGTTACACAAGAGAAAAATTGTTTTGTTGCATATAAACAAAGATTTCTATAATGAACTTGAGTAAGCAGAAGAGCATGTTTGCTTGCCTGAGGGGAGAGAAAGAATTTCTGACCATTACTGTGAGCATGGGGAACTGTGCCTTATCCTAACCAGCAGAAAATGTTTGTTATGTTGGGTAGGACCTGCTCCCCCACTGCCATCCTCGCTGCCCCCCTTGTCCTTAGCCTGGGAGGTTTGGAGCTACCACCAGTGCAGGGTGAGCCCCTGAGGCTGTTCCCCACCAC
>JAOXNO010000041.1:50101247-50132301 GCA_028565335.1 Limnodromus scolopaceus | reverse complement strand
GAGGGGAGGGGAGGGGAGGGGAGAGGAAAGGAGAGGAAACAAAACCTGAAACAAATACATGGAAAATTGTACAGCACATGAACAAGATCCCTACAATATCAACTAACAAACTGGCATGGTACTAGGTACAAATAAGGATATCACAACTGAGAATGCTGCATGTCCTCCTTCTGTGAGACTAGAGTGCCAAAATCTAAGTTGCCTTAGTCTTTATTTTCAAACAATGACTTCTGAATTCTGTCTTTTTAAAAATGAGGCAGCAGGAAGTTCTCCGATTTGATAAATAATATAGATAAAAAAGGATAATCTGATTCAATAAAAAAGATGTGGAGATTTCATTTACTAGACTTCTCCCCAGAGAACAGCTTCTTTTTAAATAAACAAACATGCTGATTTATTCACAATTACTGTATGTAGGTATTTTTGCCAACCAACCATAACAGGTATACGTTTGTAGAACAACTTCAGGAGGAGATGAGAGGATGCAACTCAATGAAAACAAACACGTCACCACACTTAAGCAAGAATAATGAACTGCAGAAACATAAGGCTGTGAAGGATGAGCTAAGTAACAGCATGGCAGAAAAAGACTTGGATGTTAACATAGATCATAGGCTGCACAGGAGTAAACAATGTTATGCTGCTGTAAAAAAGGAAAAGTCTTACTGCAATTTATAGCCAGTGTTATCATCTACAAAACATTTAGTAATTCTTCAACTGTCCTTGGAGCTGTCTGTGCCCCAGCTGGGATGCTGTGTCCAATTTTGGATACTTCAAGGAAGGTATGGTTCTATTGGGAAAAAAACAGCAGAAAACAACAAAAATTACCAGGCTTCATAGAAGGGCAGATAGCTACAAGGAAAGCCTGAGGAAATTGGGTTAAGTTTATTCTAAATCCATCTGAACAGCTGAACTTCAGAGAAAAGAAAATTAAGAGGTAAAACAATAGCAGTTTTCATATACAGAAAAGGTAATTTCATTGAGAGAAACAAGCTGGTTTCAATGCCTATTGTGGGCAGGACAGAGACATTTTTCTCTCAGAACTGTTTGGTCATCTCTTTTGGAAGTGCTGTCTGGAAATTGACATGTTACCCAAGTAACATTAAATACAGTCTTTGCACCGCTACAAGTTTTCTGGTGCATTAAAAATACACTTAAGAAATACAATTTGGGAAATGCATGGTAAAACTGGAAAAAAGGGAAAAAAATCTTTGATTTGTAGAGTGATTGTAGATTGCTCTCCTCCTCTGAAGCAGCTGCTGTCTGAAATTGTTTTCAAAGAACCTTCTCCTCACGTCTGTGCTGAATGAGCCTATAGAAAAACCTCGCACAAGCTTGATTTGATATGAAATAACTCCCATTTTGGTGTGGATTGTGTGATGAAGATGTAGTTATAAAATAAATAATGATTCAGCTCTAACTTTCAATTTTGTCCTTATTAAGTTGCTCAACCAGGTGTTGAAGCCAATAGAATTTGCTTTTCCTCTGTTGGAAAGCTATTCTGAGTGCAGCGTGACTGAAGAACAGCCACTTATTAGCTGCTCAGCAGTGCTCTCGGCTTTTCTGCTAGAATTCCCTGCAATTGCTCGAACAACACTTTTGCCAATACTCATCTAGCTCAATCAGTAGCTCTAACGCTGGGGTATGAAATTATGCCGTGGTTGCGATGGTTGTAAGTTGCCTGCTGTTTAACATCTCTGTTTCATGGCCTGGTGTCAGGAGGCATGCAATGCTGATTTTCAGCTTCCGTTTGTATTAAATTCTTTCTCTCTTCAGACTATCCAATTGAATTCCCTTGTAGTTTCAGTGCAGTATGCATCCTGGCTGAAATTCCTGGGTAATGTTGTTGTGTGCTGTTACAGAGTTGCCATGTTTTACAGTGGAGCTATCTTTCCTTCATGATGAGGGATGTAATCCTTCTGCACCTCAACTGGATTGTGAGGATTATTTAAAGTTTGCAGTGCACTGAGTACCTTGCATGCTATTGAAGTGGAAATTATTGTTTGTTACAGCCAGTCTGAATGCCATCTGGCATCTCCATGTTATTGTTTCAGCTCTGTTGTACATCACCAAGCTTGAGTGGGTACCATGAACAAAAGATTAGCATTGCCCTCAGTTGTGTGTTTGGTGCTGTGTCCGGTGCCTGTGTAAGGCCACGTACATCCTGAGAAGCTATGCTAAGCACAACAGGACCCCAAGGGCTTTTCTGTAGCTTGAAGCCTGCAACATCCCTTTCCTTTTTCTGCACTTCTACTCTAGTGTGGGCTGGATCCACAGAGAAGTGGACCCCTTTGGCCTTCTCCACTGTCACCCTTGCCTGCTATTAACTTCAAGTCAGCTTTGGGAGACTGTAAGAAATGATGGTGGAACTGGGCTTTGCGTTTTGTAAGACGCTTTTACAAAAGCTTCCCATGCAACAGAATTGTACCTTTGTGTGGCATCCCAAGTCCTATAAGGACGTGGCGAAAAGGGCTGATCTTGCCTGAGACCCAAGCCAGCGATATAGGTGATGCATATCCATCCCACAATATTCTTGTAAGCTTGTAATACCTACAAAACTTAACCCAAAACCTGTTTTGCTTCTTTGCTGCGAGATCCTTCCTCAATCTTCGCAGGGCCAGATTAGTATCTCTGAACTTCACAACTGCTACTCCGCTTTTATGCACCAGCTTTAGTTCAGCTAAGAGTGCATTTTAAAACACATTCCTGTGACTTCACTGTCGTTGTAAGCCACAATAAACAAGTGGGGAACTCATGCAGTATCATGACAGGTACTCATTATTGACGGAAAAAAATGGCATAAAATATAACCACCCAATTCACTTCTGAGCTTTCCCTGGGAATGAGATCAGCTAACAAATAGTTTGAAGTTCGCTTCCTAACTGAAGGATTCTATTATGGATCTTACCTAAATAAACTGGGAGGCTTGACTTTCCTTTCAGTTTTAGAGTGAGACCCCAATGCTGAGTGCTGAATAAATCCTTACCAAAAGTTAGATGTTATCTCATTTAGCCTCATGTTCCCTCCCTCCCTCCCTCCCCCCATAGCATCAGACTCTCCTCAACATTTGAAGTTTCCCTTCTAGTTTTGTGAACAAGCCCAAAATTAATTTGGCAGGAATTCTGCTCTAACTGTGAGAACAGCATTATGTGCATCACTCTCCTTCCCTCCCCCTACCCCCCAGGAGACATTAGTTTCTGCTTTTATGAAGAAAAGCATACATGGTATCTACACCTTCAGATTCTGGAGCCAGCCTAGGGAGCAATGCCTATTTGATAGTCTTCAAGCGACCACACTATGTGGACGTATATTTGTTTGTCTCTACACATCTCCAACCTGCTGTCCGATTTCAATCAATTTTTACTTAATGTCTTCAGAGATAGTAAGCTCTTAGAAATTTCATAAAAATACGCAACTGGATACAGAAAAGAAACTGCATTAGTGACCCATCAAGCAAGTATTCCAGCAAAAGCAAGAGTCATCTTTGGCATTTGGCCTGGTATTGAAGCAGCACAGAGAGCTGAGAAACACGCACTGCCTCCTACCCAGCCAATAGCTGGGAACAAGGAGATGAGGTTATAAAAAGCGTGAACAGAAAGCTCTAGGTGAAATTTCAGGGAATATGGGGCTTATGACAAATCTGTAGGAAGCAAAGTTAAATAGAAAAATGTAGGAGAGTGGCAAAGCAAAAGAGAGGATGGAGAGGAGAAGCAAAAGGGGTAGAAGCATTTAGGAAAGAACAGATGAAACAATGGAAAAAAGGGGTAGACTTGGGCAGGGAACACTCTGGGAGGGACAAATGAGAACAGAGAAGAGACCAAGACTCAGAATGAAAGAATGATACAGGAGAAACTGATGTCTAAATTTTTATTACAAGATAAATGCAATTTACTGTCATTATAGCTTCTTTAATTACCTTTCAATCTTTTTTTAATGATGCCCATATGTTGCAAGTAACAGGGTTTTTATGAATTTTCTTCTCTCACCTTTCCCATGGCTTACATTCCCACTTTAATGACTACATTGACATCAAATACCTCGCCTAATGTTTTTGCACCAGTGGTCCCTATTTGTGGTGATCTTGCACTTGGGGAAACAAAACCACCTGTCTCTCCAGGTCAAAGCCTACTTGCTCTTCTTGCGGATGTCCACCAGATGGCAAAGCCAGTATTTTTGTAGAATTTCCAGGCCACCTTAGGATACTAATTTATCCTAGGGAGAGTGGGGGCTTGTTTAACAACAGACCCTTTACGGCATAGATTAAAAATGGTGGTTAAAAATAAGTGATTAGCTTTTATGTGGATTTCCGGGGAATAATAATAAAACAAGACAATAAAAGATGCAGTTAGAAAATGGCGACGCTTTTAGGAAGACACTGTGTATCTCTGTATGACAAAAACAAGTATCAACCATCTCTGAGTTAACATTACTGGGTTTTTTGTTGGTATAAATTTTATAGAGACAATAATGTCTACTCATGTCATCTTTTTGAAATTGTTGTGACTAGACCAGGTCTTAGAATGAAATATAAGGTAAGTAAAACTGTAACTGCTCATGACTTACCTAAAACTAATTTCCTAGCTTGTATGGTTATAGACAGAATAGCAATGAGGCTTGTTAACGCTCTTTTCCTTCCAACCTGCCCTTGTGACGTCAAGACTGTAATTACGGAGATAAGCGCTGATCTTCCCTTACCTCTCTGGGGTTTACTTACTGTTCTAACCATGTAGGCTCAAGAAACTTCTATCATTTAATAATCAGAACTTGGTTGCATGTATACAGTACAAAGAAATTGAGGGTCCTGGAAGAGGCTACATCTGGATAGCATTTGTTATAAACTATCATAACTGTATTAGTACACAAGTTTTGCACAGACAGAGCATATATCTGACATATGATGCTGCATGTTCTTAATCACTTAGCTTAATTGTAAATTGCATTGCCCATTCATGTAGTGCATTATCTATAGTGATGATTTGCTTCTTTAATGGTTTTGTAGGTTGACCTGAATTCTGCTTCCAGCAGATGAACCATATATAGGGGTAAGAGGGAACATTACAGCCCTTCTCTTCAGCTGGCTTGGCTGACTTACAGCTGACATCAACTATATGAGTTCAATGGCTCCCAATCAATTACATCCTGTAGTACTCATTTTTCTCAGTATTAAGACACAAGTAAAAAGATGAGGCTGTTCCCACTCCAAGTAGATGTTAGGGTAGTGTGGAAAAAAAAGCTGGTGCTATATTTGGAGTGTTCCTAATTGCACTGTTCTATTTACAGCTGCCAAAATCTGCGCTAGAATTTTAATTAAGGGCTAAATTTGTGCAGTAGATCCTAACAACAGGAAACAGTTATGTTATTTAAACAGGCTTTAAAACGATCAGATTTTATCTCCAAAAGCAGCAGTCGGATGGATATTAAAGCCGCTTTTGTTCTTCTGGAAAGGGCGGCAATCGCTCAGCAAGCTGAAGGAGGTCACTGTGCCCGCTTTGGAGAACCACTAACACCGGGCCAGCCGTCCAGCAGCCAGGCTGCAGGAGACAAAACGCTGCTTCCTTACACACATCGCACCCACCGGCGACAGGGAGCACTCCACCGGGTCCCACGCAAACACCTCTACCCCCGCCTCCGAGTGGGGTGGGCGGTTTCCCTCAGGCCGGCGGCTCAGCTCCGGCACCAAGATGGCGACCCCGAAGCTTCCTACCCGCCCCGGCTCCTCCTCAGCGCCGCGGCGCCCCCTAGTGACTGCGGCGGCCACCGCAGAGCGGAAGCGCGCATGCGCCAATGGACGGCCGGGGGGGTGATAGGTGCATGCGCAACAAGGGATGGCTGCGTTCCCGTCCCTCTGCGCAAGCGCCCGCCGCCGCTTTGGCAACCCCCAAGAGGGGGCGGGGGAAGAATGCGTTGCTGCAGGCACGCCCGGGCGCTGGGGCGGGGCCGGGGTCAGCTGACTGGGCTGAGCGACGGTTAGCGGCGGCAGTTGGGAGCGGTAACGGTAGCGACGGCGGCCTGGCGGGGCGGAAGGAAGGGTTCGGGCCCGAGGGAGGCGCCATGGCGACCACCGTCACCACTCAGCGTGGCCCGGTGAGTGCTGCCGGGTGAGGGTCGGCCGCAGGGGCCTCTGAAGGGGCCTGTCGTGTTAATTCTTGCGGCTGCACCGCGTTGGGGTGGTGAGGCCCGGCTTGCATCTTTCTGGATTCCGGCTTGTGTTCCTCTTGCCCTCGGCCGGTAGGCCTCAGTGGGAGAGTGACTCGCCCTTCATGTCTCCTTACCTTGGCCCGTCCTCGGCCCGTGGCAGAAGACGGAGGAAAGACTTCTCTTCTTGCCCAGGCTGCCGCGGTACGGGGGGAGGGAGCGGGGGAAGGAAAGTCTGCCTCTTCTGCTTCTCCGCCTTGCGGAGAGGAAAGAGGAGGGGAAAGTCACTCCTATCTGTGTGTAGGACTAGAAAAGGCAATTCTGCCCGTTCTTTGTCGCAGGGCCTCCCAAAGGAGCGAATGGCTTAGGTTAAACCAAAGCTAAACCTCTTTCTTTTAAAGCAGAGTAGAACTTTGCGTTTTCGTGGCTAGTCTGGGCAGATTCAGGTAGCTGGCTCTGAAATTGCCACCTGAAAGCTAGAACGCGAAGCGTGCTGAAATACGCATTTACTGGTAGTATGTAGGCGTGTGTGTTGCGGCGGGGGCGGGGGGGAGAGGGCTGAGCTGTCTTAAACCCGATTTAACAATCTTCTGGGGGTTAGTGTTGATAGCTTATTGGGAACGTGCTATTGCCTAGTTTTGCCCCATATCAGGATTTTGTATTGTATGGTGTATAACTGTGCCATATAACGTCAGCTTTCGATTGATGTGCTGCTGTTCCTGTCAGTTTCTCCTGTCTGGAAGGATCTGATAGTAATTGACAACAGGATGTTGCTCTGCAGGTAATGTCAGATTTTCATAAACCATCAATTTAAACTGCTGTATTTAGCTTCCTAGAAACAGCTCCATTTTTTGTGTGTCTGTGCAGCCTTGATGAAAGACCAGAGGAAAGAATTATTAAACTGCTAATCTTGAAAAACTACATTGCTGTCTGTTGTTGTCTCATGACAGTAATATTATATGGTCATTAATTTAATTCCTTAAAATGCCTTATTTGTCTAGTCTTACAGAATAAATTCCTTTTACAATGGATTGTGATGATGGTTCTGTTGGAATAAAAGTTTTAAGTGGAGAATTAAGGTAAAAAGAGTGAATTAAGTTTTTTGTTCTATATTTACGGTATTCTGAAAAGATGACGACTGCTTGTCTGGTTGAATCTGTGGTGAATTAGGTAGCTGCTGCCCCCAAAGGCATGGTGTTTGAGAGTTGATGCTGTGATTGCACCCAGATAGAGTTCTGTCAGAATGTAACAGGTTTTAATCAAAGAAGTTCAAAATAACATAAATACCTGAAAAATATTCAGAGTTTGTTTAAAAGTAACTTCACTTCTAGTCACCCTTTACTTTATGTTTGGAGAAGGTTGGAGAGATTGAGGGAATTGATGTGGGAGTAGGGATAGAAGGAATTGATAAAAAACCAAGTGGTTTGTCTAAAGCTGAACAGTAGGCCTGATTGCAGTCCTGATTTGTGGAGAGATGAAATTATGCAGATATTTTGATCTCTGAAATGGAGTAGCATTTCTTTTTGAGAGAAATTTTGATTGCCTATGATGCTAAACACCTTGTTGAGTGGAGTACTTTCAATATCTGCTTATTTTAGCTTGGTGAAATTACCTTCCTGGGTTGAGATAAGATTTTAGTGAGAACCTTTTTGGACATGGCTATAATCTTGCTGATGTTTGAATATCATAACTGCCTAGTCTTTCTTAAATGTTTTAAAGGAACTACATCTCAATGTTTAGAATGTTATTCTTCCACATGTCTTATTTTAGAATTACCTAGGCACTCCTTTATAATCTCTTGGCAGTATTTTGTTCCTTAAAATTGATTTAAGCCTGACAAATGGAAAGATGTATGATGATTTATCTTGTACAACTTTGGCTTTCTGTTTTTTGGGTTTTTTTCCTTATGTGTTCCTAACATTGTGTGTGCTTTTCTTCCTTGTCTTAACCACTTCAGAAATTTGAATATTTTCAAATGAATTAACTTTGCAATATTAAGCTGCCGTTCATAGGTGAGGTTGCTGATATGGTACATGCCAGCCTTTCTTAATTCTCACTAGAGTTGAAGATAGAATTCTACTTGTTTCTATATATACAACTGCATTACAAATGAATAGCCACTAAACGGTGCTAGAGGATTGGGAAACATTCTCTCTTTAGTGCTGCAGAGAACAGTTCTGTCTCTGTATGAGCAGGCAAGAAAATATTCAAGGTTGTTTCATGCAGGTAAGACAATAAAGGATACTGCTATACTGTAGCCAGTCTTGTTCTTGTGCTTTCTAGTTTGTGATGATGCTTATTTGGTGAGTAATTAAAACTTCCAATTACTGTTTAGATTTTCAGATGAAACAGAACTGGAATTCATCCTGTCTGTTACTGGTAACATTCTGCTAGAATATATATATATATTTCTCTGATTATTTTCTGGATATTATGGAATTTGTGTGTCTTTGTGTTCTGTGATCTTTTGGGAAGAAAACAGCTTTTGAAATTTAAATTATGGCTGAATATACAAGGGCTGCTAAATGATAACTTTTCCAAGTGAGCGATATTCATGAACAGTTCAATCAGGCTTCATGTTAAGTCTGAGAGACCAAAAGCTCATGTTTATGATTCCTTAGCTAGCCAAGCATGCACAAAATTAATCTCCATGATTATTCACCATGCTGGCAAATATGTCAGGTACTCCAAAATTAGATCGAGTGTCAAGCTAGGACTATTTAAATTTCTATTCTTAATTTCCCTAGTAATCACTACTCTGATGATTGAAAATCTTCTAATGGGCAGGCTTATATTTATGATTACTTCTCTTTTCTTGTCCCAATACTGCCATTTAATTTCACTGAATTTTTAGAGTTGGAAAGGACTATAGCGATCATCTAGTCCAACTCCCCTGCTGAAGCAGGATTGCCTAGAGCTTGTTTAACTACTTAAATCTTGCTGTATCCGATTTTACTTGAAGTTTTGTTTTGAGACTCTTCAAAACTTCAGTATCTTTTTCTGAACAAAGGTGACAAGCAATTTGTGTTTGCATTGCCCAGTATCAGTATGTTATGTTGTCACATAAGCAATTTTTAATACAAGCTCCTGTCACCAAAATAATTGTGTTGATAATTCTGGGTATAATTGAGTATTTTATTAGATATTTTGTTTTTTATTAGAATGTGGATGTACGTAGTATTAAAATTCTGATCCGTGAAGGTGGAAATTTCATAATGACACATTGTTGCAATCATTTTTTTTTTAATTGGTTTAAAAAGTTGAGGGAGTAAGATATCATTGGTAATGCTTTGAAATTCTTGCTTTCTAACAGATAAGCCGCTTGGTGCCTTAAGGTACTTCTCTTATTTTCTATTGCATCCAATGGCATTTTCTTTTAACCAAGACTTGTAGGAAAGAAAGATCTGTATTGGTATGTCTAGTAGTATTGTAGAAAAATTCAGAATTCTGTTCTTGGAATTTATGGCAATTATCTTTCTCCTTAATGCTCATGCTAATGTGAATTAATGGATTTGCTTATTTTGAGCTGTTTCTGTGGCTTTTCCCAGTGTTATTGCGGTTACATTGAGTAACAATGTATGAAATCCACATAGCGTAAATATGCTATAAATGTTTAGAATGAATCTAAATTATTGTTTTAGTGAAGAAGGGAATCTTTTTATTGTAATCAGTGATTCCTCTTGATTTCTTCAGTAAAACTAAATATTGTTTTTTGATATTAACACTTGTGCTTTTGCACTATGGAATATATTTTGCAAATATTTAAATGTTATTGTCTTGGACAAATTTAGATTTGCTGGGAAGATTCAGAGGTAGCAGCTTGTGGCAAAATACTTAGTCAAGGCTAAAAATAGATGCTGTACTTGAGGGAAAGGGAAAATAATATTAATGTGATGTCTATCTGTAAAGACTTTATTATTCTGTAGTCATATGGATGCAATAGAAGTGACAAAGTAAACGGGGAAATTTCTGACAACAGGGAAAAAAACCATAAGAATGGGAGAAGAAATGTCTGGTACCTTGCAGTCCATGACACTTTTTTTTAATTTATTTTGGTGACGTTTAAAAAAAACACGCACCAAAAAAACTTCCCAAAACAAAGCAGCAAAAATCTGTAAATTTAATAAACTTAATTGCTGTTACAGTTTTTCGTTTGTCCCTCTCTAAATTCAAGTTCTGGAATAGAGGCTTTGACTATAATTCTACAGGAGTTTAACTGGGAATGTGTCATACTGTAGGGCGAGTTATATAGAATCATGACTTGTTCAGTTCAGAAAGGATGTCAGGAGGCTATGTAGTCCAGCCTCTTGCTAAAAACATGGTCAATTTTTAATTCAGACCAGGTTGCTCAGGTCTTTGTCCAAAAGGATATTCCAAACCTCTAAGAGTTTTTTGCAGTCTGCCCATGCAGTGAATTATTTTTTTTCCCCTCCTTATTTCATGCTAAACCTCTCCTGTTTCAGTTTGATAATTGAGGTCTCCTTTCTTCTTGCCTTGCATCTCAAAAGAGAGGCTGGATCTGTTTTCTTAATGACCTCAGCGATACTGGAAAGCTGCTACAAGATGCATCCTAAGTTTCTTCTATTCTAAACAAATCCTCAGCCTGTCATCACAAGTCTTATACTACAACCCGTTTCATGGGCTATCTTGGTGGATCTTTACTGGGTTCACTCAAGTTTATAATTTTTCATGTACTGCTGGGCCTTAAATGGGTTGCAGTATTCCAGATGTGGTCTAATGAGAGCTGAGTAAAGGGAAACAATTGCTTTCCTCAGCTTCCAGGCTAGGCTTTTGTTGATCTGGTATAGTATGCTGTTAGGCTTCATTGTTGCGAGAGTGCTCTATTCATTCATGTTTAGCTTGCTCTCCACCAGGACCCACATTTTCCTCTGTAGAGCTGCAGCCCTGCCAGTTGTTCTCTAGTCTGTACCATTTCCAGGGATTTTTCTGTCCAAGGTACAGGACTTTGCACTTGTTGAATCTCATGAGATTCCTGCTAGTGAATTTTTATGGCTCTGTGGTTCTTCGTCCTGTCCTCAAGTATACTAGTCATTCCCTCCCCAAATTCTGTGTCATCCTCAGAACTGATGAGGGTACATTCTGTCTTCACCTCTGGTCACAAATAAGGAAAAATACTAGACACGTAGGTTAGTCTCAGTGCAGATCTCATACAAACTTTGCTTTTAACCAACCTCCAGTGTCATTAACCACTGAACTTCAACGTCTGAGCTCAATGACTCAGCCAGTTTTTCATCTATCCAGTGGTCCACCCATTTGGACTGTAATGACCAAGCAGTGATAGCTACCACTGTATGCCTACACTTGAATACCTGTAGGACATCACATTAGAATCACAGAATTGTTTTGGTTGGAAGAGACCTTTAAGATCATCAAGTCTAACCGTTAACCTAGCATTGCCATGTTATCACTAAACCATGTCCCTCAGTGATACATCTACCCATCTTTTAAATACCTCCAGGGATGGTGACTCAACAACTGCCCTGGACAGCCTGTTCTAATGCTTGATAATCCTTTCAGTGAAAAATTTTTTTCTTATGTCCAATCGAAACTTCCCCTGGCACAATTTGAGGCCACTTCCTCTTGTCCTATCACTTGTTACTTGGGAGAAGATACTGACACTCACCTTGCTACAACCCCCTTTCAGGTACTTGTAGAGAGCGATAGGGTCTCCCTTGAACCTCCTTTTGTTCAGGCTTAACAACGCTAGTTCCCTCGTCTGCTACTCCTAAGACTTCTGCTCTAGACACCTTGCCAGTTTTGTTGCCTTTCTCGGAACGTACTCCAGTACCTCAATGTTCCTTCTGCAGTGAGTGGCCAAAAACTGAAAACAGTATTTGAGGTGTGGCCTCACCAGTGCCAAGTACAGAGTGACAATGACTTCCCTAGTCCTGCTAGCCATGCTATTTCTGATACAAGCCAGGGTGCTGCTGGCTGCCTTGGCCACCTGTGTGCACTACTGGCTCATTGAGCTGGTTGTTGACCAACAGCCCCAGGTCCTTTTTGGCAGGGCAGCTTTCCAGCCCCTCTTCCCCAAGCCTGTAGCATTGCATGGGCTTGCATTGCATTGCATGGGTCACAACAACTTGTGACCCAAGTGCAAGACCCGGCACTTGGTCTTAAGCCTCATACCACTGGCCTTGGCCCATTGATCCAGCCTGTCCAGATCACTCTGTAAAGCCTTCCTATCCTCAAGCAGAGCAACACTGCTGCCCAACTTGGTGTCATCTGCAAACTTACTGAGGGTGCACTTGATCCCCTTGTTCAGGTAATTAATAAAGGTATTAAACAGATTGAGCCCCAATACTGAGCCCTGGGGAACACCAGTTGTGACTGGCCACCAACTGAATTTAATTCCATTCACCCCAGCTCTTAGGGCCTGACCATCCAGGCAGTCTTTTACCCAGTGAAGAGTACGTGGGAAATGCTGTCAAAAACTTTAGTAAAGTCTAGACCAGTAACATCCACAGCCTTTCCCTCGTGCACTAAGCGGGTCACCTTGTCATAGAAGGAGGTCAGGTTTGTCAAGCAGGACCTGCCTTTCCTAAACCCATGCTGACTGGGCCTGGTTGTCCTGTATGTGCTGTGTAATGGTGCTCAAGATGATCTGCTCCATAACCTTCCCTGGCACCAAGGTCAGATTGACATGCCTATAGTTCCCCGGGTCTTCCTTCCAGCCTTTCTTGTAGATGGGCATCATATCTGCTGGCCTCCCTATTTAGCCAGGACTGCTAGTACAAATGATTATCTCACCACCTTCAATCTGAAGAAGTTGAGGTGTAGTTTTTATACCTGCAGCATTTCACTTTGAAAATCCTCAAAGCTAACTCTGTGGTGGTTTTAGGAGACAGGAAGGGCATTATTACGCTGTTTCTAGATAATTCATATTTTTGATACGCAATGTTGTCAAAGCTTATTAGGAAGTAATTACAAGGCAGGCTTATTTTTATGAATGCCTGCTGAACGTTTGTCTTCCAAACTAGTTCTATCATAGCACTAGTTCTATCATATTGCTGCCTTGCTTGAGAATTGAGTTCTAGTAAAATTCAAATATTGAATGGAATTAGTTTTTTGTTCTACAGTTAATGACAGAGCAGAGTTTTTCACATTCTTCCTTAAATGTTATTACAGTAGAGGGAAGTGCATTTGTTGTGAAGTGGGTGTTGATTTAGATCAGTGATATAAGCTTGTCACTTATGTTCTCCTTTTTAAAAAACAAAAACTGTGGTTGAACTCTGGTTATGTAACTGTTTTTGATTCAGGTTTGGAGGTGGCCTACTTTTAGATGCTTTGAGGAAGACAAATTAACCTGTTTTCTTTAAAAAATAAAATGATTGCACACTTCTGATTTGTCTCCATTGTTACGGAATCGACTGATATTTAGCATAAGAACTTACAGTAGTGCATTTTCCTCCATAAGCATCTCCTGGATATTTTACTGAGTATATCACCAGGACTTGTGTACCAGATCTCAGTCAGAACTGAACATTTAAGATGGGAACATATGCCTCTCCTGTTCCCCACCCTTCATTTTAGGGAGGGGTTTACCACTCAGATCTTTTGAGAATTTGGTTACACTAGCTGTTTTTGGTTTCTGTGTATGTCTGCTTTGCAATTCCAGGATAAGAGTGTAGCTTTGTGTGAGATAACTGAATGACTTAAAATCTGGTTAGATACTGTAAGAAAACTTTGATCTCCCTTACAGATTTTGTTTGTCTGTTTTGGACCTCAGTCCAGAGTCTAGTTTATCTAAATACTGCTCCAAAATAAAATACATAACTTAAAAAAAAAAAAAAATTAAAGTGAAAGGTACTATTAGACTTCTCCAGTGTTGTGAATGAATTAAGCTTTCCAGTGTCCATGTAATTTCAGGGTTGCAGTCACCACTTCTATGAGAAATTTTTATGATTTATATTCTTAGAGGTGCTAATAATGCCAGACTTGAAACTTCCTGGTGGCCAAGAGTTAGCGGGGACCTGATGTGTTGTAAAAGCTGTTGCATTGCTAATTCTTGTGTCATTTCAAATCTTTTCTAAATGAATTATGTTTTATTTTCAAACTAGCTCCTTTTTTATAACATATTCCAACGGGAAGGCTGTTATAAGATCCCATCTAATTTGCAGCCTAACTTAAATAAGTTTTCTTTTAATATTAGCACTATTTTTTAGCTTAGTCTTCTCCCTCACCAACCCTATTTCCTCCCTCCCTATCCCACCCCTTTTTAAAACTTAAGCTACTTAAGATCTTAATTGTAAAATTTCACGATGCTTGTAAGCAAAACTGATTGCCTCTTTCCCCTCCCTCCCAATAGCCTAGCAGCAAGCATCCAGTACTTCCTCCTTAGCTTTTTTGATAAACTTCTTCTGGCATGTAGCACCTATTGTTGCAAGGATCCTGAGGCTCTTGGATAGAAATTGCAGCTCTTGCCAAATCACACTTTGTATTACTACTGCTGTCTCCCAGATGCAATCTTGGCATGTGAGTGTTGTCTAATCTTCAAAAGCTATGTCCTAGAGGCCTGTTAACGTATCAAAGTATGTTCTGTAAGCATGCGTCTGCCAGATACTCAATTGAGTAATCTTGTCTGGGATAGCAGCATAAGAAAATTGCACTGTCTTCTGTCTTGATCTGGTTAACAGTTCTGTATTAAATATGTAAGCAACTCTATAGACAACAGAAATGAGTACAGCTTAATTATAAATTAAGAGTTGTGGTCGGTGGCTTGATGTCCAAGTGACGATTCGCATTCCTCAGCCTTCCAATACTTAAAAGGGGCTTACAGGAAAGATGGGGAGGGAATCTTTATCAGGCAGTGTAGTGATAGGACAAGGAGTAACAGTTTTAAACTGAGAGAGACTAGATTTAGATTAGGTATTAGAAAGAAAGAAATTTTTGACTGTGAGGGTGGTGAGACACTGGAACAGGTTGCCCAGAGAATTTGTGGATGCCCCAAGTGTTCAAGGCCAGGTTGGATGGGGCTTGGAGCAGCCTGGTCTAGTGGGAGGTCCCCCTGCCCGTGGCAGGGGGTTTGGAGCTAGATGATCTTTAGGGTCCCTCCCAGCTAACTTTTCAATGATCTTTGTTATATTGAAGGATTCTTAGTTATGTTGAAGGATTTCGTTCATAGGAGATATTGTCTTTATGGTACATCTTGAAGGTGACTGTGCATGGCACCCTTTCAAATGAGAGCATGGTGCTGTGTCTTGACACAGGAATGATTGGATGCAACATGAGTGATGAGTAGACAAAGAGCTGAGTACCATCAGATGTCATATATGAATGGAATATAAAACTTGGTAGCTCTGACTTTTATATGGACTACTTAAATGTTTTGTTGCAGAGCAGCCCTGACTGATGTCCTACTTTTTTCCAGAAACTTATGTTGGAAATTAGTGTTTTTGAAAGTCAGTATGAGAATGTTCTCTACATGCTTTGGCAGTTTTGTCTTTTAACTAATTCTTTGTTCATGCTGTCAAAACTAGACTAAATTCTGCTGAATGTTTTTGCTAAGCTTTTCTTTGGTTTATATTCTTCTGTCTTTTTCATTATGAAAGTGGGAAACTTAAGTTAGAATGTTTTTTCTTTTTTTTTTTTAAGGTATATGTTGGTGAGCTTCCTCAAGACTTTCTTCGCATTACCCCAACCCAGCAGCAACAGCAAATCCAGCTGGATGCCCAGGCAGCTCAGCAGCTACAGTATGGAGGAACAATGGGTACAGTCGGCAGACTCAGTATTACTGTAGTACAGGTATATATAGTACCATCTTTGGACAATTAAGTAATAGTAATTAATGCAATTAATATTTTTGGCTTGGTGGTCACAAAAAAAGATTTTGTCTTCGACTTTGTGGCTATGTACAGAAACATCTGAATTCCTGTTTGGATAGGAGAACTGTTGGAGTTGATACTGGTCTTTATTAGGTTCAAACCTCATTTATTTTTAGGTGCTTGTGCAGACAAGACAATTATTTATCTTGCTTGAAGAATAAAGCGTAATGGCTATTCTTGATCCTATGGCTGGAGTTAACCACTCGTTAAAGAATCACAGGATAGTTGAAGTTAGAGGGGACCTATGGAATTTATTTTGTCCAAACTTCATCCCACCCCTCCCTAGCCAGTCCCTTAATTGAGGATTGAGCAGGATGTTATATACAAGGGAAGAGAGCTGGGTATCAATCTTAACGGGGAATCTTACCAACAAGTAGTCCCTGCCATCAGGTATTTATGAAGAAGACGGCCAGGCTCTTTTCAATGCTCTCTAGAGAAAAAACAAGAGGCACAGTGAGCACAACTTGAAATAGCGAACTCTATTTAAATATACGAAAAAGCTCTTTACTGTGGGAGCTGTCAAACATCAGAATATGTTTCCCAAAGGGGTTGTGGATTTTCCATCTGTGGAGACACTCAGAACTTGCTTGAACATTTGACCCTGCCTTAAGAACGGAGCTCAGACTAGACAATTTCTAGAGGTCCCATCCAGCCTCAGCCATTCTGTGATTCTGTGAAAGCATTAATTGTCTTACTGGCTCTTTGCTGGATTCGTTTATGTACAATTGTGTCTTCTGCTGGGGAGCCCAGAACTAAAGAGAACGGTACTCCAGATACAGTTTCACCAGTGCTGAGTAGAAGGGATCATCTTCATTGACCTGCTAGCTGTGCTTTCCTAATGCTGCCCAGGATGCAGCCCAAGTGGCAAAGACCCTTGGCCAAGAAAGCATAATGGGAAAGACGTAAGGAAGTCAGGCAAACCCGAGATACTATCATGGTGAACTGTCCGACATAAGGACAGACAAATAGATTCATTCTGTAGACAGACTGTGCTTGGGAAAACTTTGTTCTTCTGAAGGCCTGTAAAATGGTATGGGTAATATAAAAAGAACGTCTTCAAATTATTGCTTTAAATAACATTAGGGTTATGAAAAAAGCTTTACAGTAACCCAGTGTCTTGCCCGTTAACTTCCTCTGTCCTGAGTACTATTCATATATGCGGCCACTTCTAAACACATTTGTCATGGTTTAACACTAGCTGGCAACTTAGCAACAAATAGCCACTTGCTCAGTTCCACCATGCTCCTCCCCACTGATGGGATGGGGAAGAGAATGGAAGGACAGAAGTGAGAAAACTCAAGGGTTGAGATAAAAGCAGTTTAATAGGTAAAGCAAAAGCTATGTGTGGAAGCACAGCAAAATAGGGATTTAATTCACTGCTTTCCACTGGCAGGTAGGTGTTCAGCATCTCCAGGAAAGCAGGTCTCCATCACACCTAAAGGCTGCTTGGAAAGACAAACACCATCATTCTGGATGTCCTCCTTTTCCTTCTTCTCCCAGCCTTTATTGCTGAGTGTGATGTCATAGTATGGGACATCCCTGTGGTCAGTTGGGGTCGGCTGTCTTGGCTGTGTCCCCACCCAACTTCTCATGCACATTAGCCTGCTCGTGAATGAAGTGGGATGAAAAGCAGAAAAGGCCCTGACTCTGTGTAAGCACTGCTCAGCAGTAACTAAAGCATCCCTGTATTATCAACACTGTTTTAATCACAAATCCAAAACATAGCCCAATACCAGCTACTGTGAAGAAAATTAACTCTATCCTAGCCAAAACCAGCACAACACTTCAGGATGTAGAAATAGCTGTGGACCGGAAAGGCAAAGGAGAATTGTGCTAAAAACATCAGTCCCTCCTCAAACAATGGGGACTGGTTAAAAATCCCCAACTGGCAGAAAGACCTGAAGATGAGTTGTGTGCCTTTCACAAGTTTCTCTATGGCTAATGTTCCTGGGAGCTGTTGGCATGCAAGTTTGTAGAATAAGAAGAACATGATTACTGGTAATTAACTACTTTCACTTCCACAAGTGATAAAATTAATACAGTTCTGCAGAATGAGGCAGGGCAACTGGAAAACATTCTCTGTTAACTCTTACGAAGTATAGAGTTCATGTTCTTTAATGAGGCAACTTTGTGAGCCCGAGTGGTTGTAATGCTAGGCTGATGCCTTGCTGTTCTAGCTCCTTTGTGTATTAAGACATATGGCTATACCACACAGTGAGCTCAGTTACACAGCTGTAAATCCTGAGTGATTCTATTGATTTCATGACAGTGATTTCAATGTTGTTATTTACCGTACTCCAGATTTACACCAAATGACAGAAAACCTGTTTGTTTAAGGACAGAAGATAACATTTCAACTGAAGTAGAACCTATGCAAGCTTTTGATTTATTTATTTTGCCATATAGGATACTAAAACAAAAAATATAAGGACCTGGCACTGTTTTACCCAATAGATTCATGTTTAAAATTTGCTCTATAATAAGATATTAGGAACTGTGATTCCTCTTTCCCAGGCACAGGTTTTTCACCAGAGTAATCCCAGTGTTTCAAATGAAGTTACTCCAAATTTATTATGTTGGAAAGTAAGAAGTAAGCAGTAAGAATTTGGTCTGGAAACTCAGTGTTTCAAGCCAAAGGAGGATGAAATGCTTTGTGCCTTTCATGGTACTCCTTTAGCGATAGATTTTTTTATTTTTTTTTTTAATTTTTATTTTTCTTTCTCAAGGCTAAATAGCATATGTAGAGGCAATAAGAGCTTTTACAGTTTTGAGTGGAACTCATTTTATGTCTCTCCACTACATAATTTTATGCGATAGATATGATGGTTTTCCTAATGCAGCCTCTTTGCTGCAAGGGTGTGTTGCTGCCTTATTCCCAACTTGGTGTTCACCATGACCCCCAGGCCCTTTTCTGCAAAGCTGCTCTCCAACCAGTTGGCCCACAGCCTGTAGTGGTGCGTGTGGTTATTCCTCCTCAGGGGCAGAACGTTTTCATTTGTTGAACTTTGAGACTCCTGTCTGCATACCTGTCCAGCCTGTCAAGGTCCCTCTGAATGGCAGTACAACCCTGTGGTGTCTCAAGAGATGGTCGTCTGTACCTGTCTGAGAGTTTATGCAAGAATGCTGTGGGAATCTTGGCTGCATATCAAGGCATGTGGTATTCTGGATAGGAAACTTGGCATAGCTAACCTGAGCAACATGAAACACTAGTTGAAGTCTTTTGTATTTAAATACGTGTTGATACAGTATATAGAGCAGGATACCTTGATTGTGTTACTAATGAACTGATGGAAGATCAGAAAATGTTTTTGGGAAGGTAATTTACTGCTTTATTTTCTCTTGCAAACATATAGGAATTGTGATGAGTTTGTCTAAGTGTAATTGATTGTGTTGTCTTAAATTACTAGAGGTGCGATTTATAGGCACTTTTTCCTTTTGGTGAAGTTGTATGGTAAGCTGCTTAATATGAGGACTTAAGAGTGCATAATTCAGGTGCCAACTTTCCTACTTTAATTGTGAAGCCCACCTTTAAAAGGAACAGTTTGAGACATTCCTGTCCAGCTCTATTGTACAAATTCCTGAGCCAGTGTGTGGCCTGCAGGAGAAAAGAGCTTTCCAGGTCAGAGATGCAGCCACTGTGACTAAATCTTACACGTCTCAACTGTTCCAGTTCTTTAAATGACCAGTAAGTGGGAGGCATCCTAGGTACCACATCTTGTCACTTGTCTTACTGTAAAAAGAACTGTAGGCTGCTTAGTAAAGGTCAGAGAAACAGCTCTTCCAAAAAATCCAATTTCAGCTTTGGCGTAGCTATCTTTAGGACTGTCATCAACTTACTTGTTCTGTAGCATCAGAGGAATACAACAAAGTATGTTGGATATCTTCTGATTCTATACAGCATCTGTTTTTATAGCTTAAGATGCCCATCGAATTAAGTAATACCAAATGCACAGTCTGAGTTGAGTAAGTTTTTTAATCACTTTGAAAAGTATGATCTACTAGATTTTACCTCAGTTGAACTGCTTTTGCAGTTTGTGCTTTTGTATTGTGTGATATGCTTGAAGCTACTGGATATCTCCATTTCATCCTTTAAAAGTACTTCAGTGAAAAAGAACAGGCTACCTATCACATTAAGTTTATGATTGTATATTGGAGAGCAGGCAAAATTTGAATTTACTACTATTTCCTTGTAATATTGTATCTTTTTTGTTTGGTATGGGGTAACTTATTTTAGCTGTGGTGAAGATGCATATTTTCTAAAATAGGTTAAATAGAGATTCCCATTTTAAGATTGTCCAGACACTTAATGGTGTCATTGGCTGTTCTATGTTTTAATCTGAATGCTGTTTTTCTTTTTTTTTTGTTTACCTCATAGTTGAATCCAGTCCTTTGTTCAATATATGATTTGCTTTGTGAACTAATAGTAATTAACTTCTCAAGTTAATGTAAGTATTATACACTTATAGGCTTTCTTTTCTTTCCAGGCAAAACTGGCAAAGAACTATGGAATGACCCGCATGGATCCATATTGTCGAATACGGCTGGGTTATGCTGTGTATGAAACTCCAACAGCACATAATGGAGCTAAGAACCCTCGCTGGAACAAAGTTATTCAGTGCACTGTTCCCCCGGGTGTAGACTCTTTTTATCTAGAGATATTTGATGAGGTGAGAACTACTTCCCCCCTGCCCCCCATCATCTCCTGGTTGGACTGAGGTTTGGGTGGAATTTTACAAAAAAAGGATTGGGTTACCAAGGGCTGGTTCATAGCTGTGCTCTCTGCGAGATGATGAAAATTTTTCGAAATCCAAAGGGCAGTAGTGCATAAGGCTTCACTCTCCTCAGTAATGTCAGAGCTGTTACTTTTCATTTGGAAGCTGATAAGGGGCATTAGTAGGGTTCCCTGCAAAGATGGAGAAGGCAATATGCCTGAGTGGTGTTTAAGCTCCTCTTCACTGTCAAAATGGCCTGCAGCCTTATATTCTGTACTATCCCTATTAAAAATAGCTTGTTGATACAATACTGTTTTACTCAGAAATTCTTCAGTATTATTTTAACCCAGGAGGAGCTTGGAAGCTTTCCCAAGCTCCAATGCTGCAAATAATACTGTCAAACATATAACTGTGTAGTCACTATGATTTATTAGCAGAAACATAACTTAACCTATCCTTCCCTGGATTTCATTCCAAGTGGGCATGTAGGCACTTGTCTATGCTTTACGTAGACACAGTGGCAATAAATACCTAGCCTCTGAATAATTTCACTTTCTTAGAGATTGGATGGGTCTGATTAGCAGCTCTGGTACGTAATCTGCTCTACAAAGCTTTTCTAGAAGAGTGCTATCTTGAATTCTAAAATGTTGTTCTACTAGATATTGTTACTGTTGGCAGCAGGGAATACGTGTCTGCATCTCGGCTGTTTCAGTTCAGAATCTTGACTTTGACTTAGCACAAACATTCCTTCTTGAACAGTTTAGAATCATAGGATGGTTAGAGTTGGAAGAGACCCTGAGGATCATCTGGTCCAACCCGACTGCCCTGGGCAGGGACACCTTCCACTAGGCGAGGTTACTCGAAGCCCCATCCAACCTGGCCTTTAACAGGCTATAACTGAGGCTAAAGTCTGTGGTTTGCCTTTTTTTTTTGCTGCCTCTCTTCCTACGTGCAGTAAAACTTGGCACTGCACTAGCTGTGTGGTCATCACACAAGCAAGGCTTTTGGATGCCATTTTGTGGGCTTAGTTGATTGGTTAAAGTGTCTGTTCCATTGCTGTACCAGGGCTGGCAGGTCAGTGCTTACATCTGCTCTTGAATCACTGGAGTTCACAGCCTGTCGTAGTAGTGTAAACAGAAGCTGTTTACAGTCATTTTATGGCCTCTAATATGAAGTCACTAGATTCACAATCTATTCTGTTATTTGTATGTTGTATTTCTAGAAGTGTTCTGCTTCAGGTTTTCAATTTCTGATTATCAAATATATGCCATCAATCTATAATCCCACTTAAAGTAGCATTCATCCTTGTTGGAAAGGAGATTGCTAAAATATTTCTTGACACTATAGTAGTTTCAAAGGAAATCACTTAAAAATAAAATTGACAAAATGGAATAGCATCAAACTGAAGGAAGTGTTAGTAAAAAATAATTTTAAGATTTATTTTTTTCAGGACAATTAACTTGGTAATATTTTTTAAATTATATTCCAGCGGGCCTTTTCAATGGATGACCGCATCGCTTGGACACACATTACAATTCCTGAGTCTCTAAAACAAGGAAATGTGGAGGATGAATGGTATAGCCTAAGTGGAAGGCAGGGTGATGACAAGGAAGGAATGATTAATCTGGTCATGTCATACACGGTAAGCCAAGTTTGGGTTGGAAGGAGGAAGGAACAGAAGCTTCTTGGGTAGTGGGAGGAGAGATATTTTAGATAGAAGTAGTTCCATTGTACCACACCTGTGATTGTGAGTGTTAACATTTAAAGTAATTATACTTAACTTGGGGATTAGCAGTCAAAAATGTGAGTTAAAGCAGTAAATACTTCTTGGTGAGGTGGTAGTTGGGTATTTTTCTGGTTTTGCAATTACAAAAATTGGGCTTCTTTCTGTGCTAATAGAACTAGAAAAAAGAAATCCTCAGTCAAATGCTCCATTGTAATTTCTAATTTAGTAATAATAATAATTTTTAAAAAAGCTTATTAGAATCTACCAATAACTTATTTTTTTCCCCTGAATCTTTAAAAAGTCATGTCAATTCAAAAGCCAAAATAATGGAAACTTTTCTGTCTCGGGTCTTTCTTGGATAGTTTGATACTCTTTCTGATGGCTGTTTTTTGCTTCCATTCTGGTTTGTTTGATGCTCCTGCTCTGGACTGCTGACTTACACTGTTCCATTTAGCAGCTCGTGAACTATTCTCTCATCTGGCACCTTTGTCAAAAGTAGCTGTTGGATAGAGTATGTAGCATGTGCTACCCTGAATGCTTCCTACTACCCTTGTACATGATCAAAAATTCCAAGTTGCTTTTGAGTGCACAACTGTGAACAGATGTTCACTGCTGTTTGAAATTCACATTCTGCTCCACATGTGAACAGTTTTTCCATTACCTCTAGGAGAAATGAGTTTGTAATTAATCTTTAAAACTATCTGCCCATGAATGTACTGTACATAGAATCTGACCTTTCAATATTTCCAGGATCAAACTGAACAGGAATTGTGGTAGTGAAAGTTAATGGAGTTAAATTCATATTTTGTTTAAAGTACTGCTGTACCTGAAAAATAATTGATTTGATCTAAAATTTCCTTTTAGGAACAGTATACTACTTTGAATAAAATGCAGGTTTTCTCTAATTTTTCATTTACAATGAATATGTTGTCTATTCATTTCACAAGAAAAGGCTTGAAAGCTGATCAAAGCCATATTTTAAAATTGTTTGCTTCAGTAACAAAATTACAGTGGCAAACTTTATTGAACTGTTGCAAAGGCTAATTTGACACAATGTGTTTATATTGATTTACAGGCAAATTAATTGTCATTTCAAAGAATGGTAGTTCAGTTATTAGGTATTAGCACTTAGTATAGTCGTATTGTAATATTGAACATGGAAGGTGGATTTACAATGTTACGATTTTTTTGCAAATACACTTTTAATTGCTGGTTTAGTCTTTTCGGTTTCCTCAGTAGTTCTAATCTGTGCTCTCTTGTTTCAAGTCTTTGCCAGCTGCCATGATGATGCAGCCCCAGCCAGTGGTCCTGATGCCCACTGTATATCAGCAAGGAGTTGGATATGTGCCTATAGCAGGTATGGTTTTTTTCCCCTTGAAGACTCTTAAAACTTCCAGATGAAAGGTTTTGCTGAAATAACTACCAAATTCCCCTGATTTTTCGACTGTAAAAGAAAGTATAAATGATTTTTGTCTGTGACCACTTTTCCCGTGATACATTTTGGGGAAGAGTAAGCAAATTAAGTGTAGATCTGCTTTCAGTCTTGTATGCTGTTTAAGGGGGATGCACGAGTTTGATTAAATGGATTAAACTGACTCAAGTTGGAACAAGTAGCTTGAAGACTTCTCTTTTTGAGTATTTATTTTAGACTTGTGTCAGGTCACTGAATAAATATGTAGCTGACTGCACTCTAATATAATATGTGCTTAGTTGAGTGCAATCCACGTGTGAAACTGTTCAGGCTTCAAAAAGTCCATCAACTGACTTGTGCTATCAGAATGGCAGCTTAAATAGCCTGTAAAGAGCTGTTTACTCTTATGTGGTCTTCGAAGATGCTGCTTTGGAAACTTGCTACACAGCGTGTGAAGTGTGTAGCACAGTGAATGAAAGATGTTGCGGAGCTCTGAGATAGCTCTGCTTGATGTACTTGTGTAACTAAAGTGGGTATTCTCAGTCCTCTAAGTCTGTGCAAAGTAAGTTTTGGACTTGTGTGGAAATGTGTGTTAACTTAGGTTTTGTAATTTTTCTATCAAAGATGAAAAGCTTGAATTTGTCCTCCTGAGATATCTGATAAGTAAAGTTGAGGCGTTTTTTGTGTTTCCCTTAAAGCTCTTAAGCTTCAGTTTGTTTTATGGACGTTTATTCAGTAATATGTGTAATTTTTAGGGAAAATAAGATATACATTTATGTATTTTGAATTTCAGTGCATATATTTGTATGAATGAGTGATAGAGCATGTGGGTCATAATTGCAGTGCTAAGGGCTGACACAACAGATATATATTTTTTTAAAATTTTTTTAAGACTCATTCCTAATTGAATTTACAATTTACTCGCTGTAAAAACAAACCTCCTCAACAGAAGACTGATGTGTAACTTAATGAATCATACCTCTTGTTTCATTTTTATAGAGTTAAGTTAGATCAAAACATGGAAAAGTTACATACTTTTTATTCTCTGAGAATATGCAGTTTGCTGCTTCTAACATACTTTTGTCTCTACAACTTAATTCTCAGGATTTAAGTCTTCCTTGCTTTCCCAGTGAGCTAGTTTCAACTTCTGTGTGCATCCTGAAGTGTGATTCCATTGTGTCAGCCAGACTTCTGTGTGGCTTTTCTGTGTTTGGATTGGATACTGTATCTATCTTTACTTGTAGGTTCATCGCATCCCTATATATGGAAGCAGACCGTGAACTTCAAACTTAGTTATTTTGTGTGTGGTTAAAAGAAAAACAATAGCTGGGGTGGTACGTACAGCAATATATTAGAAAGTGCAATATAATTTCTTGAATAGATCAAAATGAGAAAGTAATTTTGCAATATTAATAATGTCAGAGTACAAACAGTAGAAGCGAAGAGACTAATTTCCAATGTAATTGAAACTAGACACAGAACTGAACAGATAAAACTGATACTAGATGTTCAAAGTTGAAAAACAAGTACAGTGGTGTATCTTGATGTTCTTGGTGTTCAGTAAATTTGGTATTTGTCTTGAGAATATTTTCAGTAATACTTATTTCTTCACTTGTCCAAGTAGATTTAATAACTAATACTTAATGATAGTAATGCCTGACATCTTAGCATATGAGAATTTGCCTTCGTGTAACAATTTTACTGATCTGTATGTTGGAGCATTGCCCTTCTGCAAAGATCCAGCATGTTTGTTTTAATTAATGCTATGATAATCTTCTGTATTAAAAGTTCTATCTGATTCTGTGACTTGTATTTTTAAAGCATTGTGAAGTCCTGCCCCTTAATTTGAACTTTTCTTGTGTTCTGGGAAGGCTTAAATGCGCTTCTTTGACTTTATAAATGCCAAACTTATTACAAGCCACCTTTGATGTATTTAGATTGGTTTATATTTTTTGACTTTTTAAATATTACTGTGCTATGTGTTTGCTGTTCTAGAACTTCTGTGGGCACCATTAAAATTTCTCAAAGCACTGGGTTTTAAAGTTTTTGCCTAGTCACTAAGCAATGACGCACTCATAATAGTTAGATGGATGGTTAGGTTTGGACTCTGAAAGTGACTTGACTTCAGAATAACTTCTACTGTTTCATACATTTAGTGGTATGGCTTAATAAATGTCATTGCAAATTATAAAAGGAACCAATAGTTCCTCTTGGAAGACATGGAGTATTGTCAGAATGTTTTCTCTATACTGAATCAGATGCTCCTCCTGGATTTCATAAACTCCTTCAGAAAGGTGCATGCAAACTCCTGGCCTTCTCTGACCATCTGAAATGATTGTATCTTTTGGGGAAACCATTGGTACGTTTTCTTTGGAACAGTGTGCAGCATTTTATCTCTTTTTGGGGCTGGTAGGACCTCAGTATGCTCCACAATAATATGTTTACGTTCTTACCATCTTCTTAGTTCAGGTTTTTTACCTATACCATTAAATGACTGTAGTCAATAAGCAAGTTTCCTTCAGAAGAGTGGAAGAGCAGCACTGAATAGTTTATTACATCTGAAATGGAGGACATTCTGCTGTTAGGCAAGGCTGTTACAATCTAAGTCTTATCTATGGTGGAAATACAGCGGGCAGACTGAAGTGCTTATCTGGACAATTTAACAGTTATTTGTTAACTGTCCAAAATAGTTGCACTTTAAAGAGATACGGTGCTAAGTCAAATTTAGCTGTGTCACAAAGGCCAAGCTGATTTTTCTTCTGTAAAATTTCTGTTCAAAACTTAGTGTACGTAACTAACCTTCTAATTAAGGTTGAAGCAACTAATTCCTCTCATACTTATCTCTGTTATACAGAGGTAAATAGTAGTAGCAAGCAGTCACTGTGGTAAGCAGATGAAGCTTGATATGTCAACACAAGTAACGCTTTTTTCCCCATGCTTGATGGTAGACGTTACAGAATTGTGACGAAAGCAGAAATGGCCTTAAAGTGTTCTTGCACCTTGTTAATTCATTTCAGAAGTTTTAAAAATTAAAAAATTCAGACAGTAGCACTAGTTGCTACAAACTATAGTTGCCATAGATGGTATCTATGGATTGGCTCTGGGTAAACTTGAACTTGTCTATCCTGTTGCTCTTCTAAAATTTGACTTTATTTACCATCTCTTCCCATTTCTTTTTCTAAAGATTACTTAATTTAGGCTGCAGATTTTTGTGGCACGCTGGTTGCTTATACTCCATGCTGATCTTGATAGTGTATCAACGACTAAGCTAAAAGAAGTTAGTTCAATGAAGCAAGTTATATTTCTTATCAGCTAAGTATTTATGGGATAAATGGGAAATATATTTGTACTTGGTTTATAAATACCTGTGTATAAAGTAGGTTAAAACCCCATGTGTTTCAAGACTCTGTCAGAGTCCACAGTATAATTTTTCATTGAGGCAAAGTTGTGTGTATAAGTACATTACTCCTTTAGGTGTCTGTATTGAGTTTCATAGGTTAGCATGTGATGTTACTGGTATTTGTTCAGAAAACCATGGATGTATGTTGTCCTTTCTGGGCTATAAAATGTAATCCTAGCTGCAAACACATGGGGCTTATTTATTTTGAAAAAATTTCCTCTAATTGTTACTTCTGTACAAACAGCACATTTAGGAAACTTGTTCAGAGCGCTGAAGCAAATTAGTTGGGAGACTGAATCCAAACAGCATTTAGGTTTTAATACTAGGCAGTTTAGGTTTTATCCAATTGCCTCAGTTTATCCAACTTTCACCTTTGGAAGCTAAATGGTTCATTTCCTTTTAAAAATAGATTAATATTTCTTTCCCATGTCTTATTCCTTGCTCCTTCATTTTCACCTATCTTTAGGGCTTGAGTACTTTGCTCTCGGTAAGTTTCCAAGCTCTTTTCTCACTCCCATGCTCATTGACTCAAGAATCTTTGCATGAATTCATCTAAACTCAGCTTTATTTGTTACAGCAAACTGTATCACAAGGTATTGCCACTTGGATGTCACAACAGAATAATTTAATGCATTTCCTGGAAATTGTTAAAGCTCCTCTAACCTGTTGGAAAGCCTTTAAAGGCATCTGCTCAGCTTCAAGCTGTAACGATTAAAGTAATTGGTGATAGTGGTGTGGATGGATAAAATATGATATTAGTACTCTCAAACTGTCATATGTCAGTGAGCTATTCTAGGTGATAGTACTGGTTTTCTAGAAGAGAAGCTTCAGTCTGGCAGTTGTTCTGCTGATGCAGGGGAGGAGCAGGTAATGTCATGACTTTCTGTAAACTTGAAAGGAAAGAACTCCATTCTGCAATGACATAGAGATGACAGCCTGCCAACTGCCTTCTGCTAATCTTCAAATAAGCCTTTTTATAAAAACATAACACTTTCTTTTCATCAGTGTGTATTTTTCATGAATATCTGGTTTAGATCCATGTCAAGTTAAGTATTTGACTTGAACTTTAAAGGCAAATTATGTTACAGGAAATCAGTTTTCCTTCAATTAGACTTACTTTACTATGAAACCTGTGATTTTTGAATTGTACAAAGATACTGTGACATCCTTAACTTTGATAAAAGCATTGATCTTTTAGCGATAGGATGATACTGATAGGACGAGGGTTTTTAAACTGAAAGAGGGGAGATTTAGATTAGATACTAGGAAGAAATTCTTGACTGTGAGGGGGGTGAGACACTGGAACAGGTTGCCCAGAGAAGCTGTGGTTGCCCCATCCCTGGAAGTGTTCAGGGCCAGGTTGGATGGGGCTTTGAGCAGGCTGGTCTAGTGGGAGCTGTCCATGCCCATGGCAGGGGGCTTGGAAGTTGATGGTCTTTAAGGTCCCCTCCAACTCTAACTCTATGGCTCTAAAATAAATGAGGATTATGAAGCATGTGGACAGTGCAGAAATAAGTCACTTTGAAGACCATGCATTAATTACTTCATATCATTCAGACCTTAATCATTATAAAAAATGGCTCAGCTTCTCAATCAAGTATGTTCAGAAAATTTTAGAATTACTCTGTGAGATAAAATGTAATTTCTTGATGCTCTGAATTTCAGAAAGATGGTGTAAATAAACCTGATGTGGTTGTTGCAATGTATTTGGTTTATTTGTAGCAGTGGAATTGGAGGATTTTTCTCTGGGTCTATACCCTTCACTTTTCTAGTAAAGTTGCAAAGAAGCAACATTTCATAAAAATTGGGATGATGACATGCATGAATTATTATTTTTTTTGAAGCCAATATCATTAAGACGTATTTGTGTTTTTAAAAAAGTTGATACTGATTTCATCCTTTAAATGAAAAAATTTGTACTGAGAAGGTTCCTGAATTTACTCTGAAAGGGTCAGTGGTATAGGCTATAATAATAATGAGTTCAGAAATTAAACATAGGGCACTTGGCCGAATAAGAAAATAAAAAGTGTGTAATGCCTTGTGTGCAGTTAGAAGTCTGCCCTGTGTTAATACTGCTGTGATGCTTCCATTGCTGCTCCTAGCAATTGACTTGCTATTGTACGTACTCGTTTCATGTATTGGAATGTCACAGCTTCTGCCAGCACGTTTGCCATTGTCATGTCACTGAATTGGAAAACAGTGTTCCTATTCTTCTGATTTATAACACTTGCCTAATATCTGAGAGCAACACGAGAGTGTGAAATTCCATTTATAGTGGATTCTTACGTGATTTAGTTTCGGTTTTCACCTGTTAGTAAAATGAGGTGCTTAATATTTAAAGCATCTTTTTACTGAATGTGGATAATTTTGAAGTTTATTAAAACTTTCTCTAATGACTGCATATAAATATATGTGTGTTTGCTAAACTTTAGTGTGTAGTTCTTTAATTTTATGCTTAAGTCTTGATTGCTGTTTCGTAAATCAGAAATTATGGATGCTTTTAGCCTGAGTGTGGAACAAAGCAAAAAATCAAGGTACTCTTTGAATTCATATTTGTATAGCTTGAATGTTGAGTTTCATGAAAAGTAAGCATTTATCATGGAAATACTTACTAAAAACCACTGTCATCCAAACTTCCATTTGTGTACAGTGTAGTTGTAGACAGTATAAACTAATTCTAGAACTGTAAGCTGAGAAAATGGGTTTTGAAAATCATTAGTGAAAAGCAGTACTATCAAGAAATTTCATGTCTCTAAAATTGAATATTTAGATTGAAATTACTTCTTGAATACTGCCTGTGCAGATGTCTGGCTTCATAATTATGTTGTTTTGATGAAAACAGTAAGAAAAACTGTGTTCTGGTCTTGACCTTTTTGACACTGACATGACACTCAGACTTTATTGGTAAGTTATAGGATGCTGCGGTACACGAGAAGTGAGCCTCCTGTTTCATTTGGATGAGTATTTTCAACTGACATTGTATGCACAGATCCTGTATAACTTAAGCTGATAGCTGGATGATCTTAGGATGCTGATGAGTCACTGAAGAATATTAGGAAGCTTGTGTTAGAAGTAAGACATAACTTCTATTGCTCTGTTCTTTCAGGTACTTTGCAACTTTATTTTTCAGGCCGTACGTCTTTGTTCACCTCTTGTAAATGCCTAGATCGCTTGTAGGAAGCTTGAGGAATGAGTTGAGGCTTATGGTAGCTATAGAAGAGGCTATCTGAAATGCTGCTGGATGTGATTCTTTGGTAAAGTGCATTGGTGAGGACTCCACAGTGGTTTGCCTCCAGGGTGCACATGTGGCCTACTTTGCCAGATATTCAGATATACAGGACCAGACAGAATTAATTTCATGGACTGTGGCCCAAATGGCAAAAGAAGCTCTAGAGGTAAAGTTTAAGGTGGTTGTGGAAGAGGTGATGGATATCCTTGGTAGTGGTGTGATGCAAATGGCTGGGCAGAGATATGGTTCAAGCATGTAGGTAATAAATTCATGGTGAGAGGGACATTTCTTTAGTTGCCAGGATAAACCTTTTCAAATAAATGCAGCCTGGACGTTAGATCTAGGTTCCTCTTTTTGCTTCTAATAAAATGTCAGGTGATTACAAGGGGAATTTTAAAATCAAAATTAGAGAACATTGATAAGTATCAATGTGCTTACAATTCAGTAATGCATTGCTTCAGATAGGACAGAAGTACAAATTGAGGAAAGAAATAGCAAGGAGTACCTTAGGTAAAATCAAGGTTGCAATGCATGCAGTCAGAATATATTCAATTACAGTACCTTGCCAGCCAGAGTTGATAAAAATTAAGATGTGT
>JAOXNO010000041.1:50087572-50101147 GCA_028565335.1 Limnodromus scolopaceus | reverse complement strand
ATGTGTTTAGCTAATCCAACATTGAATGTGAGTTTTAATAAAGGATTTTTAAAGCTGATAGAAAAAAAATAACTGACATGCTAAATATTTGTGCAAGTTAGTGAGCATAGACATTTCTGATTAAATAGTTACAGGCTAAAGAAAGTCTTGAAGCAACAAGGTAAGTATTGAAATTGCCCTTTGCTTTTTTTTTTGATAGGAGATGTTAAGTCTGAATAGAAGTAGTATAATATAGTTGCAATACTTTTGATCACTTTGCTGCGTCTTTTGAGAGATGAGGCTGCAAAGAGGCATACTTGAAAATGAGGTTGTTTATAGGTTTGCTTTGTTACTATGTTTTTTGAGCAGTTAGAATGCAATAAAATAAATTCAATTAATCCTTTGTGTAACTTAAGGAGAAGTAATTAAGGTCACAGAGAGAAAGCTAAAAGAAATTCTTAGCTGCTCTAAGGAAATGTATGCCAAATTTAGGAAAAAAAAAAAAGCACTCTTGGAGTATCCTAAAAAAAAATCTCTGCAGTAAAACAGTAAAGTAGGTTTCTGCCAAAAATTGGTAGCCTGACCAAATGAGAGGATACAAGAGAGTTAAATTATATGTAAAATCTGAACTGGTAATAAGGTTGGCTAACAAAGCCTTTGAAGATCAAATGTGTAAGTAGTTGAGAACTACTTATTTTAAAGAAGCAGAGAACCTAGAATCACTTAGGTAATTTAGTGCCTATAAAGATATAAGTACATAATGGAGTAAAAAACAAACAAAACCACCACCCCCTCCCCAAAGCAACAGTTGGAACAGGAGACGGTAGCAGGGGAGGGGGAAGAAAGTGTTTGATTTTGCCCTTCTTAGGAAGGAATGTGGGTGGGGTTTTTTTTATGGAGAAGGAGCCTCAGATTATAATTTTAGAGTTTAACACTAATTGTTAATATATTTAGTAAGAAAATGTAGGTAAGATAACATTTATTTCCAGTTTTGTATTTGAGATGTTTCTACTAAATGTGACCTGTTGCTTAATTAGTCTTGTTTTCAGAGGCCTGGAGGATAGCAAATGTTTTATTTTTTTTAAAAACCATTCTGAAGTAATGTTTTCCCTGTTGCATAAACTGATTAAAACCGATGGATATTAGAACGAGCTGATTTAAAACAAACAACTAACTAGGTAAACTTTAGGAGGAGGTGACATGATTATGTAGGGAAATATTCATACACTAGAATTAAAGGTGTGTGAGTATGTAGGTAAGAATAATGTGGTCTGTGTATATCACTTTGTCAGCTGCTTTTTGAGAACGTTATTTGCTGTTGACTCTTCCTTATCATATGATATTATGATACAGTAAAAGTCCTCTTGTGGTTTAATAGCTATTTTGAAAAGCTGATGAAGAGATGAAAGTAAGTTATGAGTCATCCCCTAATGGAGGGAGGCCTTTGGTAGGGTGCATCACATTTTTTAAAACTAATTGAGGGAAGTTGAGTAATACAGTCTCTCTGACTGCAACAGGTTGCAGAAGGATCTCATTGTAGTAAATGGGAAGTAAAATCTCATATTAAGGCTGGTGTTAAAGTGTTATGTATAAAGAAAAATCTTAACTAAAACATATTTGGTGGTGATCTCTTGATTGGTCATTGCTACACGTAAAGATCTTTGAATTACTGTGGACCAATACCGCTTCTGGAACATAGGCAGAGAACTTGTTCCAGAAACATGTATTCTGATTATAACAGTCTAGGTATAATCTCTGCAATATTTTTTTCTTCCCCCCCCCCCATGTTAAAAAAAATAAAATGCTGAAGAAATTGTGTTGGGGCAAGTTATGAGCTGCTTTCTTCTTCAAAATCTTTTTTTTTTTTTTTTTTTTTATTTCCTCTCCCTCTCACAAATGTTTTGGGTTTTTTCTTCTGTTTTTTGCCTGCAGGGATGCCTGCAGTCTGTAATCCAGGCATGGTACCAGTGGCAATACCACCTCCTGCAGTCAACCCTCAGCATCTGTGTAATGAAGAGGACCTGAAATCAATCCAGGACATGTTTCCCAACATGGACAGAGAAGTAATCCGCTCAGTCCTAGAAGCTCAGAGAGGGAACAAGGATGCAGCTATCAACTCCTTGCTTCAGATGGCTGAAGAATCATAGATACCCACTTCCTGCATAGTTCCCGTCCTTGATGCCACTTATTTTTACTTGCCAAGCCAGGGATTTAGCTAGAGGAAGAATTTCCCAGCAGGTTTCTGTTAGTTCATCTTGTGTGAAAGATTATACCCCTTTTCTCTGTGGACATCTGGATTTTATTCACTTTCTTTCTTGATTTGCACGTACTTTGTTTAGCTTACGTGCTACAATATAGCATTGAAGCATCTTTACTATCAGCTGTGCCCTGTGTGGTTATATTCTGATGGGGTGGGGAGTAATGCTGCTTCTTTTTTTCTTTCTCTACCCCCTTTCATAAACTTGTTCTTACAAAGTAACTCTATGCAGTACAGGATTTACTACTGTTTGTTAGATTGAATTTTTTTTTCTTCCATGAAGGCTTAGCTCTTTAAACATAACTGATTTGTTGAAGCATTCAGGTTTCATCAGGCAGCCTGTTTCTGCCAGAAATTAAAACAAAGACCCTTTCTTTGTCCTGTAGTGCTGTGATAAATTCAACTATTTCTGATTGAGGATTTTTAATTTAATAAGCTAAACTTGTTAGGTTGCGCTGTTGATATTTGTAATGAGCATATTCTATTCAATCTAGTTATCGGGCACCAAAGCAATATATTATCTGGCATGCATTTGGGGCTTTATCCTCCCATAAAGTATTGTTATGTATCTGTAAAATCTTAACAGGTGACTTTTAACTTATACAGTACATATTGCTGTAGCAGAGAACACGACTGAGCCCTAATGTATTCCCACAGTTAATTGCACTCTTAACTACTACTTCTGCATTCCCACGGCTATTTCAAAGCATAAGTGCAGAAGGAAAGATTTTTATACCTGGACAATTCCTGAAGCCGTAAACAATTATTTAAGTTGTTGTCTTACATTAAAGAAGCAGAAATCTATGATCTGGTTATAAGGCTTCTTTCTTTACACATATTTCAGCAAAACTATCATTTTATATTAGTGGAAAAACTATTGTGTTTTTTTTCCTGTAATCTGAAATAAGAAGCACAAAAAGTAGCTTCAGAATCTTTGAATGGCATTATGAGTTGCTCAGTGACTTGTTGGACTATGGTTGCTGTAGTCAATTAATTATTATTTGATGCAGATGGAAATAAATTCTTTGAGAGAAAACTTAACATATCTGAGTTGTAGTCTGATCCTCAGAGGAGGTTGGAGGTTGCTTGTATTTATTGTTAGTGTTATTTTTTCAGATAACTGTTCATCTTGGAGCTGCAGAATCTTACAGTATGCACCAGTTACAGCTGTTGGATAAATTTCTGCGATGTCTGTTTTTGTAGATGGTAAAGTAATGCACTTTAAGTAGTATGCACCGGTTTATTTTTCCAGTTATGTGCAATGTTGCTGTTGTATCTTTTTAATGTTTGATTTCAAATACTTTCTACAATAGCCATAGACCTTTATATTTTCAAGAGTTGGAATGAATGTACACTTGAAATCTAGGCTCTTGAGTGATTAATGAGAACATTAAACCCAGGTTTGGAACAGGGAAAAGGGACCCGTATTCTCTGTTTCCCCACACGTTGTTTCATGTTCCATGCTTAAAATATTTTCCTTATCTGCTGAAAAGCTGATTTTGAAATTTTTTGTTTTCCCCACTTATATTCAAGAAGCCTTTAGTTAGGACTGGCAGTAGAGCATGAATATTTATTTTTTTATGATGAAAAGTGATACTGAAACTTTTAAAATACAGCACCAAAACCATCTCAGTTTCTGACCTTTTAAAGCTGTCTTTTTGTAATGTATTATTTTAAGTTTTGTTATGAATCCCTTACCATCTTAAATTTACCACTGAAAGCGTAAGTGTCTTTATATATCCTCAAATTGGCTTTTCAGTAATGGGATTCAAGGCTATAGTTTCTGTGTCCTTTAGTTGTAGAGTCACCACATTTTTATTTTCTAAAATAAAACGGGTGTTCATCAAGAAACTAGTCTTGCCCCTTCCCTACAATCATGGTAAATTTTGTGATTGAGTAGGTATAGAGGCATTTGGTCTTTATTATAGCACAGTGATTTGTGACATTATCACCCAAAGGGTAAATCTTGGTAAGAATTTAATGCTTGGATATCTCCAGGAAGAGTCCCTTGCTCTAACTTTTACACAGATAGCATGAATTGCTAGGGATGGAACAATTCAGGGAAAATGTATATATTTAAATTTTTATATTAAAACGTTGGGATCCATAATACAGCTTTTTATAAAAGCAAGTGGCCATGGTTAACTTAACGGCTGGTAAATTGTACTGCATCCTATTACAGCTCAATTTCAAGCACAGAATAAACACCTTTCAATCCTAACCACCAGGAGGGGTAAGTGCGAATGTTAGGTTAGCCAGGTTTATTCATAAACTAGGCTCTGGGCTGGGCCTCTGAAGCAGGCTCCTGTTCTTAGAATTTTTTTTGTTCGTTTTGTTCTAGGCAAATGTTATGCAAAACAGGATAGATGTACAAGTTGAAGATGGGATATGTAGGAGCAGTGTAGCCAGTAGACAAATTTCAGCATGTTACGCTATAGTTAAATATTGTTCTGGGGATTTTTTTGTCTCGATTTAGTTAAGCATTATAGCTGAAACTCTTATGTCAAGATGTGCTACTTTATAATCTTAAAAAGAGCAGAACACTGATCATAAGCCTACTCAGCTTTTCAGCATGCATATCCTCTCAGTCAAACTGTTCATTGTCATGTTTGAATTGGAGAGAGATGAAAACAGGCAAGGAGTGTTTAGTTGTTCTAGGGTCTGTGAAACGAAGGCATTGGAGCTGAAAGTCTGTTTCTTGATTTTAAAACAAATTGTCACTTATGATTGTAGCTTTTGACAAAATGCTAATGGGATAATCCTGTGTTTGATGCCGCTTTTATGCGCAACAGCTTCAAGCAGGTTGGAGCCAAAGCCAGCTATATAAGACTGGCATCTGCTAAAAGTTAGTGCTCTTAGTACTAGTTTGAGTCCTGCCAAGAGCCTAAACTTGCTAAAGGTAGGAACATTTTTTGTCTAGCTAGATCCTTGCTACTTTCTTCTCTACTGTCTTTGCATCTGCTGATGGTACTGAATGTTTTTTCCCTTACAAATGTTATTGCTTGTTTGGTTGATATGTAATACCGTACAGAGGATGTTTTTTGCTGTAATAATTCTGAAGACATTGTTTCTCTGTATTGAGGTCCAGTGTCCAAGTGTGTTTCTTGCACTCTAAAGTACATTAAGTTTTCCATTCTAATTTAATAAATGTATCATGTAAATGAAAGTGTATTATGTCTCTGATCTAGAATTCAAGTATCGGTCTTGCTCATTAGTTAGCAAGTTAAACTGGTTCTTAATGTGATCATCTGGTGGGACTGGTACAGTAAACACTAAAAAGTATTTTGAGCTTTCATATCTAGGTAGGTGCTGATTTCTAACTCCTTTAGGTGCTACTTTCTCTAGACAATGTTACAGTATTGCAGGTCTAGAAGCCAAAGTGAAGCAGAAGTGAGGTTGCATTGTTTGAAGGACAACATTGGAGTGCAAGGGAGGAAGGAAGAACAGTGTGTGGATACAAAGGAAATGCTCTGCTGTGTGATGGAATTGAGAAATCTCTGGATGAGAGGGGTGTCCAAGTGAAGAGTGATGGATAGACCTTCTTATGTGCTACTGTAGCTGCAGTAAGACCTGGCTTTATTTGCTAATATATAATTAATGAAATTTAAAGATTTGGGTTATATAGCTTCACAGTCTATCATAAAATTAAAAAGATATGCTCTCTGAGGTCCTCTTTCTCATTTAACAGCATCGCTATGCTCAGTGATTATTAATCAACTGCTACTCTGTAGTATCAGTGTGTTATCAAGCTAACATTTTGAGTTTTACTGTCCAGTTCATTTTTTTTAATCAGGAGTTAATTTTTATTAACAAATAATAGTTGAGAGGAATCTTTCACAACTGAATTTTCTCTGATTTATTTCCCTGATGTACTTAGTACCTACTGTGTAATGAAATTGTGTTCAAATTGTGCTTTCTTCTAGCCCTTGAGTGTCAGTTTCTATTGCAATTTATGTTCTAAAGCTTACGGTTTGCTTTCAGTGCTTTTTCTGGTGCATTGTGAGAGATAAGAAAAGTGAAAATTAATTTACTTAAACAAATGTTGCCATTCTTGTGGATGCTAAAGCATCTATTTAGCATTTTAATATTTTATTAGCTTTTTCATTTCAATGCTAATCAACCAGTGATGATGTGTGGGGGTGTAAAGAGAAATCAGTGTATTTTGAATTATTAAAACATTGAAGTACATCAATGAGAGCATGGCCTCTAGGAAGGAATGCAAATATGTGTTTTCTTAGAATAAGTAGGAAGAACAAAAACCCATATTAACAGTCTTTTCTTCTGCAGATTTAAGTTGTAGCCTACTGAAGACTTCAACTTTCTCTCCTAGATCTTCAGGAAGGTTGTTTAGAAACCCAAGGTGATCTATTTTTGTACCAAAGTGTATTTTTCTTTACTCCCTTGCCAAAAAGCATAATTAATTTTTAAGAACAAATAGACTTGTATACTCATGATATACCATAACTACTGAAGTAAAATTTGTATATAGATGGGAAAAGTGAATTTATGGAAAGCAAGTAGATTGAAATTGATCTTAGCTATGTCTGCATTTCGTGTGTGGGAGAACCATGAAAGTACTGCATTTTGGAGTATTGAAAGAATTCGCTTAGAACATGTTTCTGAAACACTGTGTGCTAATCTGGAATATGAAACAGACTAGATACAAGTGGACAACCATTATAACTTTAATGCATTTGCCATTGGAAGAGATTGAAGGGTGATAATTTTAAAATAAATTGTATCTCAAATATATAAACAGGCCCAGGGAATTTCTGAAGTGCATTGAAGATAACTTCATGCAGGTACTAAGGGAGCTGACTAGGAAAGGTGCCTTCCTAGATTTGTTGTTCGTAAACAGAGAGGGACTTGTGGGCAAACTGGTGATTGGTGGCTGTCTTGATCACAGTGACCACAAAGTAATTGAGTTTCAATTCATTGGTGATAGTAGAAAATCTGCCAGTAAAACTTTGACCCCGGATATGGGGAGAGCAGACTTCAGGCTGCTGGAGGAGCTGGTTTGTAAGGTCCCCCGGGAATCTGCTTTTGAAGGTATTGAGATCATGTTTTAAGAGCCATCTCTTCAGAGCGCAGGAGCAGGCAATTCCAAGGTGTTGGAAGTCAAGCAAGTGGGGCAGCTTGGCTGAGCAGGGCTCTTCTAGAACTTAGGCAGAAAAGGAAATTGTATGGGCATTAGAAATAAGAACAGGTGACATGAGAGGACTACAAATGCTGTTTACCACTGTAGGGAGAAAATTAATATGGTCAAAGCTGGGTTAGAGTTCAAGCTGGCCAGCACTGTGAAGGACAACAAGAATGCTTTTTTAAATATGTTAATGGCAAGAGGAGGAGGATCAGAGATGATAACATCGGTCCATTGCTTGATGAAGTTGATTACATCATAAATGAGGGATGTAGACAAAGGGGAGATGTTTAATGCCATCTTTGCTGCTGTCTTTAACACTGATGATGGATCTTGAGACCCCGAGAGCCCCATGCTGGAAGACCATGACTAGGGGGGTGATAAACTCCCAGCTGATTCTGAACTAGTTTGAGACTTGCTGCTCTGCCTGGGGGTGCATAAGTCTATGGGGCCTAATGGGTGAGATTCATTCCAGGGTGCTAAAAGAGCTGTCCAATGTTATTGCAGAACCTCTCTCCATTGTTTTTGGGAGTCTGGAAAGTCCCAGTCAACTGAAAGCTGGCAAATGTTGTCCCTGTTATCAAGAAGGGAAAGAAGGAAAAACTGTGATAAGTACAGTCCTGTCAGTTTCACTTCAGAGCCTAGTAAGACTATCAAGAAGTTGATGCTGGGAGTTACTGAAAAACACTTGGAGAGACAGTGCAGTCGTTGGTCATAGCCAGTATGGATTCATGAGGGGAAAGTCCTGCTTAAAATAATTTAGTTTCCTTTTGTGACAAGGTCACCCATCTAGTTGACCAAGGGAAGCCAGTAGATATAGTGGGTTTGGATTTCAGCAAAGCTTTTGATACTATCCCTCAGAATATCCTTCTGGACAAAATGCCCAGCATACAGCTAGACAAGTCCATAATACATTGGTTGAGCATCTGGCTGACAGGTCAGACTCAGAGTTATAGCAAGTGGGCTTACATCAGGCTGGTGGCCAGTCACCAGTGGGGCTCCCCAGAACTCAATTATAGGGCCAGTGCTCTTTAATGTTTTTTATAAATGATCTGGATGCCAGAAACAAATCTAAAGTAAGTTTGCTGATGATACTAAATCGGGAGGAGATGTGGACTCCCTCGAGGGTAGAGAGGTCTTACAGAAAAATCTGGAGAGCTGAGCAATCGCCAACTGTATGAAATTTAACAAGAGCAAGTGCCAGATTCTGCAGCTGCGATGAGGTAATCCTGGTTATACCTACAGACTGGGGGATGAGAAACTGGAAAGCAGCCATGTGGAAAGAGATCTGGGAGTTTGGGTTGATGACAAGTTGAGTATGAGTCAACATTGTGCCCTGGCAGCCAGAAGGGCCAACTGTGTCCTGGGGTGCATCTAACACAGCATAGCTAGCTGGTTGAGGGAGGTGATTGTCCTACTCGACACTGCGTTGGTGTAGCCCCATCTCAAATACTGTGTGCGGTTTTGGGCACCACAATATAAGAACATCAAATTATTAGTGTCCAGAGAAGGACGGCCAAGATGGTGAAAGGTCTCAAGGGCAAGCCTTGTGAGGAGCAGCTGAGGTCACTTGGTTTGCTCAGCTTAGAAAGGAGAAGGCTGAGGGGTGACCTCATCGCAGCCTAAAACTTTGTTGCAGAAGGGGAAGTGCTGATCTCTCTCTGGTGGCCAGCAATAGGGCACAAGGAAATGGAATGAAGCTGCATCAGGGGAAAGTTCAGATTGGCCATTAGGAAAAGGTTCTTCACTGAGAAGGTGGCTGGTCACTGTAAATGGCTTCCCAGGGAAGTGTTCGCAGCACCAAGCGTGTCAGAGTTCAAGGAACCTCTGGAAGATGCCCTTAGTCATATGGTTTAGTTTTAAGTAGTCTTGCAAGGAGCAGGGAGTTGAACATGATGGTCCTTATGGGTCCATTTCAACATGATATATTTTATGATAGTAGCTTTTATTTAGAGCCAGCATGCTAAATGTAATTCCCTTTATAAAACAGATTTTTTTTTTTCTGTTCTCAAATAGTACAATATGAATTAACAACATTATTTTTTTAAACACTTTAATCTGACGAGTAAATAAACTGGCAACAATTTCAGTTTAATTTCTTGGCTGGGTGGTAACTCTGAGAGTCCAGAAGATGCTTTATGTAGTTAAAAAAAATACAGGTGTGCTTGGAATAAATCTTTGGGAAGCTAGCGATCCAGATAGCTGAGAACAGTATCAGTTCAGCTCCCCAACGTTAAGGTGTATAGGTTTTGAGCTTTATAAAGGGAGATCGATTTATACACTTATCCTACTTCTAATGAATTTGCAATGCAAACTTTTGTAGTGACTTCTTATCTGGGCTTGGTCATTTCATTTTCTATCATTTTGAAGAATGAAAATATGACTCTACTTGTTTTAGTAGGTGTTTCCAAGTTTAAAACCTTCTGTAGTCAGTCTGTTGTTAATCAGCCTGTCTCATGGTTTTTTTGGTTGCTACACATAATGATTTGTTTGTTCGCAGACAGTAAGGCATTGAAGAACATTAAACACTGGAAATCAGATGTGTGGTTCCAACACAGCCATAGCACTACTGAAGAAAATACAAAGCATAAAAGGCTATAAAACCATGGTTTTAGTGGCATAGAATTTTGTAGTAAGTTAAAAATTCCCATTAACTTACAAATCATGTTAAAAAACACGGAGAAACTCTAAAACAATTTGTTGGGGTGGGTGTGTGCTATTTTTTCAACTTCAAGTGTTTTCTACAGTGGTGAAGTGCTAAAATTTTTAGGTTTCTTCTAGTAATACTTTTCTTCATACCAAATATCCTAAATGCTACAAAGAAAATTACTACTTCAGTTATTTTTTCATAAAGTGTAAATTTGAATCTTATTAAATACTTTTAATTGATTAGAATGGGCAGGTTCACATACAGCTTAGACGTTCTTACTTTGTGTCCCCCATTTTGAGATGTTACACTATCTATGCGCATAGTAGGCAAAGGATTTCTCATGTCCTCCTGTTTCATGTTACCTTGCCCTTAGCCCGCTCTTGGTACTATACCTGTCTCACTGCACCAGTGTTCTCCACTTGCAGTATGGGGCAAGTAGTACGTTCTCTTGGAAAAACACACTTAGCTTAGTTGGAGAGAGGAGGGAAACAGTCAGGTTTCCATGTTTTTTAATATGCCCTTGAACCTTCTCTTGTGAAGAGAGGTGTCTGCAGGTAAGAAATAAATTACCATTGGTGATGCTTCTGACAAGTTCGAAAAAGAAACTTTCTCCTGACAGGTGACTAGCAAACCTAATCATTACAGCCATAAGAATAAAGCTGCAGTTTCCTGACTGAGGTACTTAACATAATTTAGACAACATTATCTGCCTTTTTTCATAGATGCGGGGTTTGATTCAAAACCTCTCAGCATGAATGTTGTCACTGAATTCAGTGGTTTAGATAAGGCTCCATTTCATCACAGGTCACGTAGTAAGTGCCAGAGTGTGAGAGGCTTTGGGTTATTGTTACATTTTCAGATGTCTTCTATTCATCAGCTCTGCATTTACTTGATTGTTAATTGACCACATGTATAAAACTATAATATATGTTCATTTGGATGTTTCAATTTGATTCAAGTCCTACTAACAGTCATGGGCTATCAATTAGCCTAACCTGTGTGTTGCTGCTGGCAGAAACTGGTACTGAGATTGTTGCACAGAAAATCACCCTCCAAGGTATCTGCTTGGATATTTTTACAGTACTGGTAAGAAGAAGTTGTGAAGGGAGATTTTGGGTTTTTTTCCAGCTCAAATTAGGAATCAGCCTACGGCCTGTAGCAGGAGGTTTGAGAACTCTTTCCCTCTTCATCCTAAATAATATATTTTTCAAGTGCTATTTTTGTCCGTTTGAAGAAGGTCACTTGAAACTACAGAAGTGTGGGTGTCTGAATAAGAAAATCTTAGCAGGATGATGCCAAAAGAAATTATGATTTTATTTTGTTATGGGAATATTTTAAAGTTATATATTTCAATACTTACATTGAAGCACCTGGTAAGACAAACCTGATAGCCCCTCTGGAGCACATTTCTTTTCAAAAGAGATGGAAGGAGGTTTTATGTGTCTCTTAGGGTTTCAACATATTCACACAGCATGGAAGCAAGAAGAAGAATACTTTTGGTGTACTTCTGGACTTAAATTCATGTGATATAGAGCTTCATTGCCTCAGGACCAGAACTCAGCCTTCATGTCAAGTGAATGTTTCAGAAGAATTTACATGATCTGTGTCTTTACTGTTGAAATATAGCAGAAGTGATGAAATGCACCTCAGAAATGGCTCAGCCCATTGAGCTAATCTGAACATTTTTATATTGAAGGTGATCCATTACTGCTATCTTCAGTTGGGGGAACCAAACAAACAGTGAAAGCAGCTGGGAAAATCAGAGGAACTTAATTTCTTTAGCTTTGTGGTATAGTCAGCTGTCAGCAAACAGCATGACCATGAGGACTATGTTGTGACTATCTCTGTATAAACAACCACAAGGCTGCTGTGATACTAGATGTTAGAACACAGCATTTTTGTTTCTTTCATTGTTGTTTTTATGTTTTAAATAAAAATGCCTGTTTGTGCTATTATGTGAATTGGGTTGGATGGGATGAAGGACGCTTTTGCAAAGGAAATTCTCAATCCTTTTCTACTATAGGCAAAATCCAATTAAGAATCTTTTACTTTGCTAGAGTGGAAAAGGCAAAGGCTTTAGAAAGAGGAATAAGTAAAAATGGGTTCAAGGTCTGCAATATCTTAATTTTTAGATTCCAAGCTGGTGTATCTATGATTTTTGTACCAAAATAAATGGAATATGACTGTTCATTTAAAGAGGGTCAGCATGCCATGTTTTAATGGTCTCTTATGACACTGTGTAGAAAGGAGGTATTCCTTAGTTTGTAGCCAACTCCTTATAAAGGTCTAGATCCCCAAAATAAAAAAAAACTTCAGGGCTCTGTATTATACGTCTGGCAAACCCTTTTGCGCATACTGTAATCCTGAAAATAGAAGGTAAGTGAACTCTCTATATTTCTGGTAGCTACTCAGTATTTGCAGAGCTTAATAAGCTAAATCAGTGACTTATCCTCCTGTTGGCAATGTAATCTTGAAGGTCAGGAAATGAAAGGGTGAAAACAGAAGATGTAAATATTCATTAGAACATTCTGGTATAATGTGTTGCCAAGAAGCATGTTGCCTCTTAGAGAACAGAATTTCTGCTCTCTCAACAGATGGAATTGCGTTATGTGTAGTGGCAAAAATAACAATACAGAAGCTCCATAGATTGCTGGGAGATGAGTTTCATAAATGCACTGACTTTTATAGAGCCTTCATATTTCCCCAGTTTAGATCATCAGACAATAAAACCTGTTACTGGTTTTACTTACAATGGCACACTTTATTCAATGAGCTGTTCAAGTTTCTCAGCATGATCAATAGATTTGTGTCAACATAATGCCTTTTAAACATAAATTAAATGCACTATCTGGGTAGTTTCACAATATATACACATGTTACTACATAAGATTCTCTAATGCAGTAGTCCCTGTAATTGAGTAGTTAGTGGAATAGAAAAATGAGTGTTTTATTTCCTGATGTAGAAAAATACTTATGGTAATTTTTAGTGAAGCATTAATATATTTGATTATGATAAATATCACAGGATGAAAGGTCAGCACTTTCTATTTAATTTGATACCCTATGCAAATGACAGGAGGAAGTTCATGATTCATTTTATATCAATACTGTTTTAAGTCTTATTAATCTGTAGTTCTATAACTGGAACTATTTTGCTGCTGTGATTATACACGTAACATATTTGGAAATTTTGCTAGAAAGTTACAGTGTACATGAATTTTATCTCTTCCAAGTTCTAAGAAGCTTGATATAGTACACAATAGCTAGCTATATTTTAACGTAAATGGTAACTTCTTGTATATCAAGCAAATGTATGTCTTCATGTTTTCTTATTTAGCTAATTTCTCTGCTTAAAAGTAATTACTAGAGGTTCCTTAGACTTGTAATTGTAGCATGCTTTTGCACCAAAGAGAAATCATAGAATCATAGAATCATCTGGGCCGGAAGGGACCTTCAAAGGTCATCTAGTCCAACCCCCCCACAGCCAGCAGGGACACCCCCAACTAGACCAGGTTTCCCAGGGCCTTGTCGAGCCTCACCTTGAATGTC
>JAOXNO010000041.1:50049386-50067056 GCA_028565335.1 Limnodromus scolopaceus | reverse complement strand
TAATTCCAGTTGGTCCTCGAAGACAATTAGTAAAGTTTTTAATAGATACGGGAGCACAAATTTCCATATTAACACAACAAGATGCCAAGAAGCTGGGTGTGCGATCCAGATGGCAAAGAGTTAAAATCATAGGCGTGAACAGGGGAACTGATTTATGTCAAACTGCTAAGGTTAGTTTATGGCTCCCGGGGGAGAAACGCATGTCGTCTAATCGCTTTGCAATTAAAGTTCATTATGAAAATATTTTAGGCTTTGATATTTTAAATGGCAGAACCTGGTGCCTGCTGGATGGCAGTGTATGGTCCTTTGGCTCAAACACAGACCTTAACCCATGCAGAAACCGGGAAGCAGCAGTGCGGGTGCTCCGCGCAGCCCCTGCACTCCCTGAGTCAAAGATCACTAACGTGAATAGTAGTTTCACAAAATAGTAGTGAAGCTAAATATTATGCAAATCTACAGGTAGAAGTCTTAAGGAAGACTTTCCTTCTTTCCTGTTACCACTTTCCTTGCACTTGCAATGGTTTTGTACTAAAAAGTAGGCTTCAAAGGGAAAGAGTTTAAATACTACAAGCAGTGTAAGAATGTAATAAAATCCTTGGAAGTAGACCTCTATTAGATATTTATAATCTTGGAACAATATTTTTCCTGCCATAGGAATGGGAAATAGAGAAAGCCTGGTCATAAAGGACTTACTGTTCTTCTTGTATCTTTATGCTGAGGATTTACAACATAATCAGGAGCAAATTCAAAAGAACATAAAATTACATAAGAACTTCTTACGACTAATATAGTAAAAAAACCTGGCATTAGATAGTAAGACATTGTTTTTACACAGGCAGCATAAACTAGCCCTGTCATGTAACAGGGATATGCGATTTCCCACTGCTGTTTTGATAATTTTTTCTTGTACACAATTAGACTGGTATGTTAAGTCTTACCATAAGTTACATTCATCTCGTTTGTATATCTTTCCATCTTCATTATCGTAACAGTCACAGAGACTGACGCATTTCATCTGATCCTCATGAAAATATGGCTTGTCTGGTGGGCAGTTAGGGTAGCATCCTGAAGGGAGAAAAAAGCCATAGAAAAGGTAGAAAAGGTGAGAATGAGATACAGGCAGTAAAATTTTTATTTGTGCAGAATGTTTTTGCAGGTCTTGTTTTTAATAGTCATAACTCTTACTACTTAATTTTTTCCAATAATTCTAGGAAGTAATGCAGAATACTAGCATCAGAAGTGCCCACCCACAAGGACTAGAGATGTTTCTAACTCCAGTTTCTGTACTCTGCCTCCAGTTGTGTGGATATAATGATGTTGAAGAGAATTGAATAGTGCAAATGCAACTGACAGGGGAAATACATTCCATTAAAAGCATTAAAAAATAATAAAATGTACCAACTTAAAGGTACTTGCAGCTTTTTTTACCTTCTAAACCTGGCAAGTTATGGAGGCATTTTCCACTTGGGTTCCTACAGGTCTTCATACAGGAGGCTCCACAAGGTTTATAGTGCCATTCACATTCCCCTTGTTGGTTGTAGTAATCACAGAACAGTGCTAAGGAGAAACAGAAATATGGACATGTTCAGGGAAAAAAAAGAGCTTTTTTGACTCATGTTTGTTCATCATATCCCTGCAATGCTTCTTGAACAGCCTCGAAAATGGCGAATGAATTGGTGAAATTGTGTGACCATCAAAACAGCTTAGAGAGAAAAGTCTACACAGTGAGATTATAATGCACATACATAATATATCTAGAGTGTGTATTCAAGGACATCAGCAAGGCATTGTACATTTAACTGCACTCTCAGAAGAAGTGTTTATGACATAAAACTCACGACAGATTGATGGGGTTCTCCAGGCTATGCAGACACCAACTTCACTACATGCTTGAGCATAGGCAGCTACTGCTGTACAAAAGCAATCACAGTCTCCTCCAGTGTCACATGCACAAGCATCTGTCACGCATGCTTGATAATATTTTGCTGGTTCAACCTGTTATTTAAAAGAAATGTAATATTTTACATCCTGCCTTCTAATTTTTTTCTCAGCTTTGCTAGGGTAATTTTTCTTAAAATGGTAATATCTCAGAAGAAAGGCCTACATTAGGAATTTCTTTTTCTTTTGTTTGTGTATAGTGTTAAAAAACAGAGATGATGCCAAGTGACACATCCAAATCACATATTGACAGATTTTTAGATACCCAGACTTGTGTCCTAGTGGAAAATTAGATTTGTGTTTCCAAGCAATGTTAGGCAACTGCACTTGAAGGTCTGTGCCAGTGGCAAGAACTAAGGAAATGGGAAGAGCACAGTTAGCCTGCATTGTTTGGTATGTACTTAGTGTCAGATAAAGACTATGCTGATACTTCATTACTACATTTTTATTTCATTGAGCTTGTGCTCTGTACTAGTATATGAGAATTTTCAGTCAAGTCACAATACAAGAAAATATATAGTAATTATGAAATCATTATTGAAATCATCAGTATTTCCTATGAACTAAATGTCCTTTTATTTCTTATAGGTAGGGACTATAAATCTGTCCTGTTGAGTGGAATTCAGATTGAAGTTTTCCTGATACAACTCAAAGTGAAACATGCTAAACACATTAAAATGTACTAAGATAGCAGTTTCAATAATACACAGACCTAGTCTTCACACAGTAAACTTCTGCCCTGGTCATACCTGAGAGTGACAGGCAGCAAAGACGTTGCTGTTGATGATGCTACACTGCTTCTCTGACCAGGACTTTCGATAAGGGTTGGTAGAACACGGGTCCTTTATGCTATAAGCATCAGGACATGTAGAGGATACTTTCCAGCTGTTTCCAAACTCTAGGACATTCTGTACCACAGACTGACTTCTTGTAGTAAAGTCATTGATGCCGTTGCCATCATAATTTCCACAGAGGCCACAGATCTGGCCCTGCAAAAGGGAGTAAAACAATAACGAATGTGAGAAAACTTGAAACAACATCTAAGACTGAAAGAATACTTGAAATTCAGCTCTTAGAATGGTGCCATCCCATTCTAACATTCCTGAACATCTTCATCCTTTGTTTCCTCACCAACAGAACATAACCACTATGGCTAGAAGAATACTGCTGTTGACTTTTCTTCTTTTAAATTTGAACAATAAAACCATCTTTGTCATTGTAACTTTCTTTGAGGTGTGTCTTTAACAATGAAATGAGGACTCACAGTTAGCCAACTAAGCTTTTCATTTAAGCCTTGTTTTATACAGTGGATGTACATATGAAAACCATCCTTACAACGCTGTAATAAATTCTACCAGTCCAGCCACATAGTCTACTCATGTCTTTACTGATATGACTGCTCACACATGTGAAAAGAAATGTCATTTTTTTGTACATACATAAATTTAGAATGATGAATATTTCTGCATCTGTAAAACGGTGATAGGCTACAATAGATGCTGTGCTTTCTCTATGAATCTAAGGTGCATACTTTCCTCATTACTACTATTTTTATAAAGTGCCAGTGGGTGGGGAAGCAAAAGAATGCATGACACTGAAATAGATTTGTGTATCTAGTTCTAAATTACACTTAATTTATATACCTAATTGATATGCCACTGCGGTATGCAATAAGGTAGCAAGTTCCTCATTTACTACAGTTTTTAGTATCTATATATCAAAAACTAGGAGAAGGAATATGAGAAGAGAAATGCATTTTCCTTATCACCTGTATAGATATATGCTTGAAAAATACATATTAATATTTTACAAAAGGGTTTCACTCATAATATTTCACTTCCCTGTTCTTGAAGGACGATAACTTAATTTGTGCGTCAATGAGAACCAGAAACAAAGGATTACTTTCAAGCTCAAGACTACTCTATTGAACTCTATACATGTAGCTATGTAATTTTATTAAGGTCTGATAACCTTTACCAAGGTTCAGGAGGTAATTTTAACAAAGTCCAAAGTAGTGGTTTGCCAGCTCAAGTTCTGTGAGGCCACATAGGCACTGAAAGCTGCCTTCAGAGCTCAGAACAGCAGCAGGATAATGACATGGCTTCCAGAGGCACCAGAGGAATGGAAAACAATATGGGATGTCCTGCAGGAATGCTAGAGACATCACCTGTTTGGGATTTTGGCAGGGTCTCAACAAAATTCACACCCAGTGCTGGTCTGGACTGTAAATTGCCATTTGACTGCTAGTTTCATACCTTAAAATCAGGGCTGAGCTTGATGAAGATGCTGGTTTTCTTGTCCCACATGAGGATCAGTCCGCTCGTGGTCTCAATTACTATGTACATACCCATATAGCGGAGTGTGTATGGCACCTCATCATTTTGTCCTCTCTTTACAACACTGACATGCTCCTCACCAAGTATCAGTTCATAGCTCTGAAACAGGAGGAAAAGGTGATTAGAAATGAAATCAATAACTGAAGCTGTGCTCTTAAACATCTTTTTCTGCTTTTAAGAGTGCTATGAATAGTTTGTGTAATGAAAACAAATAATCCAAATGCGATAAATCAAAAAAGTTCAAATCTCAGGTTCCTGAAACTGTGATAAAAAGGTATTTTAAATGCTATAGGTCAAAAAAGGGTGTCTTGGTAGTCATGGAGGAACTACCTTGCACAGAACAAAATAATCTAACTTGACAGGCTAAATTTCTGCTAAAGACAATTTTCCTGTAGATCTTTATTTTGCCCAAGAATGATATAAGATGGGTTGGAAAACAGAGAAGATAGAAAGCTGCGAAGCTCTACCAATTATTTCACTTGAATCTGATTTAAGTTTAATTTACAAGTTGATTTGCTTTTTAAAATATTTTTCCAGCTTCCTTGAAGCAATGGATATCTAGGCTTCTCCCAAGCCCTGAACAGATGCAGAATAAAACCGGTCTGTATGCAAAATCTTCTTACCTCTAAGAAAACTTTGATAGATTTTGAGCAAGTTGTCCCAGTGTTGCCACAGGGAATATTTTCAGTGACAACCCTGAATGTCCCATTGGCTGTCCCGCAGTGGTCCTGGGTAGAAAATAACATTTAAAAATATACTTTATTTTTGTAGACATGACTAAGGTTAGGTCTCATTTACTATTGCTAATTCCCAGTACCTGGACTAGTGTGTATTCACAGTTTCCATTGAAACTGAACCTCTTATCATCAAAGGTATTATAATGACCATCTCCATAAATAGCACAAGTGCCCAGACATTCATCTTCAGTGCATTCCCACTTCCTATTCTTGCATGCACTAGGAAGGAGAATATAACATTTTAATAATAAAACAACTCACTGTTTCATGTAGACAATATTCCAACAAGTCATTATTTGTTTGGCAACACATCCCTGCTAAATGTTATACTGATTTTGGAGTTAAAATAGTCTTTTACGTTTTTCATGTAAAGAATTATAGCAGAATTCTGTTCTGCTACTCTGAATGCATTAACTGCAAAACAGGATAATACTTAATGAATGCTGTAGTCCCAAAGTTTTCCTCCCATTCTGTGCTTTGGCCGTCTGCCTAAATCAGAAGGAAACCTGCTCATACTCTTTAATTCAAAACTAAAAAACCTATCAACTGATGAAAGGTGCGATCAAAATCTTTCCTCACTGCTGTACTATTTAAGATCTTTGGACAGGCAAATGATGGAACCAGGTACACAGATTCCAAGAAAATGTTTACCAGGTGTTACAGTCAACGTTGATCTTTTCCCCAGGCTGATACATGACTTCATTGTGAATACACGGGCATTCCTCTTCAGGAATACAGCCACCATTCCCATCTAACACAAGCCCAGCTGGGCATACGCAACCAGATGTACATTGTGTGCTATACTGGAAAAGTCAAGAGGAAGATATAATTTCATGATGAAATAATCACAATAGAAAAAGAAAGATTAAATTATCATAAAATGTCTTTATATGGTCTTATTTCTGCCCAGCTTAAATGGGAGAAGACTATGAAGTACTTACAGGACAATGGAATAAAAAGGAAGTTATTAGCCATTGATTTAATAGAATATAAATCTGTTAAAAGTTTTATGTATGTGAATCCTGATTGCTGTGCTGGAGCCTGTGAAATTTGAAATACATTAATTTTAAGTCTTGCTCTGTGTTAGGTGAAGAACCCTTGCACACTGTAGTGGTTGATTTGTGGTTGAATGGAGCTTTAAAAAGAAAATAAGTAAACTTTTTTTTTCAGTTTGGTTGAGTTTCACTGAAATATGTTTATCTCATATGGTACTTATTCATCTTATTCATGAAATGGCATGTGGCTACCTTGTACCTATGTGAAGTAATATGGGGAAGTTTAGATTAAACATTAGGAAGAATTACTTTACTGAGAGGTTGGTCAGGCACTGGAACAGCCTGCCCAGGGAGGTGGTGGAGTCGCCATCCCTGGAGGTATTTAAGAAACATGTAAACATGGCACTTCAGGGCATGCTCTAGTGCCCGAGATTGTTGGTTTGTGTCTGTTTGTCGTGGTGGGTTTTTTTTGTTTGTTTGGTTGGGTTTTTTTGTGGTTGGACTTGATGATCTCAAAGGTCCCTTCCAATCATGAAGATTCTGTGATTAATGTCTGTGATAATTAGATGTGCAAGAAGTTCACAATTGCATCATGCTATGAGAAAGAATGATTTCTCCTAGCCAGTTTGTAGTCAGTTATTTTCTCCTAAGGAACTAAAATGTGTAGCTGATCCCTAGATATTTTCGCTGCTAATTACTGTTACCTGCAGTGGCTGAAGTTAGGTAGACACTAATCTTATGAATTAAATTGGATGTTACTTTATTATATTTTGGTCTAAAGATCCCATTGTTAATGCTTCATAACATGGTTTTAGGGTTTTGCTACAAGAACAAAGTAGCTGTGTTGTAGATTTGGAGTAGATCAGACAGATGGATCAATTACTTTAGCACCAAAAGCACAGACAAAAACTGGAAGCACCATTTCATCCAGCCATGGCATACTTACACACTGTATATCCAGAGTCTGGCAACTTTTTTGACATTCTGCTCCAGTTATTCCTGCGGTGATGTTTCCACAATCAAAGTAGACCATAGGAGATTCACAAACTAGAGGAAGGAAAGAAGTGGAAGCAGTAAGAAAATGCACATGGTTTATCCCACAGCTGTAGCCATTAAAACCATCTAGAAATTCCATGTTTCAGTTAGTAGGGATTGCTATTGCTGTCCCTATTTGATCTGCTAAATAGATTAACTTCATAGCACTGAATTTCCAGAAACCTCCCACAGTATTTAAGAAAAAAATCTTTGTGAAAAAGACTTCTTATCATTAATCTAGGTTCACTCCTGCCTTTTATGATAACTGTTGCACTGTAACTGAGAAATAAGTCTATTATTTAAAAGTCCATTAAGAAAGGTCAATTCTATCAGCTATTTCTGTCCAAAACCTGGCACAGAGAAAAAGAGAAGTGGAAGACTTTATTTTACCTGGAGTTGGACTGGGTGCTCCAATGCAATTCAGTCTTCCCTGGATGCAAGTGCTGTAAGAGAGGGAAAAACATATTTTTCTCCCTCTCAGACCTTATATTGCAACCGAGAGCTACTTCTCTCTTGTCAAGTTTCAGAATTTGTGAAGGAATTCCAGAATGCTGCTTTGCAGTCTCAGGAAAGAATTTCCTGCGATATCACTACTAGTGTGGCTTTCATATGATACCAATTACTGCTTAAGAGGAAAAATCATGGGTTGAAATGACCATAAGTATCTGCTTGTTGGGGGGTTGGAACCTGATGATCTTTAAGGTCTCTTCCAAACCAAGCCATTCTATGATGCCACTCTTCCTCAAGCCTGTAGTGCATGGGGTTGTTGTGACTCAAGTGCAGGACCTGGCACTTATCCTTGCGGAATCTCATACAACTGGCCTTGGCCATGAATCAAACCTGTCTAGATCCTTCTGTAGAGCCTTCCTACCCTCAAGCAGATCAACACTCCTGCCCAACTTGGTGTTGTCTGCAAACTTACTGAGGATGCACTTGATCCCCTCATCCAGATCATCGATAAAGGTATTAGACAGAACTGTCCTCGACACTGAGCCCTGGGGAACACCATTTTGATTGCCCCCCACCTGGTTTTAATTTCATTCACCTCAACACTTTGGGCCCAGCCATCCAGCCAGTTTTTCAGCCAGTGAAGCATATGCCCATCCAGGCCATAAGCAGCCAGTTTCTCCAGCAGAATGCTCTGGGAAATGATGTCAAAAGCTTCACTAAATTCCAGGTAAAGAACATCCACAGCCTTTGCCTATCAGGTCAGTCAAGCAGGACCTGCCTTTCCTAAACCCGTGCTGACTGGGCTGGATCGACCAGCTCCCTTGGTAACCTTGGGAAGATCCCCCTATAAATCTGTGTGTGTCTAAGTGGTGTAGCAGATCACTAACTGTTTCCTATTGGATTATAGGTGTTTCATTCTGCTTTCCATCCCTGTCTTCCAGCTCAGGGGAATATGTATCATTCTTAAAAGTTGAAAATATAGTTGAAAAAATGAGAGCATTGTATTGAAATTTGGGCAAGGCAGGGTTAGACCAGTTTAAATGGAGCATATTTTAATGAGAAACTACATATACTATTGCTTGAGTGTTTTGCAAAAGATTCACTTACCATACAAGCCCATTTTCATGGACAACTTCTCCAAATGGTATGGGAGATCCTCTGTAGTAGCAGGGACATTCATTAGCAGGCACACATTTGCCACTTTCATCCATGTAGGTTCCATTTACGCAGGTACAGCCATCGACTGGAACAAACTTAATGTTGCATGTGACATCAGGCTCACTCAGAGACCGACAAGTGGGTTGACAGGAAGAGATGGTATAGCTGTAGCTTAGGGATTTGGGACATGAGGTGGTGTATTTTGCTTGAGAGAGGAAAATAAAATAGATTTGTTAATTACAGATGGTAATTTCTGGTGGGAAAAGAGAAACCACATGTAGTAGAAATAACATGTAAACAATACTGTACACTTCTGCCTATGTTGCATCTTTAATATAAATGTATTTCTGAGTACTTCTTGAGTTAGACCTGAAAAGCTACTATACATGTGGAATAAGTGAAATATGCAAAGAATAAAATATTTTTTCAAATGAAATTTCAGAAGGAACCCTCCTTTTTTGCTGCCATTCACTGCCAAGAATTCTAAACTTTTTGACATACGAGACAAGATGTTGCCCTGAATGTCTCCTGGTATGCTGAAAACAGACATACTGGATAAAAGGAATCCAGCATGCAGCTTTAGAGACCTGCAAGTGTTCTGGTTAGTATTATTAGTACTGTTATTCTAATATGTCACCTTTTCTCTACAATAACTTGTGATACATAAGGCTATAGTGAAATTTAAAGTCACACAGAAACAGGTGGAGGCACTTCCATAATAGCAGTCTCTTTCCTAAGCAAGCTACATCTCCCATCTATTCATCTTTGCTCTTGCCAGCAATGAATTGATTCTAAGGGAACAGCAGACAGTTACTTCCAGGAGTGCACTTAACAAAATCCCTTCCTCGACACTCACTATATTTGCCTAGAAATCAGTATAAAATAATCGCTCATCAGCAGGTTTTATTGATGTATGTTCTTAGGAGAGGGCATAGTTAAGAGCACTTACAGCAGACATCAGTCCTCCATCCACTCAGCTGGATTCCTTTTGCAGCACATGCTCTCACGTAGGAAGACAGGGCTGCACACAGACAGTCCTCACTATTTTCACAGTTGCACGTGTCAAACATGCAGTTCTAAGAACGCAGAGAAAAAGAAAGTCTTGGTACTGATAATATCGTCAATCTAAAAAAAAAGAATGCTATCTCTCTTGTCTTATGCACTAATCCTTCTTCAGATATGCTCACTCATAGACAACACCAACATAGCTTTATCCATTTCCAGTCTTTATCTAAGTTTCCTGGCAGAGGAGAATGAAGGTAATGTAAATTTGGTCAATGTTTGTAGTTATTATTGGGAAATGGTGGTTTTAAAGTCTCTTATACGTTTAAGCGTATAAGCTTCATGTTCCTCTGAACCATATTTACTAACATGCTGCACAATAGCATACAAAGCTCTATTCACAGTACACAGTCTAAACGCGTCATTTCGCCAGTATCTGTACCTGGATGTAATGTTACAACACAAACAGAAACGCATGTTGAAAGAAGGAAGTGCTGCCGTGCAGAATTGAAAATACAAGCGTTGCATAACACAAAAGAAGACATATTTGGAACAGCCCTTTTCTGGTAGCTAGTTGTAATACTATTTCTGTTGTTTCTAAAGGGAAAAAGAGTCTAACAAAGTACCGTGTGGTAAACAGAGGGATTCACTGCATAGTGACAATCAGCAAAAGGTCCTTGGTTGTCAGTTAGTAGTCCACACCAATGCTGAGCATATTTTTCTGTGAAGAGAACAAACAATACAAATATACATTATTACTCTGTATTTTATTACTCACAAAAACACACTGCCTTGGTCTATGAAAGCAGTTCTGAAATTACTTCAAATCTCTCCTTCTTTCATCTTTTGTTCACTCAGTTTGTGGGCTAACGTTTCTAAAACCAAAGAAGAGGACTTGCTGAAGGGGGTGAATAAAAGATTTCCAAAGATAACTCCTGCAACCCACTCTTCTGACACCATGTTTTCAGCTTAGATATCCCCTCTGTTTTCAATGATGTTAGTTCCCTTCAGTTATGTTTCTATGACTGTTCCTTTACTTTGTTACTAATCCTTAGTGCCTTCATTTTGAATATTTGTTTCTGATTTCAGATGTATGCATTTGCCAAGTATATGTCTATTCTCTTATCTTTGCTTTCCAATGCAAATGTTTTTTCCTGAGGGATAAGCAAAAAAAACCTAGAAAAAATTCTAAGAAGCACGCACCATTATCAATACTGAGTGCACAAGGGTTCTCAAAACTGCGCTGGATATTAGGGCATGAAGCCTGAGTTCTCCACGTATTAGCAAATGCTGTTGCTGTTCCTTCAATTATTCCACTTATGGCCATGAAGTCATCAGTCTGGATATTATTGAAATTTCCACAGAGACCTGTTTAAAAGCAATGAAAAGTTTAGACTGCTCATACTAGACAAAAGACATTAAGCAAGATGTTCTTATATTTATTCACTTACCACAGGTCTGGTCTTTGAAAATAGGGTCCAGTCGCACAAATACTTGCATGATGGGTGTGATTTGGATTTCAAGGTGGACGCCAAATTTTGTCTGCATGATGATGAAGAATGATGAAGGTCTGAACACAGTGGAATTAGCTACAGATGAAAAACAGAATGATCACTTTCTGAATGAAGTCAAATGCTGGAAAGAGTGCATCATCATACTATTCTTCTTGAATTTCTATTGCAATTGTTGCAAATTCTGAGGTGAAATAAATCCAGTCTTTATGAAAATGAACCAGAATATAAATAAAAATTTACAGTTCAGAATTTTCTTGTAGCTACCAAGTTGTTAACTCTATTTGCTGTCTCAAAATTAAGCAGTTGGAGATTACTCCTTCCAAGAGAATAATAAGGAAAAACTGTATGGCACCGAGTGTTAAAAAGAATACTTCTGGTTTTGTTTCCAAGCTTGTACAGCATATATTTGAGCCCTCAATCTGCTGGAGAGGGAAACTAAGCAGATGTGGAGGTCAGAGATATCACATAGAATTATTAGTTATTGTGACAGAGCGCAAAAATAAAATTTCTGTCTGATGAAGTGCGAGAACAGGGGAGGTAAGTTAAAAAAAAAAAAAAAAAGAAGAGGTAGAAGAGGTAAAAAGACATTTTCTGTGTTCAATTTTGGGCAATGAGAAGGAAGTAAACCTTACAGTGGTCAAATCAGGAGAGTGTAAATGCTGTTTGTTTCTGTTTGAACTCTTGCCTATGTGTTTGTGGTCTCCCATTCCTTTATGACAACAAACTTCCCACTTCTACTTTAATAGCAATTTTTTGACTTAGAAAATATCCCAAAGAGAACCAAGCTGTGATGATGCAGGTTCTGAACAAATCACAATCATTTAATCTTTCATATTTTAAGAAAATAAGTAGGTGCAAAGATGTAGTTCTGAGCTTATTGTTCACTGAATGTTAAAGAAAAAAATACCTGCTGAGAAGGGCAGCTGGGTGTAGATCGAGTTCACAAACACACCACCATCAGGTTTGACCTCGATGAGCTGATAAGTAAAAGAAAGAAAAGGCAACTCTGTGAAAGATAACTATAGTCCAAAGAATAATAATGGTGATGACTCCAGTGATATTAATTAAAAAGGTACTAAATAAAAAAGCTAGGATTTTTTGTGATTTCAATTTGTCCCACTTTCCACTTTGTACAGTTTACACCTTAGGGAATTACATCATTGTGGTTTCTTTGAATACATCTTTGTGATAAATTACACCTCTAGCTGTTGTACTTGTAGTTTCTAACCTAAAAGCTCATGGGTTTTCCATCTAATTGGCTGAGAAAATAGCTTTTTTCTGCTTTGTGAGTAAAACATTTTTCTTAATGACTTTCACAATGCCAAATTTAAGACTGAGCCTGATTTGATTTTCATAACAAAATCAATTTCTTTTCACCTGATCAACAAATAATATGTACTTGTCACATATGCCGACCATTTGAGAGAGAAATGCAGTTCCCTGACTGATTAAGGCCTAGAAGCTTTGCTCCCCATATTTTTAGTAGTAATTTCCCACGTTCATTTTACATTCTTACAGTTTGTCCTTTATTCATGTTGAGGGTCACTGTCTTTAAGCATGTCTCAGTGTCTGTCAGGCCACATTTGCGTAGTTCTACCAGGATGGTGAAGGTTTCATCATCATTACAGTGCTGAAAAAAAATGCCAAGAGTTATTTCATGGAAGGCTAATTACAGAAGCTTTCCCTGTAAAAAGTTTCCTCTCAACTCCAAAAAACATGTTTCGGTCTCTGGAGAAGACCCAGACTTTCCCAAATCCCAGGATTTCTTTGGCCTAAGATTCAGTTTTACCTTGTATAATGATTAGGAATAATGAGAGAATTAGAATCTGGTTTTGTATTTTATTGATGATATCCGTATTTGGAATTTTTATTCATGGCCACTTCTGTTTGATTCAATTCTACTGTATCTCTCATCTTTCTGTAGCTGGTGTCAATGGTAGACAAAAATTTCAGATAAAACATTTTTCAGGAGAAAAGTATCATAGAGCAATTTTTTTTTTTTACTGAATTGTATGGATGGGGAAAAAGGAAAGCAAAGGACAAACAGAAAAAGCCCCCAAAAGATCAAAATATTTCACTTACACATTGCTGTAATTAAATATTTTTATTATAATTAACTTTTAATTTTTCTATTCCTTTTGACTTATTTTTAAATCTGTTTTAAAATGTTCGAAACCTAAATGAAATGTGTTTGTTGACTAGGACCGATTTTCTGTATTTGAACATTGCAGAAAGGAAATAAAAATATTAGTCTTACCAATTAAAAAAATTTTTTTTCAGGACTGTTAGTGTAATTTTTCAGATTTGTACCATTTGTTCCAATACCATGTAATACAATAACATGGCAAAAATTATGCAACTCAGTAAGAAAGCTGGATTAATCACACTGAAGAATGTAGACTACTAAGCAAGTTGTTAAAAAAGTCAATGTTCTTCAGAAATTACTACATCACAGAACTGGAAATTACCCAGTAAACACCATATACTGTTCCATGACATCCTAATAGTTAACTGGTGATTGTCATTTGAATGGCAGTATATGTTCTAGTAAACATCTAGCTAAGCGAGAGGCAAGTTAATGTCTGTATACCAAAAGAGGTAAGTTTTAAAAGTGTTGACTGAGATCACCTTTTCTTTCTATAAATGTATAAGGCTTTATGACCTATTAATATCTGATTCCCACCTTAGAAAGGACGTAAGTGCAGTCTCCATGGTGATCGTAATGTTTTTTATCATATGTGGTAATGTGCGAACCTCCCTCTACTGAACATATTCCTGGGCATGACGTGTCTTGGCAACTCCACTGGCCGCCATTACAGGTACTGGAAGAGAGAGAATAACGTTAGCTAAAATCAGTAACAGTGGTCCAGAGTAAAAGGAATTACAGTGACATCACCTATTTTTCTACTGCTTTTCCCTTCAAGCTGTAGTTTGACACACAGTAAATCTAGGTTTAAGACTTTCCAAACCTTGTGAACATACGTAGTAAGAATGACTCTGGTATGCATTCATGTTGCTTATTTAATTGTTTTCCCTCTTTGAACAGGTGAACTCTGCAGCAACAGGTACTGGATGAGTAGTTACTTGTTTTTTGCAGCTAACATAAAGCACAAGGACAAATTAAAATCTCTTCTATTTTTTTCTTTTATACAAATATATCAGAAACTAAAAGAAACATAACCCCACGTCTACTCCTGATGCACTCTTTTCTGAGGTGATGTGGAAGTGCATAAGTACAGGATTAATAATTGTGAAATAAAGATTGTATTGTATCATCCCTTGCTTTCTCCGGAGAAAATAAATATTTGCAAATACATAAATGACTGCAACTTCATTCCCCTTAGAGAAGTCCAAATGTTTGAACAAAACAAAGAGGAAGTATTTTAATCAACTGGTGAGAAATCTAAATATTGTTAATCCCTGCTTTGATCACCTTGAGTTAGAGTGCAAAGCTAGTTAAGGCTGTTGCTAAATAAAACAAAGAATGTTCCTCAGGGTTATTTTCGAACTGTAGCGGTCATTTAAATACACATATCAATTACCAATGATGCAATTGCATATAACAAACCATTACACTCATTAAATATATGAGAGGAAATAGTAAGTTAGAAAAGTAACAAAGGTTACCAGGAACGGCACTGCTCTGAAAAAGAAGTTCCTGTAGCATAGGTGTTGCCATTGTAAATACAGGAGCACTGCTGTTGGGGAATGCAGCCAGAATTATTGATGTCATCAAATATGGTTCCTAGATTAAAAAAAAAGACAAAACCTTGATTAAGGAAGCTTTTCCTATACACCTTCTTTGTTTGTTACAAATCTTACACAGAGCAGATCTGCAGCTGTTGTGAATGGACATACCTATGCTGAGGACAGTAGGACTATGTCAATTTGTACAGTGAAGGATTCAACCTTTGTATTCTTAAAATCCACCTGTTTTGAAACAGGGAATTATTGTAGCACAGGTGGCTTGTTGAGAGACTAGTCTTGATCTGTTTGCTGTTCTGCTTTCCTGCTTTCTGAATACCACATGTGCATTGGCAACTAATTCAGATATCTTTTATCACCTGAGACATGACAAATGCTTATCACTTGCAGCTGTGAAAAATGCAAATACAGGAGGCTTATACTCCATGGAACCCGCCCGAATTCTACAGGTAAGCTGTTGTTCTTTGAGATCAGAGATAGGAGTACATAACAACTTGCCTGGAGGGCAGAAACAACCATCCATGCAGTGTTCTTCACAAAACTGAGATCGTTCAGGATTGGTGCATGTGTCAGCACAGGGGGAGCTGCATTCCTGGTACTGCATGTTGTAAGGACACTTCTTGGCTGAAATTTTAAAGGAGGAGAAATTTTTTTCAGTCAAAAGTATTTCTAATTCACTGTAGATGAAAATGTTTATATTCACTTAAGTTTTGAAGCTAGATGTAAAGCCACACTAAACTGCAGATCCACTGCCAGCTCTCAAAATTTGCAGATTTAGTCACCTAGATCCATATTTCACTGTTGAGATGTTCTTTCCATGACTGTCTGGTGCTGAACTGGCTAAATGACTGGGTTTCTGGGGACAGCAAGGTAATGACCCCAAGAAATCAGCAAGTTCTGTGTTTCCACTGGAGGCACACTTCTCGTGAACATCTGTATTGCTAGTGAAATGTAAGACTTAAATTCCTAAAGTTTTTGTATATTTGCATTTTTCAGATACCATTGGAAGGTCAAATAGTACCTCATGATGTTTTGTTTCGGAGCAAATGCTGGTGACAGTATTAACAGCTAAACCCCATAATCTAGTATGTGTTCAATTCGGCGCAAATCTCTGTGAAGATTACAGTGGTGCAATTTCCTCACTACCTAGCAAGAGAAGAATAAATGCAGTAGCCACAATGAGAAAATGAGAGAAACAAGAATACAAGCAAGCATGCCTCGTTGTTTCTCTTTTATTTGCTTCCTCTACTGTCCCATTTAATTAAATAACAGTTCAATTCTCAATTAAAGTATCCATCTAAGTGTTTGATAGTGTCTAATCTAGTTTGCACTAAAACCCTTAGCTCTTTTGCTGAAGTCTTCATGTTGGAGCTTGTACATCAGAACCCTCTGGAATCTTGCATGGCCTGTGGTTTCTCATGCATCCTCAGCATCATTTAGAGTTTGTTGTTTGTTAGTTACTGAGCATAAAGTAAGGCTGTCTCCAGTGATACTTACGGCACAGTACTGAGGTTCTCCAGTTCAGAGGATGCCCACCAGCATGAGCACACTGCCGGGAGTATTCAGCAAAGGTGTCACAGATGCATGAGGCATTTTTAGACTCTTCAGAGCGGCACAAGTCTTCTTGGCAAGCCATAATGTACTCTCTAACATCAACTAGTTCATTACACTCAGCAAATGCAGAGCTGGTCAATGTTTTCTGGCATATGTCATCCTTGGGAGAAAAAAAATAATTAAACAGCTTCCAGAAAATAGAAAGAAGCAATTTTTTTTGGCATTGTCACTTTATATAATAATTCTTTGACGGAATCTTATGTCCCTCTTTAAGTTGCTGTTGCCCAAGGGTTTTTCCTGTCGACCCATCTGAAGGTGTAGAATGGTACAGATAAATTTGAAAGAAAAATAAAAGAATAGTCAAAATATCCTTACAAAATTATTGGTGCAATTAGCTGTCAGGGTAGAAGTGGTGTCTTCACAGTGTTCTGTTGGGCCATCCATTTTCTGCATATTCCCAAACTGCAAGGCTGTCAGCTTAATATCTGTACAAAAGATGTTTAATAATGAAAGTTGGGGGGGGGTGTTGTTCAATGTATCAGCCTGTTATCTTTTTCTCCTCTCAAGAATTCTGCTCGAGGCTGGCTAACCAGCTAGTTCCCTTATGTCTTTAAATTTGATGATTATCTGGTCCATAGGAAACACTGTCTCAATTTACCTTGCACAGCACCTTGGAAAAAGTAAGCATTAGAAAACAATTCTCAGCCTATTACATCTAGATGCAAACTAAGATTTTTACCAGAAAAATAATGAACTGTTTTCAGATTATGTTAAACCCATGCAGGGAAGAGATAAAAGAACCTAAACAGGGATTTGGACAATGGAGAGTGCTGTGAGACAAGGTTTAGGAAAAAGAATGATGAAGATAAGATCTTATAAAGACTATGCAATTCAGCAGGCAAATATGGATATACTAATTTTAAGACAGAACTGAAACAACAAATGCACTGACTAGATAACACAATTACCTTTTGTTTTATTGAATATATTTCTATATTTATCTATGTTATTAGTGAAAATCTGGGTCATTTTTATGGGCTTAGCTGATTAGGTAAATAAATCCTGGCATACAAGAAATATGTAAACACTTCTTAGCACCAGTACTATATTTATACCTAAAGTATTAAATCTCATTATCTGATCTCTGTAATACAAATTTTTCAACAGAGATTGAATCATGCCTTCTGGGTAATCATTTAACAAGGTAGGAAAGTGGAATGCTGATGATGTAAAAAAACCATGTTGA
>JAOXNO010000041.1:50015701-50049286 GCA_028565335.1 Limnodromus scolopaceus | reverse complement strand
TAAAAAAACCATGTTGAAGACTCCAGAAACCAATTTTTATTATTTAAAAAACTTACTGTTTGAATAGAACTCATTGTAAATTGGAAAGCCATTGAAGTCCCCACAAAGTCCACAGGTCTGATTGGCATATTTCTCATTCAATTCCAGCTAAAACAATGGAAAGTAAGTTGATAAAAGTTAGTATAAACATTCTAAAGTATATTCAAGATCACTGAAAGCACTTGCATGGCTGCCAGTAAGTATTTTTCATCCGATCTGTGTAATTTTATTTAGGAATTTAATTCAAATATGGGGGATAGAATGAAGACTTGGCTTGGAGCTGATTTACAGTGCAGAGTCCAAGTATTGATACTATTGATGCAGACTTAAGTTTTCACTGCAATATCTATATTGGTCTCAGCCTTTTTCTCTCTATCCACTCTTCAGAAAGAAAATCAAATACACAGCAAAATGAAGTTCTAAGAGACTGAAATTATGCTAGAAAATTATATTTGAAGCAATAAGTAGGCCCTATTATACTGCCAATATGTTAATGATACAATGAAAATGATTTTTCACCCTATTTTAAACAGACATCTGCTATCCACTAGAAGTAAATCCATGTCACTTTCTATAAGGCTACCCAGATGCAAACTTACCTTTATTAAGAAAGAATTGCTCAACAATATGAGATAGGAAGGCAATAGTAAGCCCCTAACCAGATAGGGCCTGGCCTACTTGAAGATTAGGTCTGGTCCCTGAAGGTGTATACAGGTCCAGGAACAGTTCTTACCAGGATACTGTCATCTTCATTCCACATTAGCATAATACCCATTTTGCTGGCAACTTTCATATAAATGCTGCTCTTCTCTATTGTAATTCCAGATTGGCTGTATGGCAGTTGAACTCTGGGAAAAGGCAGAAAGAATGCTGGGTATTTTCTGATCCAAATGTTTGATAAAGAGAAAAAATTAGCTTGTAGTATCCAGCATCAGTAGGGATTCTAAAATAATACAGTTGTATGGAAAGAAAAGCGATTAAAAATATGATGGTCCAACATCATCAAATATGGATCTGAATTTGGATCCAACCTCTCAGGATTCTTCCTCCAAATTTTATTTTTGGGATAATCTCTAAGGGAAGAATTGATTTACTGTAAAAGGAATTAATAGCAACTTATTTGTTATTTATGTTGGTAAAATCGTCTGATTTATTGAAGCACACATTTTTTCCCCCCAAATACACAAAAGTACTTCACAAGTTTGAAAAAAAAACCACATCTGTGGTTACCAAACAAGTGTTATGAATAAACTTACCTGTTGCTGTTGATCATGACGGCATCCTTTGTCAGTTCAGCAGCTACACCTTCAAGCTTCATGGTGATACGGCTGATTGTTGGAGCATTTTCCACCACTATGCGCCTAATCTGGATGTTGAAATCCTCATAGGGAGCGTTGCAATGGGATGCAAAAACATAATTACAGAGTCCAGGGAAGGAGAATATGTCTCCATCAAAGGTCTTGAAGTGGAAGTTGCCCCATGTGCTGCATACACGGCCATTGTGAGCAGGATTGGAAGCTGTGAATTAAAAATAGCTGTCAAAAGATGACTTAGCATTCCCAGCCTTAACACGGTGAAAATTAACTTCTCCAAGGCTTGATTTTGTCATTGAATAGTTTTCACCTGCTTACCTTCATTTGTTATTTTTTGTCCATCTATCCATTATAAAACTGTGTATTCATTCATCACTCATATCTGTTACTCATATACCCCTGTAGGTGGTTATAGTTATGTTCAGCAAGAGCTTTATTACTTGTTCACATTTCAGCTAAGGTAACAGTTCATTATGTTTCTTATCCACCCCCTTTCTCCTCTTACTAATCCATTACTTCCTTTACCAGAGCCTTTCGCTATTTGTGTTGAATTCCTCTGTCTACATCCCCTAAAATAGAAAACATTGAATATATTTAATTTCTTTTACTTACGTGTTATTACTAGATTTGTCAGCATTGGCTGGATGATGTTGACCTTAGGTGAAACTGTAGCAGAAGCTAGAAAAAGGTAAGAAAGGAAACGAAAACTAGTGTAACAATACCAAAATTTGCACCCAAAATTGACTTAGGACTAGAAAGTCAATATGCTGGATCCAATGAAAAATGTTAAATCTGTTCTGTTTCACACAGGCCACAGATCAGGTTAAAAGTGCATACTAAAATTCAAAATCATGATGGTTAAATCATAAGAAATTGCTTTCAACTGTGATGATCTACATTTTCTACCTTTTAATTTTGACCCTGTTATGAAACTCTGTATTGCTTCAGGAGAGCAGAAATGCACAGCCCTGCATATTGGAGTGCTTCAGACATGCTGAACAATACAAAGGGTTAAGTTGTACTAAATTAGCCTGTTACTGGTACAAAAGCATAGTTGCCTTCTCATTACGACCCCTCCTTCTAAGGACATAATAAAACCTTTAATTATCCCCTTTGATCTCTATTCAATATTTTTCTGTTAAGGGGCTGAAAACTCCTAGAAATAACCACAAATCCATTATACAGCATGATCGTAAATCATTACATGGTAAAAATCAATGAGATTTCCTACCATCAGCCACTGACTTCACAGCTTGACCAAGTGGTCTAATTTCCTTGTTTATAAGTAGCCAATCATAATGTACTTATATTCCACTTTGAATTTATGTATACATATTCATGCACATATGCATACAGCCTCTACAAACACACATCTGTTTTCTTAGTTACCTGTTACTGTTCAAACATAACCATACTGTGTGTGTTTTGTAATTGGTATCTAATAAAGATCTTATATAGAGAGGGGCTTGTTAATACACATTTATCTTTATTTGACATTATCAGCAATATGCTAAGGAGGTTTTTTAGGCCTTTTTATTATTTATTAGAGCCGTAGGAAATAAATACAAATTCACAGTATAAATGAACGTACTGTTTTGCTTTTGCTGAACACCGCCTGTGTACGTAATTCCTATTTCCTGTTGGCTTTCAGTCTGGCCTCCTGTGAAGAAATTGTAAAAAGCATATTAAGTACCATGTCCTGTATTTTAATTTCTAAAGCAAAGCATTTATATAGGATCAAAGGACCCAGATACATCTCTGTAAGACAAAGGCGGAACGTCCTTTATCACATCAGAAAAAATCAAACAGGCTCCCCAAAAAGGTAAAATGTAATTATAGAAAGAGACTTTCTATTACAAATACACAGAGTTTGAAATCTAAATAACATTTCGTGTATATCTGCTTTGTTTGTGTTTCTTAAAACTCACTACAAGGGATTCTAATGGCTGGATCACAGCCCTTACCTGACTGATGTGCTGTTTCACTAATATGTGAAACAATTACAGGAAGAATTCACAAAATGTAAGAGAGTAATTTATTGAAATTGCTGTGCAGTAGCTAGGTAATAATAAGAAAAGGTTAAAAGAATCAAGAGACTTAGGGCTTGATTCAGTAATGTCAGTTTCTTTAGTGCCTAAGCATAGAGCCTTTTCTTCTGGAGCAAATCTAAAGCCTCAATCAGAGATCCAGACTTGCTTTATAGCTGGATGCAAGAAGATACCACTGAGTGATAATACAAGGGCATGTCCCTGAGCAGTGACACAGGAGAAGTAACCAAAAGAACCAGGTTTCCTGTTCTACCCCTCTTCTCACTCTGAGATGGTTCAAATTCACATCTTCTCTGCAGAAACCTTTGAGCATCATATTGCAGGTCTATTTAACCAAGGGTTTTTGCTACCCTCATCTGAAGCTGAGACATGGTGCTGAAATCAGTGGGACAGTGACGAAGGAAAAAATAGGCCATCAGCATGTGACCATATGATTAAGGCGCTCAGCTACATCAAAACCATCCTATTCTGCCTTACTTCAAGGATTATTTTTGTACCTCCAGTTAAATAGCTACTGGATCAACTACATGAACTATCTTACAAATGAGTTCTCCTCCTGTCGTGACTCCATAAGTTTTCAATTCCTTTCCATGCATGGCCCAGCAGTACCAGAGAAAGTATTGGTAAAGACTTTTGAGAGATGACAAATAGTGACCTGAACACTTTGATGCCTAGAAAGAGACTGACCCTGAGCTCATAGGTTGGTGCTCTAAGGTCTTGTCTTTTATGAGTAAATATGGCAGGCGTGTCTTGAAAAAAGAAACATGGCTACAAATATATTTTGTGAAGGACTAAATTCTGTTATCATGTGATAACCATGCTTGGACCATGTTGACTAACAAATACCTATAATCTGCCAAGTCTAGACCCTCAAACAATTTAGGTGATAAAATTACTAATATCTGAATCTTGATCAGAATTATGTGAATGAGCACTCTAGGTGTCTGGAGAATTTCTTGGTGAAAGAGGAACTGCCTATGTAATTTAGTCCTAAATTAAGACCTCTTTTTCCTTATACATTAGATGGGAAGGGTTCACAGAGTCAGAACTGGATCCATAACACCCATCTCACTGAAGAGGGAGCCACAGTGGTGGAAGAGGGGGAAATGCTGAAGTGCTTACATTCCTTGCTGAGCATTTCCTCCACTTAAGAACCTCAGCTCAGATAGCTCCATGACAGCTGGACAACTACTTTTGCCTTAAAAATAATGAGATCGGAAACACATTTTTATTTTAGTATTTTTCTAACAGAACTTATGGCTGTGCTTACCATGTAAGCAGATTGAGTACTTGATCCCAGAGCTGAAGGATGTCTGTCTGAAGGGATTCAAGGCCCTACTCACAAAGAGGTCCCCAAGAGACTCCTGGCTTTGGAGGAGAGGGTTCTGGGCAGCCTCACCATATCTAGAAGTTGCTGCAGTGTCTGCAGCTTTTAATTCTTTTCTCATTTAACTTTATGTGTGACCACTAGGGATGTACAAAGAAGGAACTTAGGACAGAGTTTAAACTTTTTCCATTTCCTGTTAGTCTTTCAGTGTCACAGATAATATCATTAGGTAAATGAATTCTTATCATTATGATTGATACTGATCAAATAAGAAAAACTGATACTGATCAGGTGAGACAAATGCCTCTGTAAGTCTTACTAATAGACCAGAATTTGCTCTAATCCAACAGGTCTATATGAATCTCAGCAGGCATAGAATCATAGAATTGTTGTTTATTCTAGCATGAGAACCTTTGTAACAGAGCAAAATAGTATATACATGTATTTTGTTCTGTTAATTTTTCTCAAGGAAACAGCAGGGGCTTTTGTTTACTTAGCAAATACATCATTCCCAGGGAAATTCTAGCTGCATTGGTTTATTTAGCAGTTGCACAATACCACACTGTTGGCGATTATAAAAATAAATGTCTCTCAGTTGTAAGAACAGTCAAGATAATCTACTATTCGATAATTTGGGAACTGACCTAATTATTAATAATATTTCTGGATGCATCTTGTTAAGTCTATATCCAGTTGCCAATCCACACATGCAGTTATGATTACAATAAATTTATAAAAGTTAGTATTTGACCCAAAATATAGAGTCAGGCACAGAATGTTTGTGGAGTTGGCATGGGAATAGGCCAATATTCTTTAGTTACTCAGGTTATCTGAAAATATTTTCCACAGAGTGTGATTCAAATAAGGAGGAGTTTGCTGGACACTGTGTAACCACTACTCATTTTTCAAAGCAATTTATCAGATCAGCCTTGCACAGTACAAATAACTTTCTTGTTCAATGAATGTCTAAAAATGCTTTCGACTGACATTGTGTAACTCTAAACATAAGCCTATACTCTGATCGTTGTATTTTGTGCTTGAATCAACTTGCGAGTATCTTAGTGTTTATTTCACAAACTATAAAGGAGCCTAAAATTATATTTGCATTTTTCAATGCTTTGAAAATGATTCCCAAGATAAATTTACATAGGCAATCTGAAGATTTAAAAATGTTAGCTGGCAGGGCAGTAATTGCTGTACATGAATGGGACTGACATAGCAAGCTTGTACTCATGCGAATAATTTCAATTTAAGTGGTCCCATTGACTTAATAGAGTTAATAAATATTATAAATTATATTATATTAGTAAATTAACTTTATTAATGAATTAATAAATAAAAAATAATTATTAATTAATAAAAACTGCCAAGACCAGCCCTGATGTGTATAATATTGTCAGAAGAAGAAAAAACATACGAAATGATGGACTGCATGTGTCAGATAAATCTCTCAGTCCTGATCTCACTCAATACCAGTAATTTATATAAATATTTTACATATGGTATTATCAACGCACATTTAGTTACTGAAAATTATTGCCACAAGAATATTCCCTTTCAGTCTCTTTTGAAAAAGAAGTTGCAAGAAATCTTGAGGAATCTGGTATTAGCTTCTGGTAGGTGACAAGATATTGGAAAAGATTAACCAGTGGTCTGATCTGGTAACTGGAAAATGTAGTGTTTTAAATTTCATTTAAAAAATAATGTTCATAATCAATCCCAACACAAAATGCAACAGGAATAAAATGCTCTTGTAAGGAACAATCAATACGGAAAAACCGGCATTTTAATACGTGAATAATGGTTCTTTTTGATTTTATCTTCAAGGCTGTCTTCCAAATGTAGTTATATGCCACAGTTTGAGGCAATATTAAATTAAATCAGCAGATAATAGACAGACATTAAATATTTAATGAAAATTAAAAAAACAAAAAAGAAACCTTGTTTCAATGCAACAATCTATTAAGTGAAGCAATAAAATGAACTTAGTGGTTTAAAATATATTACTGTATCTAAACAGAGTAATTTTTCTTTTCCCAATAAAAAAGAGAACTTCTTACCTATGTGATGGACATAGCAAACTGCTAACAGGAAAGCCCATTCTTGTACCCATATCCCCCTGCCAAACCCCATCTTGAGTGGAGTCTGGCACAAGGATGTCAGGTCTGAAGTTGGTCAGGAGGACTAGTTCACCTGTGCTCTGTCAGTCTTATATAGTAGGTAATGTTGGCTTCAGTCCCAGATTGATTCAGAGAGTCTAGAAAGGTGCGGTTTGGGGGATTTTAGGAAATGAACAGGTAAACAGAAGATGCTCTTCCTTCCTCAGAAACTAGCCAAAGGTATTTGCATTTGGGAGGAGAATATACATATAACTACGTATATTTTGTTAAGGTTCAGTCTATTAAAGAAATATTACATGATTGCAAATAAAACTTAACTCCTCCTCCACAAATAACAGGTCCTGGAACAAATTTCATTTGGTGTTGCTTTACAGTTAAGCAGATGGCATGCAAGTAACTATTCTAAGTTTTTCAATAATGTAACTGATACCAGGGAGCTCCTTGACAAAAACCCCCGCTAATTTCTGAAATCTAAAGAGGTGTGGAGTATTTCGTATGTGGGGACCCAACATTAGGAAATCCCTCTGTGCCTCTTGGGGCAGCTAATCTTCTTGTAAAAAGAACAGACTAATAACCTTGAAGGGTCCTGTACTATCACACGGTCACACTGAGTATATGCCATGGAAACCCATTTGTGTGGCACTGACAAGCATCAGGCACTTGTCTGAGGAACATTAAGTCAGCTTCACCTAGACTGTATCCTACGTTTATTAGAGAAGGGCTTAAACCTTGAAATCTACTTCTTAGTTCTCTGCATAATCTGATTTTGCCTTGTCGTAGAAAATATCAGAAGTAATTTCAGACAGTCAGCCTTACACCAGTTTTGTAGGAGAAAAAAAAATTTAGATTGATTATGGGCTGTGACCACATGATGTTTCAGCATCATTCCTGTGTAATTCCATTCACATCCAAGGAGTTATACAGACCACAAATTAGAGAAACAGGCTATGAATCAGTCCTATAAGGCTTGCCAGTAAATGTTTAGTGTACTTTATTTTCTAAATATTGTTTTTTTGCAGTTCTAAGAGATTATTATTTCAAAAGCAAGAATGAATGTATATGACAACAAGCACAGACAGCATTGCTACTTCATGTCACTTTATCCTTCCTGTTTAGCTTGGCAACAGAGATAGGTAGGATGAGTTGCTATGGGCAGATTTCTATCTCTTTTGAAGGTCAATAGACCTTACTTTAGTATGGTAAAAGACCAACAAGAATGTTTAAAGTCAGTGAAACCTTTGTTTTAAAATTGCTAGGTTTGGCAAAAATGATGCACAGTCCAGCACTTGACATACACATAACATTTGTCCTCAGTTCATCTTCATCTTCATACTGCTGCCAGTTTACAAGAACAAAGGTAGCTGATGGATCCAAAAATCTTCATCATAAGAAATGGAATGAGAGCTGCTGCTTGGTGGGGGATCTAGCAAGAAGCACCTGGGAGGTATAATTGGGGCTGGGGAGCCACAGGAGAAAAAAAACCACCAAAAAGTATACTAGGATGTGTAGAGATGCAGAAAGAACTTTCTTTGTGTAAAATGGGACAGTATTATCTTTTGCATGTCTGGTAAGATTCAGTACAGCAGTCTATAATGATGTTTGTCATTTCTGCTGAAGCAGAGGAAGGGGACAAAGTCAGGGAGGTGTCCTAATTGTAAAATATGGTCACGTCTGGATGCATAATTCCCTTAGGTTCTTATCAAAATCCTACCCTAGTTATAAATACAAACATATTAACATAAAAGAATAAGAGAGTCTAATACAATATTCCCTTTAGATGTTACTGAATTGAATTGTGTCATTTTTTTCAATTTATTTCAGTTCAGCCTTTATTTCCACTCTTGTTTAGCACCAAATATATCAGATTCTCACTCATTTAGTATTATAAAATAAACAAAAGAAGCGTTCCTTTATGAAGTGTTATCTGGATTTGACTTTTGGATTTAAATCAGAGGTAGCTTACTATAGCAAGGCTGGGGTACTCAGGTCAACATATTGACCTGATATAGTATGAAATATGCTCCCTGTCAAAATATCCAGGATGTTTAATGAAGTTACATCTTCATAATCAGTAGTAAACTCTTTACACACCCTAGATCTCTACCTTCATGCTTCAGAAGGCCAGAAGAAAAGAAAAGACTGGATTTCCTGCCCATAGAACATTGTTTTATTCTGTGCCAGTATTCATAATGAATATAAATTCATCTGTACATAAAGAAGGCAAATGCTATTTTGTTTACGTGACCAGTTAACTGTATTAAATAAATATACACTAGTCTCACTTAAGCGATTAAATAAGCCACCCAACAAACTAGGCTTTCAGCAACTAATGTGCATATACCTTTAGCAATGGGCTAAATGTGATGGTCAGAAGCAGAAGAGCTTGCTACTCTTTCCATTTACACCCACCTCTGCAAGAGGGGAATAACAGAATACTGGGATCTTTTTGTATTACTTTAAAATATTTTAGAGAGTTTCTTGTTTCCAATTGGGTATACTAGAGCAAGGCATTACTGATAAAGGGAGGAGATTTCTGAGGGGGCAATTAGTGTTTTTGATACTCATCTGGTGAAGGGGAGAAGGATGTCTGTACCTAGGATGACTAGGTATGCCAGTGGGGTCCCGACTGTTTTTCCCCTTGCCCTGTCTGTTCTACTGGAGTTGTTGCTAAGCAGAGTGCTAATATCAAACACTTCTTTCTTCCTCTAATACAGTTTTTAGTTTTCACTCATTATAACTCTTTGTGACTAGAACAATGCATGTCAAACTTGAATATGCTTTCAAGATTGACTAAGCATTTACTAAGTGCACTGTATTATATAGCTGTTTTAAATCCTAGAATGGTTTGAGATGGAAGGGACATTAAAGATCATCTAGTTCAACCCCCCTTCCCATGGGCAGGGACACCTTCCTCTAGACCAGATTACTCAAAGACCCATTCTGCTTGGCCTCGAACACTTCCAGGGATGGGGTTGTACCAGCTGTATTTGAAGGTGTTCTTCAAAAGATGTTGCTCAGATATTTTTCTTATAACTTTACATATTCTGGAGTTATGCTTGCTACTGCTCAGACTGAAATTTTTGATCTCAAGGGAGTAGTGACATTCAAATGATGTCCCAGTGTCCAGCTTATCCAACCAAACAGGCTCTTTCTCTTCCTCCCTCTTCACCACAAGGAGTGGGTGAAAGTGGTAATAACAAAACAGGCACAGAATAAACACAGGTCACTCTGTTAGGTTGAAAGTTATCAGGTTATGAGTTTTTAATGATTGCTGTGGGAATCATATCTGTTGATGAGAATATCACAAAACCCGGAAGGGTTTAAGTGAACATGTTCATTGGTCAGGTGGGTGTTTGGTCCATGGTTCCTGTAGATTAAAAAAAGTAGTTGGAGGACTTTTGAGTTTCTGAGATGGTACAGTGAAAAAAGTTTACCTTCATAGGTAGGCAGAAACAAGCTCTCTTCGGTTGTATGAGGCAAAAGAAACCTCAGAAGCAAGTTTTGAAGTATTTTAATAACAGAAACTTAAACAGTTGCCTTTATTGTTAATGTACACCAGGGATCCACTAAGGGGGCACAGTTTTGGTGTTGCTTGGCACTAAAACAAAGCACTTTTATGTACACGAGGGAATGTTCAGGGAGGTGTTGAAAACAACTTTGTTTCTTTCCTGCATTTTTTGTCTTTTTTTCTCAGTTTTAATGCTGTCTGAAATCCAGACACTTATCTTGACATCTTAGTGTTAAATAACATGGACATTTATTTAGGATAGATCTAGAGTTGCTATAGACCAGCTCATTTTATAGGATGTTATTGGAAATTAATTACAATAGCCAAGGATCTGGCTGAAAAATATTCTACTGAATCTTATTTTGATCTTGTATCAAAAATCTATACCAATGGATTGGTCACTAAAAGTGCCTTTTGTAAATCCAATATATGTGGGTTTTGACCCATAATTCTGACAATGTATATAATATCTCCAATTTTACCTTTTCTTCTTGGTTTTGCATAGAAGTAGGGACAACACTTGAGACATTTATTATACCAATTTAATGTAAAATTTCAAATGCCAGGTAAAATGTGGATATCATATATACTATGAATACTATAATTACAACCTGAAAGCAGATAATATAATATGAGGGTGGCAAAGGCAAGCATTCAGAAGTTAGGAAGTTATTAAGTTATTAAGGCTATTAATGAAGCCAAAATTCACCTGCCTTCTGTGTTCAAATTACAACTCCACTAACGTTAAGAACTTCTACCTCATCACAAACGTGATAAACCCAAGATAGTTGGGACTTGGCTAAAGCTGCATTGTGCCTCAGATCTGTGAAGTCCTTGCTTGCCATGTGAACCGGGAAAATGAATAAATAGTTGTATTGGTCAGAGAAGAGAATATTTATTGTGGTGTGGAAAGTAACATAAAGTAATGACGATCTGCAATCAACATAAACCAACTTGGCATTAACTTAAGCAGAGGATCCGGCACACCCTGTCCACCTAGCTCTGTAGAGGTTTAGTTGCTCTCCTTGGCTTGTTATGCTCATGCATTTCTCACCTTTCTCTGATAGCCTCAACCCTTCTTTCTTTCCATCAGTCTGCAGGTGACTCACCAGGGCTTTGCTTTCCAGCCCTACCCAGGGATTCACACTTACTCTCCACCTTTTTTTCGATGGCCTGTTAACTTACTCCTGATAAAGATGTGCACTGCCACCGTGGAAAAAATGGTGGACGCACTGTGGCTATAGGCTCCTTTCCCTGATTCTTGGAATAGATGATGCAGTCTGTTTTCTGTTTAGCATAACATGTCACACCACTTCAGAAATCTCAGAGAGGTTTCTCCATGGAAAACAAAGCTGCACACAGCCTCACGGTGAAAAACATATGGAAAGGGTGTTAAATGCTTACAGTAAATGGCAAATGAGGTCTGTGTTGTATATGGGTTTTATTGCTTTTTAGTTTGTTACAGTAACTTTAGAACTGGTTATGCAAGGTACTATGGAATGTGGAAGAAAACTCTGGCTGTGGAGATTAGATCATCTAAATGGAAAACAAGTGAGAGCTAAGAGTAGTGAAGATTAGAAGAAATGAAATAACTTGCCTCATTTGTCAGTGACATTAGTCATAGTTCCTTAATTGCAGAGTGACACTTCAAGTGCACAGTTGTGCTGTCATCCGTTTTCTTGATTCTGTTTTAAAGGATTTGGAAGAGGAATCACTAACAGGTATCTTGAATTGCTGGCAGGCAGGGAAGAGCTGTTGCTCTGCTCGCCTTAACTAAGGGGAATGAAAGATGCAAGAAAAAGAAATGAAACTCATGTCTGATACCTTGGCAACAATGGCTTCTGTGCATTTCAAATTGAATGAATGAAATGTGGTCATTTCTGTTTCAAATGTAATAATGTTTCAAATAATGTTTTCAAATGTAATAACTCTTCTTAAGTGCACAGCTTGGTTGACTTCTATGTGGTCAGTATATAACCCACTTGAGCTCAACACATTCTTTCTCATTGTGATTCTTGCTCCTGGGCTTTAACTATGTGAGTACTCAGCTGTACTGGCTGAATAATTTTTTAATCTAATTGCCAACTTTTTAAAATATCTGGAAAAACTTTCACTAGCTTTGCTGCCAGAAGGCTGCCATGTCTTATCTTATCTCAGTACTTTTGATTGTTGGGTACTTTTTTTTAAGTTGGGAAAATATGTATGTGTATGTGGTGAATCATTTTTACAAGGTTTCATGTCCTTAGGTTCATCATACACTTAATTCAGCCGAAAGCATAACTTTTCCATTGCATGTTATCTGAAAACTCAGCTGGTAGGTTTTTCACCTTCAGTATTTTTTTGGTTCTCACAGTGTTAGGAAGGTGTTTATAGCTCTCATTTGGTTTGTCTGGCTGGATTTCAGCTGGATTTCCTCTTCTGCATAGTGCTGAGAATGCCCTTCTGGACTAATATTGTCACTGATGCTTTGTTATCTGTTTGGCATTCACTGTCCTATACGTTACTGTGGTTTTGCCTTGTCTGTACATCCTTTCTTCATTTAATAAGTTGCTTTTTCTGTGGGATACTAATAACATACGTGAGCCAAATCTGGCCTTTTGTATCCTTGCTGGGAGACTTAGATACAGTTAATTTTTTTCCTTTGTTTTTGTTTTCCACAAGCTTGGCATAATTTTTTCTCCTGCCTCAATAATTACGAGTAGCCAGTCATTTTAATGATTTTTTACAAAGCATTCTCAGATTTTCATTTGCATTTCTTTGTCTGCTTCAGAATCTGCTGTTGAACACATTTTGGTGTATTTTTCCTTTTATTGTGAGGCTTCCTCAGTGATACTTGATGAATCATTTCTGCATCTGTTCCACAAAAGACTGTTCAGATTGAGTATGCTCATTAGTGCTGCACATATCTTCAACGTTTGACAGATTAAGTTTATGCCCATATTGGTAGGTAACTTTAAGTTCAGTCTGAAGACTGTATGCTGTATGTCCGGACCAGGCTCTAAGTATAAGTCTCGTCTGCAGTGCTGACTGAAGTTAGAGACTCAGCTGAACTGCTGCCTAAGGAGTCAAGCTTATCATCCCTTATCTCCTTGTCTTCTCTGTTCTTCAGATTAACAGAAGTTGCCTGGCATCCATCCTGAGCAGACAAACAAAATGCAACAATTCAGTTTTCAGTTCATGACACTTCTGCTCCCTCTTTCCATCTCTATCGCCAGTAGAGAGTATGAGACAAATCTACAGGCTGAGAAAAGTCTTATGCAGACTACCTTCTGCAATAGCCCAATAAAAGCTCAACATAGATAGTTTCATTATGGGCTACCAAGTGTGCAGCAGAATCCATCTTTTTGGGATGGCTGATGCCAATGGTCAGTGCAGATGACCAGAGGGTTCCTCCTCCTGCTCTCCTCTGTGACATCAGTTAAGATGCGGTTCCCAAGAAGCTCAAACCCACCTAAAGCAGAGCTGCTGCTATCTCCTTTTCCCCTGCATTGGCTACACGCATCCAGTTCCTCCCTCGCTCCAGCCTTGGCCCCCACAGTGGTCAATGAATGAACTGGCTCCAAAATTTCACTTTTTTGTTCAAGATTATCAATCATGAATTTAATTATTTTCTAAAGTTTTGACAATTATAGTGGTCAATCCTTTTTTGTGGTTTATGATCTATTGTTTCTCCAAATTCTTGGGTACATGAACTGAAAACGCACCTTTTATAGATAATGTATTTTTGGCCTGAAACTTTGGAAGGGAGCTTCTAGGACTTCATATAAGCTCTCCTTCTCTTCTCGTAGCACATCTATATGCTGCAGGAGCACCTGTAAGCCTTTTCCTCTTCCTACTAATTCTGTTTCAGTCTTTCTTCTCCTCACTTATTCCTATTTCAATTTCAGAGCTTCTCTTTAATGTTTAAAAATCACCATGATAAATGCGTTTCTGTCTGCTCAGGGGCAGAGAATCAGTGCTCTAGTTTAATTCCTTCTTCTATATATAGTTGTCTTTTATCAAATGCTTCCTAAAAGTAGGATTTTCTGAATCCCGAGGTATTGTCCTGTACATAAGCATCACTGCATATCTATGGAGTAAAGGGGCTGTCAGCTGTGTGGCCATGGCTGTATTACCTTGTTACAAAGCTCTTCATACATTATCTGTCAAAACACTACTAAGGACTAGATATTCAAAACACAGTCCAGCCTGGTGGTGAGTAGCAACTGCTCTCGCAGTGTGTTCTGAAGCCAGCAAACAGAATTAGAGAGGCAAATGGATATGAATTTGGTGTTACTTCTCTTGCCCCAGTCTAATCAGACAAAGAAGCTAGGCAGGAATAGGGGTAAGCAAGCTTTTGCTTTCCACAGACTGCAGCAGCATCCTTTAAGACCAAGCAAGAATTGCGGACAGCAAAGTGCTGCCTGCAACTGCTGGGGTAGATAAAGCAGCTGAACTGAGTTTCAAACCACTTGCTACTCATTCAAAGTACTGAGGAAAGAGAAGCTGGGTATTTCTACTTATGTCTGTCTTAGTATGAACATGAATAGGATGCAGTTGATGGTAAGAATCCTGATATTTCTTTGACTGCACTGTTTGACTGCTTCTAGTTGCAGCAAAAGGTTTCAGAGTAATAGAGCTGTATTAATTACTGTTATTCTTTCCCTGCTAAGGTGAGTTTTAATTTTAAGTATTTTTCCTTACAAAAAGAACACGTAGAACAACTCACACTTGGTTTAAATTAATTGCCATTCTGCATATGGTATTTAAAGGTTAATCAAACCAGAATGTTGATGGATCTCATGCAACCAGGCTTTGCTGTGGTAAAGAATGCAAGTCACCCATTTATTTATTATTTGTACATTATAACATTCTGGTGGATGCACATACATGCATGCTGCTCTGCTACTTTATCATAATGGATATATTGCAGCTGCTGAAGGACATAATCTTGATAGCTGCAAGGGGATTTGTTTCTTCACTTCTAGTTTCAAATTCCCAAAGATAAGTTGAAATGAATCAGGCTTCATTTCTTCTCCTTTCTGTGGCATACATCTGCTGGGAGACGGGAGTCTCCACAACTTCAGCAATTTTATTTCATCCAAACTAAACTGTATTTTAGGACCACATTGAATAATGGTTCTCACTGATCTGTAGAAACACTGCAAAGAGCAGCAAAAACTGTTTTTATCAGCTTTCTGAACATAATGAGCAAAATTCTGATCTCATTTACATTCTTGTATGTCATAGCCAAAGGTACTCAAGTACACTGGCTTCAGATAAGAAGCTTGAGAATCAGATTAAATGCAGATAGCATGGTAGTAAAGTGGCTTAGTGAAGACAGGAAGTTATATAATGCTGACAAGGCTTTTCTGAGATCCTAAAGGTCATCACCCAACTACTTGCCCATCACAGGCTATTTATGAAACTCGTGTCACTGCACACAGGATCTCTTCAAATTTGTGGGTTAAAGTGTGAACTGTTTGGGTCCTATGTAGGAAGGGTAGACTTTAATATGAAGTCCCTGGAAATAAAAATCTTGCTGTCATCTCATTGGTGAGCTTGTTGGTTCTCTGTCAGGAAACAGCAGACAATGGTGTGAAGGGCTACACACTGCTGTGAATTTTCTCTGCCGCTCTCTTTTTTCCTTTGTTAATGCATCTCCATGCACCTCAGCTGCATACTCTACAGCCGCCCACTTCTGTACCTAACTCCTCAATCCCATTGCTACCCACAGACAGCTAACAGCCTCTTCTGCAACTCCAAGCTGTTTGTACTCACCTAAATGTCCTTACAAATGGCCTACCAACTTCCTTTTAAACTCAACCTGTGCTGCCTGCAACACCACTGCTTGTACAGCAGTACTCACCTTGCCTATTGCTTTGTAAACCCCTCCACACAAGAGCATCTCATGTTTTCTGACCCGTCATGGAAATAAGATCCTTGGATACATGCTTGCTGTCTACTCCTGAAGCAGCCTCTCTTCTCAATCACTGTTTCTGGCTGCAGAAGCATGTCTTGCCCTTCTGAAAAGGGGAAGTGGAGAGGGGCATAATATGGATATAAAAGAAGAGGAAATATCAGGAAAGGAATTAGAGAAGTAGAAGTATTGCTTTTCTTCCATAAAGATATAATATGGATATAAAAGAAGAGGAAATGTCAGTAAAGGAATCTTCCAGCTCTGATAACAATTCCCAGTTGCAGCTTATTGTAGCTCAAGTAACTACTCAAACCTGTTAACTCTATTCTTTTGATAGCATCTAAGTCATGAGTAAATATCAAAGTAGCTTATTAAATAGCATTGCATATAGAAGTGCTTGAAATTTCCCATCATATTGAAAAAAGGAGAATACAAATGTTTTCATTACATGTTTCTTAGGATATCCTATACCCATACTATTCTGAGATAGTTTAGCTCATTGTTTATGTAGAGCATAATATTTAAATTCATATACCTAGTGCTTAGGACTAAGATGAAGCATTTTAAATAACCTGTCAAGATCTCCCAACTCATCTGTTGATGGGGTAGGCAAAGCAGTTTAACTATTTCAAACCACTTGCAACTCATTCAAAGTACTCAGGAAACAAAAGCTGGTATTTCTGCTTATGTCTGAGTTTGGACACGGATAGGACACAATTCACAGTAACAATCTTGTACATTGCAAGTAATGTCATTAGAAAAGGTATCAAAATAAATTGACTCTAATTCAGAGTCAAAGTAGTGGTGTGACTGTTAACAGGAATCTGGTGGGGCTACGGTCTCTTACAGAAGTGGCTATGGCAGTGTGCTTAGTGTCAGGAGTTGTTGGATTTATTTTAAATTTTACCATTTCCTTGCAGAATGCCAATTTACAAAATTCCTCTGTGTGTCTGATTTCCCTTCTATCTTTCTCTTGGCTAAAATAATTTTATTAAAAATATCTCAAGAAGGAAGTAAAAAATTTTACGTTTACATACTAGTATCGTAGGAACTTAATAATGGTTGCAACTGGAGTAAAAATCCTAATTATTGAAAATTGCTAATTAAAAATGCTAACCTTTTTCACCAGATTTTGGTGTGCATAGAGTAGAAATGGGCTGTTCTACCTGCAATGATTTTGTTGTATCTTGGCACTAGGAGCAAATTAAAGTATCTTTCAGGTTGTCCTAATCTGAGCAAAGGAACTAGCCCTCTTGTGTTCCACTCATGGAAGAAGTGTTCCACCTCCTGCTTTGACTGTATTGAGTAATGCTCAGATGAAGCCAAACATGTGCTCTGCCATGCCTTCCACACATGGAGGCATACACAATGCCTTATATCTATCCTCTGGGGTTCACAGGTTAGCATCACTGCAGCCCTGATTTTGGAACAGTGCCTCTGTGCTGTTTCAAATGACAATTTTAAAGTAACACATAAAATTTCAAGCCACAAACTTGACCTACTCAAGGACTTTCTAGGCACATTTTTTACATTTGAGAGATAAATTGACTTCTTTCTGCTCCCTTTCAAGTTGATAAGGAGTTTTTCCATTGTATTCACTTTGAACATAAACATGTCAACAGTGCGGGAACCCTTTGGGACTATTGTATGTGATAAAACATGTTGTTGGATTAACATCTGACACACCTTAATTGTGAAGGGTAAGGTGGTCTCACCCAGAGCACATGCTGTATATAAACCCTGGACAACCCAGTGGGTTTATCCATTTTGTGCTACTTTGGTTCTAACAAAAGCAACACCCTGTGTATCAAGATCAAAGACAAGTAGGACTTTGGGAAAGAATTTCCAGTTTGACCACTTATGAAAGAACTGAATGACCTCACTCTGTACGTCAGAGACATTAGCTGTACCCAAGACGACATCTGGCTCTACAATTATTTGTCAGGATATTTGTGGATCAAAACCCTACAAAAGTTCTGAATGGAGCAAAAAGTTTGGTATGTTATATTTTGAAACCAAGGAGAAGAGAACATAGAATAGAACGTCAGGAAACTCATGCTTGTTCTTTTGGGCGTACCCGCTAATTAGTCACTATTCTAGCTAATATTTGCTAGTAAAGAGAAAGGAAAGTAAGTATATTTATTAATGTAATGTAGTTACTTCTACATTAAAACTTATTTAAAAAAATCATTTTCTTCAGATCTTTCTTATCCATTGGCCCTTGAATATTAACGCGGGAAAGTTGTTCCTCTGGGCTTACAGGCAGGAAGATTATCTGAATTGATTTAGTGAAGAACACCTTGGGAAAAGAACTATCTTCAGATATTTTTTGTGTGGTCCAGAGATCCAGATAATGAAAGTAACAAAAAAGATCTATGCAAATTCATATTTTTCTTAAATTATGCTAATTTGTTAAAACATAAGAATTTGAGCTTACATTTTAGTGATTAACCTTAGATATCCTCTACAGCTGGGTAAGAATTTAATATATGTAGAACATTATTCACCTCCCACTGAAATCAATGAAGAGACTTCTGTGGAAACTCATACAAATTTTATTAATTCTTTAATAATGTGTACTTTGATAATTTCACTGAATTTCACTGAATTTTTAGAGTTGGAAGGTACCATAGAGGTCATCTAGTCCAACTCCCCTACTGAAGCAGGATTGCCTAGAGCGTGTAATAAGTGTAATAATGATTGTATCCTTTCACAAGCTGGCTTACTAAGTGGGCAAAATGCTTCCTATAACAAGGTAATGTATAATGCAGAATTGTGAAACTGAATGCACATCTACTGACATGAATTATTATCTTGAACCATCAGTTATACATTAGCTAGAACATGGTTGAGTCTAGTTCTGATTTGTTCCTGTATCTTTACCTTATAGCACTCTCAGATATGATTATACAACATTTTACATGCTAAGACCCTCTTTTCAATTGCTATGACTTAGTCAAGATTTTATTTATCTAGTTGACATTTTACAGACTTTTGATCTACTTGTGCCAAGTATTTTTGGAAGAAGGAGGTGGAAATATTTCAATCAGTAGTATCCAGCTCTTCAGAATGTGGTAAGAGAACAAATTGCTTGATATATCATTTAACAAATCAGTGTGTTGCACCATAAGGGAATTTGGGGGGATCTGGTTTCTGTTTAAAAAGCGTGTCTTGACAACTACACTTGAAATGCAAAACATTGTTCATTAGAACTTAGCAGAATTCAAGTTGCTCATACAACTGCTGTTGCCGTCCTAGAGTGATAACGTTTAGCTCAGAGAGATCCCGGTATTTCTATTGTGTGGTAAAGCATTTAATGGATGCCAAATCAAACTCTTAACCTTTCTGTAATTCAGCAGAAAAGTAAACTAGATACTGGGAAACAGAATCAAACCTTTCTGATAAATATGTGTTTGCTTTGCTAATATGTTGGACAGCTTTTTCCCCCAACACTAACATAAAACAAGAACATTAGGTAAGTTGGTGTTGGTTTTACCCAGACGAGCACTGCTTCCACTCTGTGCATTTAGTATAACAATGACCACAGTAGACAATAGGAAATGTCCATCCAACCCAATACCTTATCCATGGCAGTGGCCAACATAGCACATCAAGGAAAGAGCTGAGCAAGCACAAAGTGATAATCCTGAAGATTATCATCCTCCTATATCCTCCTATACTCCACAAATATGTGGCTCAAGGTAGCCTGATGTGATGCCTTTGGGTTCACTATCTCTATGGCTTTGTTGCTGTTGTTGTTTTTGTTGTTGTTATTAAGTTAAAAGGGCATATGGATCATGGTTTCAGTCCCTATGGAGAAGCAGAAAACTTAAAATAGAAGTTAAAAGGCCTTGGAGCATGACTTTCTGTTGCAGCTCAACTGCTGCCAGCAGATGAGCTTCCCTTTCACTGACCCTTTGATTTTTGCCCTTTGCGGTTGCTGTTACTGGACTACAAGTGTGACTCTTACAGAAGCCAAAGGGAGATGGAGAGTGGAGAATTGACTGGGAGAGAGAGAAGAGGAAGGAAGTGGTACTTGGGGATCATAAAGGGAGAATAGCTAGAAGGAATGAGTGAGGAGACAATGCAGAAAGGTATCAGAGGGAAGTGGATACATATGGATGAATGAGGAAGCTGAAAATGTGTGTGAGTTAGCAAGTGAGAAAATGAATAGGGTAATATTATTTATACCTCAAGATCCTGGGGGTAAACTAAATTAAACTAAAAAAAGATATTGGCTGGCCTTTGGGACTGAAAGAGTTAAGCAACATGTTATAAAGAATTCCTTTCGCTACTGTTCTGGGCAAGCCATAGGAAGGACGTCATGCTTCTGAATTTTATTTGTTTTGGAGGTGGTGCGCGGACATCCTTATATCTCAGAGTCTCCTTCAAATGACATTGCTTGCTGGAGGTTAAGAAAAGTTTTGGTTCCTAGTCAACTTTGATCCCTCTCCTCTGGTGATTACTGTTCAGTCCATGAACACTGTGACTACTATACTAAAACTAGCAGAGCGGGAGCCATAATACTACAGAAATTACTAGCAAAATCTCATTTTCAAGCAGTTATCTGTTTCCTTTGAGCTTCATAAAGAGCATAGGTAACCTTAGATGCCTATGCCTGTTCTCTCTCTCTCCCCTCTTCCGTGTCTTTATATTACCTTTTATCTCTAAGAATTCTCACATTTCATGTTTGTACACCACAGCAAAGAGTAATTCTATGCCACTCTACTACAACCACCACCATGGCTTAATAAATATCTAGATAAATAATAATAGGACAATGCAGAGAGATGTAAGCAAAATGAAACTCTAATCTAGTTTGGCAAAACATGTATGTGCGTATTTCAAAGAATTGATTCAGACCATAGTATATTATAGTGCCTAGCAGAGGAAAATCCTGGTTCGTGTGGGTGAGGTTCTTAGCTGTTAGGGTAACACTAATGCCAAAGCAAGCACTTAATTTATTCTGAAATGCATGTGTTCTTAAACTACCTTTCTGAGTAGGTATGTGGAATGGAATTGGGTATTAAATGTAATCTTACTTTACAGACAGTAATCCCAGTTGTTTCAACACAGCTATTAATGAGTTCGGAATTTCATCATTTTCAAGAATGTTGCTGGGTTGACAGCTAAGAACCAGTACCCCACAGCCCCCAAATGGAAATATTCATAATGAAATGCAATCAAAAAACTAGGAAAAAAAATCAGACCATGCCGGGGGTGGAGGCGGGGGGGAGGGAGGGAAGAAAAAACAGAGGGACAGTACACAGAGTAGAATCACCCTTTCCTTGCTACTTATTCCCTCCTGTAAAGGAATGTTAATGATGCTGTTGCATGAATTTAACAGAAATATTTCAACTAAAACTCCAAGTCCTTGTTCTGTGTTCCTGTAGCTTTCACATGGTTTCCAAACAGTGTTTTGATTTCTTATGCTGATCTTTTCATTAGAGAGTACATTTTGATGAGGACTTACTTTATCTACCAGCAGCTATTTTACAGGGCTCTGATCTGTCAGCATGCACATTGTATTGGGGTAGAGCCAAGACCACGCCTCAAGGACATTTTTAGGCACAAGGCTGAAGGTAATACAACACATCCACAAAGGCAGTCTCTGTCTGACTGTTTGCTCTGTATGGATTCAGTTTGTGTGACGCCTGTTAAATATCTATGCTTTTGTCGAAAAGAATAGGAGATTTATCATCAGGGATAAAATGACAACTACTCTCAACCTTTACGGAACTCAAGGGCAAAGCAGTTTTTCCAGTTAGAAAGAGGACTTTGTCCACTACCAGCAACTAATGGTGTCATGCGCACGTATAGAAGTGGAGGACCCTGAAACAACCTACCATGAAACCAGACACAGTGAAACAAGAAACCACCACTGCTCCAAACATACCAATGTTAGTAGCAGAGGGACCAGCCTTTTCTGCTGGGAACAATCCCTGAAGACCCAGGAGCCTTGATAGGATGCGCTTACACATAAAATACTGTTTAGAATTTGTCTATGTGGCTGATGTATATGTATGTGTCGTATAGGCAGTGTAGAGACATGTAAATGTAACGCTACAGTACACTCTTCCTGAAGTAAAAAACCAACATTGCACCAGTACAGCTAGTGGAAGTGAGTCCTACAAGTCCCTTTTACATCTAGCAACATATATGTATTACAGTAGTAGTACTAATTTTTTTGGAGTGTCCGTAGTGGAATAGAAGTACATGGAGAAAGCAAGCCTTTCAACATATCGCTAAAATAAGAAGGAAAAAAATTGGGTGAAATAGTAAACAGCGATAGACAAGAAATCTGCACTTTCCCTGTAGATCCTTTCCTGTTTGGGATCCTTGTGCACTAAACAAAGAAAGTGCTCTTAACAGGAGAGTTCATATATCTGGATCAATGCAGATTGCCTAAAATGGCTGAAATACCTGAGTTACATCATAGATGACACACAGCTTTTGGGAAGAAAGCAACAAAATAACCTGTTGCCTTGAGTGAAACAGCCTACTATTGTATTGTACAAAAGTTTGACAAGATAGACCAGCCATCTTCTATGATGCTGCTGATAGGTGAATAAATCAAAAGCACCGCTGTGAGAGTTCCTGTGTGATTCTGAAAGCAGCCAGCCCTATTTCCTGGAGACTAATAACATAGTTTTTTCAGAGAAGTGAAATCTTATGGATTTAATTTAAAATATAACTACATATTATTTTTTTAAAAATAAATTCAGATTTCAAAACTTAAAAAAACATACATGTCAGTAAACAGAATGAAAGTCAGTAGCCTATATCATGTAACACAAGAACTGCAATATAATCATCAGTACAAATATGCATTAAGCTGCATGATACAATGGATATTAAGAAGGAAACAAAAAATAAACAACAAGACAGACATAGCCTCAAGAAATATAAGCAAGGATGGAATAGCTGTTTTAGTAAGGTGGCAAACAGACTGTCCTTGCATACATTCTGCTGCTTCCTTGTAAGAGACCTGATTGATCTTGACAGTCATTACTTTTGCAGTCAGGATACCCGAGTTCATTTGTATGACACATCAGATTCTCAGCAGTGCCAGAATACAGTTTGGCACACTTTACAGAGAGGAACATGTACAGCTTTCAGCCTTTCCTATATTGTTCTGATCCAGTCTGTTGCCTAAGCTAGCAGAATCCTCAGCCTTGCCTGTAGGCTTTGTGAAAAGAGCAGAAATGTGCAGCAGGTGGAGACAGGGGAACATCTTCTAAGGCACACAGATGGCTGTAAAATGTAGTACCTACGCAACTTTGCTGTATCAGGTAACGAGAATCAACCAGCAAAACCTGCTGATAAAAACAAAGAGGTTGGAGAAAGGACATGCTTTCAAAAACCAGCTGCAGACATTTTTCTCACTCTTCTCTTTTAAACTTTAAAGAAGCTAAAACTGTACTTAATCCCAGTGACATTAGAAACCGAATTTTATGGAGAATCAGGGGGTAGCCTGCTTTGTTCACCTGTGTATAAATACTGTGTATTTAGGCCACCTGTATAAATACTGTGTGTTGTGTGCTTTGTCACAGAGGATATAGGAGGGAGGGTGCAAGGGTTAAGGGAGGCTGGCCCTGAGTCTGCAGCAGGGTCAGGGCAGCCCTACTGGGGGCTGTTGGAGGGCAGTTTGCTACCAGCGCTTTTCCACCTTTTACAAGTAATCTTGTGTTTGAGTTAACAGGTTACCTTTCTGAGGTGGATTAGCTTGTGCTCCACTAAGTCATTTTGGGGTAAAGCCTGGGATTTTGTTGGTGTCCCCTGCTTGCATGAGGGGATGGGTTTGTTCCACCTCAAATTCCTATTAGAAAAAATAAGAAAAAAAGAAAAAAAAAGAACAATTAAAAGAAAGGGAAAGAAAAAGACCCAGGCCTTTCAGGCACAGTTTTGGTAGCTGTCACAGGAGAAAAAATGCAGCAAACTTGCCAAGTCCTCTCAGAATAGGTTTCTGAAGAGCTAGGAGTATTGCACTTGCAGGTATGTACCTCACTGCCTTTCTCTTGAAGTGGTGATGAGGGTTAATTGCCATCCCTGGAGCTGCAGGTGCCCTGCGTCTGTGGTACAGGGTGGTGGCAGTCACCCCTCTGCCCATGCAGCTGTGCTGAGGTAAACCAAGCCTGACAGCCCCTGCAAAGGGCTGCACTTTTTCTGGAAGGTGGGTGACACCCCGCATTTGGGTGGACATCATCCCTGGGGACTTTAGCCAGCCTCGGTGACAGCCAAGGAGCATCACATGCCTCAGGCCGGCCATCTTAGCTGCTCAGCTGCCAGCTACCCAGGAGCAGGACATTTCCCACTGTCCTGTAGTGGCCCTGTAGCTTTAAGATGGCATACTTGAAGGCCAGCTGGGGGAAGGCATTCCTCTCTCCGTTGTATTTCTCAATATTTCTCCTAGAGCTCAGTGAGTTTTCGGTTAGGTTCTGGGAAGGTCACAAGCTCCTTCTGCCGTACCCCTTGCAGTTCCTATGCTGCCACCTTTTTGCAGTGTTATCTTCAATGGTTTGTGACAGGTGTGGTGGTGTTTTGAGTGGGCAAAGTTCTCTGAAGGCAGAAGGTATTCTGGTGTTCTGGCTGTTCTTTTTCCTCCCTCCTAAAATGCTCTTACATCATGGGTGAACAGCTTGTGGCACGTTCAAATAAATTTGTTCCATCCCATACTGTTTATTCTGAGCCCTTATAAAAGGAGTTTTTAAAAGAGCTGTTTGGGGCACAGTGTGGTTTGATTCTTTATTACTTAATGACATCTGTGATTAAATTATGTGCGAGAAATTATTTGTAATGCATTGTATTAATGCTGTCTCTCAGACAAGCTTTTAAAAAACAGTTGTTAGGGTTGAAGCAATGTGCTACCGGGTGGCTTTATTATGGGCAATTTCTGAATGCTTAGCTTGGCCACATCACCCTATCAGATTAATCTCAAATTGCTTAAAGAGAATTGACAACTTGAAAAAATAAACTTGCCATTAGAAAGATGGCCCCTTCTTTATCCTTGCTGTCATAAATGTAAGAAAGATTGTAATCCTTATGCTCTGTTTTGTGTTTGATTCCCAGCATATGAAGGCTGGATACTCCTGTCCTATGTGCTAGAAAAATCATGGAATAACATCAGTATGACCATACCTGAATGAGTGAACCAAGGTAGGGGCAAGTCTCTGTCTCTCTCTGGTAACTTTTGTCTGTTTATTTATTTCTAACCCTTTGTGTGTCGCTCAAATGCGATTCCTCAATTTAGTAAGTGAGGTGTGCTTACTGAGGCATTTGAGACAGTTAGTAATTTTTTCAGTTAGGGTGGATGAACTGTAAAAAAGAGTCTCCAAGCCATTTTTGTAGTTTCCTGAAAGTCCCGGAGATTATTCATAGCGCGTATTTGTATTTTTCTGTGAGGAAAATTGCAATTCTGCTAATATCATGTCCATCGTAGTTACATCAGTGTAATGCTGACAGATTTTTCTGTGTCTTTGGAGTGCAGGCTAGCTTTGATGGCCTTGTGGTTTAGGATTGCTATTTTGTGAATTGCTGCTTTGGGAGAGGAAGAAAAGGCTTCTTTGATACTGAGGCAGAAGAGCTCATGAGCTTTCTGAGGTTCACAGGAGCTGAGCAGACTTGAGCTATTCTTTGGCATGTCCCTGTGGTATGCTCCAAGCCTGGAGAGCAGAGAAGGGGTGGATTAGAGTAGATTATATAGTCTTTTAATCAGATGAAGTCTTCCTGGTGCCAAATAAGAGGCTGATGATTTAAATGAATTTTGTATTGCAGCTGTGTCATAGGAGAAATTTCAGGTATATACACATAAATGTAGGTTTGACCCATACTTTTTCACAAATAAATCTCTGCATTTAACATATAAAGGCAACCTGTAAGACCAAACATTCCCATGAGGTGCACTCTTTTATTGTGTTCTGTTGTATCACCAAAAAAGTCAGGTAGCAGATGGAAGTCTCCTTTCTTTTCCAGGGTGTGATTTAGGAGTGACTGTGCTGGTTTTATGTAGATACAACTAAGGCCTTGGTTGCCCACTGCTATGGAATGGCTTCCTTTCATGGGTGAGCTCTTGCACTAGTGGAGAGGCACATGTGAATCCGTGTGGTTTGATGGCTGACTGAATTTCATATGTTTTTTGGTGGCATTTCTCCTTTTCCCTCAAGCCCACTGTTCCTACCCAAAGACAGTGACATAGAGGAATTCTTCAGGAAAGAATTTAAGAGTAGATCTAATAACTCAATTATAAGGTAACATAGAAAGGGGTTATTCTTTTTTATGTAAAAATCCTAATTGTGTGAATTTTCTGTTAAATGTTTGTATTCTGCTGGAAAGCTTGCTTCAGAGGTGCCTTTTCTTCAGGATCTTCAGCTTGGTAGGTTGAAACAGGCTACTCTGTTATTTCTGGTTAGCAGTTGCTCTGAATTAACAGGCTGTATGTTTGAAGCCTCTGATGATAACCATTTCAGACTGAAGATGAAATAAAAATGGTAGATAGGATAGTTGGTGAGTTTGTCCTATATATACCTTAGCTGGTCTTACACACACACACACACACACACACACGTATATATAAATAAATATAGACTCTATAGCAATGTACTCTACATTCACAGTGGCTAACATTTTTTTTTTCCTTTTATAAAAGCCTAGAAGATATTTGAAATCTAACAATGACTGAGGTTGAAAAATTACTTCTGATGGAATCTCAACTGAGATTGAAAGCTGTTTATTGAAATACTGGTCATTCAAATCCAGTCTAGGATTACTGAGGGATGGATTATATTGATCCCATAGCTTCCTTGCTGAAGGTAAAAGTTTTTTATATGTCTTTATTAGATCAAGTGTACTGTGATACAATTTCTTTTTTATGAATGCTATGCAACTGCACCTTGCCATGAGGTATGTGATTCAGTATTGTTTTGCATTATCTCCAGTCAACACAAATTTAGTGCAATTACAACGCTTATTACCTGTGAAATAGCAGATGTCTGAATAACGGACCTGAATTTCCATTAGAATGAGGTCTTAAAGCATGAAAGCATTAATAGCAGAGCAAGTGATAGAACTGCATCAGGTAGAATAATCTCATTTGCCAGAATGCAGAGATACACCAACTAACATGAGTAACAAGGTTAGTTCTGCTGTGGCGGGGGTCATTCCATGATATTTATTATGCCTTTTCTGCAGATTATATATCACCTACTGTCATATTTTGTCTGCTGATTTTTAAATTGTGCCTCTGCTGCAGTTAGCAGTCATGTGCCTCAGTAGGTGTGACTGAGCAAAGCAATGAACCTCAGTTTTGGCCCCAAACCTCCCCTGACATCAGCTAAAGTGGAATGAGAGGTTTTGACTGGCTTCTTGCTGAGTGAGGGAACAGCTGCCAAGTCCAGCTGGTGTTCTCCAAAACTTAGGCCAGTTTCAAATTTGCCTTGGAATCAGACTCCACTCTAATGTTTCTAGCATTTATATTTTGAAGTCAGTGAAAACCAGTAACAGTCATGGGGATATCCTTGCGGTTAGACTGGTGCAAGTGCAGAAGCAGTGTTTTAGTTTCAGAATTGGCTTCTAAACTCATGCAGTTCTCTGTAGCATCTTGTGAGCGTTAGTGCATGAGATATCTATAATTGCTTATGTTTAACAACTCCATTTTTGACTGCCTGGCAGCCTTTGCTTTCTTAAAACAGAAGGAGGCAAAAGTGGGATTTTATTTGCATGCATGGAGCAGGAGGGCAGCAGGAGAAGAGTTAGCAGACAGACTAAGTTTCTGTCTATTTAAAAGACTTTAACCATGTGAATAATTGCTAGTAATAACAATTATTGTAACATTGTAGTTATAAATAAGAGTTATAATGAAAACCAAAAGAAACCTGATACTCAAGAAGGAAGACAATTTTTGAAACAGTAAGGAAAATGTTACAATCATGAGCACTGCATCATTTGCAAAAATGTACTTTCTGTGCATTTATAATTTTTTATTATTACATTAATAATATTCAAAGAGAACTAGTCTTCTCTTCTGTTTTAATTTGGCTGGTGGAAACAGAGATGCTTTTTTGCAATGATTGAATGAAACATATTGAAGAGGAAGAAAGCTCCCTCCTTTGAGTTGGATTTTGCTACTATCAAGAGTGGTTTCCATTCTTGAGTTGACTTTTATCAGCACTCCTCCTGGGTTGTGCCACAAACAATGCTAATTGCATAGCTATTGTCAGAACCAGATGTTGCTTAAAAGCTGGCTGTTGTGCTTTAACAGTGAAATTAATTACTTGAAGTGGACTCCTAGGCGGTAAATCTGAATTGACACATAATTTCAGGTTATATTTTAGATGTTATTGATAATTACCAAGCATAGTTGAAAAGTGATAATTAGTGATTTGTTATTTGCATTGCAGAGTTTTAAAATGCTGTGTGGAAAGGGGGGAAAATAAGCTGCTCATGCAGTAGTTAGGCTACCTAACAGGGTCCTGCGTGAGGAGCAAGTGTATGAATACCCAAGGAAGGACTGCTGACAGCAAATATTGAAATGAATCCCAAAACCTTTGATTGTTTTTTGTACAGATGCAGTAAGTTCTGTCCCAAGAGCATGATTTCTCTGCTGCAATTTATTTGTGTTCCAAAGTTGATCAGATAAGAAAGAGGAAAAAAGTGATGTATAAACAAGTCTTGATATGTTATATGGAATGGATGCCTGTAGATTCTATGATTCAAAAGTAAGCTAAGAGCAAAGCTTATCTTAATGATTTGAAAATAAGGCAATAGTTATTATGTGGGTCAACTTGAAGTGCCTTGAAAGAAACTCTTTTGACAGAAAACCTTTTTATACAGGCTTGTAAACTGTGACCCTAGAGCCCTCTAGCGTTAGCGTAATAGACATTAATTACCTACACTAGTATAGTTCAGTGTGATCTGCACAGTATTCTGACCTGTGTCAATGAAGACCTAACAAGCCAATCACTTTCTTCCACCTAATTTTTTATTGGCTTTATTATTTATATATAGTCTAAAGAATTTTCAATTTATTTTTGAGAGATGTCTGATCTCATTCATCCCAGTTTTCAGAAAGGTTTACTTTGGAGCTATTTCCCGGTCTGTGTCAGTGATAAATCAGAGCAAAGGAAGGTTCTATGTAAAGGAAAACTTAGGAAGCCTGTAAGGCTGATCTACTACATCCACTGGAGCTCTCTGTTTTCCATTTATTCTGTGTCTTCTGTCAGGGAGTCCCTGCAAGTCCTTCTACTTGCTCTTTCATGTGCAAAGCATGTTGTCCCCTGTCTCCTTCTCTTCAATTGCGGGTTTCCATTTGCTCTTTCCCAGCACTGGTATTATACCTGTGATACAGATCCTTCCTTCTCTAAGGCAGCATCTCCAGTATGTCCTCAGTCACAGGTTCTGCGTGCCTCCATGGTTTGCCTTGGCTTATGTTTCCATTCCTAGTTTCCTTGCCTCCTTGTCTTGCCATGCCAGGACCAAAGTCTGTCTATTCCTTTGCTTCTCTTTCTTTTTTCTTTTTCTTTTTTTTTTTTTCCCCTCCTTATGCCGCCAAACTCTAAGTTTGTTTTGATCTCTGCTGTCCCTGTCATCATCCCTCAGTTTTCCCATGTGCCACATATTATGTGTCTCTCATTCCCTTCTTCCACATCATACTAGTTTTTCCTCTTTCAGTGAGTTATATGAAGTGGCTGGTGGCACAGGTTTAGTACACGTAGTTTTCCAGGGAAGAGGGTAACTACTGGGATACTGAGATACAGGCTTTGCATGGAAAAACAACTAATCATCTTGCAGTAACACACAGGGAATCTGTTATTTCAGTGGGTTAACTGTGAACAAGGAGCTGTTGTGGACCAAAGTGCATAATAATTGATCTTATGTTATAGACAATCTCTTTTCCCTTCTGCAGAATGAGTGGGAGAATAATAATTTCCTAGCTTTCTTGGGAAGGCCAGAGAATCTGTCATTCACTGAAAGAATGAATTCTGTAGTAGTGATGCACTGGGAAGCCTGGTGGATTAGGTGGAAAGAAGAGAACAGAGCACTGTGCCACCTGAGGTCTCAATGAGAAGACGAGCCTAAGGACTGGAGAAACAGACAGTGAAGTAGCAATTTGCCAACAGGAAGCTGGGAGGAGTTAGGTTTTTTGCCAGCGGGAAGTATGATGCTACTGGTGATCCTCAGGGAGAACTCAGTGCTCACCTCTGTGTGTGGGAGGATATAGGTTGTTATTGTTCTGTGAAAAAAAGCGTGTGAGAAAGTAGCCTAAGCTGCTGCAGGGCACCTACAGACAGCCTGTGTTACAGGGTGCTTTGGGCCAGACTGACTTCTGAAATGAATGACAGATGCTCTCCCCCATCTCTCTCTCTCCAAGGAGAGGAGGGACAGAGAGAAAGAAACTTATGAATTTAAAAAAGAAACTAAACTACTTAAATGAAAATATTAATAAAAAATAAAATAATGAAATATATACAATACATACAAAACCATATCAAGCTCCCAAGATGACATTCACACCACTGGCAGGTATTGGGAAAGTCCCAGACTGGACTTGGTGGCAGATGGAAACTGGATTCTGGATCTGGATTCAGAAATGCATGGGTTGGGATCAAAGGCAGACAAACAGACAGGGTCCTCCTTGGATGCTGGCCACTGAAGAAAGAGAGCTGACCCTTTGATCTCTCAGCTCTTACACTAAGCATGATGCAAATGGGATGGAACACCATACTGATCAATTTTGGGTCACCTGTCCTGTCTGCACCTCCCCACAGGTGTGACCCCGCTACTCTTTTCTGCTTCTGACCCTTCAATGGGGCAAATAACAAAGTGAGCTGACCTTGGTTGTCATAGCAGTAAGTATAAGCAAGAGCCTCTCCATATACCATTCCTTGGCATAAATTAGGAACAGTCAGGTCTTATCTCTGTGGGAGCTAACAGTGTCTGGACAATATGCTGTTAATCTCAGAGAGTTCCACGAGTTAGAAGAGACTTTACTGAAAAATAGAATTACTGAACAGAAAATTGGTTGTTTTACCTCAAACCAGAACACCCTGTTACTCCCTCTACTGAGCTGTCCAAACTGTAGCCTGGGAGAAAGGTCATCACCTTTAATTTTTTGCTGTTCCCCCTTCTGATAATAGGGCAGTCATTTGTAGGTTGTGTAAAACATGTGGCTTGACTTTATACAATCTACAGTCAGATCTGTGATGGCAGGTTCAAAGTATAGTGCAATTAAAGCTGCATAGTAACCTGTCAAAACTTGTAGATTTACAACAGTGCAATTTCAGTTTTGAGATTTATGTGTGTTGCAGTGGGCTCTAAAATATGAGTCTAACTGGTTTGGAATACTTTGGATAGTCTGTCTATCAGATAAAGAACTTGCTTACTGAAAGGCTACTAATTGACAGCATCTGGATTAAGCAGCCCTGAGGAGAAAGACTTGAGGGTGTTAGTGCATGAGAAGCTCAACATAAGCTGACAATGTGCCCTCACAGCCCAGAAAGCCAACCACATCCTGGGCTGCATCAAAAGATGTGTGGCCAGTAGGGTGAGGGAGGTGATTCTACTCCTCTACTCCTCTCTCATAGGACCCCACCTGGAGTACTGCGTCCAGCTTTGGAGTCCCCAACGTAAGAAGCACATGGACCTGTTAGAACAGGTCCCAAGGACAGCCACAAAGATGATGGCTGGACACCTCTCCTGTGAAGACAGGATGAGAAAGTTGGGGTCATTCAACCTGGAGAAGAGAAGGCTTCTTATAGCAGCTTTCCAGTACCTAAAGGGGGCCTATAGAAGAGATGGGGAGAGACTCTTTGTCAGGGTGTGTAGCGATAGGATGAGAGGTAATAGTTTTAAAGTGGAAGAGGGGAAATTTAGATTAGATACTAGGAAGAAATTTGTGACTGTGAGGGTGGTGAGACACTGGAACAAGTTGCCCAGAGAAGCTGTGGATGCCCCATCCCTGGAAATGTTCAAGACCAGGCTGGATGAGGCTTTGAGGAATGTGGTCTAGTGAAAGGTGTCGCTGCCCATGGCAGTGAGGTTGGAAGATGATCTTTAAGGTCCCTTCCAACCCAAACCATTCTATGATTCTATGACATTTGACATGGAGTTATTGAGAAATGGCTGTAGTAGGATGGGAAGCAAATATTTTATGGGGCCAGCAACTCTCATGTGAGGGATTCAGTGAAAAGTCAAAGAAGACATGCTATAAAATGCTTAAAATTTATTAATCATCATTACTTTTTTTCATAAGGAACAAAAATAAAACAATATTCCAAAACAAAATAGAAGGAGGAAATATACCACACCCAGATAACATGACTATGAATAAGAAATGAAATAACCTTAATTCTGAAAGAAATGACCCAATAAATCAATTTTCCAAAAACAAAATAAATAGCAATGGTTCAACTTTTAAAAGGTTTCTAGGAAAGAATTTACATATATTATTATTATTTATTATTATTATTATCTTGTGTTTACAAAAATCCTTCATATGCCCCCATTGGCAAGTAAAATAATATATATATATATATACTTCTTCTGTAAACAGTTAACCACAAACAAAAAAAATTCCATAGATTCATACAATTACTATGCTGATGGTGTTATGTAAACAGAGTAGTGTGCAGCAGCTTCTCATTATAGAATTACTTTCTTTTTCTCATGACAATATATAGGGAAATATGCCCATCATAAATTGTTGAAAATATTGGAGTTTATAGTTTTGAGAAGGTACGGCTTTTTGGAGTCTAAGATTTCCTTAATGCAAAAAAACCCCCACAAAAACAGACAGGTACAGTTATCCTTGGCTTTTCTTTACTTCTTTTCTGGATTTTAGCTTTTGATTTCTCTCAACAAAGCGGAATGAAAATGTTGTAAAAGAGGTCAGTCTACATGAATGGAAATATTAGATATTGACAAGCTTCTATATTATGCCACTCTAGGCAAGCTTCAAGCTAGAAAAGAATGTTGTTCTCATAACAGGCTTTGTGCAAGTATAAATCCAACTCTCAGTCTTATGGTATAGCACTTCTCAGAAGAGAAACAAACAGAAAATGTCAAAATGACCTTATGCTGTACCTCTCAAGGTATAAAGGAAAAAACATGAAAAACAACGGGAGATATATTGGTAATGAAAACTGAAATAATGTAGTCAGACATATTGAGTTTGTACACAGAAAATATCATCTGTTCATCAAAAATTTTAGCTGCTTTTGACATGTGTATTTTTTCAAAGTTTTTTTTAGTCTTATTTTCACTGGGACTGTTTAGTTTGAGGAAGAGAAGGCTGAGGGGAGACCTCATCACTCTCTACAACTACTTGAAAGGACACTG
>JAOXNO010000041.1:50003175-50015601 GCA_028565335.1 Limnodromus scolopaceus | reverse complement strand
CCAACAGGGTAGGTTTAGACTGAACATTAGGAAAGAATTTTTCACAGAAAGAGTGATCGGGCATCGGAATAGGCTGCCCAGGGAGGTGGTTGAGTCACCATTCCTGGACGTGTTTAAGAGTCGTTTAGATGTGGTGTTGGGGGATATGATGTAGGGGAGAACTTTGTAGAGTAGGGTTAATGGTTGGACTTGATGATCCCAAGGGTCTTTTCCAACCTAAATGATTCTATGATTTTCAACCCTTGTTTGACGACTTCTCTCTAGTTCTAATTTTTGACATTCACTTGTTCCTGAGAGGCCTTTATCTGGTTTGTTGCCTGTTGGCTGCTGTCTTGGGGAATGCACTCAGTGTTAATACAGCTGCACTTCTCCACATAGGTGTATGAGTGATCAAGGTAGGTTCCATCACTGCATGTCAGAGTGACCTTTCTTTGACTGGTCTTGATTTCCTGACAACATGAGCATTTATGTTCCATCGTGTTTGCCTCTGGAGAATATCTGATTGAAAAACCAACAGAAGAGAAGGATTCAGAAATTATGTGAGAAATACCACTGCCCCTCCCACCCATTACTAAATAGAATCAGAAGCTGTGTGATTGCATGTAGGACTGTTGCTCAATATCACCTTCTTATAGTATTGTGGTGAAATTTAAGTTGCTCCTCATTGTAAAAATTGATGGATTCAGCAATTCTTTAAGGCACAGAAATAGTAAATTATTTAATCCAGATCACATGCTAAGCCAGTCCAAAATGGGAGAATAGTGAGAAACAAATAACCTCACTTTTACATGGGCAAAATCAAAACTTGGGTCTATTCACTATGACACAAAACAGGCTGTTAAAACATTGTGAGTCTTGTAATTAAGCTAATACAACATTATGTCTGTTAAAAATTCTTCTTAGCACAATAGAAACAGGTGGTGACTGGGTAGTTGTTGGGCATATTAGAAAATCACTTCTGATTTGCTTTATGTAACTAGTGTAAAGAGTAGAAGACAAGAGATCAAAATTTTCTTTTGTACCACTTACCGTGAGGAAGCATCACAGCTGCCTTCACAGTACGTCATCTCAACAGGTGCAGGAGATACACATCCATGATATTTGATGACAGTAGTCGTATTGTGCTTCTTGCAACCTGAGGTTGTCACAAACCAAGGGAAAATAGGTTAAGATATATGTTCATATAAATAGATATCTGTGTATGACAGTTTGTAGCAGAAAACTGCAATGGATAGAGCTGAAATACGAAATTAGGTCACAGTGTATTTCTCTTTTAATTGCTAGGGGACAAATGATGACTCTTGCTGTTTGTGTTATCAATGAATGAAAAATTCCCTTTTGCTTCTGCAACTTTGGTGCAGGATGCAGAAATAAAGAGCAGTACTGTGGCAACTGCTCAATGCACACCCATCTGTTTACCTCTTCCGTTTATGCATCTACCATGCAAGATGGACTAATATACCTAATAAGGCACATATTATCATTACTTACTCTTAACAAAATTATCATTACTTACTCTTCAGATTTTCTTGGCACTTTTTACAGCAGCCATCATCAGATAGTACGATGCCATCCTTGAGTGGGAGAACAGAAAAAAAAGCCTCAGGTTTTATATCTGCATACTAAAACAGAGACTTCCCCAGCTTCCTAAGTGTCTCTGGCACCAGAAATTTCTTTGTATTGACATGGAATCTAATTTCAATTAAGGCTAAATATTAAGGATACATAACCAATTCAATACTAATAAGAGTTTTTTGAGAGCTGATATTGAGGGGGACTGAAACTGTTTTTCTCTCATCGGAGTTCAGTAGTAAAATTTCAGAAATAAAGCTTGTAGCCCATCTAGGATATTTTGGGTGACCAAAGTCAGTACAAGTGAAGGATTATGTCAGACAGGGTAACAGAATTAATGAAATAACTGACTCCACAGATGTGTGGGGCTGGTTCTAATCTACCCTGGGCTGTATTAAGTTGAATGATGTTGTGAGCTTAAGTAGCTTATTTTCCTTCACCTTTTCTCTCAATAAATGCATTCTAACACAGAATTTATAATCTTAAATAATTCAGGAATACAAGTCCTATTATTTTCAATAAGATTCTTGCTTCTAGGTCACCTGACACTTTTGGGAATCCAAAACACTATGCTGTACCCTTTTCTCTAGTGCCCAGTTCTCAGTGAGGATTGATATATCAGCCATTTTAATTTTTAATTGCTTTTCTGAAATGAAATTTGATGGGCACCAGATTCAGAGAGGGTAAAATGAGAGCTACGTCCTGTGTGATGTTTCTGCTACATATTTTCCTTGGACACCATGATCCTTCTATTAGTGGTGTTAGCCACTGCAATCTTTTCAAGCACGAGAACTGGTCGAAGAGTACTTACTGGATCACAGTTGTCAGGGTTAAAGACAGGACAGCTTTTCTGTAAGATGACTTGAATGAACTGGTCGTCATATTTTTCACATGTATAAGTTGTACAGTTATCACCAGGTGGGTTCCAGTATTCTCCAACCTGAAAGTAGTTAAAATTAAAGTAAGTAAAAATCTTAGATAAAACAGAAATACCTCCCACCCCACCGCCTGTCCAGTGTCTTATAATTACTGCCTACTGCAGTTTGAACAATTTCCTTGAATTTGAGCTGATAGTTACTTATCATATTATCATACCGCTGTCTTTTTCATTAACCAAGTGAAGAGACTGTATTTTTAACTGGATAAGGGCATGCTTTTTGTACAAATAGGATAAGTATATGGACTCTTTTAGAAAGATTACCTTGTGTTTCACTGGTTTTGTCAGCAGAATTTATGGGTATGTCCATTCACATACATGTCAGAATTTTTGCTGGCTTCACTGGCTCATCCTGTCCTAAGCTCTCGGCTAATTTGAGATGGACTGTTTGGAGCAGAAATCTACCTCCACAGATAAAATTATCCTTCGAACAAAATGGGTGCTACATTTTTAGAGCTGAAGGCAAATAAGGGCCCGTTGCTTTAACTTATGTATTTTTCTACGTTGAATTCTGAAAGCCATTGTTCAGTATCACAGTTGCTTCCAGAAGTCTTTGTTAGAACTGGAGTTTCATGGCTCAAAGTATTGTTCAAGGTGTGTGAGATAGACAAATGCTTACTCAAGCAGAGAACTGACTAACATGAGAAAAGATGCAGCAAATAAACATGACAAAGACAGGAAGAGGAAAGAGTAAAAAGACTAGCAGAGTTCACCAGAAGTGAACTAAAACAGGGATAGTTACTTGGAGCACGCGTGTAATGTTGTCTCCCACGGTTACTGTACAAGCCGCTGCCTTGCACGTGCCACAGCACTGTCCAGGTATCTTTGTATACTTATAACCCTGTTTTGAAAGAAATAGAGAGGAAATGACATTTAGTGAGAACACTGACCTTAACTGGTGGATATTTGAGCAGAGTGGGGGTATGAATTACTGACAACAAAATATCACTCACCACTGGGCAGTATGTGTCACAAACAACAGGCTTGCACTTGACAGTGGTGTGGTTAGGGCTTGGGTAAAAGGATTCAGAGCAGGTGCATTCTTCACAGGGGCCTGATGGAATGACACCTCCAGGCTAGGGGAAGTCAGGAAAAAAAGTCGTTATTAGTCAGTAAAAGCAAGTTACTTTGTTTACGTATGTCACAGACTATACAAAGCTGAATGATGTATGGGCTAAACTATCCTTAAATACAATTTTGATTGTTTTATTTAAGCAGAGTTTCTGTTGGTAATATCAATTTTGGAATTAAATTCTGCTAATGCAGAAAGGAATGCAGAAAATGCTTTTGCTTGGAGCAAGGGTGTTATATGCTGACGTTCATTAAGTTTTATGTCAGGCCTTTCTGCAAAATATGATCCACGATAGGATTCTCAAAAATATTGCATTGTGAACCTATGTGAAGGTGTATTTTTATAAGGAGTCATTGTGTGTACTTACTGCATAGTAGGTTTCATTGACTACACAGCCACGTCCTGTAAAGAAGGAAGAAAGATGATGTCATAGAGGAGTAAGTTTTGAGAAGCACAAGTACATGAAAAAAACGCTGCTTTGTTGGCCCAATATGATAACACAGATAATTTGCGTCTTTCTCTTTTAAGTTTTCTGTATTCCTAAACTCAGAGAAATATAGCTGTGAATAACATATGAAGGTGCATAGTACTTACTGCATTCAAAGGTAGGACAGCATTTTCCAGGCTGCATTGTTGTGACTACTTCCTGTCCTTCTAAGCACTGGGGTGTGGCCTCAGGGCAGAGGCTAGTGTTGCAGTCTATTTAATGCAAGAGAATATAGAAAATAATGAACACAGACTTTTTAAATAAAAGTAATTTTGTTTTGCATGAACGTCAGAAGTTTTCCCCTGGGGCAAATATGGTGTTGTTTAATAAACAAGCTAGTTTAATGACTAATTCAGTATATTTGCCTGGCTATTTTAAAGTGAACGGGCATTTCTCTAACCTTTGTAAAACATAGCATTGTTGGAGAAGAATAGAGTGGTGATTGCTGGAAAGACATACTTCCAAAGAGAGATTTGTGCCAACTTGGAAATCTGATGATTTTCAGAGGTTTGGGAACTTTCCTGAGCAATTTTTAAATGTTCAAGACTTTTTTTTTTAATTTAAGATATTTTTTTATGCTGGTCTTTGAAACAGAAAATGCTTTGAATATTTTTTTAATATTGTTTCAGATGGTAGCAACCTTAAAGTTTTTCAGTGTTAATTTACATTTACTTTTCAGTGTCTAACTACGTGAAATATCTTGAACTTATTTCTCTTCATGCATCTAGTAAATGAAGATCCTAGGAAGATCCTAGGAAGATTCATCTTCCTAGGAAGAACAAGAAGATCCTAGGATGTGGGATGAGGGAGAACAACATTATGAAATCGATGCAAAGTATTAAAAAAATACTTGCTGTAGTTCCGCAAAATAAATACAGTATATTCCCCATGTTAAAGAACTAAGACAGTACTTACAGCACTCAGTCCTGGTACAGCATGGATCTTCTGGTATCTGTATCTGAACAGGCATGTAACCTGGTTCATCACAAAATACTTGCTGTGTCAAAGAACATTTGTGTTTTGTACAGTGCACTTTAAGAGTGTTTTTGTCACAGACACATTCCTGGCAGTCTCTTGTCCATTCTTCTCCTGGCTATATAAAAAGTAAAAATAAAATAAGAAAAAAATTATATATCAATTTAAACCAAATTAATTCTATTTGTTTCTAGCTGACTTATTCATGGATACAGTGATACCTGATTATATCAGCCTTTTTATATTTCTAGTAATTTTAGATTTTATAAGAAACCCTCAAACTGAAGCTAATTAGGGGAAGATAGGTTCTGAGCATGTTCACACAGCTATAACTTTATATTTATTAGTAGTGCTAGTATGAGGGATACAAGAAGTCTAAAGGAGAAGTGGTTGAGCATTGCATGCATTTTGAGGTAAGAAACTATCATACGACATACTCACTTGCACATTGGGTTACAGAGAGAAATTTCTCTAATTTGTATGCAGCTGAGGAACTAAGAATGCAGACTATCAACACTATCAGCAACAGGTAAACTTTGTTTTCCATCTGTCCCCTCATCTCTAGCAACTTTAGTAAGCCAAATTTCTGGGAATAAAAAAGTGCATATGCCAAAGTTCCACTACTACTGTCTATCTCTTTTTTTTATTTCTATTTCTCTTTTTTGTTTGTCTTTTTCAGTATGTGAGGTGATGATTATTGAAAGAATATCCCATCACTTACTGTTACACTTCTTAGTGAGTAATATGGTTTCTGCTCTGGCACTCATTATTTTTAAGACTAAAATGAAATGAACTTTTGGAAAAATCCGAAAGCCTCTTCCAGCCTCAGCAAAACTTTGCTTTTGTGAAACACTAAATATCCCCTTGCTTCACTTATCTGTACTTGATAAACCACATTGACTGTGACACTCACCCATCTGGATACTCCATTTGGTTCCCTACAAGCTGGTAAGAAAAAAAAAAAAAAAAATCAAGATCTATACCACTGAAAACTGACATAAAGGAGTAAATTTATGCAGTTTCAAATAGAAATACTGTGAAGATAAAACTAACAAGAAAATTAATATGCAGTCCAGTTTTTCTGAAATGTAGAATTCTACCATCTTGGTAAGTCTCATGTCAGTAAGGAAGAAAGGTAATATAAAGGTTATTATTTGATTTTTAGATGGGGAGTTTAAAGGAGCTTAAAGAGGCTGATTTGTCCATGATCTGACCATGTATAAGAGGGCAGTAGAACACAGGCCTCCTGCCTGTCAACCCTGATGTCTATTTATACCCCAAACTTGCTACAGATTACTTACAGCATTCAGAAACACAAATGTTGCTGTTTTGACTCATGAGTGTCTTTCCTTCAGGACAGAAACATCCTTCAGTTACTCCATAGCCAGGAAGCTCAACAAAGCTAGAGTGGGAGGAATGTATGTATTTGAGTACAATGTTTTTGCAGTGAAGCAGGAGAGAGATCATCATATGTTGAAGGTTGCCATGTCCGATACAAGGGAGACAAAAGGAAGTGCAACAGGAAATGCATATTCATAGAACTGATTGATATATATAAATCTTGAATAAATTATCCAAATTCTCAAGACATTTCATTATGAAGTTACTCCATTTTCTAAGGAAAGCAGATAGGTAAAAATAGGAAAAAAAAAAAAAGGAAAATACAAGCAGTTGTTTTGGAGTGGTTTTTTTTGGTCTTTCCATACCTTGGGTCACAGGAAGCAGGATTAATGGGCCCACATGGCTTGTATACCATGTTTGCTGCACAGTTGTATGCTGTATGAAAAAGAAGAAAAAAGATCAAAAATTGACAGTAGATGCACTTTTACAGCAAAAGTGACTGCAGTTTTGCCTTCTTCATATGCAGCTTCTGTGATGTCGCTGTGTTTTTGTAGACAGTAGTCAAGTGTTAGACGTAAGAATGGTTTACTGAATAAAACACTAATTGCTACCCTTTCTCACACACATTTTTAAGTTCTGCAATGCTTACGGCATGTATTGTTGGTCTTTCCTCTCCAGTCAATGCAGACACCTCTGGAAGCACACTCTGTAGCATATATCTCCAAACTGGAACACTGCATAGATTCATCAGCTATGCGACATCCATCAAAAACACAGCCTTTGAAAAATGGTTCTGGTGGTATCACGGTATGGCATTCTGCAAAAACCCTGTAGACAGAGAAGAAACCAAAGATCTTTTCTGTTAACTAGTCATTATATAAAATCCATCACTCCCCAATTAATGGCACGTGAGACTCTGCTTCAGGAAGGAGTGTATTATGAGAAATAAAACCCTAAGAATGGCCAATAATCTGAGAATTAGATTCAGGAACGGAAAGTTTAGGAAATTTGAAGCTCCTTTTTTTTCTTTCCCCTCTAAAGGGGCTAATAGTCATAGTGTTTCTCATGTATACACAAGTTTTCTTCAGTCTGACACCAGAAATTTCATGAAAAAGGCAACTGCATCAGATTGAGGAAAAAGGGATGATAAAAGTAGACAAGAGAGAGAAAAATTGCACATACAATAGCTCATAACTTATTAGATACTACAGCAAGCATGTGTAAGAAGCCTTTGTAAGTGACCCAGTTGAAAAAAACCTTTTGTCATAGCTCACACAAGTACAGGAAATGCAAGAAACAAGCCTTTGTGCTTTTGGAGTTCCATGTTTTACATAAAACGTACAAAGAATGAAGAATGCTTTTTGGCTGAGGTGTTTCTGTCTTCTTTGTTAACCTGGTTAGTAACTAGGTACTTTACGGTTTGTACTGAAGGCTCACTTCAAGTTTAGAGTTCAGTCTTTACTTAATAGTCCAACTAAGAGTAGGTGAGAATACTCTGGAAGGTAGAGTGTGAGAAAGATAACATAAATCTGTGTGATTGCAACCCAGCAACTATGGATTTTCGTGCTTGCTGCATCCCTGATTTTCTGACTCCACCTTTCCTTGCTCAGTCATCTTTGGCATACAACACATTAAAGAAGAGTGGTTTCTTTTGCAAAGGCTTTTACTGTATATATACAGTAATTAAGCTGACATTTTCAACTATTATCACATGCAAGGGCTATTGTTCTTACTCTTCTTGTAAGATACTGAGATAGCTTTGTCTAGAAAGAGTGAATTCATTTTTTTTCTTACTCGCTCCAGATAAGCTTGCAGAGTTGAGGTGTTTCACAGTGAGGCTTTGGTGAAGGTGTAGTTACAACTGGAGGTACTGGTACTCCATGGCATGACTTGTTGTTATCAACAATCCAGTGATGAGCCATTTGGGGACAGGAAGAAATGATCTTACCACTTGGTAAGCGGCATTCATCTAATTTGTTATTCGTACATGTTCCTGGAAGAGACAAGCTATGTAAGTCTCATAAACCCCATCAGAGATGCACAGTATGTGATAGTGCTGATATCATGTTTAGATATGATGTACTTGTGAAATGTAGAAGATGCCTTGCTTCATAGGGAGTTCTTTCTTTACAGTTACATGAACTTTAGTTTAGGTTAGGGAAAAACACACAAACCTAAAACCCCAAACCCAAAGAAAACAAAACCAACCAGAAATACTGACTCTTGATCCTACAGAAGTTGAAAAGTAGAACTGTTTTCATTTCCATTTTACTGCTCTTTAAAAATTTCTGTCAATTCTGAGAATAACCACAGCAGGTTGGGGAAAGAGTCCCACCTCCAATGAGTGCATCTGTCTTACCACACTGTCCTTCGGTGTTGTTGCCAAATTTGCTGTATGGGAGTTTCACGGAGAAAATCAGCCCGCTAAAGGTGATGGTTGCACCAATCTCTGGAATTTCAACAATCATGTTGATGCCAAGTGTGGAGAAAGAAATGCCATCTTTTTTGAAGCCTGGTTTGACAATCTTTTTGTTGAAGTACATCTGAATGCGGGGTTAAAAAAAACACAACTTCAAAATGAGCACTGCTTCTGGCTGATCGTTTTAAATAATGTGTTTTATAATCTTCATAATCACTTTATTGTTGTGCATCACATCCAACACCCATTGGCATTGTAATGCCAGCATATATATGTATTCATATCTCCACTTGTATTGCTGTATTGCTACAGTGTGATAATAATCTAAGTGGCCTCTATGTACTGTGTTTGTGCAGATTGTGTGGTAATGCACAGCATTCTAAATCATTCTAAATTCTATTGTAAACATTTTTCATAGGAAAATGACTGGTAGTTTTCTTTAACCCCAGAAATATTTCTGCCTTTATTATGTAATAACTTTGCTGCAAAGTCACACTGTCCCTATACTACATGTTTCTTGGCATTGGAATAGTTATCTGAATTCAAAATGAAGCAAAAGTTCCCTGGTGCCAGTTTTATGTAGCAGTCATTTATTTGTTAATCTAAGCTGTTCCATTTGCAGCCTGTGTCTGATACGAGCTAATGAAGGTGAGCATACTTGCTTAGTAACTTTTTGTCAGGAATTATTCTGCAACTTTCTTCTCATTGAATTAGGATAAAGTACGAGTTAAAACTGTCAGTTACTGTTTTCCTTCACAGGATCTTCTTTCACTGAAATAACCGTTCCAGCATACCTTTCTCACTGTAGGTAAGGAGAACTTGGCATGGCTCTGTAGGACGACAGTGCATATTGGGGCAAACTTTTCCTCCTACCTCTTTGTGTTCTCTGATCAACTAATAAGTTCCCTAGTGTAACCACAGGACTGACTTCTCATTTTCACTGACTTGCCAGGAGTAGTGTAGGATCATGAAGGTGAAGTGGTAGTTCCAGTTATCCCTTTTCTTCAGCTATATGTCCCTTCTCAGCAAGCAATTGGAGGGGGAAGCGTGTCATGGCTCTGGTGGCTAACGTTCCTTATGCAGAGGAAGCAGTGCCTAGTCAATCCAGCTGTTAAGGGACACATAGCTATCTTCACAGTGAGAGAAGAATCATGCTTGTGATATGCATTCATGTTTCTTCATAATGTTTTTGTTTATGTAAGTGAGTGGCACAATGTGCTAATTTTCATGAAACATGAATCAAGCACCAATGTAAACATTTTTTCTGTCTTATGTCTCTATCAGCTGTATTAGTCTGTTTCCTTATGTTAGTCATATATAATTATGCATGCACATAATATATTCATATCTGCATAGTGCTAAGCTGTTTCTGACGTTTTGTTCTTAGAAAATGGTGTAATCTTTTAATTCTAATGATACCCTCTGCTGTCATCACCTCCATGATAGGATATTCTAACAGACTGTATTTCAAATAAGAATCACTAAGACCTATGAACCTTATTTCTTTTTTGAAAAAATACAGAAATAAAAAACTGTATTTTACCACATTGGTCATAACACCATTCATGAGTTGACGGGTCAGCACCACTTCTGCAGATTTGTAGAAAATAATAATGGATTTAGGGCAGGAAAGTCCATCTTTTGCATCGCAGTAATAATTGTCAATGTAAACACGGAAATTGTCATATTTTGGTACAATCTGTTTCACCAGAACGTAAGTGCAGTTTTCAAGGAAAGTATAGTAGGTTCCATCAAAAGTAATATAATGAGGATCACCCCATCCACTGCACACACCTGGTAGACAGAAAATATTTAAAGAGATTAACAAGAAAATTAATGTAGAAGAAAGAATTTAGAGACTGAAGTGAATTTTTACAATTCATAGAGCAACCCTAAGAAAACAAAATGCCCATATAATCTGTGAAACGTTTTGCTTTTTTCAAAAAAAGGTTATTCCTTAATCTACTGGTGCTTACATTGACACTCATAATGGTAACAGCAGCGGTTTTCATCAGGTACCAGTATTGCTGGGTATTTGTTTGCACAAGTAATTTCCTTTACAGGTGGGCAGTGTGTTGGAATTACTTCTACCTTGTTGTCTCCCTTACAGATGAGTTCTGTACAGTTGGTTAGTTTGTATCTTTGTCCAATCTGAAAAATGAACAAAAATTGCTGTCAGAGGAGTTTGCAACCAGATATGAAGTTTACTCAAGTTTTTAATTTGATGGTGTATTCTTTCCAGAAATGGTGATGTTGGAAAGGAAATTAATAATTACTTCTCAGTTGTGGAACTAATGATTTGCAATGTTGACCAGAGGTATTCATAATTCTGACCCTGATATGGACGATCAGAAAAAGTTTTGTTTTCCAAATTTAAAGAAAGACTAAAATGAAAATGTTCACTGGTAGGACAAGGTTGTCAATATTCTACGCAATTGATTTTTTGATGCTAAAAGGAGGTGGGAACCTTAATTTCAGCTGTCTCTTCTGCATGAGGAGCTCTTCTGGAGTTTGGGGAGATAGATCTTAGGTTAAGGGAACTAATGTCCTTTATACTAGCACTGTATACTGTACTTCACTGTCAGGACAGACCACCACTATCAAAAAAAAAAATGTGTAGAGAAAAAAAGTAAATGTGTACAGAAAAAAAAAAGGTGTGTACGGAAGTACAGGTATAAAAGCAAGAGAAGAGAAACAGATAAAAGTCTGACAACATCTCAATTTTTTCTGTTTAGTGATGGAAAAAAAAGGGAGAAGAAAAATTCCCCCATTAAAACACTAAGAAGGTTTGTTATTTATGCAGTGTAGTGCAGCAGAAAGTGTTTTACTAGAAATAAAGTGATTAGAAAAGATTATTTTGGCTTGCTTTCTCAGTATGAAAAAAATTTATAAAGAAGGCACATAAAAATTTTATGACATGAATGTTGCTCATCACCAGTAATGAGTACATTGGTGACCTGAACATAGAAAGTTTAAAGACTGCAACATTTTTCTTCCTGGTGTCAACTTAATATTGATGTTACTAATCATACCATAACACAACACAGAAACTACATACTTGTAGGGGAGGGTAAGTAGAAGAAACACAACCAGGAAATGGAATTCTTCGAGATGTGGTAGGAACCGGAACTGAGGTTGTAATGGCGGACAATCCAGGGGAACTAGTGGTTAGAGGAGTAGTATTGTTACAATATGCAGTGTGTCGTTCAATTGTACATGTTGGACTACAGATAGCATAAAATTTACATCCATCACTATCCATTCTGTTGTAAATCAAATCACCTGAAAAAAAAAAGAAAAATGAGTAACAAAAAAAAAAGAAAAAAAAGTAAAAATTTCCAAGAGAAAGTGGCAATATAATAAAAAAGAATCAGGAAATTATGACTGAAAAAGAAAGTATTAAAAAAAAGATACCATAAATGATAAAAAAAAAAAACTAACCAGGTGAAAAAATTTCATCCCCAATTTTGCAGAAACATAGTGTTGAGACAGGGGTAGAAGAAGTGCTGGTGCAGCATACTGTAGGTGTGGTAGTAGTGGTAAGGGTGGTGGTGGGCAAGGGTGTGCTGCGGTGGCAATTGTAGTTGGGTGTGCAGCAGAGGACGCGGATCTTGTAGTTGAGG
>JAOXNO010000041.1:49957106-50003075 GCA_028565335.1 Limnodromus scolopaceus | reverse complement strand
TCGACGTCGAACCATTCGCTCCAGGAGCATACTTCGGGTTCACAGGTGGTAGTGGATGTGGTGGTGGTGGAGCTCTCAACGGGGTAGGATGTGGAAGGTTTCATTGTGGGTGTTGAGACTGTTGTGGTCTGTATTTCATTTTGTGTGTGTGTTGTTGATTGTGATGTGGTTTTGGTATGAATATATTCTGTTTCTGGTTGAGGTGTCGGTTCTGTAGTCGTCTTATGCTTTGTTTGTAAGTGAGGTGTTGTTGATACTTCTGTGGATGATGTACTTAGAGTTGTAGAGAAAATAGGGGATGGTTTTCTTTCTTCTGTAGTTGTATGGGGTGTTATTGTTGGCTGGCATGGTGCTGTTACGTTGCTACAGCATTTAAATCTTAGTTCATAGTTGTAGCAAATGGGCGGTAATTGGTCTTTATTGTAACATTTCAACCCTTCTTCTGTATTACATGTTATGTGTTGGTCCAGTAGGTGATATGGTGTGTTTGGGAACCTTACTGCTCTGCATTCTACAGCCTTTCTGTTATCACAGACTTTGTATCCATTATTTTCAATGTTCTGAATTGTATCAAAATCTCCATCATTGTATCCAGAGCCTGGATAACTTACATCATACCACATTGACCACTCACATTCTTCTTCAATGCAAGAAGGAGAAGTTGTGACAGGATGTGTAATTTCTGTTGTGGTACTGGTTTCACTAGTAGATGAAGGCGTGAATGTTGTCGTTTTGTAATTTATAGTAACTGGTGATGTAGTGGTTGAAAATGACGTATTTTCTTTAGTTGTACTTGATGTTTCTGTGCTCTTAGCTGTAGTTGTCATCGGTTTTGATGTGCTGAAATGTGTTGTGGAAGAGCATGGTACAAAAACGCAGCATAAAATTCTGATTTCATAATTGTTGCACATTGTTGAAATTTGATCTTTGTTGTAACATATAAGCCCAGCTGTTGTACTGCATTCTACTTTTTGGCCAAGGTCCTTCAGTGGTATATCAGGGAATTTCTCTGCTCTGCATTGAACAGCCCGTGGAGCATTACAGACTGCATAACCTTTAGCTCTTAAATCTTCAAAGGTTTCAAAATCACCACCATCGTAGCCAGGGGTTTGCAGACTGCTATCATACCATTCTGACCACTCACAGACTTCATGAACACATACTGATGTAGTTGGTGACACTGTGAAAGAGAAAAAAAAGAGCCTATGAATCTTAGAATTAATTCCCATAGATATTCTCTTTTTTATAATATTATATGGGCTGAAAATTTTGTTAAGGTCATTTACTTGCATTGTGTGCCTGTAGTGCATCAGTTTAGCGTACTTGTAATTTAATATGAAGTAGCACAGAATATCCATCACCCAGCAATTTGTTGTACGGACGTTCTTGGAACTGTCGCTTCCCAAGAGAATGTCACCTATCTTTTACACAGTGCTAAAATAAGTCTTGGGCGTAATTTATACACTTTGGGGAAAGAAAAAAATCTCACTTTTTTTTTAGATTTCATTTAGTGTTATTGCTTGGTTTGTATCTTGTTTTCATGTTTATTAATACCTCTGGAATGTCAAAGCCCAGATTCAAATCCAGTGGAATGAATAACATTTCATCTGTGCATCAAGCTTCATAGGTACATTTTTTTTTCCTAAATGAGTTGAATGCTCATGTAATATGCTGCATTGTCTTTGTTCCTCCGTTTGAAGTAAAAGACATCTAATGCAGTGTTATGAGCACCTTTACACTCTTGTCTACCATTGTCACTCCTGAAACCATTTACTGGTTGGAGAACAGTCCGTAAGCTTCTGTAGGTGAGTCCTCGTTGTGAAATGGTTGGAAAAAGACTAATAAATTCCAGCAGTGCTGGTGGTTTCTGTGATTTCAAAACTTGTAGTTCTAAATTTTAACATGTACCCATAGTAATTAGAGATTATCAGCCTGAAGAATGCTAAACAGAAATTCTAGAAATAAAAATTTCAGTATCTCAGTGTCAATATCTGAGCAATCCACTTAGTACTGTAATTATAAATAAAATGAACCCTACCAGGAATTTTATAGAATGGAATAATTCTGTAATTTAATAGGAAAAATAATGATTTTTTTGTTCAGTAAAGATTATTCCTGGTATAGCAATAGTTCTAATTACAGATAATAAATCTGATACTGTTTTTATCATCCACTATGAAGATAAGCAAAATAATAGTATTAAACCACTGTGCAGTGCTTTCCATTTTGGTGTTTCAGAAGTGTTTTTATTTTCTCTTTTTATTTCCTTGTATCTGTTTGGTTACCAGATACTGACTGAAACAAAATGCTAATAACAAATGAAACTTACTGTCATCTGTTTTGAAGACGTATTAGTTAATTTATGTTGTGAGTGTAGGCATGGTGTTGTAGCTATATTTCACTCACTAATGAATAGAACACGCTTGTATGGGCTATGAAGGATGTACCTGTGGAAGTAGTGGCAGGTGGTGTAGTGCTGAAATGAAATGTTGTTGCTGTTGTGGGTGATGTTGAGATTGGACATTCATAGACAACCCTTTGAAGTGTTCCATTGGGACCACAGATTGCGACAATACACCCTCCTGTGCCATCTGTAGTATTGTAGATCACATCTTTATAGTTGTATTTCTGTCCCTCATAAATGCAGACACATTCTGTAAATCAAAAGAGAGTGTTATTCCTTGGTATCTGAAACACAGAGCAAAGTACCTCAAGTGCATCCTATTCAGATAAAAACAAATTTGTCAACATACCATGTTCATCATATTTGCATTTTTTCCCATGCTTTGTGCATTCACTGAAAAGATAAAAAAGGAGAAGTTGAATGTCAGTATATATTTTTGCTATTGATCCTTTGCTATTCATTATGTGTTTAAGTGTAGAAAGACCCTATCTTCTCTGAGTTAGATATTCAGTTCTGCTGTACAAATTCAGGTTAGGTAGGATCACTCAGGCTTCTGTCAAGAAAGGCAAATTTTTTGTGCCAGCATACTAAATATGCAGTATCCTTATTGGTGCTTTTGGAGGCTGGGCAACTATGCAGGGAGGGGTGATTTGAAATGTTATCTCCCTGATAGGTACACTTATTTTTTAGAAGGGAAAGTGCAGTAAATGTATCATTTGAGAAAGGATCACTGTATCACAGATGTTGATGTCTGCACAGAGAATTTCCATCAGGCTTCCAAAAGATGCAAGAATGCGTTCTATTTTTAAAGGGAATTTATCTATTATCTGCTAAGAACTGAATCTTGACATATTTATTTACAGTGACTAAAGGCATCTGTACAGTGAATAAACTTAAGTAAATATAGATATGTATTTAACAGATTAGGTTTAGTGCTGTTAATGACATAGACAGCTTTGCATGCATCATCTATGGACTGCAAAACATGCCATGAAAGTAGGGTAGCTCAGGTGGGCTTCATGCTAAGCTCTTTGCCACTCTGGGTGCACTGCTTAAAGTATTCAAGTGTACCTATTGTAAAGGTATCTTGGTACAGGTGTTAACTGCTTCACAACTGGTTCTGCTAACATCGTGCTATTTGATAGAAGGCTTAGAGCACACTTGTCCCAGAATGTCATCAATTCTGACAGAATGTGTGGGAATACTTGCGGACTGTTACAAATATGCAAGTAGCAGTGCAGGAACAGAAACAAGATCAAAACTATGCAGATTAGTTGTCTACTAACTTCTAAATAATTTCACATAATGATTTTAGGGATATCCTAATAAAAATTCTCAGACGATTGCCACAATTGTTACTATTTTAATTTGGTTTTACTTAATTTAACAATTTAGAAATACTTTATTAAGAATACAGAATAATTAACAGTAAAAAAATGTATATAAATAATAAATAATAGTAAATTAATCTCTCTATGGTAAAATGCTTCACCATGTCATCATTTAAGTAGAAAAATTAGACATCATTCAGCAGCCTGTGACTGACCTGGTTCCTGTTGGCAGACAAAAAACCTTAATGCATAATGAACTACACAACTTTAAACTGAATGTTTAAAAATCTTTAGTAATCCTACCATGATTGACAATTCTGCTCTGAAGGCATCTGCATTCCTGGTTTGTAATTTTTTCCGTTGTCATAACAACCACAATTAGAAACACAAGTCATGGTATCTTCATCAAAATAGGGTTTATTCTTTGGACAGTGTGGATAGCAGCCTGCAATAAAAAGATGAGAGTTATGTTGACACTAGCCTTTCACAAATAGAAGTAACTCTATACTCTGCTTATATCTATCTGCTCTCCCCAAATTGTCTCATTTGTAAGTTGAATTTCAGACTCTGTTAGTGCTATTTCTTTGATTTCACAATAAGCTTTGGAGCATTCTGTCCTTATCTTCACTCCAAACAAGTTAATGATCCATTAGGGAGTAAGATACTAGGTAGAAAAATCTCTTCTTATAATTTCTAATACAAACATGTCAAATACTGAGTAATATAAATTTGGTTAATCATATTGCACTTTAGCTTTTTATAAGTAGAATGAGACATGCATAATTATGTTTACCTTCCAAACCTCTCAACTCATGAAGACAGTTCCCACTTGGATTATTGCAGGTCTTCATACAAGGGGCTCCACATGGCTTGTAGTGCCACTCACATTCTCCTTGTGGATTGTAGTAATCGCAGAACAGAGCTAGAGGAAGAAGAAACAATAGAAAAAGACCTTTGACCTTTTTGCTCTACAGTCTTTCAGTTTTGCTGGGTAAAAATCCCATGTGCTCAGTATAATCACACAGGAGGTGAACAGTATATTGTCTTACTTCTAATTTAATACAATTGTTACACTTCTACCACCTTTTGACACCAATAAAGTTATAAAGCATAGAACAGAGTTACACATTAAGCATGAAAAATCAATTAATTGAATCACTGATTTTAGCTAGTATGCACTAATATTTATTTACAGCGAGACTGATGTAGACAGGTGGGAATGTAATGTAATATTATAGTTCACTGGTTGTGTATCATGATTGACCAGTAAATCAGGCACTAATTACACCACTGGTAAAGTTACTATCAGTGGTTTCATTTTAAGAAGATAAATTTGTTTCCAGTGATTTACCCAGCTGTGTTTGTGGGTTTTTTTGCTGCTTTTAGAATACAGCAGTCCCTCCTCCTACAAATACAATTTTGTCCTTTCTCTCATCATTCTACTTGTTTTTCCTTATTTATTCAGTTTTCTTTCCCTCTGGACTCCTTCAAAAAGTAGTAGGGTGAGACTCACGACAAATGGATGGTGTTCTCCATGAAATGCAGATGTCTAGCTCATTGCATGCTTGAGCATAGGCAGCTACTGCTGTACAGAAACATTCACAGTCTCCTCCAGTGTCACAGGCACAAGCGTCATCCACACATGCTTGATAATATTCATTTGGTTCAACCTGTTGTAGAAAACATTTCAGTTTTCATGGATTTGTCCTCTTTGAAAAGGCATTCACTGTCCTAAAAAAGCTGAATAAAGTATCTGAAACTGACAACTCTGTATGTATGAGAAAGATAAGAAAGGAAGAAACCTGAGAATGCTTTGAACAATCAAGAGGGAAGTGTAGAACAAAGCTTTTACTAGTAAGTCATAATGCTAGGAACTATTTCATGCTGAAAATACATTTGGAAAAAGAATACTGTTCCATTAGTACAAGCTAATACACAGCCATATGTATCAGGTGGCTGATATTTATATTAGCAGAAAATGATGCCATTAGAAAATAAAAGTATCCTGAGATTTATCTGTGATTGTCCTTTATATTAAAAAAAAACAACTCAAATATCTATTTCTTTAGCATACTAGTTCAAGGCACAAGCTGAGAAAATGGAAGTGAAAATACTCTCTATGCAGTCTTCCTGGAACTTGGTCTGACTTCACTTTCTCAAACATTGCAAAGTGTATTTTAGTTTGTTTTTCAGCTATCCCACATAAAAATCAATATAATCTCTAGCTCAAGAGAATTTAAGACCGAAGTTTTTGTCATACCTGGGAGTGACACTTCGCAAACACTTCACTGGTAATGATGCTGCATTGCTTCTGTGCCCAGGCTTTCCTGTATGGGTTTGCAGTACATGGATCCTTGGTACGATTAGCATTTGGGCAACTAGAAGACACTTTCCAGCTATTGGCAAACTCCAGCACATTTCCTACCACAGACTGACTGCGAGTAGTGAAGTCATTGTTTCCATTGCCATCATAGTTTCCGCAAAGTCCACAGACATGTCCCTGCATGGAGATATATACAAAATGACAAAGATCAGCAAGGTACAGTTTCTCAGTATTTGTGAGTAACAGATCTCAGGATTAATTTTATTTAAAATTGTGTTGGATTTTTCAGTAACAGACCTGAGCATTTTCATAAAATATCTTTCATGAAGAGATGTCTCTAACTTGTTGGAAAGGATAAGGATAGGAAGCAGACTAGATTAACGGGTTTTGTTTTTAGTATTGAGCTAATTAGTTTTATCTAATCCTGAACATACCTCTTCAGTGAGGGCTTTTCATGAAGAAAGCTATTGATGTAGTTGCTGTTATGCCATTGCTGAATAACATAGTTTGGGGAAAATGTGTAGTACATAATGTTAGTCAACAAGGATACAAGGATAATAATATGGAATCACTGCTCTTTCAGTCTTCTGGTTACAGCCTAAATTTCCATTTTTTTCTTTGACAGATAACATGGATATCTTTCAGAAATAATTTTATCCAGGGTTTGGATTTTAAAATGTACCTGAAAGCTGGGACTAAGTTTGATGAATATACTGGTTTTCTTGTCCCACATGAGTATCAGGCCAACAGTAGTGTCAACCACCAGGTAGATGCCCATGGAACGTATTTGGAATGGCATTTTTCCTCCTGGTGTCCTCTGGATGACATCAGAGTGTCCATCACTGAGTACCAGCTCATAGTTCTAGGACAGGAAAAGAAAAAGTTAGAGGCCAATTAAAAAAGTCACCTATTGGGTACGGTTTTATATATTGCCAGTAACTGTTATGGAAATAATAACTCTATTATCATAAAAATGATTCTATTCAACAAACTCATGTTAAGCAACTTCTCTTTAGAATTCCCTCCTTTCCTTTCTCTTGCACAGAGCAGAATCATTGGCAGTGAACAAAGAACATTTTCACTGTCTTGGAGGACACTTTCATGATGCAGTCTATCTGGGACAGCTTGCTCTGTCCTTCTGGCACATTAGGCCTGGCATACAACTTATTAAAACAAATACTTACCCCCAAGAAAACTTTAATAGATTTAGAGCAGGTGGTTCCTGTAGTGCCACATGGAATGTTCTCAGTGATGACTCTGAAGGTTCCCTGATTCATACCTTGTTGACCACAGTAGTTCTGAAACAATGGAATGATATTCAGTGTTAACTTGCTACATAGTCATATGTAAAATGCAAGGTACTTTGATAGTCCAAAAATATGGGAAAGGCTATGTTACCTGGACCAGAACATATTCACAATCTCCTTCAAAATCAAAGCGTTTGCCATCAAAGGTGGTGTAATGCCCATCTCCGTAAACAGAACAGGTTTCCAGGCAAGGTTCCTCGGAACAGTGCCATTTTCTGTTTCTACATGTACTACACAAGACAGAAAGCACTCCAAATGTAAAAAAAAACCGTACACACAATGTATCTATATGTAGATTCCTGCATGTACGTCAATCTGATTTTAAAATGCTTTAAGCTTATAATGAAAAAACAAGATTTGTTTATTCTCAGAAATGCAGCATAGCTCAAGAGACTTTGGGATTTACCCAAAGATTGTGTTACTTCCTGATGTCATGAATAATTTTGGTTAGAAAATACTTTAAATCCTTCACATTTCAAAATCTTGTTGGATGTATTAAAATGTAGGGATTGTCTGAAAGGAAAAAAAGCTTTCTTGACTCGAGTGAATATGACAACATCCAAACCATATTGTTCTTCTTACCACTTGTAATTTCTGTGTTATGTGCTACTATAAAAAACAGGTAGAGCTTGCTTTTTAGGTACTAAGCGGATCATCTTATGTAGGATTCCTTCCTATAAATCTTGATACTGCTAGAGTGAAATGCTGTAATTCACCTAGAGCTTAAACTATTCCCTTTCAGATGCTTGAAAATAATATTTTTCAATATGCCCTTACCAGTTGTTACAGCCAACTCTGATTGATTCTCCTGGACTGTAGGAATTCCCATTGTGAACACATGGACAATCTTCTGGAGCTATACAGCCACCTTTGCCATCTAACACTTGGTTATGAGGACATACACAGCCAGAGACACAGTGCGTTCTGTACTGTAAGGACCACATAGAAAATATGACTTGAAAGATTTTCCTGATGGAAGAGTCCAGCTGCAGCTGGTAATTGTAGAAGAGATCTAGTTTCAAATGCTTTCAACTGGGTATAAAGAATCTATACTTACGCATTCCATATCTAGAGTCTGACAGCTTTTCTGGCATCCTGCTCCTACCATATCTGCAGTGGTATTGCCACAGTCAATGTAGACCATGGGAGGTACGCAGACTGAAAGAAAGAAAAGCCATGAGAAAGGTGAGATCATCCATGTATTTGTATCTTTGTGTTTCCTTAATGCAAACTGAAGAAACATAAAATCAAAAGATTCCTTTCTGAGATACGTGTATCTTAATAAAATGCATTTGAGCAGAAAATGAATGATGTTTTGAAGTTATGCTCATCTGCTTTTTTGTGTTTATGCTTGGACTACTCATGGAAATTAGTGTTTAGTCAGCTTTGTGAAAAACTTCCTTTCAGAAAAAAAAAAGCAAGAAAAAAAAGATCATGGTTTACTCTGGGTTTTTTTGGTTGTTTTTTTGTTTGTTTCTTTTAGTACTTTTATTTTATTTAAAATGTGGTCAGTTTTCTCCTCACATTCAGTGAAGTGACCAACTACTCTTTTCCCATGGTAATGCAGAGGGTTATAACTTGTTTCAGCCATCTGAAATGTAAGACAGTGTTTCATTATATATTTCAGAATGTCCTCTACATCACACAAGTCATCAGTTCATTTTCTTGTTTGATTTCAGACTTGTAGAATTTGCATCATTATGGAAAAAAAAAACCCCAAACAAAACCTGAAAAGAGTGAAAATGGAAACAGAGAGTTAAAAAAACCTCAAGTGATATGTTACCTGGTTCAGGTTTCTCTCCAATGCAGCTCAGCTTTCCATAGGTGCAAGTGCTATAAAAAAAAACCAAATGGATATGTTTTTGCTTTTCCTCATTTCCTAATGAATTTGAAATAATGAAAAATTACTGTGATAAAACAGTGAAAATGTGTCCTTTATCAGAATAGTTTGTACTATTCAAAAATATTTTATATTCGAGCAGACCAAAATACAAGTATATACTATATAAAGATAGGTTTGTTTTGTCCATTTGCCTGGTTAAAAACTGTCCTCCAGAATAGTTCAGATTCCATTCATAATGAGAATAATCTTTAATGGGATTATCAAGTGTCTTTCACCAGCGAACGAGTATTTTACACCCATGGGTAAGAACAGTATGTGTGGTGGGGAGTGAGTGAGTGACTGACAGGGTGGGAGTTTTGCTGTTAGCCAAGGCTAACCCACCACAGTATGGTTTGTTGAATTCCTGTGGTAGTCTAAGTACAATCTTCTAAACATGAATAGCCCTAACAATTTTTGAGGATCTGTGATTTTTTGTATTGAAATTATTAGGGAGAGAAATGCATTTGATTTGAATAGATTGAATAATGTATATGTGGTTTCATGATTGCCTATATCCAATCTCATTCTTTTGTTTACAAATCTCTTACCAGACAACACCATTATCATGAATAACTTCTCCAGAAGACAGAGGCATTCCTTTGTAGTAACAAGGGCAGCTAGAAGCAGGCACACATTTGCCACTTTCATCCATGTAGGTTCCATTTATGCAGGTACAGCCATCAACTGGAACAAACTGGATGCTACACGTGACATCAGGCTCACTCAGAGACCGGCAGGTGGGTTGGCAGGAATCGACATTGTAAGTGTACTTCAAGGATTTCGGACACAAGGTGGTGTATTTTGCTTGAGAGTAAAAAGTTGAGATATATTTGCAGTTCATTTAAGAATTTACATAGGTATAAATGCAATATTTGACATAAAGTATATATCATAAACATGGCAATGTATGTACATGTACTTTACTGATATCCTCGATAGTGTAATTATTTTGTACTGCTAGAGCAGAGTTTTCCCCTATAAATGTGTCATGAATACAAATATTTTGTTCAGTTTTTTTTAAAAAAAAGTCGTTCAATTATTTTAATGCATAGTGTCTTTTTTCTTCATTGCTACTTTTATATTTTTTGTGAAAATAAATTAAGAAACAGTCTACTTAGTTTATTCCTATTGCAAGGATATTGAAGTCCATGTTGCTTCTGCTGGTTATGAGCTAGTAATCTAACAAAACTTCTTTTTTATATTTCTCTGCTTACTGCTTGTCTTTTGTGGTATTCCCTTCCTCCGCAAATTGTACTTAAAATATATTTTAACACAATTTACTATGGGAATCCCTGAGAGCTGTGGTGTGGGGACTTCTCAATGATTATTTTCAAGAGGCAAAGGTAAATAGAGCTTACTGCAAGCTTTGCTCCTCCATCCAGTGAGGAGAACTCCTTTAGCGGCACAGGCTCTGACGTAGCTGGAAAGGGCAGCACACATGCAGTCCTCACTCTTTTCACAGTTGCATGTGTCAAACATGCAGTTCTAGGGACAGAGGATGACTTATGATCATTAGATTGTCACATTAAAGCCAAGGTGCTCTGTACTTTTTAGAGTGTCACGTTCATTAGAGCTAAAAGTAAGTGTAGTCCATATGCGTAAGTAAACATATGCCTGTTTTTCATTTGATGATTTCATTGAGCACTTTCATTGAAGATTATTTGCAAGGAGAGTGAGTAATCAGAGGGTCACAACTTTGAACTATTTTTATTTTTTCTTGTTCTGTTTCACTTTTTCAGGTGTTGGTAGGTTTCTTAGAACAAGTAGAGGGTATGTGACGCCACCCAACTTTTAGGGCTTGGGCTTAGGAGCTTGGGCTCTCTGCATCAGAGTGAAGAAAACAAGAACTCATTTAATGTGTTGCTATGCCAGGCAAGGTCACTATAATGTTATCATTCCAGAAGATGCTTGTTGAACATAATCTTACAGATTTCCAATAGCAGGGAGACTTTGTAAAGTGCCCACACAGTCTGTTCCATAGCTTCATCACCTTGAATTCCTGGAACATTTTTGTTCACATCTTATCTAAATCTCTTTGTTGCTTCCTACACACATTTCTTGCCTTGTTTTGGATATATGCAGAATCCTTCTGAGAACAGTTCAGAGCTACTAAGCAAAATGCTAGTTAAAATTCTGACTAAAGCTTTCCTTATATCTCAGAAGGGACAGCTTTTTCCTTTGATAAGAAGTCCAGGGAGTCCAAGTTCCTAGCTTAGGTGTTTAGGTTAGTACCTAAAAATATGGGCACCAGGAATGTAACTGTAAGTTTATGCTCCTGGGAATAGAAAAAATACCTTTACAAAGCAGTAATTATTATGTCATGTAGATAAAAACAAACCCTTGGCTTGAAAAGAACTATCATGAATGCATCTCCTCCCAATTGGCAAGCTATTTTCTCAGGTGTTAGTATCAGAAATCCGAGTCTTTTTCTTTAAAATGGGGAAAAGTTAAGAGCCAAATACCTTCTGGTAAACTTCTGGATTCACTGTTGAGTGACATTCAGCAAAAGGTCCCGTGGTATCGGAGAGCATTCCGCACCAGTGCTGAGCATACTGGTCTGTGAATTAAAAACACAGTAAGATTTTCTATTGCACTTCACTGTCTAAATTCTTGTCTCAATGTAACTATACTTCCTGCAGAAGCTTAACTTTACAATAGAATTCAGCTCTGCATTTGCTGAAAAACAAAGAGTCTTTCACTTCTTCTATATAGAAATGTGAACTCTTCATAGACTGAATGCTCTTAATATGTCTTAGGTGAGTTTTGAAAAAGAAGGTTCACATTGTGAATTAAAAATACACTAATTCACCTCGGAAAACAAGAGTAGCTTGTGAATGCTCAAAAATTATGTTTCATTGACTGAAATGGAGCCTGAGAGCTATGAAGCTCTGCATTGTAAGCCTGGTTATCAGTTTAACAGTGGAAGGACTACACTTAGTCCAGCCTTCAGTGGGGCTATGCGTAGCTTTTTTCCTGATGATGACAATCGGTCCTTTCCAGGAATGAATCTCTGATATACTGTATGGTTCCAATTTCCCTTAAGTAAGTTGGGGAATGCACTTGCTTTCTTTATCCAAAGGAATATTGTTGAAGATCCAAAATATTATCCTAGTTATTATTTATTAATGGAAGGCTTCTAGTGTCAACCAAGTAAAATAGCATGTATGTAAATAGTCTGCTGTTATTTTGGGTAAATGCTTGGTGGTTGACCAGTTTATTCCTTCTTTCCATCTTAGAAGAGAATAGAAGAGGTTACTATATGCTGAGCTTACCATTTTGTATGCTGACAGTACAGGGGTTCTCAAAGGTGTTTTTGACATCAGGACAATCAGCCCTAGTTTTCCAAGTATTGCCAAAGGCAGCTGAAGTACCCTCTGTTACACCACTGGTGGTTTTGAAATCATCTGTCTGCATGTCATTGAAGTTTCCACAGAGACCTGAAAAGAAGCAGATGGGCTGTGAAAGTCTCCCGCAGAATGAAGCCTTCTGATGAAGGTAGTTGTTGCAGTAAGATCACTTACCACAGGTCTGCCCTTTGTGTGATGGGTCTAAGTCTATAAAAAGTTGCATGATAGGCACAAGCTGAATCTGTAGCTGAAGACCAAAGGTTGTTTGCAGAATAATGAAGAAAGATGATGGTCTGAAGATGGTGACATTTGCTAGGGTCATAAGAATATAAGAGTTATAATTTCATATATGATTTCATATGAGATGAGCAGTTGAAATGACTGATCATTATATAGAGGGATTCTACAGATATGTTTGATATGATGCTAATTTCTGAAGAACTGAGGGAAAAATGATACTTCTAGGATTTAAAATCCAGCACCAAAACAGACTGACTTTGCCCTAAACAACAAATGTATAAAACACCTCTGCTTTCTTTCAAGTGTTTTGAAATGAGGGGAAAAACACACACTTCTGTTGCTATTTAAAAGACCACCTTTGCTTGATGATAATGACATAGCATGATTTAGTGGTATACTCCAACCTGGACCTATTCTGTCCTTTCATGATATGCTTTCTCTTCGGGTAGAGTAGTATTCGAGAAGAACCGGCATGAGAGAAACTCTCCAGTGATGAATGTGCACAGTGATGAATGTGCACTGAGCAAAGGAACAGAGGGAATGCAGGGAACTAAACAATTTGAGATACTGGAGTCTTCTTGCATATTACAATTTTTCTTTCCTCTCTTATGGCACTGTTTGGATCTGGAAGTGTGCAATCATACTATTTGCTTGAATTGCTTGAATATCTTGAATTTAGGTATTTCTAAAATTAGACCATATTTTTGTTAAAATTTTGAGAGTTGGATAGGCAAACCCTATTACTTTAAAAATGAAAGACTGTGCTCTACTAGGGTACCTTGGGTTTGCTGTAGTGTAACCAAAGGTAGAATATGGCTGTCAATTAACCAATGTAAAAACATTTTAAGGTAAAAACCGAAAAACATCACAGAAGTCTTCCAAGGGAACTTACCTGCAGAGAATGGCAGCTGTGTGTAGATCATATTCACAAATACACTGCCAGAAGGCTGGATCACAATGTTCTGTCCACAGGAAAAGACAAGGATTGTCAAGCATATTTAGAAAAGGCAAAACACTTTCCAAATGTTTTCTATCTAGTATTGTTCAGGATAAAGGGAAAAAAAAAAAGTGGGGAGGGACTGTAATGATATTCTCATTCCTACACTATTTCTTTAGTCTTTATGACTGTTGTCCATCGACTGCCAAAACAAACAAGAAAAAGCCCAAATAAAACTAAATGACAAAACTACTAGAATCTTGAAGGCCAATGTACCTACTTTATTCTTAGTCTTTCTTTGAATAATGTTCAAAAGAAATAAAATTAAAAAATCAGTGCAGATTTCCTATCTGTGCTGTTATGTGTCATTTGCAAACTATTAAGTCTATTAAGCTTTGAAAACATCCCTGCAGAATGTTAGATGTCTACATTTGCTGCTTACAGTTTGTCCTCCACTTAGGCTGACGGCTACACCCTTGAGGCATGTCTCAGTGTCAGTCAGGCCACACTTGTGGATATCTCCCAGAACAGTGAATTCATTGCTGTCACAGAGCTAGAAGAAGAGAACAAAATATATTGTTAAAAGGATTTGTTATGTTAAAATAGTTAAGTTAAAAAGTTTCACACTCAAATGGCATTTTTTGTAAAGTGAATATTTTAAAATGTGGTTTATTCCTTTTCTTCCTGCTCATATGTTCTTACATATAAGTACACACTCACCGAGTAAGCTGGCATTCATGCAGCCTGCACAGTGGAAGCTATCCATTACTTCGGACATTCAAGGGAAAGTTAAGCATATTAAGCTGAACTTTGAAACTTCTTAATGTTTAGGTAATGCTAGTTTAAAATGCTAAAGAAGAAGGAAGTGTGCCTTTCTTGCCCATTGATTATGGTGTTTACCTGGGAGTGAAGACCAATTGATTTGAGTCTCTTCTGTACTGAATAGATTAATAAAGAGCCTGGTGATTCGGACATACTTCTAACAGATAGGAAATATGCATTTAAATATCCTCTCATGTGAGAAAATTAAGCTAAAATCACTATTCATTAAGCTACTGAATAAAGACAAAATTCAGTTTTTCTCTTGGTTCTGATTTTCAATGGACTGTGTTCTGTGAGCTATATTCAAAGCTATGATCAAAATGTTACAGGGAAACACACAGAAGGCTGTGATTCTGAACATGTCTTATCACTTTCTTGGCATAATGAAGATCAAGTTGAGGGCAGCTGAGATCCAGAATACAGCCATCTGGAAATTTAATGTTAAAACTCTGGGCTTTTTGACCTTTTGTGTCCATGTTTGGGGGTTTTCTGAATCTCCAGAGCCTCTGAGAATCTAATTTTATATGCTAGTACCAAAAGGGGAATTCAACTTGTAAATCGCATCTATGCTCCCATTGTGAATTGAGCTTGTGAATCTCATCAGAACATTTAATTGATTTAATTTAATCTATTTCTAAATTACCTCACTATAGCTTATTTCTAAGTTTTGATGGTTCTCTTTCTCTGTAACATTCAGTTTGAGATTTTTGAGAACAGATTTTATTTAATATGAAGTCTTTATGAAAATTGCTTCAATCACACATCCAGTACAAATAAACACCAATATACCTAGGGTTCTGAAGTCTGAAAATTTATAGTCATTATTTCAGACATATCTACTCAGAATTCAGTCCCTACTAATCTAAAAACTCCAGTAAATCGTAGATATTTTTGTAGGTCATCAATTTCTAATTCAGATTTTAAAATACTTGTATAACTTTTTAGCTTTTTGCTTTTAAACTCTAGAGTCTATGTTTACTGTTTGGAAGGTTGATCATCTTAATAAAATAAATCCTCTCCCATGAATTCTGTATAATAATAATTGCATTATGAATACTGTTAATCAAATAAGCCATTGAAATATATTAACTGTGGCAAAAGGACAGTAACAATGGATATAATAAGCATATTGCTTAGAAAGAAGTAATTATAAAGCACCAGACAGGCAATATTTAATTAAAAAAATAATGGGAAGCATTTAGATTACTTCATGGAACCTAAAAACTCAGTGCAATTCTTAAACGACGATCAAAAAACGCAAAACTACTACAATATGTTTATTTAGTATTACCCTAACAGAAAGCCCTCTGAAATCCATTTAAGGCTCCATGTTGACTTTCTAAGTTTCAGAAAGCTGATGTGGTTGCCAGTATTTTTAATTAAACAGCATTATATGTAATAACAATATTTTCCTTTAGCATATTGCTTTAGTAAGGATGGTGACTCATTTTTACCTTGGTTAGGACGTAGCTACACTCTCCGAAGAAGGAATAATATTTCTCATCAAATGTTGAAATGTGGGAGCCTCCTTCAATGCTGCAAGTCCCGAGGCATGACTGGGTCACACAAGACCATTCACCTCCAACACAGGTACTGAAATCAAGAAGTCATTCAGTAACCTTGGGTAACGCAAACGCAAATGAAATACGAGACAATAAGGGCAGTTGATGCCTTAATTTTTCTCTTGAAGTATTGATCATACTGTCAAATAAATGAACATTGCTTTGAAATCTCAGAATAAGTATGGGGTAGGCACATTTTTACTAGTGATAATTTTTTATGTATTGCTGTTCATATCTTGTCTTTGGATAAAATTTGGTCCTGATGAACCTGGCATGCATTCTGCTACATATTAAGGATTACCCCTCATCTCCATTAGCAAGGCTCAAGCTTCAAACATGTTAAGTATTTCTTGGAAAACAGCGTGCATGTTTGTGGTTCTTGTATTCATAGATAGATAGCTGCATTTATGTAAAATTATGCAATAATACTTCAGTAGTTATAGTGATATTGAAAAAATGTATATCATATCTGTCAAACATGCCTCTCAAACAGGATCTCCTATTCTGCCTAATGCAAAATGTCACTAAATGCCATGTCCTCCACAGTATTTTCGTGAGTATCCTAGCATTACACTGTAGTGCTGCGAAGGACATACAGTAATTCACATTTTTAAACACCTCTAGTATTTGAATTTGATTGTCTCCTTTAATTGATTGGTCTTGAAATTGGGGTACCTATGTCTAAACTTAAATTTTTGCTTCCAAGTGTGAGGAGAAAACAGAGATGTAAGCATCCTCTAAAAACGTGTAATCAAGGTAATTCAGCTGGTAAGTAGTTCCTCATTTCTTTTTGAAGGGAAATTAGTAATTTTTCCCTGTCTTCAAAGTATTCAGGTAATACATCTGAAAAAGAAGTATGAGAAAGAGAGTATGTTACCATGATCTGCATTTAGATGAGAAGGAGGCACCAGGAGCATAAGTTTCACCTTCATAGGTACAGTGGCATTCTTTACGGGGAATACAGCCAGCACCATTAATGTCATCAAATACCATTCCTAGGGAAAGAAATGGTCTGTTACTCATTCTGTGCACTGCAGAACCTGCTTTTGTACACATATCTGGCAGATACCGGAAAGCATGTTCCATTTCTTCTGCATTACTCAGAAAATGGATAGAAAGTACTTTAAAATAATAGGATGCCAGTTATGTAGGGATTGAAGGGCTATATTCCATTGAACCCTATCTAAAATTTTAGGGTGATCAAAAGAGGCTTCTAGGGGAATACCTTTCTGTTATGGACTTCATTAGATTAGAAGTAGGATTAAATTTACTAGATAATGAGGTGAAATAGATGAATCATTTGTAAGACTGCCCAGGGACATATTTGTATAGTAAATATTTTTATACCCAAAGGCAGAGGGTTATCTAAGAGAAGTCAAGGATATTACACAAAAAAAAGCAATGGTGAATTCTGTGAGACATCATGGAGGATGTGCAGAAGAACTGCAAGAGGTGAAGATTCTACCATCAGTCACTCACAACAGCAACATCTCTCAGCCCCAGAAGTAAGTGTGCACAAAGAGAACACAATTGCATTGTTTGTCTTGTCCTGATATTCAGTTCACATGTGTAATTCTCTGAAGCACCAGATTTACCACACTACCTAGTGCTCTCTCAGCTCATTGTTGTTAAGACATGCAGCATGGGACAGGAAGGGTTTTGTAACCTGGGGAATCAAAGAACCAAACGCAGCTTGCTAACACTGGGAGTTATCATTGTGGGCAAAATGTGATTAAACATTACATACTTTTTGTGAACTGAATATGGATGCTGAGAATAGAAGTCTTCTTACTGTTAAGAGCAAAGTATCTTATTCTCAGTTCAGTCCTCATGTACATGTCTCAGGCACGTTTATTGTTTAAAAGGGCATTTTTAGTAATCTGAATAGAAATGGTGCTTGAGTATCAAAGAACAGATATAATTATTACTTTGATGGTAATAACGGCAATGATGTGATGAGAATGATACAGAGTAGGGAAGTAGTTAAATGTATACAGGTAAGTGTTCTAGCAGTTTTGGCTACGAGAAAAGGGCAGGAAATAAGCTTGCCTGGAGGACAGACACAGCCATCTGTACAATGATCTTCACAAAGTGCAGATCGTTCCGGGTTGCTGCATGTGTCAGAGCAGGGTGAGCCACACTCGTGGTATTGCATGTTGAAAGGACATGATTTGGCTGAAAGTAGAAAAAATATCATAATGATGACTTTTCCTTTGAAATGTTGAGAAAATGGTATTTGCAATTTAGGATGTTTTCTACCAGGATATAATTGGGAATCCTGATTGAAGTGGAGGCTACAACATTTTAGACCTTTGGATAGATATGAAAACCCTTAGTAATGCAAAATCCTCTAAACTTCCATATTCCCAAAGTCTTAAGTATGCTCAGGTTAAAACCAATTTCATGAAAATTACATGCATCTTTAAACAGCTGTCTTCTTCAGGAAAAAAAAAATCACATATTTGAAGTATACTACATGTAGTAAGCACAGGTAAAGTTCCTTCCTGAGATACTTACGACACAGTTCTGAGGTTCTCCAATTCAGAGGCTGACCACCTGCATGAGCACACTGCCGGGAGTATTCAGCAAAGGTGTTGCACATGCAGAAGTCAGCCATAGAGCTATCACAGTGGCATAGGTCTTGTATGCAAGTTTCAATGTAGTCCTGAACATTCACAAGTGCATTACAGCTTGTAAATGCTTTACTGGTTAATATTGTTTCACAGATAGAAGCCTAGGAGGGAAAAGAGAGAAGGTAAAACGTGTTCATAAAATATGAAACCAATTATTTAAGGCAAGTAGCAGAACAAACCAAAGGTCTGTCTGGCCCAGAAGCCTGTCCAACAATAGCCATAAGCAGATGATTAGGGAAAAGTATAACAAAAGAGCAAGTACATATGGAACTTCTTTGATTAGCTGCCATATCTTCCCATAACTTGAGCTGCTTTCAGCTCAGATGACTTCCCAAGCATTATAGAATTTCTTTATATTAAGACATACTCAGTGAATTTCTCTTTCATGAAAATATCCAGTCTTGTCTTGGAAGGGGAATGCAACTGTTTAGCATTCACTTTAGTAAAGAATAAAAAATTAAATTTAGAAAAATAATCTTTCCAAATCTATGGTTGCGTCATATTCATGCTATATTTTTTCCAATTCTAACAAATTTTCTCCGAAGACAGGAATAATGTATTTTACACTGAGAAAAAATATTTTGAGAGAAAAGTTCTTACAAATTCAGCTGAGCAGTTCATCAGAACAGCAGGAGGAATAGGATCAGCACACTGCTCTGTGGGTCCATCCATCTTCTGCCTGTTTCCAAACTGTATGGGAGTCAGTTTTGTCTCTGTAAAAAACAGTCCAAATATTAGAATAACATTTACTGCTTTACTGGCCTTTGCATGGAGATATTTTCTTTTGTGACACTACCCGTTACGACATGAACAGTGATTATCAAATAATATGACTATAATATGAAAGGCAAAAGGAGATGAAGAAGGTATACAAGGAACTGGATCCTAACTATTGAAAACAAGTAGAAAGTTGCCTGTGTAGGGTCTTAAAAGATCTAACAGTAATGAAAGCAGCCTAATACATCTCAAAGCTCTGACTCTATACATAACTGACATAATAGAAATACATAAAGAACTGTCACTAGTTTTAAAGTTAATACGACCCATGATGTATGTTACAGTACACTGTTAAAAAATAGAAAAACAAAGTGCCAATACTTAATAGTGCTTTTTATTACTTACTCTCTGAAATAAATTCATTGCTGATTGGAATTCCATTGAAGTCCCCACAAAGTCCGCAAGTTTGATTTGCATATTTCTTATCTAGTTCCACCTAAAAGAAATGAGGAAAGAGAGCTTAGGTTAGTAGTAATGTTGGCCTTGATGGTTAGCAACACAGCCTGCATCAACACTACTTATGTATTCTAAATTTGACATATCTATGCCGTGCAGATTGTCATGTAGGCAAGGTAGGCACCATTGGGAACGTCAGTGACCATCAAGAAAAACTTGGTCTTATTTCAGCTCTGAGGCTGTGAACAACACATTGCCAGGTCTGGAATCTGAAGAGTACTTCACTGTGAAGCGGGGATGTTATAATTGGGCATCTATTAATCCTGAGCTGAGGTTCGTGGGGAAAAAAAGGGAAATTAGGAGAAGACTGGAAGACAGAACAATATATTAAAAATGGACACAAATCCAAAAGTAATTAATGTCTGCCTGGCTTATTAAGACTGCAAAGATGTAAATAGACTGTTTTTAAAACACAGTCTTTCTGCCATGTTTCTTTCCTGTTTTCTTACCAGAAGGGCATCCTCTTCATTCCAAAGGAAGGTCAGTCCTAACTTGGCAGAAACTTTCAAATAGCTGTTACTTCTCTCTATGAAGACTCCCATATGGCTGTAGGGCATCTGAACTCTGGGGAAAGATCACCGTAATTCAGTGGGGGTAAGAACAGAATATTCATTGAATATCCACACTGATAGCTTTTCTCATTCTCTTTGAAAAGCTTCAACACACATGGGTGATGAAATGAGGCAGAGCATTAACTAAATACAGACAGCGCAAATTTGCTGCATTTTGGCTGTTTCCTCTGCAATTGTTTCTCGTCAAGTGGATCAGCCTTGCTTTCCCTGCTGTTCGTTTTGGCTATCTCCCTTAACGATGTTTTGCTAGGCAAAATGTTGGCATGTGTCTTTGGTTGTATTGTTCAAAAAAGTGCTGGGAGGTTCTGTTTTGCGGGCAGTATGCTTCAGGATATTGCTATTTACTCCTTAAAAACCTTGATAATAAAAGGATATACTCTTTAGGCTTTCTGTGACATGAGTGCCATTCACAAAGGTGTACCCAAGATAACCTTTAGACTAGCTCACTGTATGTAGCTGCTATAATACACAACTCACTGTGGGATAGCTGCCCAAATATTTACCCAGCCTTTTGGACAGGTTTCACACCCTATACCAAAGTCAGTGCTACTATTGCTACACAGATAGCAAGTTTCCAGACTGGTTAATTTTAAATGAGCACAGGTACAAGCTGCAGTCACTGCTTAACTGAGTACTGTTCAGTGCAAGGACAAAAGTCGTCAAAACTTCCTCTCAAGGATCCTGTTCTGGTAAAATTAGTGGAAAGTAGAAACTTAAAGGGCGTAAAAAAACTAACAGTTTGACTGAATCCAGCTTATAGACTCAATTGGGTATAACATACACAATTGCAGCAGTGGGGCAGCATCCGGGATATAGCTTATCTGAACAAAATGGACACAGGGATAATTTGCAGAAGTGGCACTTAGCTCACTATCAGGACCTTTAAATTTTGTTTATACTTCAGGAAGGATGTGAGCCCTCCAGCTGCTTGGGAGCAATGTGAGATCAGATGAGGGAAAGGAACGCTCGCTCAAAGAGCCCAGTGAAAGCAAGAGCAATGATGGAAATTTCAAGTTATGAACATACGATTTGCCATCAAGCAGGACAGAGCCACGGGTCAGTTCAATCACTGCTCCTTCCAGCTTCATGATGACGTGAGTGATCATGGTAGCATTTTCCACCATTGTACGCCTAATCTGGATGTTGAAGTCCTCATAGGGAGATTTGCAGTTGGATGAAAAGATGTAATTGCAGGCCCCAGGAAAGTAAAAGATGTCCCCATCAAAGGTCTTGAAGTGGAAGTTACCCCATGTGCTGCACACACGGCCATTGTGAGAGGGGTTGCCAGCTGTGGATTCAAAATAAGCAGTAAGGATTTTCTGTCATTTCCTGTAGATACTCTCCCTTTAGTTGCTTTTCCTTTTTTGTTTCTTTCATTAGCCTCTGTCCAAAACCAGAATCTTCTGTTTTCCTTCTTGTTGTATGTATAGTTCAGTTTTCTTTTGTGTTTAATCTGTTTTGCACAGGGATATGTTGTCTAAGATTGGGAGAGACCTCCCAGGTCACTATGTGCAATGTTCTGGTTCTGCTGACAGCCATATTCTATAAATCCTTTCCTAAATGTATGAAATTCTAAAGTTTCACCATAAAACAAATTTAAAGTTAATTTAAAACTAGCTGATATTCCTACTAGGGAAGGCCAGTGATAGCCACACCCTTTGAATGGCTGGAAGACTTCTGTCACCATCTTCCAAAATGTATTCCTGTCTCATGTATGCCTGGATGCTCTTGTGTCAGTATTACACTTCACTTTGAAAGGGGTCCATGTCCCTTCTCCTCCCCTCACCTGTTACAGAAATCACTTCTCTCTCTTCAGTCTTCTTTTCCTTACAAGTAGGCTCTCCTATCTCCCTGAATATCCTCACAGTCCCTCTCTGTGTCTCTTCCAGATTTACACTCACCTTTGGACACAGCTAGTCAGAAGTGTACCCTATACCCTAGAAAAAGTGTGTATATACAAATATAAAGTTTTTAAATTTTTTTTTTTTTTTTTTTACATCTGCAGGCTGAGTACTGGGGGTCACATAGAATCATAGAATCGTTTGAGTTGGAAGGGACCTTAAATATCATCGAGTTCCAACCCCCCTGCCATGGGCAGGGACACCTCCCACTAGACCAGGTTGCTCAAAGCCCCAAAGCCTCATCCAGCCTGGCCTTGAACACTTCCAGGGATGAGGCATCCACAACTTCCCTGGGCAACCTGTTCCAGCGCCTCACCACCCTCACTGTAAAGAATTTCTTTCTGGTGTCTAATCTAAATTTCCCCTCTTCCAATTTAAAACCGTTAAAACATTTAAAACATTTAGATTATCTTTTTTACCTTGTAAACTGACTACTTTTTTTGTTCATTTTTAATTTTATGGTGCTAAAGGATCTTATTCAATTTATTAATCTTTTCACGTACTCTGTGTACTGCCTGTATGAACTCAGATATCTAACCCACTTCTTTAACTTACCCTTTACTTTCAGTGTGTTTGGAAAAGGTGGAATGATTGTCACTTCATGGGATTTTGAAGCTGGTGGAAAATCTAAGGGGGAAAAAACCAATCAAATTTAATCTTATTAGAGGTCATAAAAATTGATAGAGATTGATTAGTCTCTTTAGCTGTTAACATTTCCTAATTCAAGTTATGCTCTAGGGGGAGGTTTCCACAAGGTTTTATTGGTGTTTTTACACAGTGCTTTGTGTTCTGTCTTTATATATATTTCACTAACAGCCAAATCCCAAAGACCACGCTCTTTGGCTGTAGTACTTTCTTCCATTATTTTTTCAAGACTTCCACCTGATGTTCTGAGCTCAAAAGCAGCAATCTGAGCCTTGGAGTGCAGTGTTGTAGTAGTGATGCAAAAAAAAAAAGAAAAGCAGTGCTAATGTCTGTCTAAACCTTTGCTTCTCAGCAGAAAGTTACTGAAGAGTATTAGAAACTGAGAATGAGAAAGAGGAGCTTTCTTTTTCTGAAGCTCATATCTTTCTTTGTGCTGAGATGTGCGCTTTTGCACAACCAACTCTAAGCAGATTTTTTTTAAAAGCAGTTTAAATTCTGTGAAAATTTCATCATGTGCTTTTCGTGAAAAGAGTTCTATTGGTAGCATTCAGCCTTACATTTTCCATGTCCAAATCCAATATATTTCTCTTTGGATTCAATGAAAGGAATAGAATACTTAGAGAACCTGCAATATGATTTTCTTAAGATGTCTGAGGAATTGATGCAGTTTCTCCCTTGAAAGTATCAAGATCATAGAATCTGATGACTTCCAAATTGTAGATTGTGCAGTATCAGTCATTGACTTTGTGTTTAGACCAAAAAATATGTCTAAGATAAATATGCGTTTGAGAAATACAATCTAATATAGTCTTGATGTAAGGATTTTAAGGGAAAGAACAGATATTACATTCCTTGACAATCTGTTCCAATAATTAAATGCTCTCACTGTTAAATAATTTGTGGTACGCTTCCAGTGTGGGTTTATAACTATTTTAATTGCCAACTAGTGACCTCACAAATTACAGATTGCAGCACAGGTTTAATGATTAATTGTTTCAGCCTGTCATCACTAATATACCCATCAGTGTTGTATCCTTCCACCCTCATTTTGCTCTATACAGTTATGCTCTGTACAGTTATGAGTCGTGCATGACTTTGTAGTTCTTAACTATTCTAATGTTTAAGGTAGTTACAGTTCTCTTATTCTCTTGTGAGTGATACAGTCATCCTGACACAGCATTAGAAAATACATCTTTTGTTACCTACTATCAAGTGCCTTTGTCATATGTATGATACACACACCTCTTCTGAAAATACACTTGTGGATGGAAGGTATGTACCTTTCATAAACTTAAAGATTAGATAACTGTATCACATCACATCCACTGGGCCAGATCTCAGAGGAAGTTCTCCAGTTTAGAGCAGTCAGAGATTGGCTGGGAAATGGATATATTGTACAGAGGATTTCTTTCTCCTTTTTTTTCAGGGGGAGGGGTGAAGGAAGAGGGAGGAGAGGGAGCAAGGGAAAGTATGTTCTGGCTAGGAATAAGACTATTCTAGTAATATTATTTATCAATTTAATTTGGGATAAAATCTTAGAAATGGATCAGCATAAAAATACTTACCTTTTTGTCGCTGCAGGGTGGATGGAGAAACATAGTTTGATTTTGTTTGTGGTTCATCATCCTGGGCTTGAACTGCATCAAGTAGAGTGGAGGAGGAAAATGTGAAAATGTTAATGTGTAATTTTCTTGAATTCCCTCATCATTTCTCAATTATATCTGTTTAAACAGGAAACAGTCAGTATATAAAAAATCAGCAAAGCTATGTTCATGTACAGGAGGTCAGATTTGCGTCAGGACCTGTGCTACATGCGACCATGCTGGCCATGTATCACTCATTCAGCCTTGTTTTGTTTTGGTTTTTCCCCTAATAAATTCGTGCAGGGAAGCCATCAAAAGCATTCCTGTGATAATGTGGTAATTTGAGCAAATCCTTGTTAAGTTATTGTCACAGTACCTCTGGATAACCTTATAAGCTTTTCAGGTAGAAGACTTAATTCTCTTAGTTCTTGTGATCACTGTGTGCTTTAAGCACCAGTAAAACCCTTTGTCTAGCCAGAGTCCTTTAAAAATAAGTCACTTTCATGCAAGATTAATTAATTTTAGAGTTGGAGAACTGATCTCTGTCCTCTTACTGAAATCCAAAGTTACTCTGTATTTTATAGTTTCAAGCACTTCTTATAATTAGCAGCAGAAGGAAAAAAAACCACACAAGCCACACAGAAAGAAACAGGTCTTTCCAATAGATACATCTGTGAATGTTGATTTTGCAAAGCAAAACTCTCTGTTTCCAGTGAAGAAAGCATTTTTTCATTCCAGTCCACTGCAGCATCAGAATAGGAATACACATGAAATCTGCAGGGGCCAGAGGGGCTTTTTATGCACTGCTGGGTGGGAGTTCGTCAGAGGGGAGGCTGCAGGGGAGGCTACGCTGGTCGAAGAAAACCTAAAAGGCAGGCTCACCCTCTGCTGCTTCCCACAACAAGGGCAGTCTGTGGGTGACGCCGCTAGAGGGGCTAATGCTGAAATCAGAGCTGCAGGGAGTGCCCTAAATCCCTTCCATTCTGCACCAGCTGGGGGTCTGCAGCTGATGTTGGAAGAACGCATTGTGCTCATTTTAAAGTTATGAGCCATTCAGTGCTTTTGGGCTCCTCTTCATTGCCTAGCTTAAGAGAGCCTTTTGCTTCTCTCCCATGCACTGTATGGCTCCAATACTCTGTTTCATGCCATATGCACCACAGATTCTTGTTTCCATTGCACAGTGTGGTAATGCTACAGATAGTCTTTTGATGGGCTATTTTTTGACACTACCACTTTTTAATGCAACTTAGTGTGCAATTATGTGGAAGTAGGAAAAAGTAAAATAATACAATAGTATCTGTGTCTGAGATCAAAATGCAATAAAAGCTAACATTGATGTTACCTTAAACTTTAAGGGAAATTAACAGGTGAAGTATACATTAAAAAAATTTCCACTCATCTGTTAATATTAAGTGCCCGCAGAATATTTAAGGCAACTCCACTTATTTTTACCCTGTCAAAACCCAACCCTATACTCTAAGCTTTTATGTAACCACATATGCAAAAATGGATGAACTTTTAAAAACTGTTGTCCAATGTTTTTCAAGTAAAATCCTTCCTTTTTTCAATACTGTATCATCAGCTGATAAAACAACAAAAAATCTTTAATAATACATGCAGACAGATTCCACTGATTTTTTTCCTTCCTAAAGCCGCTTTTGCACCTTTTGGTTTGTGCATTTAGAAATGTTGTACCACCTTGAAGTGGATATCAAAAGCTAAATGGAAAACTTGAGGCATTCTGGTAGAACTGTGAGTTTTGAGTGAGTTCCACTGAATTCAGTGAAGCTATTCCAGATTTCGACTGGAGAAAGTAGGACGAGAACATGGGCTACAAGGCAAATTTTCAAGACAGGTAATTTCCTCATCTTAGGAAGGAAAGTATTCATAACAGAAAAGATAATCTTACATAAAAGTAACAGGTTCATTAGCTTCACAAAGTCAAGAAAAAAAAAGTTTCAACCTCTGAAGCAAGTTATAAATTCTTTAAAACAGTAAAAATGCCAAGCACGTGAATTTTCCTACCTTTGATCTCTATGAAGGCAAGTGCTAGTATTGATATCCATAGTGGTATTCGCGTCCCACCACCTGTGCCCATCTTCTGGAAGTCCGGTAGAAACTACCGAACAACCTGCCTCTGAGGAAATACCTGTCTGCTCCTGAGTCTTATATAGTGAGAGAGTAGGTTTTGGCTCAGTTCCCAGATTGTTTCACAAGGTTCTTAAAAGGTGGGGCTTCAGACATTTTAATTTTCCTTTTGCAGGTGCACAAGTAAATAGAGGATGCTCTGACTTTCCCTCAGCTATTTGCATTCTAGGAGGAGTCTTCTTTCTACAGGTCTTTTTGGTGAAATGTCAAGAAGTGAGTAGGATGAATTCTTGCTCGGGTTTAGTATTCCCAATTGTTATATATTATGGGATAAATCAAATTTAAGGGACTTGTGAGTGACTTTTGATCAGGAGCTTTGAATTAATTACTTCACTACTTTTTCATTTTCCTCATTATGGTAAATAATGGCAACTTCTCAGAAAACCCGAGGAAGTTTGGTCTAACACCGATTTTTTTTAATCAGTTTGCCCATGTCAGCGTAGCTGATTTGCCTGTGAAAATGGAGAAATCAAACACCATCTAAGGTCAACATTTATCCACAGGCCAGGCACAACACAGGACAATGCAGTGAAAATCCTTCCGCATTGCAGAGTCAGTAATATGGACCTTTCCTTGAGGGATTAATCTTCTCACATGGGCAGTTTTAGCGCTACTTCACCTGTTTCCCTTCTGAGTAAACATGGTTCCACCATAACATATTAGATTGATTCTACCTACAATAAAAAAATTACAGATTTTCTTGATGATTGCTATTCCTAAAGACATAAAAAGTCTGATTTGCAAGAATGTCTTTTGGAATCTTCTGTATCTTAGGAACAATGAGAGAGTGAACAGTGTTTTGTGAATATGTTGATATATTTATTTATAGCTATATAACTTTAGTAAATTAACCTTTTATGCTGGTTTACCCCAGGATGTAGAGAAACATAGTCCTCAGTAAGAACATGGATCTCATAATCCCACACGGGATCAAACAGTTACTGCAAAGGTACTGGGATGGACTCTATATTTTCTGACAAGAGAACAAGATGGGAATGAAGGTTAGGTTAGACACTGGAGATAAAATTTCTTTTTGCAAGGATGGTGAAGTACTCATACAGGTTGCCCAAGAAGACTGTCGAATTTCCATCACCGATGGTTTTATAGAACAAGTTAGAAAAACACCTGCCTGGGAATGGTGTTGATAGTGCCCTGGGGCAGCAGGAAACTCTAAATGGCCGTTTGAAATTCCTTCATTTTCTGAAAAATAATATGTATTTTTTCTGTTGGAGCAGTTATATTTGAGGAGGTAACTTCAACATTAAGAGATAAATAAAAGGCACGTTTTTTTTTCCCTAAGCAGTAAACAGAAGCAAGCAAAGGTGTTGTCTTTCCTGAATATTTTAAAAGTACAGCTGGTCATTAATATTTAAATAAAAGTGACAAAACTAAGTAAAATTGGAAGTGTTGAGGAAAAGAATTGATTGATTTCAGTCATGACTTATACCTCTGGCAAGTTCATTGAGGTATAAGTTTGTATAATTCACCTTGGTCTTATTTAAATGAGAAAAAGAAGATGACTACAAGATACTTGTATATACAGAAATACATGAAGTGAAAATTTAGAGGAAATGTTATCTCTGCTAACAGTTATTATCAAAGATCCAGCATGAAGATCTAGAAAAGAAATTTTCTAACAGATACAAGTGGTGTGTAATTAAAGTAATTATAAAATAGCATTGTAAACCCATCTGGGTAACACACATAAGCTTATTAATTGATTCTGTTTGTGAGAAGCAAAATACGCTTCATGAATCATTACATTGCTTACCACTGAAAGATCAATTCATATCAACAGTTGCTATGCTGTGGTTTTACATACACAGGTTAACATTTCCTGCATGTTCAGGGAAGTATTATGATCTTGCAGAGATCCCAGTTTGGTCACTACTTATGATTCCTTTTGTATGGCTGAAACTGGTTTACAGTTAAATTTAACCCCTTTGACTCAGCTTTAAGGCACCATCAAAAGTGGTTCCCTATGTCTGCATTTTTGGCTGAAAGTGTCAAGTCTTTTATATGTCATGGATCTCATCCTTACACTCCTAAGTTGTTACTTCATTGATTAATCCTCTTGCCACATTAACTTCCATTATCTTGTGTCAATTCTTTTCAGAAATTACTACAAAATGTGTCAAAATATATGAGAATTGCAAAAATATTTTCTAAATATGATAAATTGATGTAGTACTATTACTAATTATTCAAAGAAACAATTTGTCTTCAAATTGTATTTCACCTCCATTCACTCAATAGGAGGTCACCTACACAGGTGACATAGGAGACTATTTTTTTAAGATTGGTTTGGACAATCTCCATGTTTGTGTAACTGTTTATGATCAGTGTACAGTTGACTGCATAAGCAGAAGTATTAATATATTTGAAAAATGTATTGATGTACATACAAACAGACAAGAGAAAGGATTCTGACACTGCATTTGATCTGAAAACCCCAACACTTCTTTCTATAGCTAATCTTTTTTTTTCACAGGATCGTGTTCGTACTCTCTGTGTCTGCAATATTAAATTAAACAAAATGTTTCAGTAAAAGAGTTGTTAGCATTGTCAGATTCATTTTTTTAATCCTACATGATCAAATTCTCTGTGGTGACGATGTTATTAACACATCTTACTCATGATTTCTGAATCTGGTCCTTCATAAGAAAAAAAAATGATATCTTCATATCTTATTTTCATACATACTCTATGCAAGAGGCAAATAAAATGTCATAGCAAATTTAATTAACTTTCATGTGCAGTAATGGTTGAAATAAATGTCTCCATTATATTTCCATCTAGAATGATGGACTTATAGACACATGCAGAAGGTGTCTAGTCTACCTAGTGCTATACTGGTGTAGCTCCATTTTGAGGGAAGAATGAAAACATTTGTAATTGGTAGAAACTATGGCACTTCCTCTGTGCCAGCACTAAAATGCAAGTTAATGAGGATCTGAGTATCCGTTTACTGGGGTTTTCTCTGGCTGGCTATTTACCCACTTCTAAGGATGAGTGTAAGCTCCATAATTGCTTCTGGGGCATTAGGATTTACATTCAGCTGAAGTACCGTTCTGATTGTGTCTAATTTTTAATCTGTGCAAATTCAAACCCATATTTTTTTATCTATAAGTTTAGAAGGAAAAGTGAGGCACCTGATTAGTTTCTACTCAAAAGTTGTTCATTAGCATTATAGGTGTTCTCCTAATTATGTGAAGATGAACTGCATTTCGAACAGTTGCAGTAGGTCTTTTATGTTATGATACGATATAATATAGATAAAGTAAAGCTACAGCTAAGGACTACAATAGGCATACAATTCCTTTTACGTCCTTTGCTAGCTCTTAGTAAAACGTGCCATTGAGCCATTCCTTTACTTCTAAAAGCTTAGATAAAACTCATTAATTGAAAATCAAATCATATAAACACCTGAGACCTGAAACCCTATTTCATTAACATGAGTAGTTCTCCTACATAATGCTTTGTTCTCCATTTCAACCTCTATGCTTTAGTGTAAAACAGGTAATGTGATATGATTAGGATCTATTTCTGGTTTTATTTCTATTATCTGTTCATTTCAAAGGTTGCAGTGTCATTTAGAAGAACCTGAGCAAAGCATAACAAGTTAAATCAGGCATTGGAAGATGTCTAGCTGCAACGTAAGAGGCTAATTTACAACAATATGACTAGGAAGTATAGTATCTCATTTTATTTAACAGGTTTCCTTTGGGAAGAAATCCAGTCACAGAACACCTTACAGTCCTGTATTGAGACATTTGAGACAACTACTCAAAGCTAGTAGAGACCTCATAAGTATTGCATGTCAAATATACCCATGCTTTTATATTAACCAAGTTCCTTTCCCTGGGAAAGATTTGAAATGTCAAGAGTGGCATGGACTGGGTCAAGTGGACAATAGTGTTAGTATTAGCACAATAATGTGAGACTACCACAAGTTCCCAGTGTAACCCTGCATTGGTATGAGGTGTTTTCCCTGTAATAAAACATTCAGAGGTCAAACAGCATTGTTTTAGCCCATGCCTTCCTTCACACCTTTTCCGTAACTCCAGTGCCAAATATCAGGTTGTCATTCCCAAGATATTTACATAGAGAATAACCCTTCTCATGACTGGCTGCTTCTGCCATCTGAACCATTTCTGTTTCTCTGCATCAGGTCTACCTGAAATCAGTGCTGCTCTGCATTCATATCTTCCTCCAGTGTCCTTTATCTTCTTCTTGACATACCCTATTGAAGATAACTTGGGACCTGGGATTTTCTCATAGTATTTGGTGGTATGTACAATGCTATATGTTCAGAGTATGGCTCCCATTGGTTTCAGCAGTAACTGAATGCTCAGCACTATGCATGTTCAGTCTCAGTGGTTCAAGCTGTCAGGAAAATGAAGAATGCACAGTTAAAAAACACTATTATAATTTGATATAATTCTTTTAACTGATATCACAAATGAACTTTGTGGCACTCAAGCAGTTTGATGATAATGTCCTTGCTCTTTTCAGTGACTTCAAATTTAAGTTCTGAAACAGACAAACAAATAGACAAACAAATAAACAAACAAAGCAGGAAATCTTAAAGACAATTTTATCAGAAAGATTCCTGCAATGCTCTGATTAGGAGAAGGTTCTGCAGAAAAAAATAATTTGCATCCTGTACCATGAAGAGTAAGGTTTCCACGTTGTCTGAACACGTCCAGGATCTCTCTGTTTATAAAGGGGATAAACACTTAAGCCTCTTTATAGCTTGTAAGCACAGACACCACAACTGTGCATACTAATATTTACAATTGGTATTATAGACTAAAAAACTGATGTACATACACGCTTGGGGACATATTTACATTGTGCAGTGGTGCGTGTTGCAGAGATCCTCTGGTAGCAGCAGCCAAGGTAAATTTATAGTAGGAAATAGTGTCACTACATTGATATGAAGTTGCAGCTAAGAGAATCTTCCTTTCTCTGAGGCACTGGCACTGCAACATTCTGTTTGGGATCTGAGCTGATATCTCTACCAGGGCTATACTGTGCCATATGGGTATAGCTGGATTCTGTTATGTAGTGCTATAATGCTCCAAAATAAAAAAAACCCAAACCAGTCTTTACAAGCAATTTGTAAGTGTTTTCAGGCTCAGAGAAATAAATGGTACAGCTAGTAACAGAGTGAGTGAAATGGAGTGCTGAGCTGAGCAGTATGTCTAAACCCTCAAAGGGATCTATCAGTGTTGCACAACCTCAAAAAAAATCTATATACTAGAATACTCTGGTAGGTATAATTCTGTTGTATTGTCAGTCAGAAACATTTGTAATAATATTAACAACAGACTGTGTAAGAAGCAGGTGTATATATATATTACACTATATATATTACACTATTAACACTAGCGAGTTTTGTCAGAAGTCCTTTTATTAGTGGAAGTTGTATGGTTCCTTGTCCACTGGACCCTTTCAAATAGATCCTTAGTTTAAGTCTGTAGCAGACTTTCTTTATCCAAAAAGTGTATGGAAAATATAATCAAATGAATGTAAACAAAGACAAACACGTAGATGGAAAAAAATTCTTTAGTCCATGTATGATTCAAGACTCTGAGAAATTACTTAAATTTATAGCTGTGGTATAAATTTAGAAGTGACTTCTTTAGTATTTCAATTCAAATATTGCCATTCATTTTATTAATTAAATTTTCTGTTGTGTAATCCTTCTCACAGGGACAATATATTGTATGGGGAGTATTTGTGTGTGTGTATTGAATCTCTATTGTAAAATAACTTTTAAGAGCTCATTTTCTATATTTAACATTTCAGTTTACAAACTTAGATAGCAGTACAGCAGAAAGAGCTAAACTAATGGAAGATGTTGAACAAAATACAGGGAGGTACAAATTGGCCACAAATTAATTTCACTTGGAAATGTGGATAAGATTTGTAAGCATCAAAGGATCACCACCCATTCTGCAAGACCTTATTGCAGTAGCAAGGATAAGGACCGTAAGTACTTTGAAGACAATCCTGATGTTTACTCATATGGTTATTGGCATAATGCTTTATATTAACATTGTCTTCATCCATTGTTTTATTTTTAGCTTGGGAAATTTTATGCAAAACTTCTATTTATTTTTATAAAGCATTATTAAGTTTGAAAGTCAAAACACTGGGAGGTATTGGTGTTAAGACCATCAGCGCAGTTTCATGAGATAATTTTAAATCAAATGACTGAAATATCATAGAATCATGGAATGGTTTGGGTTGGAAGGGAGGTTAAAGATCATCTAGTTCCAACCCCCCTGCCATGGGCAGGAACACCTCCCACTAGACCAGGTTGCTCAAAGCCCCAGAGCCCTGTCCAGCCTGGTCTTGAACATTTCCAGGGATGGGGCATCCACAACTTCTCTGGGCAACCTGTTCCAGTATCTCACCACCCTCACAGTCAAGAATTTCTTCCTAATATCTAATCAGATTTCCCCTTTTTCAGTTTAAAACCATTACGCCTCATCCTATTGCTATACTCCTTGATAAAGAGTCTCTCCCCATCTCTCCTACAGGTCCCCTTTAGGTACTGAAAGGCTGTTCTGAGGTCTCCCAGGAGCCTTCTCTTCTCCAGGCTGAACAACCCGAACTCTCTCAGCCTGTCTTCATAGGAAAGGTGCTCCAGCCCTCTCATCATCTTTGCAGCCCTCCTCTGGATGCGTTCCAACAGGTCCATGTGCTTCTTATGTTGGGGTCTCCAAAGCTGGACTCAGTACTCCAGGCGGGGTCTCACAAGAGTGGAGTAGAAGGGCAGAATCACCTCCCTTGATCTGCTTGGGTTTCTTTAAGGGTTCTTGGCATTTTTTAGACAGAGCTTAGATAATGAATATCTCTTCAGTCATTTGTTCAATTAATTTTAACTATGTCTCCTCTGACACTTTGTTATTTAAACCTTACCCTGAATATAGACTCATCAGTTTCCTCAGTTACTTTTCTGTGATGCCCATCACTGGAGTACGTGAGAAGTTCATCAGTGGTAATGTGTGGCTTCTGAGAATATGTTTGGAAATACTTGGAGTTTATTATCTTTGTTTTACATATTGCTAGATAAGGTATAGAAAAGTTATGGGTATCCTATGATTTTGAGTGAACAGCCTAACGCTCCTATGATTGATTTTTACATGTTAAGAGTGTAGACTTCAGGTAGAACTGTGAAGGTCCCACAGTTTTGCAGTAGAGATGCTGAAGTGTCCAGCACAGCATCTGGAAGAAAACAAGTCACTGACTGTGAAAATGGCAGTTTAAACAGATATGTGCAGCATCGAAAAAGAACTATTCAAATTGAGGAAGAAACTTTATCCATTTCAACAAGGTGGATTGAAATTGAATCTATTTCAACATTCACTCCACAACAGCCAAATTCTCCAGGTAATGAGAGAGAGGACTGTGGACAACCATCACGCTTACAACTTGCTTTCATTCAACCTCAAATACAGGTTCACCCTCCCTACAGCAGGTGCTTGATATGCACCCAGTGAAATAGGAACCCAGTGATGAACAGCAGGATCCAATCATATGCTTAGAGATTGTGTAATACTACATACGCACAAAGATGGCACATTATGACTTCAGATAGCCTGCACTCATTACTCATGTAAGTAATCCTTTGTCATATAATCTGAGTGGGTAGAGGAGAACTTCTCATGAGAAATTCTTGTTTCTCTGGGCTCTATATTGTAAGTTATCATAGACTGTGGTTTTTAGATATATTGTCTAAATATGCATCATGGAGGTGACTAATTTGTCTGCATGATTTGCTAAGCTGAGCTGTCAGCCGCCTTATCATTTTGGAATGTCAAAGTATGATATAAAACAAGAATGCTGTCAAACTTGAGCAGCTAGACTTGTACTGTATTGAACATTCAATACGTCAGTGGATGAATTGTCTGTCTGTTGACCTCTATTACAGTCAGTTTTCGGCTTTATTGATCTGAAAACTATGAAAATCCTTATCTGCTTTGGTCTGTTGCTGCAAGTGACTGAAAACTAGTATTGCACGTTCATGTTTTGTGCATAAGAACTGTATTGACTGAAATTTCTTCCCTTGACCTGAAATGACTGCTGGAGTTACAGATGAGTAGAAGATGATTCTGCTCCTTTCTACTGTCATAATCAGGCAAACTTTATCAAAGGCAGTTCGACTGTCAGTCTTCAGTAGAAGTATGATGTTGTAAACTGGTAATGATTGCTCTAGTCATTGACTAATTTTGACAGAGTACATCTTCTAACTCTGCAGCACCTTCGATTGCTAACAATATTTCTGATTGAATGAAGGCCGAATCTGCATTATTAGTAATAAAGTGAACAGAGAGAAACCTACATAGACTTCAGATCTGAAGTAGGTTTTAGTGAGCTGCTGATTAGGAAAGTAAGACTAAATTATAAACTGTTTAGAGTCATTCTATAAATCAGAATAATGATACTTCTGTATTCCCTGGACAGTGCCAAATTCACCTAGTTTTCGTAATAAAAGTGGTATTCAAGTACTTAATTTCTAGAGGATAGATTTGCCTCTCTAGATTTTCAGAAACTTGATCTTTTATATCTCATCTGTCTCTTAAGACAATGGCCATTGTGGTACGGTGGAATATGTGGAAATTTTTTGGTCAAAATTTATCTTCCTGATAGTTTTGTCCTACATTATGTTATCTTAAGGCTTATTCTGTGTGTTATGTAGTTATGTAGTTATGATACATGCTTGTGGACTGGAGCCATTATACAAGTACAGAGTAGAAGAACTATGATTCCTTTTGTACAATGCCCCAAAGCACATTTATCTCTTGTTTATACTGCCCCACAACTAGCTTTAGGGAAACAATCCTCTGTCAGTTCTTCATGTGTCTTCAGTACTTTTTTCCTTCTTTTGAGAGTATGGTATGTGATAGAACAAGAGTAATTCATGCTAGAATGTATTTAACTTATTGGCTGCAATATATTATTTGTGTATGTTTCAATTTTGTGACTGAAATAATAGTAGATCCTGCTTATTGGTGAAAGCACTAAGCCCTGATGTTGAATAAGTTCAATTAATTTTGTGGAGAGCAAGCCTTTGACTGTTAACTTAAACTAAACTCAGTTTTTTTCTCCATTCCCCTCTTAACAAAACAGGAATGTTGTTAATATTTCTGGAAAGTGTTTTGGACACTACAGATAGAAAACGCTGCATTAGAGCAAATAAGATATACAATAATGAATGCATGAAATGCAGATCTGAACTGAAATTCTTACAACCTCTATGCAGTGAATAGATCTGCAGCTGAAGAGATCTGAAGAAATCTTTTCCATTGTAGAATTAATTATATGATCATGCAAATGGCTGCAAAACATATGTCGGAAAAAGACTGACTTTCTTGGAATTTGAAAGTGAGGTAGAGTTTCTTATTGAAGTTTATCTGAGATTAATATTGACACAAAGGGTTGTCTTCCATTATTATCCTTATCAATGCAATAACTTTTTGATAGAGAAAATGTCATGAAATGAGAGGACATTTTTTCTGTCTTTACAAGAAGGAACAAATAAATTAGCCTACTACAATCCTTAGAAAGAAACAGAAAAAAATTGACCTATGTTTCATGGCAGACAGTAAGCTCTTAAGCTTTCTGAAATAAGCACAGTCCAGAAGGCTGTCCATCTCCATTTTCTGTTTCTGTCCAACGAGAAACAGGAAAAGTAAGTTTGCTTTTATGGTGTGGATCCTGCAGTTTTGGAACACCTTTGTATGCTCATTTGTTCTCTCTGAATCATTCTTGCAAACAGGTGGAGAGCGCTTTCTTTTCTTACAGTTTTTGGATTGAATTCAAGACTCCAGGAAGCTCGGGTCTCTTACGCTGGTGTACTTTTAAAGTAGTTCATCATAACTCAGTTGAGCTGTGCAGAAGTAAGTTTGCATGTGTGTTCCATGCTCTTTCAATGATATTCCAAACAACTTCTAGTACATTTCAAGACTCAAAGATTTAAAGCCATTTGAGATCACTATGGTCATTTTTGTTTAAGTCGACTACAGTCTCATAGACTTTTTAATCCTGTGTTTTTTCATGTAACTTACCAATTTATATTTGATTTAGCGCAAGTCATTTAGACAAACATACCTTCTTGGGTCACAGATTCCCAATGACAGTATTGTCTGCATCTGTTGATAAGCTGTTCTAGTTGTTACATACTCAACATTGTTAAATGACAGTCTTATTTTTCTAAGGGAAGAGTTGAGATGAGGAAGCATACATACATCAGCAGCTGAAGCATTGTCCAGCTGGCCACTAAGTCAGTTTGCCAAAAGATAGATGTTAAAATTTGGCTAAAATAGGTTTGACTGCCTTGTTTTACATGGAGAGTTTCATCTTCCAGGAGCTCAGCCCAGTTTTGCCCCATACCAAGCAAAAGTGACTCAGATAAAGACAAAATACTGCTTTTGGGTGAAAAAAGTGAGAAGCCATTCACTGTGTTAGTAATAATCTGGGTTGCATATAACCAGCAGCGTTTTGAACACATTGGAGCTGTACAATGGTCACTTCAGCATACTCTTTTAGACTTTGTGGTGTATTTCAACTTTGCTGTGACTATTGTGTATCAAAAGGCTTAAATAATTTTGTGTTTTGTCTTACAATTTGTATAACGCTTAGTAATTACTGAGCTATTTATGCTTGTTATGGCTTGAAGCTCCATCAAGCTAGGTCTCCATTTGAATCATCTTGTCATGGCTCACATGAATTCATTGTATTTACACTAATTAAGCTAGCTCATAAAATACAAGATTTTTTCCTACTGCAATCACTTTCCCCTCTAGTGGTTCCAAGATGAAGTTATAAATTTTACTAAGATTTCATAATGCAAATTTTGTACATTTTCTCTCATGAAACATTATAATAGCCTAGATTCTTAGGTAGGAGAAACGGGTTTCATTGTATCTGACCTATAAAATCTCCTGATAAATCAATTGAACTTTTTCCACTGCAGGATTCCTTTGCAGATATTCACAAAACTTACTATGTTATTCTCAAAGCCAAAAGCAAAACCTTTGCTTAGCTTTCCCTCAAGTCTACAGGAAGTAATGATTATCTCTGTGTCAGGTAATCCATTAAGTTCAGTAGTCCTGAGATACTATCCATCTTGATAAGAAATCTATTTTGACAATCCACTTTTGCACTAGAGAAGCCAGGGGAAAATTCCATGAGCTTGAAATATGAGTCTTTTTTAATTTCTAAACCGCAAGAGGTGGTTTGGTTGTTGGGTTTTTTTTGAGTGTGTGGTAAGTAAAAATAGATATGCACAGTTGGCTTCTAGCTTTATAAGTTTAAAAATCAAAGGCAATGAAGGAATGGTGATTTGTGCTGGTTCCCACCTTGGAAAATAAAGGGATAGGGTAGAAACACCTGAGAAACCTGGTCAGAGGCAGAATTGTGAATTAACAAGTAAATAAGTGGGTCTAAGGACACTTTTGCTGTGTAAAGAGCAATGACTGTTTCACACTGTACATTGTGCACTTCCAACATACAAGATACACAACAAGCCTACCAACTGTGTAGGGCAGTGTCTAGCAAAGTTCAGCATTTAATAGCACAGGATCGCTGGTTAAGTGCTAAGAAAGGGTGGAGGCCAGATCGATGGCTCTGATGATGATTTTAAGTGCCCACACTCTGGGTGCACAACTTCGATCACCTTTGCCATTCCCTGAAAATAAAGCACGTAAAACTCAGAGCCACATTTCATAGTGTGAAAACAGTATTTGTTGAAATACTGGAAGTTCGAAACAATGCTTTTATTTGGCAACCTTCTTGACATGTGCCTATTCAAACCAGGGAAGAAATCCTGTGATACACGCTATTAGAGAAACAGCTCCAGATAAAGATCTCCTCTGCATTGCTATTTCTCTTCATTCCAATAACCACAAAGAATAAAACTACCCTTGGTGGAAGTGCTGCCCCAGAATGTGCCCCTGCAGGCATGCAGAGAATTTTCTTCTGTCTCTCTTATGGGAATTTTGGGAGATAAAGGAGGAAAAGTGGAAGGAATAGTAGTTGTTAGTAGTATCTTGTAGCATGGTAACATTGTGCCTTAAGCTCTGGCCCCAATCACAAGAGAGATTTGCTTACAGCTTACTGTTTCTCCAAAGTATTGCAACACTGGTTAAGGTGAGCTAAAACAGCACCTTTTGAAAATGCAATTGAGAGGGGCTGAGCTGAATTGAAGGTGTTGTGAATAGTTTTCTTCCTTCATGTGTCACTACCATAACCTGCAAGTAACATCTGTGAGCTTAAAGAGGTTTACCCTTACAATTAATAATGTGTTTAGAGAGTTATGCAGCTATCCAGTTTACTGGCAATTGTTCCTCGTGTTCAAAACACTTTGAGTCTCATTAGAATAAAATCGACAGCTTTATTTGAGTATAGCCATAAGTCTGATGGTGATTCCTGATGCTCTGCTACTGCTAGCAGGAAATGTAATCATTGTAAGAAGAACTTCTAGTTACAGATTGAAGTCTGTTTTGAGAATTTTACTAATAATGATGAAGGTGCACTATAAATTCCTGCCAACTTGCATGCATAAGGTTGTGCAGCAGTGCTCTGGAAGCTTAAGAGTTTCAATCTTAATGGTAAACAGAGAATAACTGAATGGAAGTAATATGCTTCTTCTTTATTAACTTGCTAACTGGAAATTATAGCAGACTATATACCACTTTTCTGGATAGCTTTTGGCATCTAATTCCCTCTGCAATTTCTAAATTCCTTTTGACAACCCAAAATCAACTCCTCAAATAGTTTTTATGTTCTGGTCTTAATTTTAGGTATTTTTCCCTTTTATCTGGATAGTTTTGATGCCAATTCTTTTTTTCCGGAGAACTTGTTGCCAATCCAAGGTTGATATAATAAAGAACTGCCATTATCCAAATCAATGAAACATTGAACAGAACTGCATCCAGAACAGATATCAATTCACATGTTCGTACAAAGACCTAGAATGATTTCTGATATTAGTATAATATGTACTTATAATTCTCTATATTAGTTTAATAAATTTTTAATTTATAAATTTATCTGCTAAATATCTTAGCAGTTTCCCATTCTGTTAGTTATTAGTGCAAGACCTGTGCTGTTCGAATATGTCAGTATCTTCTACTGGAGTGAAGAGTGGATTCTTGTCATGACACTATTTTTAAACAAAATATTTAGCAAGTACACAGCCATAGAGGATGCACAGCACTGCCAAACAGTTGTTCTCGCTGGTGCCAAAACACTAAATGAACAAATTCAAGCCAAGCATCTGTGAAAACAAAGACTAACCTGTCTGAACCATTATCTAGGAAAACAAGAACAATAGCAAAGTATACCATTTATTGGCTGGTTTCCACCCAGAAATGTATGTTTAATACTAAGCTGTGCTGTGCAGACAGGTATCTGAAAGGAAATTTCCCATGTTCAGTAAGAAATAGTACAGAACTCCCACTTCATTTTATCTCAATAAATACCAGGCTTTCTCTTGATAGTAGCCATACAGCCCATAACCATCCAGGTCCTGAATTTGGAATTATTGTTCAGCCAAATTTCACATATGAAGCACTACAAGTTAAATCTCTTTGTTTCTGCAATGACTTCAGAAAACAAAATTGCAATTTTACCTAAAGGGGTCTCCTGGTCAATTTAAAGTAAACAGAAGAGCTATTTATTCCTGGTGGGTGTTGTGGAGCAACAAGGAGTTTAAATATACTGAGCTGAATATCACACTCAGCCAGCATGTATGCTAAGCATGCCAGTTTACATATGGCTTCTCAGGGTGTTATACAGCAACTTTTACACAATAGAAGAAATAAATGTTACTGTATCTGTCACATTTCCTTGGAAACAACCCCGGACATCAGCATGAGCTTCATTCTTGACTGACTAAACAGGGAGCAACACATCTCAAAGGGCATGTTCTGGTTGATAGCTATGGTGCAGCACCAGCAGGAAATTAACAGAGTGCTCAGAAATCTATCTTGCCTCTGCGCATGCCCCATGTTCTCTCCGTAATTACATTCCCTTGCAGATCAACAGATTTCAGTCACGAAACTTAACTCTATTTTGAACCAGAACATCATCATCAGGTTAAACTCCAGATTTTTAATTGTATTCTGCCTTTATCTGTAGTAAAATCTACGGTTGAAGTAACGAAATATATTGCCCCTATAATCCTTGTAATTAATCATATCAAATATATGTGTAATTATCCTGTGACTTCTGATTGTTTGCCTGGCTGTTTGAGAACATGACTACCTGCAGTGTGTGACTTCCTGTTGACAAGATTGCACATTTTCATTGCTTGGAAAAGTGGTACATTAAATTCGGAAATTATCCTGGTACTGTCCCAGTGAAATTCAGTCCAAATCAAACCTTGTTCCAAGTCCCATTTCCCACTTGTTTGGCAGAGATTTGGCTGATGAGTCCTATGTCTCCTAGCAGGGCTACAGCGAAGCAGAAAGACTCTCTACAACTGAGGAAAGGCAGAGTCTCTCTTTAGCTACTTTTCTGTGCTGGCAAGGAGTGAGGTAGGGATTCAAGGAGCAAAGCTCATGTGACAATAGAATGATAATGCTGAGGGAGTTGGAACTGGGCAGTTTGGATGAAACAGACTCCTTTTGTGACACAAAGGGAGGGGGGGGAAGGCCATTTTTCTAGTTAGTAGGGTCAAAAAATGAGGGAGGAAAGTTTTTACCCTTCTCATCATAATTGATTTAATTTTCAACAACCACTGGAAGAGAAAATTCTGCATTCACATTAACTTAATGGCTCAATGGCTCGGTTAGAGGTGCTTGTTCTGACAATTATTTATTTCAATGAACATCCTGCTGATCATTTATTTGTATCTGCCATGTTTGGAAGTTATAGAATATTTGTCTACTTTTATTAGTTTGAGTTTCCATATTTGTTCGAGGTGCCAGCTGGGAAACGGCTTCTGCTAAGTACAGAAAATAACACCTATCTTATCATGGAAAACATTTTAGGTTACATTTCTAACATGATTCTTACATTGGGAGAATCAGTAGAAGTGGTGCTTTCCACACTATAATGCCATCTTCGGTTTATATAAGAGAGTCATGTTTTGTGCTGCTTGAGAGGGGGAAAAAGGATTCATCAGTAAGATTCAACTTGAAAGAATCAGAGAAACCCAGCAGAAATTTTCAAGGCAAAAGGTGAATTGCCTGAAAGTGCTGCATCTCTCCACTCAATGAAGGACACAGATACTGGAGTACTTAGTGTTTGTGGCAAGGCACCTCAGGCTCTTGCTGCATGTAGCAATCAGTACTGCAAAAGACTAGGAGAGCTCTAGTCTCCCAAATGGTGAGGCAACAAGAAAGGCTGCCTGAAGGCACATCAGTCATGAAGATCTCTGGTCAAAGGAGAAGAAAAGCATCTTGGTCTCAAATAAGATAAAGGGAATACACAAAACCTTAGAGAAATGCTGTTTTCATATAAAAGCATAGAAACGCATGCATAGATATGCAAGTTTTCGTATGAATGGTGGGATAGAAGGAGGCTGTTTTGCAGAACTCTTAAGGTTTCTGCTTTCACCTGTTTGATTATTGACCCTTAACTAGCTGAAGCAAGGAAGGCAGTGACCTGGACCAGCTAACACTGGCTTTTTCTGCCAGCTCGGACCCTCCGGCTCCTTTGTGAAATTATTTCCTGTGACATTTGCTGATCTCATTTAATATCCCCTTTGATAAGCAGCCTTCCAGAAGTGTCTGACCACTGCACTAGCTCTGCAGCCAGTAAGGCAAGAAACAGTAACGTCTGAAAAGCTGTCATCTCTGAGACCATTGTTGAATTTTTACAGAGTGTGACTTAGAGGAAAGCCTGCTGATACTATGTAATATCATTTTAAATTGTGTAATAATGTAATACGTAAAAATAAGATAAAGAGGTTTATAACCTAGATAAGTCCTTTGGAAAAACTGAAAAAAAAACCTCTTCTGAAGAAAAAAAAAGTAAGTCAAACAAGGACTTGCAGTAAAGTTCAGTTAAACTTGCAAGTTCTACCTGGCAGAGTAATGACTGGACAGCTCAAATTTTTGATAAATGGGCATAAATCCACTGACTGATTTACAAGCACATAGAAGTAGGTTTGCATTTAGCCTACTCTGTAGAGGGGAATGATTATTCCCCTCTGTATATAGACAATGTATAGACCCCAACGTATAGACAATTTTTAAACCACTCAAAGAAGATATAATGCTTTAGAATGGATAGGAATTCTTTCCTTTACCCCAAATTAGGTAGATGTAAACACCTAGCTATAGAAGACATATATTTCTAATATGTGATCTCCCTAAATAGGGGATCACATTGATCATTTCAAAACAAAGATTGTGCTGCACTTCAGTCTCACACTTAAGCCCTCTATATTTTTAAGTTGAAGCAGGATTCTGGTAGGACATATTTTCTTCTCTGTCTATCCATGAAAATGAAATCTAAGCCAATGAGAATAGCATGTGTTATTCCTACACTCGTGACACTCCTGCAGTCTTTTAACACTATTCTGGTACAAATTGTCCCAAAAGACCTGAAAATTTGACATTAATTTAAATATTTACATCAAATGTCACAGAAAACCATTGTTTGGAAGCATCTGACTTGAAAATTTTTATTCTGTTACCAAAAATTAATGGAGGTAAATTCTTGGGTACTGCAAACCAGCCCTCTTCTACATACTTAAATCTAGCTCTGTTGATTTGATTATGAGTCTGGTCCATGATGTACTGTAAAAGAAGAGCACAGAGCCAGTAGACCTAACCTTTGAGAGAGATGCTAAACTAGGATTCTCTGCCCTCCACTGTGGTGATTCAGATGTACACCTGAACATTAACACTGAAACCATAATTTATGTCTTCCAAAAGCCTAAGAAAGTTTGGATCTGGATCACACTCTTTTCTCTTACCTCTGCTTACAGACTGGGCTTTGCATGTTCCACATTTGTGGCAGGCAAGGATCTGTTATTTTATAATACATGGCCCAGACCATGTGTCTAGTAAAAATGAAGTGTTGGGAGTTGAGGGAAGATAGTCCTGTACAGGAACAATGAATTGAGAACAAGAGAGAAGGAATTGGGTGATATACATCCAGTGTTGAGTAAGTTGCTGTAGAAGGTGGTATGAAGTTGTGAACATATAAAGTGAAGCTGAACTGCGGTCCTTATATATAAGATCTTCTTGTTATTAGGCCAAGCCTCTGTTCTGCTAGATATGTAAATACAGAGCAAAAAATTTCTCTCTGCCACAAAGGTCTTGCAACCAAAGAACAAAGCAACGGACAGAAAACCAGGCTGTGGATGGCACACAAGTAATAGTGGAAAAAAAAAATTGTGGAAAATGGTCTGAGTTAAAAACAAGTGCAAAAGCTAGAAAGTGTGGAACCAGGGTATAGTGCAACTGTTCTGTGGAATATGTACAGAGGATAACTCTTTGAGTAAATATTAGCAAAGAATTACTGCAGATATTTATCCGGGTCCAATGAAAGTGGACATATGTGTGAAATCAGCTGATAGTTTCAGCCACTACACACCTGTTGTCTAAGAGGCATTCCTTCGACTGGAAGGAGCAAGTACAAGACTGAAATGCCAAAACACCCTGCCACAGCCCATTCTGCCAGGCTCATGACATTGCATAAGACGTTCATAAAAGGAGAAACTCATGAAACTGCGTGCAAAATGAAAATACCCTGCAGGAAAAACATCTGCTCCCTCTGAACATTTACCTACAAGATGTTACAGTTAAGGCCAGGACCACGTCAAGGGGAGAAATGAGCAGCATTTAAATCTCTTTACCCTCCAGTTATTTGTGTTCAGTCAGTCACCCACAGCTAATGTTTTTCCTTTTTTTTCCTCTCTCTGTTCTGACAGATCTTAGCTAGACAAGACATGTAGCATTTGTAGAATCAGTCCTTCAGTGAATGAGTAGGTCCATGAGGACCTCCTTCAAGATGTATTCAATGTATCATGGTGCTGATGGAAGCGGCTCTCAACCAGTTCTCACACCGATAGCCGCTGTCTATTTTTGCTTCAACAACCATGTCAACAGAGAGCAACGTTCACAATGGATAATGGTCTTGGCAGTGATAATGGCATTCTTTTTTTAAAATCTTTTTTTCTTTTTGCAATAATGATCTTAAAAGAAGATTTGACAGTGTCACACAGATCACCAGTTCCCAATAAGTTTGCTGTGTCAACAGGAAAGATGGGGTTTGGAGCAGGAAACAATCTCAACATCAACACTTCTGGTCTTCTCAGTGCAGGCTGGGAGGTTGACCCCAGGCTTCCCAGAATTTCTGCTGCAGTGAGTTTGCAGAGGTCAGAGGAGCAGGGGGAGTGTTGGGCTCAGAGGAAGATAGCCAGGTGAGAGGGAAGAAGAAAGCAGTGACTGGGTTGGAAAGAGGAAGAAGGAGAAGAAAGTAGCAGCAATGAAAAAGGTCAGAAACTAGCAGCTTTTATACTGAGATAGGAAAAGTGATGTGCTTTAAGAAGATAATAGAAAAATTTCTGGGTTTTTTAAGTGTAGTGGGATTGACTGATAAGTCTTTAAACATTCAGTTAGGATGTCAGATGAAAATAAGGATTCAAAAGCTACAATGAAAATGAAATTGCTGTTTTTCCATGTCAAGTTGTTTGAAGAGTTGAGAACATTTGGCAAACAGGTGAAAATCTTTTGGAGAAGCTCTGAATAAGTTGCTGAAAAGCTCTTGGGTCTTGCTGGTTAGCAGTCTGAAACAGCAACTGGAACATAACAGAGTTCAGTTCAGATAAAAAGGAGAACAGTATCTGATTTTTTTTTATTATTATCATTTTAAAGGCCTGCAGGTTAAACTCTATAATGCTGAACACCACACACCTAGAGTGAAATTTAGTCCCTCCCTAGTCCAACTCACACTCTGACTAGATATGAACACTAAGAAACAGCAGTCATGTAGTATTTTCTTTGGCCTCTTTGTCTGTGGTGAAATTCAGGAGGGACTGAATTCAGGGTGGTTACTGCCACTATTTTTCATAATTTTCCAAATTTTTTCTCCTTACTTATGTCCTAGTCTATTTTTCCCATAC
>JAOXNO010000041.1:49893998-49956231 GCA_028565335.1 Limnodromus scolopaceus | reverse complement strand
CACACCTCCACACTCTTCCCTTTGACACACTAATGTGTCGAAGTAAAACTTGTATTCTCTATCTATCCAATAAAAATGTTAGCAGTATGTGGAAAAATAGAGAGGTACATTCCTTTAAAGAGAACATTAAAAAGATATAAAGAAAGTACACATATACAAAATCAATAAATGTTACAATAAAGGGCTTGAGACAGATATATGAATATCAGAAGAAAGCAAGCCAGAAGCTCATACAAAGACAAAGCGGCTTATAATGAAGAGAGGAAAAAATTAATTGGCATTAGCCTAGAAAATATCAAGTAGAAAGTTGCCTGGTTTAAAATAAATTAGAAAAACAAATTTATTTTTTTTAAAGGCAAAATATGAACATAGGACAGAAAAAGGGTAAAAGATGCAGAAATAAATTTTAATTTGAAATAAATTCCTTTGGGAACAAAAATAATGGTGATAGCTTGTAAAAGACATTATTTTCATATTAACAGGAAGCAGAGAAAAACTAAAGCCAAATATATAAAAATAATGTACAGGAGCAAAGATGGTAGTTATAATTATGGTTATTTTTATTTTGTAGACTTACACAATCGCCCATTTATCTACCTCTTTCACCTGATTATTTTTGAAGTGCCTAATCGTTTTTTTCATTTTAATTTTCAATTCTACCATAATATAGTACAGGCATGTGCAAGTGCTTCTCCAAATGCCCACTACTGGTAACTCTAATTGTAGTGCTGTGTAGCATTAAAAATGGACTCCACTACCCACTTGGAACTTACATGTCTCAACCTGCTGCTTATTCCATGTGTAGCATTTCAGTGTACCTGTAACTGCCAAATTCTTTGGCTTTACATGTGAGTTAGAGCAGGTGTTGTTCAAGGAAGTATTTAGACTGAGACCATCTCTGTAAGTCCCCTTTATAGGTTCAAAAGAATGAATATTCACAGCTAATACCAAATAGAGTTTTCCTCCCCATCAATGGAATATTCATTCTTGCTCTAGGATGTGAATTAAATACTTATTTCATTTGAAGTCAGGAAACGTCACCATTTACTGTCTGAAAAGGGAGGCGAATGCTGAAACAGCAACCTCAAATAAATGTAAACTCTCCCATCGACTGGAAGATCCTGGTTTAATGACTCAACACAATCTTTGCTTCCATGACAACTTAGTAAGGTAGGTGCTATAGGTTGTTTTGCAGATACAATAGAAAAATGTATAATCCTCTGTTCACCTCTGTGGCACTTCCCCCTTGAAGCTCTGCTCACTTTAAAGTAGGAATCACTGCTGTAAGAAAAACTGTAGTAGAAATCATGGTGGAAAATCACCTTTCCACCAGATATGTACTAAAGATGTGTAAGAGGGGTTGAATTAACTTTTTCAGTACTTTCTTCTCCCTGACCTTTTAGATGTTTATGAAAAGAGAATGGAAAAGACTAATTTCTCTTAAGTTTTTTAATTTCATTTGGAGTTGGTTTGTTTGTTGAGGTTTTTTTTAAAGTGAATTCACATTTACTCAAAAAACCATTTTTATCTTTAAAACTGACTCTGCTGAGAAATCTTTGGACTACGTTATTGTATGATATACCTAGAAAAGTAAATGAAATAGAATTTTTTTCCTGTTCTGTCATTTATTTTGTATCTTTTGATCTTGTCTCTGTCCCGGAGATGGTATTACTGTGAAAAGTCTGTGGTAAATCACCAGGGTGAGAAAGGAGCTTAGCCCTTAGAATTAAATGCAGTCAAATTTGTGTTACACCCTCTGTGATCCAATAACAACAAATTTAACATGCAAACCACCACAGAGACATTTACACGCAGGTAATCCTCTTGTTTGGAGACTTGAACAAATATTGACAGAAACACCATACCTGTGGGTAATGACCCACCACACTGATGACAGATCACAGCCCTAACTAGAGCTTGTGCATGAAAATACTGGATGCACAGGGCTTAGATCCATTTTTCCAGCAGTATAATGTATTTTCTTCTTTTGAGTTAAAATTGATCAAGCCAAAGGAGCAACAGTAAAATTCCTGGGTCAGGTTATAGAGGCTACTTCTGAATGCTGCTTAAATCTTGCTTGCTACAGAATGGTAACTTCAGGTGTAGCTGTACTACATCTTCCACTCAGATTTTAGGTGGGCTGGGGGTGCCTCTCTCCACTGTTAATATTAATTACTATTATTGCATTTTTGCTATATAGAGAAGTTTAAAAATGTAGCAGTAATGTTTTTGTGATGGCAATGGTCTGAAGATATTTGTAAGGTAAATTTTTGGGAAAACATGGAAAAAAAACAGACATAAGGATAAAAATTTTTAGGTTGGACAGCTCTCCTTCAGTTGGGAGCATTTTGGATACTTGCAGGTTCCTAAATTTCTTATAATATCTTCCTGCTTTCACTCTTACTTTTCATCCTGGATTTCCAGCCCTCCAAAAAAGAGATGTTAAGTCTGAGATGGACAAGTATCATTATAGTTCAACAGAGAAAAAGAAAGGGAAACTGATCCATTATTTTTAGAAGAGAAACTGACCTCCAACATGTTCACCAACTGCTCCTTCCTCGGTATATCTCACATGCCTGCTTGATGAGGAACAACAGGCTTCAGAGTATCTGGTTCTTGAAAGAGTATATTTTGTAGGTGTGATGCCAACGTGCAGCCATGTACTCAGCATACCAGACCTCAAAGCATGGGCCTTTCTGAGTCTCTTGCTGAGCATCTCTGAGTTGCTAGATTCCTATTAATACAAGGGCTGCTACTAGAAGAACTAATCAGGAACATAATGCCAGCATAATTTTGCTGATCAGATCTTTCTAGCAAGCAATCCACTCCAAAAAAGAAACATCTCTTCCTCCTCCATCCCCATACCCCGGCCAAAAAAGCCATCTTTCCATCTGCTTGCTTGGAAGGCTCATTTTTTGTCTGTAAAGAACCTTAATGTCAAAACCAGCAAGCAAAGACACTACAGGTTGATTCTCTCCTCAGTATATTTTTACTTTTTTTTTTAATTCAAATTTGGGGTGAACATTTCCTCCAAGTTCATTATGCCTTTTTTGTTTAATCTCTAATTATGTTTCATAGCTTGCTGAAGTGAAGCTAAAACATCACCTTTCATGATGACAGTGAATCAACTTTTCTACCTATTTGAGTGGATTTGAAGGCCTGTGTCCTCCTGGTGCCATTGGCTCAGGACTGCTAAAGGAAGTCTGTGAAGGAAAGTCTTCTCTTATCACTTAACATTTCTGACTTGCTAATCTGATTTCAAAGAAAAATTGCTTATAGGAGTTCCTGGTTCATATCCTCTTCCTTGCTAAAGTTGATGTCAAAGCACGTGCAACTATAACTGGATGAGCAAGTCAAGCTTGCTGAGTTCAGATCCAGATATGCTAACAATTTACTGATTTAGCAGCTCTTAGATGCTAATTCAGATGCCAACCTCTTCAAAGTTACTGAGTCAGACAATCTGACTTCTTCCTGTACTGGTGCCAAAAATCATGTCTGGGTGATGTTCCAACACAACAAATCTGTGTCAATGATTATGTTTATCTGATGCCCCTGGCTAGATGAACTGATAAAAAACCCAGCCTGCGTTTTCACCCCTCCAACCTCCCCCCCCTTTCCCATTGCTACTTACATGGTTTTATTACGCGCACTGTATGTCTCTTGCAGCATAGTCTGATCAAGCAAGTGACGTGATGAAAGAGAAATGCAACTCAGACTACCTTTTATGTGCCCATTCAGCCTCTTCCTGGTAGCAAGGTGGAAGTATTAGCACTAGTAATCTGTTCTCAGACACATCAGTGAAAATACCTGCTTGGGCAAATCCTGGAGGGGGTGGGGGGAAAGCTATATCGTATCTTTTACAAGATCAAGCGGTATAGTTAGAGAAGCTACAAGCCCACCACACATTGGATAGAATAGTTAGCCATTTCCAGATGTTTTCCTCATGCCCCAAATCAAGTTTCCACTTCAGTTTTTGTAAGTTCCTGACAACTTATAAAATGTATTACAGGAAATAGACATCTGTGGACACAAAAAGAAGATAAATTTTTTCATTAGTTTTCTATCTTTTTTTTTTTTTAACCAGCTATATAAAATCAGTTCCCTGAAGTATTGACTTGACTTGTTCAAGAAAGAGAGGTCTTGGGAAAGTCAATAATAGGACTCTTACTTATTCTTATTTAGTCCAAAGTAGCAAAAGCTCCACCTTCATGATGCCTTTAGTGACTCTATCCAAGCAGTAAGAATCTTTACATTCATAACCTTTGGGCATGCCCACTAACAGAAAACTCCCATCATTCAGGGATAGCAGAGAGGTGAAAATCTTTTGGGAGTCTACAGGATTCAATTCTGCATGGCTGGTGTCGGCACTCAGAGCCCATGGGGTCAGTGGGTCAGCTCATCTGCTCCCATGGCCATTGGCAAGCCATATTCCTTTATGGTAACGCTGACTATATATCAGTTCCCTGCAAAAAAAAAAAAAAAAATTGTTTCCCTGGAGATGGGCCACTTGCATCCTGTTGGCACAGTCCACATTCATGGTTGTTCCTATTTGGCTCCATTCCCCTGTGAAGACGAGGAGCAGCTGTGCAGGAAGTGATGCCCACACCACCTAATGTTTCTTCCTGTACAAACAACTGGTAAGTTAAACAGCCAGGTGAAGAAATGCACAGTAATGCTGGAATCAATTCTCCTCATGTGCATGACCACATGACACCAAATGAGGGCTGCCACAAATGGTGGGCAGGCTGGAGACATCCCGTAGCTGGGATCTGAGCTCCGCAGGTGCCAATATTGCAGACATTTGTGAATGACAACTTGACATATCCACCTCTTAGGCAGCAGCCCCACAGAGAAAAAAAAAAAAAAAAAAAAAGAGCAGGGGGGGAAGGCTGTTCTTGTCTGAAAATAGATTTAGTTCCAGTTTTCTACAAAAATGTAAAAAAATGACAGTTACTTTAATTCCATTGTAAAAAGCTTTTAATCATAGAATTGTTTAGGTTGGAAAAGACCACAAAGATCATTGAGTCCAACTGTAAACTCAACACTGCCAAGTCCACCACTAACCCATCTTCCTAAGGACTGCATATATACAGCTTTTAAATATCTCCAGGGATGGGGATTCAACTAGTTCCCTGGGCAGCCTGTTCCAGTGCTTAGCAACCCTTTCCGTGAAGAAATTTTTCCTAATATCCAGTCTAAACTTCCCCTGGTGCAACTTGAGGCCATCGCCTCTTGTCTTTTCACCTGTTACTTGGGAGAAGAGACTGACACCCACCTCACTACAACCTCATTTCAGGTAGTTGTAGAGAGTGATAATGTCTCCTCTCAGCCTCCTCTTCTCTGGACTAAACAACCCCAGTTCCTTCAGCCACTCCTCAAGACTTGTGCTCTAGACCCTTTGCCAGCTTTGTTGCTCTTTGGATACGCTCCAGCACCTCAATGTCTTTCTTGTAGTGAGATACCCAAAACTGAACACAGTATTCGAGATGTGGCCTCACCAGTGCTGAGTACAGAGGAATGATCACTTCCCTAGTCCTGCTGGCCATGCTATTTCTGATACAAGCCAGGATGCTGTTGGCCTTCTTGGCCACCTGGGCACACTGCTGGCTCATATTCACCTGGCTGTCGACCAACACTCCGAGGTAATCTTCTACCAAGCAGTTTTCCACCCACTCTTCCCCAAGCCTGTAGTGTTGCATGGGGTCGTGATCCAGGCGCAGGACCTGGCAACTGGCCTTGTTGAACCTCATTCAATTGGCCTTACCCCATCGATCCAGCCTGTCCAGATCCCTCTGTAGAGCCTTCCTACCCTCAAGCAGATCAACACTCCTGCCCAACTTGGTGTCATCTGCAAACTTACCAAGCGTGCACTCAATCCCCTCATCCAGATTGTTAATAAAGGTATCAAACAGAACTGACTCCAATACTGAGCCCCAGGGAACACCACTTGTGACTGCCAGCCACCTGAATTTAACTCCATTCTCCACAACTCTTTGGGACTGGGCATCCAGCCAGTTTTTCACTCAGTAAAGAGTATTCCCATCTAAGCCACAAGCAGCCAGATTCTCCAGGAGAATGCTATGGGAAATGGTGTCAAAAGCCTTAATAAAGTGCAGGTAACCAACATCCACAGCCTTTTCCTCATCCACTATGCAGGTCACCTTGTCATAGAAGGAGATTAGGTTAGTCAAGCAGGACCCGCCTTTCTTAAACCCATGCTGACTGGGCCTGATTGCCTGGCTGTCCTGTATGTGCTGTCTGATGGCGCTCGAGGTGATCTGCTCCATAATTTTCTCCAGCACCAAGGTGAGACTGACATGGCTGTAGTTCCTTGGATCCTCCTTCCTGCCCTTCTTGTAAGTGGGCATCACGTTTTCTAACCTCCAGTCAACTGGGACCTCCCTGTTTAGCCATGACTACTGATAAATGATGGAAAATACCTTGGTGAGCACTTCTGCCAGCTCCCTCATTACCTTTGGGTGAATCCCATCTGGCCCCATAGACTTATGTGCGCCAAAGTGGTGTAGTAGCTCACTAACCATTTCCCCTTGTATTGGGGGGGTTCATTCTACTCCCTGTTCCTGTCTTCGGGCTCAGGGGCCTGGCTTCCTGGAGAACAACTGGTCTCACTATTAAAGACTAGGACAAAGTAAGCGTTAAATACCTCACCCTTTTCCTCATCCTTTTTCACTACTCCTGTGCCTTTTGGATTTCCTTCTTGAACAATGTCCATCCTTCTTGGACTCTTTTGCCCTTCAAGACTGCCTCCCAAGGGACTCTGTCAACCAGTCTCTTAAACAGGCCAATATCTGTCCTCTGGAAGTCCTTGGTAGCAGTTCTGCTGACACTGCTCACCCTCCCGCTCCCCTCCTCTCACTCCCACCCTTTGCCCCCTCTTAACTTCCCCAAGAATGAAAAACTCTATCATTTTGTGGTCGCTATTCCCAAGAACAGCTTCCAAACAACACATCCCACAACAAAGTCCTTCTCTGTTCACAAACAACAGGCCCAGCAGGACATCTTCCCTAGTTGGCTCCCTCTTGCCTGTGTCAGGAAATTATCTTCCACACACTCCAGGAACGTCCTGTTTCTGTTCTGCTGTATTGTATTTCCAGCAGACATCTGGTAAGTTGAAGTCCCCCATGAGAACAAGTGGTAACAATTGTGAGATTTCTCCCATCTGCTTATAGAATATTTTGTCTGCCTCTTTCTCCTGGTTAGGTGGTCTATAACAGAATCCCACCATGATATCTGCCTTGTTGGCCTTGCCCCTGATTCTTATCCATAAACACTCAACTCTGTCATCATCGTCATCATCTAGACAATCAAACACTCCCTAACAGACAGGGCTACCCCACCACCTCTCCTTCTTTGCCTATCCCTTCTGAGCAGCCTGTAGTGATCAATAGCTGCACTCAAGTTGTGGGATTCGTCCCACCAAGTTTCAGTAATGACAACTAGGTTGCAGCTTTCTAGCAGCACAATGGCGTCCAATGTCTCCCATTTGTTGCCCTTTTCCACTGATTAGTCTGAAATTAATTATATGTGCGGTTGTTTCTTTATTGATTTTTCCATTTGCCACTTATCAGAACTTTCAAAAGGAAAGTGAAACTCATGCTGTGCCACATCACTGACCAGAAAAGTATCAGGATATAAACCGAAAAGTAGAAACAAAAATAGGAAAGTAAAAGAATCTCTGTCTTCTAATTATTTTTATCCTACAGAGATAATGGCTTGGAGATGTGGAAAGGAAGAGAAAGAATTCAAAGGAGGAAGCAAAAATCTGATCACCTGAAACACTCAAAAGAATATTTTCTAAGTATGTTTGAAGGAATGAAAGTATGTTGGACTACTGTGTAAAACAATTTCAGACATCTTACTTTTGATAGGCTTGTATGTGCATGTGTGTGTGTGTGCATATTTAAAGCTGTAGAGATTAATATATAATGACATTAAGAATTTGCCTCTAGAGAATCAAAAACTAATATAAGATGCCAAGCTTTAGCTGTGTGATTATTATAGAAGAGAGTGAAATTATTTTGTAGACATAAACACCATACTATGCCTTCACAGCCAAAGATATCATCCAAAAAAATTCTGACTGCCAAGGCTAGTTTCCGCTGTGGAGTAGACTGACCACATTCGTATTGGGAAGCTGTTGACCTGGATTTACTCTGGGTGCTATATGGAGCACTAAACACAATTATTCTGTGTTTGGTTTAGGCCTTTTTTAGTCTAAAATGCACAAATCAATGAGAGGGGAGAGGGTTTCTTAAAGCATGATGCCAAACACTTGAGTTATGAACCTTGGGCATGGGACTAGGACATTTGATGACTTAAGACCTGGTTGAATAATGCTAAAGGACTATGTGTGTCAAAGGGAGTCCTACCATGGGCTTCTCCATTCTGCCTCAGGAGGGAAGTTCCTAGACGGAGGTATCCCTCAACTCCAGGTTTCATGATGGGTGGAGTTAGTCTGTTTCCGAAAGGAGCCTGGGAGTAAGCTGGCATATATGCATCATGAGTGAGCAATTGAAACCAGGATTTAGGAATGAATATGAGGGTGTAGAAACTCAGTTAGACTTCTTGTAAGGGAGGAACTAATGTCTGACTTCCCAGGTTCGTGGCCCCAGGGACATGGAGTAATTAGACTTGCCAATACATATTTTCAACATTTTTTTTTCCGTTCTGTGTTGAATTTTTTGGCAGACTGCCCACCTGCCAACTTTGTTGGCCTGTAGAGTCATATTTTTCTTTAGGCTGAACTGTAGTTAAGGGCTTTTCAAATCCATGGGTAGATTTTTTCCAGGTGACAAACACACTGAACCATTAAATGCAGTCTTGTGTATTGTAGTACCTGTTGCCTGGAAATCTCCATTTCTTTTTGGTCAAACTATGAGCCAATATTTGAAGTAATGTGAAAATATGATTCTATAGATTCTTACAACAGCTTGCTGCTCTGAATCACAGTTAGTAAAGAAACATACACTGCTTTACTCAAAAAAGGTTGGGTAGTTTTCATAATTTTACATGATTTTTCATCATTTTTCATCATTTTTCATTCACACAAGATGTGAAGTAGCAAATACGGAGATATTTTGTAAGATTCAGTTTGCTTTACAGTGCACATACCTGTAGTTTTTTCTAGTGGCTGCAGATGTGGAAAAACATACTAACTCACTAACACAACAGTTTTCAAATGAGCAGTTGTCATTCCCAGTTATTAACAACAACTTTATTTTTCTTCTTTAGTCTCTTAGCTTGAGTTCTTTTCTTTATCTTACTTGCCAGCTGACCTGAAATCAAGAGGAAATTATTTTTCTTTAATGAGAATGTTCATTTTACTACTTCATGTTAATTTCAATCTTGAGGTGCTTGCAATGTTCATGACTGACAGTGGATTTCAGTCTTTATTTTAGTGATGAGAAAAGTCCATAGTCAGATCCAGCACCCAATTTACCCAAGATGATATATATCAACATTAAAGGGATTAAAGACCTCACTGAAATGTGGATAGGTTTCTAAAAGCTGAAGCTATTGCATTTTGGTGAAATATTGCTTGGATTGATATTTAAAAAAACATTGCATTTCACATAGAGATGGGAATCCTGTCTTTGTTTTATATGACCAGCTTTTCTGATGATACAGTAGATCATTATGGTTTCAAGAACAAACAAATTGCCTTATCACCACATCAGAAGGTGTTGTCACAGAGTGGTTACGTGGAGTTCATGAGATCTTTTACCATAAAGAAGAGAATAAACACAGACAGGGGAAAAATAACAAGCTAGGGAAAAATAGTTATAGATCCATAAAATGTGACTTCCTTCTTCTTAAAATACACTTACAAGAGGCAGTCTAAAAGAAAACATTGCATTTTATTCACCAGCGCAGAGAATTTAAAGCACTAGAGGCCAGCTGAAGGTTCCCTCATTTGGAAAATGTCTGGAGTGTAGAAAAGGCAGATCTAAAAGTAAGGTAGAATTCAGAAAGACATTAATTGCCCAGTTATATGGACAACAAATGTGTCTTCAGGTCTGTTAGGTAAGCTATATGCATAATATTTCAGCACATCTGTTAATTATTAATTGACAGGAATTAGATAGAAACTTAGACCGTGGTTGAGCTATTTTTTGCTTGGCTGATGTGAGATTTTTTGCACCAGGGTGTTGAATTTGTGAGACTCTATAGCTAACCTAGCAGTGTTAGCTCTACTAACTAGTTAGTAACTCTAACTAGTTAGTTAACTAGTTAGCTCATCTGTACTACCTAACAGTGTAAATTTTAATATACGCCAAAGAATGGAAAAGATACTTCAATTTTGTTTATTTCCTGTAATATTAAAATGCAAAAAAGCAGGCTTCAAGAATGAAACACTGTATATTCTTAGATTCTTGGTGTAAGAGAAGGAAAAAGGTATTGCTTGTCAGTTTTCTTTCCATGAATGATTGTTTATCATTTAATTTTGCAAGCCTGTTTATGTAGATATAATTTATTTACATTTTCATGGGATAATTACAATCGACCATGGGTACTATGGCATTTCTATCAGGGCCTATAGAAGTAGTTTCCCAGAATGTACAGGTCAACAAGTATGAGCCGTTGACATAGCCTGCCCAAGTCAAAGTGGATTTCAAAGCCCATGGAAACTCACTGTGATTGCACACCTAATATCTCCCAGTGAGGTAGAATACCAAGGGCAGGATTTCTCCTCTTGCTGCGGCCTCTAGTGCAGCAAGTATAGTTCCATAAAAGTATAAATATTCAGCAACAATAATTTATATTTGGCATGTATCTTAGCAAGCATGCAGGAAGGACATTATATGTTACTATTCTGAAAAAAAGGTGGTGCCTGTTTCATTCTTCAATAATGCTCCCTTTTAATCCTTGACAAATGCATAAAAAAACCATCTCTCTTGATGTATCTGTTTAATGACTCTGTATCTATGACTACCAATAACTTAGGCTTGGAATTTTAGGCTGTTATTGTCTATACAGCTTGAAAACAGTAGCTGGAATTTTCCATGAGCCCTGTTGACAATGGGTCAGATGAGATAGGTCTTGGATGGATGATGCTTCATTTTTACAGTTATAGATAATTCATCGCATCTTATTTTTCCTTTACATTTTTGTGCATTCTTGTGCCTGCTCTCATTTCCAAATAGGCCTGAAAATGGAACATGTTATCACTCAAGAAAACTACTTGATATATTTAGCAAGGAGTTTTTACTTAAGAATATGAACAAATGTTTCCTCGCTCAGTACTTTGTTACCTTTTTGCATCTAGGAGCACCGGGGAATCCCAGGCACAGCCTGGTTTTGGACATCCTTCTTTAGACCCCAGAGGTAGGATTTAGTTGTCTAAATATAGGGCCAATGAAAAAGCCTTGTGGCCCTTTAAATGACCTAGGCTACCTGAGAGGCATGAACAGGGAATTTGTGCCCTTATACCTCTGCAACGACTGGTGATACCATATACTTGAGAAGGGCACCGGGTGCCTGTGTTCGTGTAACTCTATCCCACCTCTTCCACTGCTAGGGGAGAATAGCAGGATGCTAAGTTTGATGTTATAAATATTCCTCTGGAGGAGCTTGATTCCCTCCATTGATTTTAGAGGGACTGTGGTCTTCCACTTCAGGTGTCTGACTTGCAACCATGAAGTTGAGTTTTGTGACTATTCACTGCTGCTGCAGCGTTTGCTGGTTGGGAGAAGGCAGCAAACCTAGAACCTCGTGATGGCTACTGCTGTGCAACCAAGCCAGCTACACCATTGCCATAGCATTCAGCAATGGCTCACTTTGTCCCATTGATGGTGAGGGAAGAATTCAAGACTGTGGAATGAGGAGGTGAAAGAGAGATTGAATGGGTTATTTGCTCTTGTCTTACCTTGGTATCACCTGTATTATTTACCAGGTTGTAGGACTTCCAGTCAGGCAATGAGCTCAAAATCTGCCTGAAGTTCTCCAAAAACACACCTATTGCTTCCCTGCTGGTGTAAAGATGCTATCATAAATATCTATGTGTTGAGTACCTCTCTCAGTGTATTCTTCTGCATACAGCTTAAGCAACGTACCTAAAAAGCTGAGCTGCATTCACCTCCTTGGAAACCTGGAAGTTAGGTCATTCTACATGACCATATAAAGAGCTGCCTTTCTGGAATGTTGTTAGCAATGTTGTGGTTTGATGGCAGTTCTCCTAATAGGAAGCCACTGACGTACAGCGTAGGTTGAATCATACCATGTAGCAGTCAGGAGATGGTAAACAGCAGTCAATGGAGCTAAGGCTCAGAGTTGCCTCAGTGTTGGTAGAAGTAAGACTTTACATTTCAGTATTAACTCTCTAAGTCATTCAGTACCTGTACTTCATTATCAGTATAAACCTGTGTAACCTGAGACTATCCAACTGTCTTTTGGACAATATACTCTTATTTATTATCTCATATACACCAACTAAGTGAAATAATCCTCTTTAAAAATTATTACTACACTGGTCTCTAGTATGACACAGTTACTCACTGATAAAATGAACTCCAATGCATATGTCATGAAACAGGGAACTGATTTCCAGCTTTGCTGGAGTGCCTTTGTAAGCAGAGGGGAGCTTTCAAATCTAAGAAGTAACATTCAAATTCAACTTCTGGATTCTTATCTGAATGATCTCTATTTTTATTGTACACAATCTTCTAATCAATAATGTCAATGCTAACTTAAGCAGTGCTCTACTACCTGGTCTGTTGAGGGCAGTATGCGCAGAATGGGTCTAATGGCAATAAGGTGATAGTTGGGATTCATTACTGTCTAGGAGGGTAGAAATTTGTTCAGTATAACCTTAAGCTGTTCAAAGCCAGTGGTGGAGAGAAGCTCTTTGCCTAGGGTTTGTGATTCTCCTAAGACAATTCAGTTTCTCTGGTAATACAGTTAGGGATCTGAGGCAGCTGTGTTAACACTGAAGGCTTCTTTTGCAGTGTTTTGGCTTTAGGAGATTGTGGGATGGTCTTTTGTAGCTTTTCACCTTACTTGAAGCTGAAGCTCCAGGTCATTTTGTAGGGGAAGGTTTTTTCCTTGCAAATGAACATAATTCATTTAATCTTTAGAGCTTATTAATTTCCTGTGTCAGCTGATACCTTCAGTTCTCCTGGTCATTCTTGTTGCATTGCTGCTTGGAGGCATTTCCCTGCTGCTGTTGCTTTTTAACAGAACAGTTATTTATCCATTGAACATAAAGTTTAACAACATTTCTGGCATAAGACAAAACATTACCCTTGATGTGGTTGACCAGACTATTGCATTAAGTAACTAAGTGGGAAGAAAGGTAGGAGAAGTCATAGTCGCAGTGTGCTCATCAAACCAGCCCCTGATGATGTTTGGAATGAACAGTGAACCTCTATATTTTAGAGGTGCTGTACAATGAAACCCAGCACACTGTAACAACAAGCTGCACACTTCTGCCCTGTGTGTGTTTGGCAGGTTGAAATTAATTCCTGAAAGATGGGTATCTAATTATCAGCACCAATGAATTAGACACTGATAAGTTGGACCTAATGATTCTTATGGGTCCCTTCCAACTTGACATATTCTCTGATAAGAAAAATCCCCTTTCTTTCTGCCTTTTATATTTGCATAATTCTATGTTTAAAAACATTATTAAGGGTTTGAAAGTGAAATAAAACATTTCTAATATGTACACAAGACGTTGTAACCAACTTAAAAATTTTTGGTTTGGTTAAAAAAATAATTTCAGAAAGAAAATTATTTGCATGCTGATCTTGTGACTGGCTGTTGTAACACAATGCATTGTTTTCTCTGATTTAAAACGTTAGCAGCTAGATGAAGGCACTAGTATGGAAGTATTCTTTTATAAGTGGGCTTTACTAGGATCTTCCTGATGTGTTCAGAGAATGCATTCAGCTTTGCTAAATCAAAATCTCAGCTATATGGCAATTGAAAATCAGTGGAACTGCAGTTGTTTATGAGAAATTAGGTCCTGGGTTCAAAACGTCACAAAGCATTGCAAGGGCAACAATATCAAATCATGATTAGCAAAATTACTCTGAGCAGTAGACATAGCTTAAAATGAGGTTAAAACAGCTTTTTCTGAAGGTTGAAGAAGGCCACAATACTAACTGGTTGCCTTTAAGTAAACAGCACCTACAATACCTACAATATCTTTAGCCTCTATAATGCATAGCATTGCCTTTGTGCTAGATATCCTATTGACTCTGTGTGACTCAGATTTTATGACCTCACCAATGAGATAACACCCTCATTCGATAAAAGGCTATATCAATTAAGAAAAGCCCTGCTGCCTGATAACCTGATTAAGAGCTGAGTACCCAGGGTGGTGTCGTGAGACATTTAATTTCTAATCACTTCTGGCTTCTTGTTGAGCAGCTTTATGGAATTATCCAGCCTTTGGCAAACTTTGGTATGATGCTTATTGCACCTAAAGATAAATTATTCTTTATTTGTTCAATTTGCTGCAAGGCGGGGCCCATCTGCTTGTAGGGATCAGTTTTCTAAAGACTTGGTATCAGAAGGTTCATTTTCCATTTGAGTATCCTTAGGGCTTTTAGATTTTTGCCACCCTCAGAACTCAAAAAAAGGAAAAGAAAAAGTCAAAGTAATGTAGAAACTTGAGTTTTAGGATCACAGATGGTGGTTTATAAGGTTCTGGTTTATAAGTTCTCCGACCAGAAATGTCAGAGATTCATATAAAATTTGAGGAAAAATTCCCAAATCCAGAAATGGAAGCAAGCTTTTCTTTGTTTACGTAATCCAGTAAGTGTAGATCATAAAATATGATCATTATTCCCATAACGTGGCCAAGCCCTTCCTTCTGTGAAACTGTAGTCATACATCACTATCGCAAAGTAATGGAAAATTTGATACGTATTGTACAACATACTGTTAGGGCTAACGTTCCCTTTTCCAAGGGTGGAAACATCTATGGGAAAAATGCCATGAAGTTTACTTCATAGTTTGGTTCTCCTTTTGTTGCTCCCCTTTGGATGTCTAATCCTAGGATCAGTGTTGAACTTCTACTAACACAGCCCTTAACAAAGCACCTGTGTAGGAAGGAGATGTGTCCCTTTTTTCTGTTTTGGTTTAAAAAAGAAAGACTGCTGATAGCACTGATGTAGATAGCAGTGAGGTTTTGCTCCTTGGTAACAAGCAGTGTTTTGTAGAGGCAGCAGGATCTCCAAGTGGTTCTGAAGGCCATTGGTAGAGCACTGGGGCTCAGGTTAAGCCTGCTTCCACCCTGCCTAACAACAGGCAGCCAAACCAGAAAACAGAGTGGTTTTTTTCCCCCCCTTCTCCCTAAGATTCAAGCCCATCTGTTTAAAACCTTCCTGTTACTGAGCTGGATTTTGCTGTAAGAACGAGTACAGTTTTACTTCATGAGCTGAGACTCACTTTAGGGAGTGTTTCATCTGATAGCAACCTTTCACAACTATTTTAGAAGCTACTAAACAACATCCCCTCTCTTAAGGAAAGACTGTTGGATCAAAATTTAGTCCTCCCAGGACCTCTGTATTCAATCCAAATTCTGTGTCTATTCTTAGGTTAAGTGTGAATTGTTGTTTATAGACAAGTAGCAGTTATAACAACACATATACAATATTATATGCAATTATACGATAATTAAATATTCTTTGTTCATACATCAATCATGCCTCAGTAGAATGTTTGAACAGCACATGATTTTACAATAGTCTTCAGAATAATTTATGTGAGAGCCTGAAGGCATAAAAGCTGATAGTGCCAGCAGGCCATGAAGGAAAACAGTGCCTAGAAAAAGCACTTGCAGTGTGTGGAGAGCATGATGTCAGTTACAAACTACAGTCTAGGTAGACCAGGCTGGAATGGGATCAAAACAGCCACTTGCCATTGTTCCAGAAGTGCAGACCAAGGGAACATCTCTGGGATCTCCAGAAGTGGAACTTACACCACAAATGTAGACATTATGGTGCAACAAATATTCTACTGAAAACTTAAGTACCTAAGAAGTGTGAATAACTGGATGAATAGCAGAAGATACTTACTTATTGTGGCTGTTTGCCGAACTTGCTCCAATAGCTCCATAACTCTCTAGTGTCGAGGAGCCCAGAACTGCACACAGCACTCTGGATGTGCCTCACCAGTGCTGAGTAAAGGGGAAGGATACCTCTCCCTCTCAACCAGCTGGAAACACTCTCCCTGATGGAGCACAGGAGGCTGGGAAGACATAAATTCTTCTGGCAGAACATGGATAGGTGGGACAATGTACAATAAAACTTTCTGAGACAGTGGGCAAGTGCAGTTGAAAGATAGTGAGATAGCTCACATTGCCCCTTCTGGAAGAGACTACCAAGCACTACTGGGCAGCAGCACAATAGACACAGGATTCAGATTCAGGACATCAATATAAAAGCTGAGGCATGAACACCATAATGATGGTTGTGCCCAGAATTGTATGAGGATGCAAGGACACAGGGCAAGGAGACGGTCTGGTGAAGGTAGGACCAGGCACCTTTGAGATTATACTAATCATATCACATCCTTTCATATCATATCTAATAGATACATGTAAATGTATACACATCTGTACAAGAAAGGCATGGAGGAATGTACTGTCAAATCTGTAAAGAAGAGAAAGACTTCCTGATTAACATGGTCACACTGGTAAATTTATAGTCTGGCAGCCATGAGAAATCCTTCAGGTACACCACGGGTCTGCATGGATGCCAAACTGCTAAATAGTGTGTTGAAAAGCAGTCACTAGCCACTACTTGTAAAAGATGTACTATCTGATTTATCTTTGGCAAAATGTCCAGAGAGGCTGGTGGCACATTAACTTAGATGAGCCATGCATGGCATACCTTTCACTTATTATCAGCTGTGAGTGGGAAACTGATCCTGGAGACATTCCAGTATAAACTGAACTAGAAATACTGCAGACATAAAGAATTTCTGTTTTGCAAGAAGTAAATATCAGGGAAGAGTCAGGGTAGGACCTTGTTATCAAACAAATGAGGGCCAATATACATTTATAGCAAAAGCAGCAAATGGAAATCATAGTGAACTGAGACCATATTTACTGGCTTTGGAATTAAGCAGTAAGGAAATGCATACCATACAGTGGGAGTCAAGAAGTTGTGAAGATCTTTTTTTTCTCCTGCAAATGTTTTACTTTTTTTTTTTGCCTCCTCTGGAGTAACATGCCAGTTATGAAAATTTTTGACCCTATGAACATTCAAAAATTGATTGTGTTTTCTGGCCTTGCTAAACACAAGCGAACCTTTGTCTGCAGAAATAGTATTTTCCAGAAGCAGCAGTGAGTATGCACAGACATGTGCTCTGCTTTACATGCCAAAGACTTGTGAATGTGTCCAGAAAAGAGCAGTATTACTGGTAGTCAAATCACTCCAAGTTAATAGCAAAAAATCCCTGTTTTAAATAAAGGCTTCTTATTTATGCAACATGTGTTATAGTATAATAATATGTTCCCTGATTTAAACATCTGCATGTTCTCCACAACATTTTCTGGACCTTTGGCCAATTTCAATCAAATTTGGCAGATGGCTAGATGTCTCAAGTTTCCATAAGGCTAGAAAGATTAGTTAACCAAGTGAAAGAGAAAATTTATTATGCTATCTCTGTTAAAGACCTTCCACTGCAGAAGAAGCTTCAATATTAATTTACCCTTTATTGCACAGGGAATCAACATGAGAGCTTATTATCAAAATGCTTATACATTGGAAAGAAGGCTTCATAGCCACACACCTTAAAAAAACTCTGACTTGATGGGTGGATTTTGTGATGTCTACTAAGAAGTATATACTGACTGAAAGCTGGCACATTTGTTACATTCTTAACTTGGACGAATAATGTTGGTGTTCAATTAAAATTCCAATTAGTGTAGCTCAATTAAAGTTTCAGCGGACCAAGAAGACAGAACCCTCTAGGAAACCAGAATTCATTAGGTGCAATGTTTGTGGAACTACTGCTCAGGAGATCTTTTGCCCTGGGGCTGAATGAATCCACTGTGGTCATCCCTTACTGTGTGCTGCTGTTCTGAGAGGAATGAAAGGGCTCCCCTTTTACCTGTAAAAAAAAGATGTAATTTTTTATGCAATCACTTTCCCACTGTTGTGAGTCATGAAGGCACTTTCAGCTCTCCTGTCCTTTCTTCACTGTTCTTCCCTCTCTCCAAGACTGTGAGCATCCCTGTTGCCCAAACTAGCTATTGTGTTCTGTTTTACCGTTTGTATGCGCCAGGATAATGTTCTTGCTTGCCTGTGACTTTGAGAGCTTCACTCTGCTTTCAGATATTTGTTCCTGGTACTTTTGTTGAACTGCTATTCCCCCTTTATATGTTCAGTCTGAATTTCAAATTTTTCTCATTTGGCAAACTCTTGTTAATTCTTAATCTTAATTTCAAAATTGTTTCTTCAGTATTCAGTAAGCTCTTCTGCAGTTTTTTCTTTAAGTCACAAGGTTAAAACCAGTGTGTTTAGGAGATTATCATGAGGATACAAAACTTGAAGAATCTTGGGAAAAAAAATACAGTTTCAGAGCCAGCTTCCTCCAGTTGCATTCATGAACAGGGTTAAAACCCACAGAGTGCATCAGAATTTGTCACTATCAGAAATCAAGCTGCTTTCTCATTGTCCTGCTTTCCACTGTCACTCATCAATTATAGCTTTGGAAAAAAGTGCTCCTGAAATATCTTCTTTCATCTTTATAGAGTCTTACCACTCCATTTCCACAGTGGGGTTACTTTCATTTGTTTCTATTTTTCCCTGCAAACTGGAGTCTCCCTTCCCTGCTGACGTTAGCCATAGTCATCTGCTGGATAGTATTTTGGCTTTGTCACATGCTCAAAGCTCAATTCTAGAGATGACTTCCTGCTAGTCTTTAGCCTTGTACAAGAAATAGCCACCCTTTACAGGCTACTACCTGAAAGTTAAGTCATATTTACCAACATTTTCAGGAAACATGGACTTCTCTGTATTCCCCATAGTGCACAGGGAATGACTTTACATTCTGTTAGGAACTTAAGTTTGAATGCAAATGCATGTAGGTGAAGAGGTACTATTTCTTTACTCAAATGCTTGATGGTGAGCGGGCAGGATGCAGGCATTTCTGTCAGTGTATCAGGCGGAAAAGCCAGCAAACAGACACACCTTCTCAAATGCACGTATAGCTCCTGGAGAAATTGGGAAAGTAGGCTGGGGAATTTTAGCTCTCCATGTGACAGTATTTTCATTTGTGTTGTTCCTGGTATGACATCTACTTCCCCTTTCCTCCTCTCTCCTTAATCCACATGCAAAGGTGAAAGAAAATCTATTCATGAATGATTTATCAAAGTGCTATGTGAGTGTTAGTCCTTCTGGTAGATTTGTCAAGTTATGTGACATACTGTATTGCACCACATGAATTACTGATCTTTGTCATGCTCCTGGGGGTGGGGGTGGGGAGAAGCTCTTGAGTTGTGTTACCAGCAGTGTAAGTTTTACTGTAAACTGTGTATGACATGGGGATTCAGATTCTCTTCCTGGTTCTGCAAAATTAAGCACTTGTAAGGGCCACCTCAGAAAGTCCTTCAGCAGCTGAGAAGGAAGTCTCTGGTTGTGTTTCAGTCACAACAGAAAGGTTTTCTGGAAAATAAAATACAGGAAATAATCCAATTTATTTGTTTTCATTTGCCTGAGGGATTATTTTAACTCCACAGCTTCAGCATGGGTAATGTTCAGCTCCTTCCTTCAGTTCACTTGTCTACCTCCGGTTAACTTATTAAAGATCTGGTGATCATGATTTTCTTTTTAAAGCAGAAGTCCCTTGGCATTAGCAGGGTAGAGGAGCATACGATTTGACAGCCTGTGATGTTGGAAGGTGGGAAGGGGCAAAGGGGAGTGAACAAGAGTTGTTGGTCTGTCTGCTTTCAGAGAAAACAAGCAAGGAGCAAAGCATAGAGGTGAACACATAACTGAGGACAGATGGGACAAATTCAGAGGCAGCTCAAAAACTAAGAAAGCTTTTTCAAAACTTACTTGAATTGAAAGAAGAGACCAAAATATGTAGTAAATGGATTGTGTGTTTCACTTTCCCAGAGTAGCTTCAAAATTCTGAAGTTTGCTGTTTCATAGAGTGAAACAGAGTTCCTTCTGCATACTTGGCTTGGATAACTCTTCTGGGTCACTCATATTAAAAGAAAACAGTAAGTTTTTTTAAAAATGATTGCATGGCTTTTGGAGGAAAAACAGCCTGCAAGAGCTGGACTTAGAATTGGTTAAGTTCCCTTCCATCTTCCCTATTTTTGTTTTGTGTGTTTGTTTGTTTGTTTCTGTAAGTGATGACATTTGTGAGGAAGATATTTTCAAAAATCTGTTTGAGAAAGGTAAGCAAAAGAGTTAGAAGTCTGGTCTTCCAAAAAAGAACTTCTGCTTATCAAAAAATTAGGAAACATAATAGTTAAATGAGTTTCATTTTCATACACTGGTTTGGGTTGGAAGGGACCTTAAAAATCATCTAGTTCCAATCCCCCTGCCATGATCAGGGACACCTTCCACTAGACCAGGTTGCGCAAAGCCCCATCCAGCCTGGTCTTGAATACTTCCAGGCAAGGGGCATCCACAACTTAATCTAAAACAGGGCAACCTGTTCCAGTGTCTCACCACCCCCACAGCAAAGAATTTCTTCCTAATATCTGATCTAAACCTACCTTCTTTCAGTTTAAAATCATTGCTGCTCATCCTATTGCTACACTCCCTCATAGAGTCCCTCCCCATCTTTCCTTTATTTTGATATAGAATAATATCCTTCTGTTTCTTGTAGGAGGGATGTGACTAATACTATTTTTCTTCTTAGTGGAATGAAGTCCAAGATTGTATTTGCCTTACTGATTTATACATAGCTGATGCCTCCATGCCCCTGTATTTCGTATAACTGTGACTCACTTAATAAATAATAATAACCTTATTTATATTATTCCTCTCAAATTTTTATTTTATCTGTGTGTTTGGCTAAGGAGGTAACACATCATATGAGCTACCAAACAGAAAACAAGTTCAACAGATGAAGATTGCAAAAATTACATGAAAGAATAAACACAAGAAACATAAAGCTATGTAAAAGAGGACTTAAACTTCAGCATGTCTATGTGGATGCAACTCTACAAGCCTTACACAGTTTGTCCTCTGACTTTTTGTCTGCCATAGTGAAATAAAATTTTTTGGTACATGAAAATTCTGGAGATCCTTCCTGGCTTATATGGTCTCTCTGACTCATTTCTGTCAAAAAGCTAAGGAAAAATGGGCATGCCTTGAAGGACGTACCTGGACAGGCTGTGCCCGCAATTGCTGTCAGCTAGTGGAAGATCCGGTCTATTAACTCTGTAACTTTAAATGTTTCAGGGAGATATGCTCCATGTCAAAGTTTAACTCCTCACTGGGAGGTCTTGTGACGGTTTGCTGCTGCTGGAGAAACTACATAACAGAAAAGTACAAATTCTTTCCTGGTTCTAGTTTTGCATTTGTGTGACTAGTAAGGAAAGTTCCGACCACAGCTGTAAAACAAGATATACTCAGTCTCTAATAAATATATGTGTCTTAGAAATTGTATTGACTAAAGAGAAGGTCTGTGATGCTCAGACAAGTAAGGGAGCAACTCTGCCATCTACCTCTGCAATCAAATGTACTCACAAGGCAGTGCTGACAGACTGAAAAGCATGCTAAAATACTACTGAACTATGCCTAGATGGGCAGAAAAAGACCAATTATTTATGTTGGAATTTGTCAACATAAGCATCACCAAAGAAACAGTACGGAGCTGAGTTTTAAGGTAAATAAAGGGGAAAAGGAGAAATAGAAATAAGCTTTTCTACTGAAAATGAAAAAAAATGTGATGATTTGAAGAGACTGGGATTAATTTTTCAAGCTGGGTTTTCATTTTGTCATTTTTTATTTTTTTTCTTATTTCAGTGTCTTGATAGATTTGGATCTGTGTTTCTAATAAGCTGTACACATGGGCAAAACTTCTAAGGGATATCAGTTTGCATACTACTATAATTTCAGTCTATAAGCATTTAATCTGCATATTTTTAAGGCAATAGATCATGAAAGGGAATATTTTTTATCCTTTAGCTCTCCAAATTACACACTGTTCAGATTTAAAGAGAACTATCATGTCTCAAGGAGAAAGGAACCCTAAACTGAATCCAAAGTCATGTTCAGTGCTCACAGAGGGAGATGTCCTCCTTCATAGATACTCAGTCTTCCATAGGCTGAAACTCCTTGTCTCTTCTACCCATGCTCTGGCCTCCCAGGGCTTTCCTCCCTTTCTGCGCAGTTTGTCTCTCTGGTGTATAAAATAGCCCTTCCTCTTGGAATAAGAGGAATTGGTGCTGGCAGACTCCATGTACAGTGTTCTCAAGTGCTGGCAGTCCAAGAAGACCTTCTGTGATTTCTTGGGAATTGCTGTGAAGCAGTTATGGTTAGAAAGTATCAAGAACACATTTACAAAGAGATGCATCAGATTAATTCCAGCAGCCAAGCCTGCAAATCCTGCAAGTTGCCTTTGACAATGACTGGCCAAGAAACACCTTCCAAGGAAAGCACAAGAAACCCACAACAGAGGGCAAAATGGAATAGCTCACCAATAAGAACAATTTGCATGTACCTCTCTGTGGGCAATGGAGCCTGAAGGTTCTTCATGGAAGAAGCCTGAATGGTATCTTCAGTATCTGCCTACCAATCAGAGGGACCTGACCATTCAGTGCATGAGGTTGCAGGGTGAACTAGCAGCTTTGTTTAGTGCTGTTGATGTGGATAAAATTGCCACATGGCTGACATGTAAAGGAGCATCAGTGATATTCCAAACAGAGGAAAATATATGGATTGAGCAGTAGTGACAGAGGGGGTGTTGAGCTTGCTGCAGGGGTTGGTAATTTTGGTGGAGTACAGGGTGATGACTGAGGAAGGATGGAGATGCAGCATGCTCTGTATGAACCTCTGTACGTACCTCTAATAAACCAAGGGGATCTCTGATATTTTACCCTGGGGCTAGACTGAACTGACTTTGTCAATGTCAGAAATAATTCTGCTACTGTAGTGTAATGAAACCTCTAAATTGAGACTAATACTTCAGCTGTAAGTAAATATGGTGAGTCAAAAGCATAGATGTGCTAGTGTTCACGTAAATGGTGTTTTATCAGTTCGCTTAAGTGCTGACTCTTAGCTTATAAAACACTTGAATTTACCATGTAATATAGTCAGCTTTGAGAAACTGCTTGTAAATAAATCTTTCTGATGAAGACTGATAAGTCTTAGAGCCACAAAACCATTTTTTTTTTTGCCAGTTAAGGTTCAGTGACCTGAAGAAAAAGTAGATAAGGAAACAGATATTTGTTCTCTACAAATAGCTTCTTTTTACATTTGGTAATTCACGTGTGTTTGAGAGAAACACCAGATAAACAGGGATAGTTTCTTTCTACATAGTGCCCAAGGAGTGGAAACAATGTCTTCAAGATTTTGTGCTGCCTTTTTAACCATACCCCTTATTTATCAAAATATTGCTGATGTGCAGAAACCAGCTGCTTTTTAAAAAGATGAGAGATCTGAGAATTTTTTAAAAAAAACATAGAACATGACAATTTTCATTATGTAGTGTCTAATTTGTCTTATTTCTTTATTTTCAGTTTTCCATACTACTTTAAAAGAGTATTATAAATCACAAAACAAGTAGTACACTCAAGTAGTACTGAGCAGTGTACACCCAATGTTTCCCAGCCTACACTCAGCACATTCACTGTCAAGACTTCAGGGCCCTCAGCGTCTTGCATTAATCTAAATTAGCCTGTACTGCTGCAACTGATTTATCAAAGTATCTGTATTTTTTACATAAGCTACGGATATATGCTGTCATGTTAAGCAGGACTCCTTTCACTTAATGAGACATCTGAAGACAGCTGTCTGGCCTTATGGGTTCATATAAATCTCCCTCAGTCCAGAAACAGAGATGGGCACCTCTAGAAGATGATTATTCTCTCTTGGGGTGACGAGGAATGGGAAAGTGAGGTGTTTATGTGGTCTTATGTGCCCAAACTTAGAAAACCCAGAGTTAGGTGAGAAGAGCATCCTGCAACGTGGCTGCTCTGTGTTTCTATTCAGTTGCTGTGCACTCACACATCCCTCCAAATCAGGACTTTTTTCCTGTGACACAAGAGCCAAATAAGGTTACAGAATTGTGTTTTATTGCCCCCACTGAAGGTGGGGGCAAGAACTAACACAGTTCTGCGAAGAACAGTCTGATGTGATGTTGAAGATGCACGCGTACAAAATGAGAGAGCTGAAATTAGAAGCCTGTGTCAGGCTTTTTAACACATCAGTACATGAATGTAGAAGGTAGTCAACTGGTCATCTAGAGGTATTTATTCACTATATTTAAGGTTTTAACTCTAATGGCCATAGAACTGTGCAAACAGAAACCGATTAGCATTTGAGAGGTCTTGCCAAAAGCTGTATAATTTCTCTGACAGACAAAAGAAGGTATGAGCACTGAGCATGAGAATAAGATCAGTGTATTATGGTTTCCCTTAATATAAGAATAGTCACATGGCTGCCTTTGAAGGAATAATACGAGCAATTAATCTTGTAGCGCATTCATGTGATAAGATTGAAATCTTTGTAAATTACACAGTAAAGATAATTAGCATCAAATATGCTTTTAAGTCCACAGTATTTTTCAAGACATTTACAAAGTTAATATTTGACATTATGTTTGTAGTGATACTAATAATTTAAAAGTGATGTAATTATAATGTTGACCAATAAAATAAGGGGTATAAAATACAGAACCAAAGCAAGCCCCTTCAAAATAACTAATTAAACAATTCTCCTTTTCAACATCTGCTATTCTTGCTTCTTTTAGGGAAAAAACTTTGTGAGTAAGAAAAGAAAAACTGTTGTACTCTGATGTTACTACTGAAAGCTTCTAGAGTATTAAGACTGCTTAAAATAGTTCCTATTATACTGTAATTAATATTGTGATTGTATTGAAATATGATACTGATTTAAAAAATAGCTTTTTAACTAACCTGTCATCATTTAACATTGCATGCATGTATTTCTACATCATTGAATTTAATGGTTTGAATAGTTTGAAAGCCTTATTTAAATGTGTAGCTTCTACTCCATATTTTCCATATTGGTAATCTTGATTTTTGTTAAAGTTGAGTATTCCCGATATCCCTAATATTCAATAGGTATTGACACTGTGACCTTTAATATGCTTTTTAACAGATATTTTTGTGGGCTTTCATCACCATTGTTAATCTGTGTGTGCAGGTAAAATGTTTAACTTGGAAAGTTTAACAAATACCTCTTAACTCAGTTTTTTGACAAGCTCATGATCAAGAATCCCAAACCAAAAACAAACTCTGAACCATTTTAAAGCAAATAGTATAGTATATTCTTTTCATGTAAACCTGAAACCCTTTGGAAAGATCCATCAGGGCCAGAGAACTGGCTGGGGGAGCCCTTCTTCTAATAAATCCCCAGGCTTAGAAGCCCAAAAGAAGCTAAATGAAAATGGCATTCTCAGATATCATTTTTACTGAGTAATGGTGGCATCCTGGGAACAGAGTAGTGTTTTCAAAACACAATGTTGCTAGCTTACAAACTAAAGTGTTTTTTGCATTTCCACCTTTTTATTCATTTGATCTGTTTGGTCAAATACTTTCCCTTTTCTCTTTATCAGCATTAACAACTAAACTGCAGTCGCTGGACTGATGCCGAGTTATTTTTTGCAGCATTTCAAAGTATTAAATCTGTAACTAGGTATATACAGTAGATACTAACTTGAAGTATTTGTGTTCTGGTGAGAGCTGAAGGAAAATATTCATAGTTTAGTTATATTTGCTGAAAAGCAGAGACAGCAAAGAAGTAAAACTGAGAACAATATTATTGTATTTTATTGTATAGAGTACCTACACTTGGAAGAATATATAGACCTAGTACAAACACCTTCAATCTAATACTCTGATCCTTTCCCTGCAGTTCTCCTTTTTTGATGTTATTTTTAGACTGGGATTATTCAAGAAACAGAGCCATGCTGTCCATGTTGCTGATGACACCATGCTGTGTGGCGTAGTTGACACGCTGGAGGGAAGGTACGCCATCCAGAGGAACCTGGACAGGCTTGAGAGATGGGCCCATGTGAACATCATGAAGTTCAACAAGGCCAAGTGCAAGGTCCCGCACATGGGTCAAGGCAATCCCAGGCCCAAATACAAGCTGGGCAGAGGATGGATTGAAGGCAGACCTGAGGAGAGGGACTTGGGGGTGTTGGTGGATAAGAAACTGGACATGAGCCAGCAATGTGTGCTCACAGCCCAGAAGGCCAACCATATCCTCGGCTGCATCAAAAGAAATGTGGCCAGCAGGTCGAGGGAGGTCATTTGGCCCCTCTACTCTGTTCTCATGAGACCCCACCTAGAGCACTGCATACAGCTTTGGAGTCCTCAGCACAGGAAGGACATGGACCTGTTGGAGGAGGCCCAGAGGAGGGCTATGAAGATGATGAGAGGGCTGAAGCACCTTTCCTATGAAGACAGGTTGAGAGACTTGCGCTGAGTTCAGCCCAGAGAAGAGAAGGTTCCAGGGAGAGCTTACATCAGCCTTCCAGTACTTAGAAGGGGCCTACAGAAAAGACGGTGAGGGACTCTTTATGAGGGAGTGTTGTGATAGGATGAGGGGTAATGGTTTTAAACTGAAAGAGGGGAGATTTAGATTAAATATTAGGAAGAAATTCTTTACTGTGAAGGTGGTGAGGCACTGGAGCAGGTTGCCCAGAGAAGTTGTGGAAATGTTCAAGACCAGGCTGGATGGGGCTTTGAGCAATCTGCTCTAGTGGAAGGTGTCCCTGCCCATGGCAGAGAGGTTGGATCTCGATGGTCATAGGATGAATCATATAATGGATTAGGTTGGAAAGGACCTTAAAGATCATCGAGTTCCAACTTTGTCAGTCTCCCCTCTGTGCTCGGCAAGATCATGGAGCACATCCTCCTAGAATCTCTGCTAAGGCATTTGGAAAATAAGGAGGTCTTTTAGGTCTTTTCCAACCCAAACCATTCTTTGATTCTATGTGGTCATTTTCTCTGTTTTTTTTATTGCTGGATGGAAGTCCAAGCAAAACTTTGATTGCTGTTTTATCAATAGCTACCAGTTTTCGGTGAGATGCATTCTCATGTCAGAAAATGGACACTTGAAATGTTCAAAATGCTTTCACAGACATAGGAAAAAAATTAGTTGGCAATTGCTCAAGAATTTTTCTTTATGTCTTAGTAGAAAGGTTGTTATGTATTGAGCAGAAAAGCTCATTCCTTCCTTTCTGTTAACTGTGGTCTAGCACCAGCAATAAATATGTCCTTAGTCAACAGGTTCAGTGCTTCTGCAGAGCTTTATCCTTCAGACCTGCTGCAATTCTTCTAAGTCAATATCCCAAATCAAGGTAATGATAATAGACTTTTAAAATAATTTTCCAACCCCCACCCATTCTGTCCTGGAGCTGTTCATTGACAGTCGTCAAATCAAATTACAGCAATTTTAGCCCATTCCCCAAAAAGTTGTAAGATATTGCGGGAATCATACCAAGGAAGTGTGTTCCAGATTGTAAGAGCTGTTCAAGATGTTATGAGTTTATATCCCATTTGGGTTTAAAAGGGCTTGTTCAGCAAGATGAACAACTTCACTAGCTTGTACTCTGTGTCCTTTCCTAAAGTATCTTGGACGCTGCAGCAAGTTTTTGCTCTAAAACTGGTGTGGGATACATAGAGTTGCTTGCTACTTCTGTGCTCTAAAGATATATGAAGCACTGGCAGGCTGAAGTTGTAACTTTTTTTAAACAACCTAAATACTTCTAATTGATTTGTAATTGAAACCATCCCAGGTGGTAGAACACAAAGCAGTATCATCTTGCAGGTACCACATGGAAGGTGTTTACCCTTCTGTATCTTAGAATCAAATGAGGAGCTGAAGCTAGTCGTTAAGGGTGGGCTGAAAGGAGCAGTCCTCATTGTTAGGACTGGTTTGCTTTCATGTCATACAATACTGAGGGGGATGCTAAGAGGGAAATGCCACATTTTATTTTGCTCCAACATATACCAATTCATCATTTTCAATGTCAGTCAAGATACTGTCTGGGAATAAGGCAAGTTTGAAAGACAGGCACCCACCAGGTGTTCAAAGCACGTGGCGCAGAGTTGACTGTATAGTCATCGTTTGCTGGAGAGTCTCTCATTCAAAGGTTTCCTTCTCTCTCCAGCAAGGCTTTTTACATCACTCCTTTGTGTTGCAAGGCAATTGATCCTGGGGAGGAGGGGGAAAATTGCTGTGTGATTTTCCAGGTAAAGACACCTTTGTATAGGTGCATGAAGTTCATTGCCCAGGAGTGTACAAAGAGTTGCTGTGGGACAAAAGCTTGGGCTCCCTTCTTGTACATGCAAAGCAACAAAACTTTCATTGCTAGCTTGCTTCACTGCTCCTCAGGCACCTCTAGGCTCCTCCTCTCTGCTGCTCTTCATGATTTACCAAGAAAACTGTATGTTACCACTACAGATCACTGCTCAGCATTGGTGACCCCTTCCTTGGCTCTGCTGCAGGACCTGTCAGAAAACATGGGTTGCTGAAAACCACAGTGTCTTTATGGAGATTCAGCTATGCTAAGGGCATTTTTGCATCTCTACCTTTAAAGTCTTTTTTTACCTCAGGTTGTGGTGCTCTATTTCACTGATGTACTGGACTTGGGAACAGTGGGAGGAAAGAAAAGCAGAATATTAAACAAATGTACATTTAAGTGAGTATAAAACCTGCTGTATCCATCTGTCTACTGTATTTAATAAAACCTGTCTTTTTCTTCTTGCTTCAGGTTCTTTTTTGTGGGAGTTAAGGTCATTCAGTGATGCAGTGTGGGTCTGTCTGTCTATTCATGAGCTGTTCCCAGACAACATCTAAAGTCAGTGGCTGATTTCAGTGATCCCAGAGGCCCTAGATTCTTGAAAGCTCTGTGAAAATAGGGCATCAAATAAAAGGAAAAATGTCCCTATCCAGAGAAAGGCTATTTTGTGAGCTCAACCTTTGATATCTTATCAGAGAAGCCATGAAATAATCACCAATAATGCAGATCTGTGTGGAAACAGGTCTTTTTGTTCCACAGCTCATGCAACATGTTGGGTTTTTTCCTTATAACCTTGCATATTTTGCCAAATTTTACATGTATCACTCCAAGCAGACAATGTTTTTTGATTGATTTTTTTTGCTTCAGATTTGCCTTTATCTATACATAGGAGTCATACACCTTTACAGAATGCTTTAGAGAAAATGTAGCATGGCTATAATTTGAGTGGTGTACATGTGGTGTGTTAATAGTGTTTATTTCTGCGCTAAGGGGAACCACTTACAATAGAGCGTAACACCTCTACACTGCTATAATCATAGTCACATTATGGACTGTACAGGTGCAGAAATGACAAATCATGCCATAGAAGAATATTGCCTATCATTTTTCTTAATTGAAGTGATGGGTATTTCTCCACCCACAAGTCATATGAACTGATTTTTTATTAAAAAGGCAAATTATTTTACATACTTATGAATAATGAATTTTCACTTATCTAGAGGTTGCAATGCAGTTCATTTGACAGTCACCCATCTGGTGTATCTTTAACTCCTCACCTTCCAACCTTTGAGCTGGGAAATGGATTTTTATCTTTATTATATCTATAATATTTCCTTTTTATTGGGGAACATATTTCACGTAATCCTAGAAAATCCTGAAAATTTGTTCTGCACCACACCACCAATGTAGACCATGTTTCAGCTTCTATGTGATAAAGTTGTATGTGCATTAGACATTCAGATACTCATAAAAAATTCTTTCTGGTGGAGTAATTTAATATAGGGCTTTATAAATTTCTCTGTGCTGCTGCAAACCAGATCAGCTAGATTCAGACCTGAATGTAGATAGGAAATATAGGTTCTCCCTTGCTTCTCTTACTGTGCATGACACTTAAGATCATTGTATAGAGCAATTATTCTCCCTTCGGCATAGTATTTACAGCATTGACTCATTAGTACCAAGAGATACTGTACCCATGCATGGGGGAACAAAACCATCAGGCTAAAGTTGCCTCAAAAAAGGCAGGGGTTTAATGCGTAGATCTTTATCTTTAGTTACCATAACAAACTTCACTACGGTGTATTGCATATTTTTACATTAACAGTATTGAATGAAAGGGTATGACGTAAAGGAGCACCTCCCAATTGATCTATAACAATGATAACGGTTTACAGATATGGCTACTATTTCTAGAATGTAATTAATTAGACAAAAGAAAAAAGGTGGACTTCATCTTACACCCTGTTGGATATCTGCAATGTTTGTATTGGATACCTATGCCTCCGTTTCGAATGTCTGGACAGAAATGAGCTCTTTTACAGCGCTTTTCATAAAACACGACTCACAACACAGAAAGAGTGTTGGATGAACTTTATCATAAAAGTTGTGGTCTTAAGGCTCATGGAAAAGAGATTGTGTAGGGAATGCAGTACTGCTAATCCTTCTCAAAGACTGTACAATCTCGTTATATTTTTGTCCTCTTTTCATAATCGAAGAAACTGGAATTTGCTGAAAGCGCAGTTAAAGAAGGAAACTGAGATCATTTATATGCAATTACCTAGTTTGTTCCAATGATTATTTATTTGTAGTGTATGAAGGCACAGACCCCAGTCCGTGACGCAACCAGAATCGTTTATTATAACAAAACAGGCAGCTTATATAGTACCAATGTATCTCCTTTCCCAACCGACACGCCCCTGCAACCCTCAACTGCCAGGCGGGCAGAATTCCCCTCAATCAGTCGGGCTGTTTATGGGTCGTTAGGCCTTCATCACCGGCCATCCTCTGCCAGTGTTCTGCTTCTTCTATTCCTTCTTCTGGTCTCTGCTTCTTCCACAATCCTGTTCACCCACATTTATTTCTCTTTTTTGATGATTAACAGTTTAGAGTAAAATTATTATTTTCACAAGAGATAGACCCAAGACTCATCTTTGTTTGTGGACATACTTATATTTGCTTATACCTTTGACTAATTGCATAAAATCTTTATCATAGTTTTGAAATTATTTCCAAAGGGGTTAAACTTTCATTTCCTCAAAATAATATGTCAGTAATTTTACCAGGGCATCAGCCTTCCCTGTTTCAGACTCCTGGATTTCATTTAGATCTTGTGAAACATTGCTTGAAATTGATTGAGAGAAAAGAGAAACTCCTCTAAGACAGATAGTACTGCCACATGCATTATCTTCAACAAAAAATTGGGTGTTTGAATCCCTTTTCATCTTCCTGGTGCACAGCTAACAGATTAATCTGTGTATGGATGCTGACAGAACATCTGTTAACTCCTTTCGGTTCAGTAACGTATTAAAAACATTGATCAGTAAGTAGACATGTGGCCTTTGAATGAGCAATAACTGTCAAAAACCACAAGGCTTTTAAAGGTACTCTACAAGAACAAATATCTGAGAGAAATGTTCAGATGTTGATTGTTAAGACCAGACCATAAGAGCCTTGTTCTTGATATCTTTTCATTCGTGTGTGTTTTTATGAGTTTCCCAGAGTTATGAAGGACATGAAGTATTAATAAAAGCATTACTAAAGAAAAACTAATTATACTTTCAGGAAAGTAACCTCAGAGAACAATTTCATATCTGAATTTAGCAAAGATTTCTCATATTTTGCTTCTTTAGTTTTCAGTGCAATAAGTGTGCATGATACCTGTGATTCCTGTACTTACTTTTGCTGGGTACAGTCTGATAGTATAATTTCAACCATTTTGTATTTGAATAACACCTTTCAGAGACCCTTAATGGGTGGCATAAATAATTCAATAGGTGACTCACGTTTTATCCCAGCATTAGACCATTGTTTCCCACCCATCATGCATATCATTAGGAAATGATGTTTTGCTGAAAGAACGATTATGCAGATAAAAATTGATGATCAGAGGTAAATTCAGTAAAGGAGAAGGTACTAATAACATGGTGATCTGATCCCAGTTTTGAGAAATTTTTATGGCTGGAAAACTTGCTTTATATGTTCAACTAAATGTAGTACTTCATTATCCCCTGTTCTGCACTGTTTCTCAGTTCTCTGTATCGCCTACAGATACAGGGAAGCTCCCTATCCACACAATGTTCTTGAAACAGCTCTCTATGAAGGCATAGAGAACGAAAGAACCTGAATTAATGTGAGATAGTGTTATGTGCTTGAAATACAGAGAATGCTGTGGGTTAGTAGAAACATTTATTCCATTCTCATTCTGCTTGATTTTTGTTCTAACTGTCTAGCATTACAAACAAGTAGGATTAAGCGAAGTGAAAGACTAGTATTTTTACCTCCAGCTATTTCAGCAGTAGAGGTTATAATTCGGGAAAACTTTTCTGGAGGAAGCCAATACCTTGCTGCTTTGCCTAAAGCTTAACCACTGTAAATAGTGAAGTGACCCAATGAATGCATTCAGTGAAGAATTTGTGTACGTGTGTTCTTACCAGGGTTTACATAATTCTGCTATGTCAGTAAGCTGTAGCTGCAATAGAAATTACATTGTCTTTAATGTTGGCTTTAGGCCCCTATCTGCCTTTTATCTCAACCTTAAGTTTTTTTACTTGACCTCAAACAGCAGTGCAGCCTGACTGTAGTTGGAGATCTGGTCACATCCACGTAGCAGACTGACCTGGCTGTTGCTGACTTTCCAGCCAGTGTCTGCGGGGTTGGAGTCCACCCGTGTGGAGATCTTAACACAGAAAGCTGATGGACAGGAATTGCACAATGCCTTGTTCCTGGCTTCTTGACCTGTCAGCATACTATCTCTTGCATTTTTCATGGAGTAGTAAGAGGTATGGAGGAGAAGCAAGTGTCTGCAGAGATGTTCTTCACAGGAACGGAAATCACATGGCAAGGTGATGCACCTTTGGCATCATCTGGCCTTCGTTGAGAATCTTGGTGCTGATGAGAAATGTATGTAGTATGTTCAGGATATAGGACCTGATGTAAATGGCCAGGGGTGGCTCATAGAAGGCAAAGCAAGCCACCTGAACATCAACAGAGACAACTTCTAAGTGATCTGCTTTCGTTGGCAATTGCAGAAAGGGTGTGCATTGAAACCAGGTTTTAATCTACTTCCAAAATAAGCCTGAACAGTTCTGGCACACAGATTGTTTCTGGTCCTGTGTTTGTAAATCAGTGCATGCATATTTAAAGATAGTAAAACTGGCTCAACTCTTTGGGACAAGTCAGGTCTTTTCAAACTTGTAGTAGATGAGTGTACTCTGTGAGCGGCAGCTCCTAGGGTTGATGGAGATAGGGACTGCTGGAAACTATGTTATCAAGAAAGCAATGGAGGTATATGGGAAATTTAAAATTAAATAAAGATGATGAGGGCAGTGGCAGTGACTCCTTGGGAATGTGACAGGCTTTGAATGAATAACCAGTTTCTTTCATGATGTCTGTTTTTTCCTAAAAAAGAGAAAGTAGGGGATGGGGATTCTTAGAGACCTTGCCTGTCTTTTACAGTTTTCCTTTCTTTTAACTCCTGGGCTCCCTGAATTCCTACTATACTAAACTCAAACCATGGAAGCTACAGCACCAGCTTATGCCCTTCATCTCCAAGGGAATTAATTAGCCAGGCTTTTCAAACATGTTCGTATAATTACTAACACAAAGTTAGAAGTGGATTTTCTAAGAAGTTAAAATTTACATTTGGATAATACCTTTAATCCAAAAGTGTTCCCTAGAGGATTCACCAGTACATGTATGCCAGAAGCATCATCATTTAAACAGAAAATGAGTCCAGAGAAACATATCATATAATTTCTCATTCCTTGGCTAGAAATATGTAGAGAAACTGCTTTCCATAGACCGCCCGGGAATTTGCATCTGTCTTAAGTTTCATAGCAGAGGAGACGTCATAAAAGGCAACTAGCAAAATGATATGGAGAAGGAAGTAAAAGCTTAAAGGACACGTTGATGGCTCATGTCCTCATCAGGCTTAACCATCTGTATTTAGCCAGCATTACTGTTGTGAATAAGTTTGTGTTTTATCAGCTTGACCACAAAGGTTAATTAAACTGCTTTCTGAATTTGGTATCTTTCCAAGAACATGTATCAAATAATCTGTAGCAGCTAGCCTGTTTGCTACAGGTAATGCTGTGATAGACAAGAAAAGACAAGTCAATCAGGGCACAGTAAACCTACCGGAAATCTGCCAAGAAAAGAGGGAATATGTTCCAGTTGCATAAAATTTCCTCATGTCAAAGAGAATATATGCTTAACAACAGACTTGGCACCACACTATTTCATGACAAACCTCAGAATCCTCTGGTGCCTGTCTTAAAGCAAACACATCTGATCTTGAGAGGTTGCATGAAAATTCCCAATTTACCATTCAATTCAGAGATATCAGGATAAAGCTCTAAAGTGAGCATGGAGCTGTCAATAAAATAAACAGTGTTATGAAGGCAGAATACCTCATGGAAACTCTGGAACAGATGTCTGCTTGTCACTATGACTGCACAGGAGAGATGGCATAAATTTCAAATATCACTGTGCCCTACTACTTTTTTTTTTTTTCCTAAAAACCTTTGCGTTCCCTTTGAACGGATATCACATTACAGGCACAATTTTGAAAAACTGCTTTCCTAGAGGAAACTCACCTGGAGTTTCATAAATCAGGAAAGCATAAAGAAAACAGCCTAGCCAGAGCCTATAACTTTAAAGACATCCTATTATGAGGAACACAGCAAAGGATGAAGAAAAGAATGGGATGTAGCTTTTGCGATGTACATCAACTTTGATGAATTGCACCCGTATCAGAGAAAAGAGGAAAAACCTCCCAAAACCAAAAATGCCTTCCAATATACTTCAGTGAGAAAAAAATTCTTCTCTGCTCAAGATCTTGTTTAACTCTCACTGTAAGCAAACAGAGAGTATGGCAGCTGGGTACCTGTGGGAGGAGAATGCCACAGGAGCGCTGCTGTACTCTCTTAGCTCTGCTCAATATCCAGGACTCCAGAGTCTGAAAAACACAGGTAGAAGCCAAATCATGCATGAAGGGGCATGGAGGAAATGATTGCTTCCTACTCTGTCCTTCAATACAGTTCTTGTCCCTGGAGCTATTGCAAGGATGGGGGAAAAACTGTAAAATCTGTTTCCAGGATTCCTCCTCTGAGCTTATTCCAACCCTTCTATGGAGCTTGATTCACTTCATTTTCAAGTTACTCAGTTTTCTAATAGTGCTTTGGAAGACTCGTTCCAAATCCAGTACTTTCAAGGTCATGACCAGTTTATTATTTTGCCTACTTCATTTTCCAGTATGTATCATTCTCTTTGCATCATTGTTCTCCTCACTTCAGATTCAACCCTTTTGTGTATAGAAAAGAATGCCATAACCCCCTTTGAATCTTTGGCTAAATAAGCTATGCTCTTTTATCTTCTTTAATCAACGACTTCACGGTCCTTACTCCTTTCGAGCTATAACAACTCAGGAAAAATGAAATCACATGCTAGAATACATCTATTTTATAGAAAAAGGGAAAGATTGAACAGATCAGACAAATGAAGGTTTGAGTGAAATAACCCATGAAAAGAAATTTAGCCATTTGTATTTATATTCACATATGTGTATGTATATTTACAAGTGCATTTATGCACAAATTTGTTTTCTCCCCATATAAATAGAGATTTTACACAATGAACTGTCTCAATTGTATGAAAAAATGTATGAAAAGCTATGAACAGGATGTTTTCGTATGACAAGGAATTATGTACATTTATAATACTCAAAATCACTGCCTAAATCTTCATTACCCTTCAGTAGTTTCTGTCCAGGCAGGAGCTGCTAGTCAAGAAATTTCTGTTTTCATGTGCAGTGAACCTTGTTAGTGCAATAGGCTAAATGAAAATAAACTCTTCTCCTTCAAAAGTGTCTGAAATCCAGATCTGCATTTATTTTATAGCTGGAGCTCTTTCTTACCTTCTTGCAGCCGATAGCTAGAGAGTTAGCTCTCTGATGAGACCCTGCAGCAGACATTCACTGTGTTTGACACAAAACGAGTGGTTTTCCCAGAAATCGATATAATCCTTATAGTGACTGTTTAGTGATTATACAGTGATCTACACAAGCTCATAAGTCTAGTTCTCTTCATTGTGTGGATAAATCTGAACCAAGTTATATCTATTCAGTTCTATGCATATTACAAGGATCTAAATAAATCGACAATACCAATATTAGCTTTAAAGCTTTGTACTTTGTACTTGCTCAAAGCCCCATCCAGCCTGGCCTTAAACACTTCCAGGGATGGGGCATCCACAGCTTCCCTGGGCAACCTGTTCCAGTGTCTCACCACCCCAACAGTAAAGAATTTCATCCTGATATCTGATCTAAATCTTTCCTCTTACAGTTTAAAACTGTTACCCCTCATCCTATCATGACACTCCCCCATAAAGAGTCCCTTCCCATATTTCCTATAGGCCCTGTTTAGGTATTAGAAGGTTGCTATAAGGTCTCCCCGGAACCTTCTCTTCTCCAGGTTGAACGACCTCAATTGTCTCAGCCTGTCTTCATAGGAGAGGTGCTCCAGCCCTCTGGTCATCTTCGTTATGTTTTTTGTTATGAATAAATATTATTATAAAATACATAAACTGTGTTTAATATTAAGAGAAATACATTTGTATGTTTGCTTGTATGTAAGGGCATTTCAATGCATTAAAACTATAATACCGTAACAAATAAACTGAGAAAAAAATTGCTTTTTTCCCCTTATGCCACACAAAAACTCATTTTAAACCAACCTGGTGGTTCAGTATCTCCTAGCTTAGTTTTCCCATTGAAATTCCATCAGCTAACCTTGTCAGCTGTGTCACTTACGAGCTTTCATGGTTCAGGAGGTAAATTGCTGAATAGGAGTTCTGTCTGTTTGTTAAAGAAAACTGAGGGATGAAGATACAAGTCCTCTTTATCTAAAACTGCATGGGTAGTATTCTGCACAAACAGCTGTTAGTGATTTGATTTTATGACAAGCAAACAGTTCTTATTAAAAGGGATTTATTAAGAAACGTAAGACAGCCTACTTTCTGCTTTCCTGCAAGAGTCAACAATGCTAAAGCCTAATATTACACAGACTTTATTACACTCTTAACTGGCATTTGTCTGATCTTTGCTATTCACATAACCTGCCTGATAAGGCACAATTGAGGCATGTAACTTGTTCTAAAAGCTTTATCTTTTTTCACTTGTAATCTTGTTATGTCACCATCAGATAGACTCTGAAACTTATTTATTTGTTCCAAATGCATTTTCTACGTTTAGTGTAACAAAACAATATGTGTTTTCTTGTTGGAAACATAAGAAGAAGCTTTTTACATGGTTACCAGTTTCCAGAGAGCCCTAGTGAGAATACACGAGCATTTGGTAATTTCCAAAACATGCTATTTTTTAATAGACAATTAAGGTCATCATATTTTTTGCTACCTTTTTTTTGCTATTTAACATCAATTTATTGCTTAGATATTGTCTGTCCTATTCCCCCCAGCTCCTAACACACACACACACGCGCGCGCGCGCGCACACACACACACACACAGAGTGGCCTAACTCCTTAGGTAAACTACACTACCATTCAGCCAATTCAGCCAAATCAACATCCTCTCCATATTTTTCAATGAAATCTGCAAAATACCTCTGATCATACTGGAATTTAACCTTTTAAGATTTTGTTCAATTCCATGCAGTCCTTAGCATTTGCAGGACTAGGACTTTCAGATGTGGAATTAACCCCTTTCATTTCACATAGCCTTAGGTTAGCAGCTGTTCCAGCACATTTTGGGGTACTTTTTCTTTTAGACTGTTACCTCCTATTACGTTTAATAGAAAATAGGATTCTGCCTCTTATATAAAGAAAAAGAGATCCTTTAGTTAATATTTTTGACTGCTCTGTAATCAGGGTTTTGCTTTTTTACCTTCCCCATCTCTTTGTGGATTTGCTAATCTGGCTCCTTAGTGGTGCTATAACAGCCCCAGCACAAGTTGAGACTGATTTGAGGTAAAGGACAACTTACTCCTTGGGTTAATGTTGTCATATAAATATTTGGAAAAATAATTTGGAATGAAACAGGTAATATTATCGGGAGGAAAACGCACCTCAGTTCTCTTTAGCTAGCTAACCTGTCACTGTTAAGCCATTGATGTAACCCACTTTCAAAGTTTGAAATAGCTCCCATGACAACTTGCCTTAAACTGTAAACTGGATTGTTTTGAATATGGGGAAGAGAAGCTGTAACCGTATAAAATCAATGAATCCTGGCATTCCAGTGGTGTGGTATTTTCCAGGATTCTGCTTATGTCGTATTTTTAAGCATCCTGACCAAGAAAAAAAAGTATGATTTATGGTACTTTAACCCTGAGAGCTGTCACATAAGTAGCCACTATGAAGCAAGCAACATGCTGTGCATTTTAACTACTTAGGCTATGGGGAAGGGTTCCCTGGGGTAAAAAGCAACCTCCCCAATCTACAATAGATCGTGTTTCCTTCACATTTGTTTCTGTGGGATGCGTGTCTGATGGATTTTGGTATAACAGCTGACCATTGTCCCTATTCTTTTTCAACACCAGTCCTGACTACTCTGAAGTCATTCCTACAGTAGAAGCTAAGGATTTCTTGGCAGAACTGTCCCACAGCAAGCTCCGTATTGCTCTTTGCTGATGCTACTCAAGGCTTTTCAAACCCCTCTGAATCCGTAGGATTTCCAACCTTGACCTATTGCTGTAAGACTCCTGGCCTTGAACGTCCATCCAGTGAATGTTGCTGTGCTCCCAATTGGGAGCAGAAACATGATCTTAAAAATGAAGGAGATGCCTGCTAGGAAAATAATTCTGTATAGGGCCATTCACTAGTAAGAGAAACCTGGTACTTACAGCTCAGTAACCTTTCCCTCTCTCCTGTTCCTCACCAATCCCTATGTAAAGGCAGGATGGGGAATAAGAGGGGTGTCTCTTCATGAAGATTAGGTAAGGTAGGATAGGGAAGGTATTCAAAGTGGTAGAGCAGACTGCGTTAAACCTCCACCTCCCTGGTCAGTTATAAAAACGGATTAGGTTTATATTGAGTAACCCAGATCATCCCTTTGGGGTTACCTCTGGCTCTGCTTCATGCAGTCAGTCAAAGCAAACTGGTTAGCATAGACTTGAACAAGTTTGTTTTTAAACAGGTATCAGTGCCCCAAAAAGGAAATATTCTAGTCTGAGTACAGCTCTGCAAACATACAACCATTGTTTCATTAATGTGGAAATGTTATCTAACTATTCCCTTTTATTTAACTATGACTTCATCTCCCCCCAAAGGGAAATGATTAACATTCATCAATGCACATTTAGTTTTGCATAACAATTTGGTGATCATATAAAACTATTTGAATATTTTCTTAAGTTCTGCTTAATCAGGATGTTTTTAATCTAAGAAACAAACAAAGTCAAAGAAAGAAGTGTTCTTCTGAAACTGTAGCTGAAGGAACAACAAAATCCTAACATGTAAAGATGGTAGTTTAACAATACTGTTTTAGAAAAGTCCAACAATTTAACAACACCCTATACTATTATTTCCCCCATCTAACTAGGGGAAGTCTCCCTGAGGTCTACAGCTGTGAACTACTGCCTAAGGTCTGACAGCTGAGCTGCTAGTAGTTTCTTTCATGCCTAAGTGTTCTTATAATACATATAATAGGTACTGTCTCTTGTTTCACAGGAGTATGACACAGCATGTGTTTCCATCATGGTACAGTACAGTATGCTTCTCCACCAAGCAGACTTGTGCTCCAGCTCTTCTTCTTAGGCATCTGGCTCATGTGAACATAGGAACAGATGGAGCAAGGATCTACATGGTATTGTACATCAGGCTTCACAAAATCTGTGACCAATGTTGCTATTATGCCAACCTGTGATTATGCGGGGTAAGTCAAGCAGCAGGTTGTATTTTCTCATTAGAAGAGTTTAAATCAGTGTTTCTACGGAACTGACCTGCTGACTGCCTTCATGAAGAATGCAAGCGCTAAGAAATTATCTTTGGTACCTTGGGAAGAAGCGGTTGCCTAGGGATAGACAAGGCATGGTTTGGGAGAGAAAAGAGATTGAAAATGAGGTCTACTGGTCCACAAGTAAGTGAAGACACTGTTATGTATTGTTGGGTACTGGGGAATCTTCATAACTCTTTTTCTAGAGATATTTCTCCTAGCTGTACTCGTTTATTTTTGTAGAGATACATTTCTTTTTACAGATAGTTCTGCATAGCAACGAATGTATTGACCAAATGGATAACGTCTTCCCTAGAGGAGGAATTTAAGAGGATATTAATACAATATAAAGCCATTTTTAGTGATGCACTGTTAAGAGTGGTTTTCCTATGTGTAACTCAAGGTGCTTGGGTTACCCTTCTAAACACTCACTCCTTTCAACTTCAGCCAGTCACCTCCTAGTGTTATGCATGATTAACAGAGCAGGAAGACTCAGGTTTACATAAATCGGCCCAGCACACTTCTCCCTTCCCATGGCTACAACTCCATTCACAGATGTTAAACACTACAGCTCTAACCACACGTGTTAAATCTTCACTGAATCATGTATCAGGAGGAAGACTAAACCTCAAAAGTTTCAGTTTACTTGGAATTGTTTGGAGTAAATTGCTGAGATATTTTTTTTTCTAAAGATGTTACCAGACTCTACCAATCCCAACTGCCTATAACAGGAAAAGATTTGACTTTCCTCTCCGTGTGCAAACCATTAATCCAGAAAACAATGCCTCAATTCTTAACATCTCTCCCTCCTCTCAAGTTGCCTGTTGCCATTTATTCTTCATTAACTCTTCCAGGTCTACAAATGCAGTAATCTTGGGGCTACAACATTTCTCCTGTGAGCATGGGCTGTGAGGCCACGTGCTGTTCTTGCAATTGCATCACAAGCACATGATATAGGAAAGAATGAGTAGAGGAATGAAGATAAGCAGTGGGAGAGGCAATTAAAAAGGAGCTTAGCCTCTGCAATGCAAAGCCACATCCTTCTACATTCTCTTTTAGAGGAGTTGTGAAATAGGGAAAGGTCCTATATGGAAAATCATAATGCAGAGTTTGAGCACCTTGAAGTTTGCTTGGTTTTGGTTCCAGTATCTGGTTTGAAAAATGCCTGGAGTCTTTCTGGTTTGCTTGAGGGAGAGAACAAGTTCTGGCTTTAGGCATAAGGAACAGTGTGTGTACACGAGGCCTGTGTTTATTTAGTAACTGAAGATGGTAGGTAGTGAAAGCTAGTCTAATTACTCTCACTTAGAACTTCATGAGTTTTAAGTCTTCTCCTTCACTAGAGAGAAATCCCAGCTGATACAAAGGAAGATAATCTGTCTCATTCCAGCCTCCTTATTCTTCTGCAAAGATGGAAGTGCTCAAAACAACAACAGGAATGGCTTCTGAGGAACCATAATTGTTTGGGGAGGATGTGAGTCACATCTTATAAAGGTAACAACCATGCATGAAATGTGTTGGGAAGGGCACAGCACCCCGAGGAGCCTTTCACTTGCAGCATAGTTTTGAACATCCTTGAACTGGCCTGTTTACACAAAAGATGGGCGGGTCCCAACCAAGGCAAGGTCTTTATTCAAGAAGAAAATTTTAGCATCTGTTTCACTTTAGGTCTGAGTTTCACTGACTTCACATAAAGTCTTATTCAACTAATGACCAAAAAAGTGATGTTTTAAGCTTTTCCCCCCGCATTTATATTATATTCCACTGACTCTGCTCTTTTTGCTCTGGTTTTCCTCTGAAAAGAACACTACAGACCATTAACAACTCTGGTTATCAGCTGTGTTGATGCTGTTCTTGGCAATGAATGCAGGGAGACTGGAAAATGATTTTAGTGATGGAATTTCCTCAATACTTTTGGCATCAGACACAATGCAGTGAACATGACTTTGACGTACTAAATTCACTGGAATATTTGTTTAAGACCAACCCTCCATGACTTCTGAATGTGCCTCAATCAAGAGGGATGGGCTGGAAGCTCAGTAATTAACTTTTTAAAGTAAAAATGCCCTTTTTTTCAGGAATATACAGAGCTTTAGCATCTATAAAGGCAATAGGCTGACAAAGTCAGGATTTTTCAATATCAGGACAGACATGGTCCATCAAACACTCGATACTTTTGATATGGTATCAGCAAAAATGCAATCAACTTCCTGGTACTGTGTGTGTTTTGAAGTCACAGAACTACATGCTGTAATCCTTTAAGAAACAGAGAAATTGCTCCTGAATGTAATAGGATTGAAATTTTTTTTTTTTTTTTGTCTTAAAACTGTTTCTACCTACTCCTCCTACCCCTGCTCCTTGCAAAGGGCTGGCCACTACATCTCTGTTTTCAAAAGAGAATGGCTTAAACAACTATCAATTTGAGACTGGTCCTAGACCAGACTAAACAATGACTGAAATTTAATGGTAACCAGTTTTCATTTACTTTCCTAAAAAAGACTGGAGTTCAGAGCAGTGGAATTTTCCCGAAGCAGAACAAATAACATGAGCTGTGTGTAAGAGGTTGAGAGGTATTGTATTATTGAATGTCTGAGGATAGCAAGAGGAAGCAGATTTTGACCATGAAGATGGCTGTTCCTGACTACAAACTAAACTAAGGTCAAATAAAATTTATTTGGAGGGTAGTGAGTCAATGATTAAGAGATCAGTTGCAGACAAAAGATCCTGTACATACTGAAGTGGAGAGGTACAACACTTAATTCCTCAGGAAGCCAGACTTTGATGATCTCTCCAGAAGTACTAACCAGACCTGTCCAGGGCCACAGCATCACACCACACATGTTCCTTCTAAAACTGGGGTAGTTTTCCAGTAGCTGGGATTCCCACAAGATGTGAGCCAATGTACAGACAGCAGGTCCATAGCTGTGGCTCCAGCCATTCCACAGCAATTTCTATCTGCAGGTGCCTAGGCTGAGGGACATACAAAGTACACCAAAAAAAAAAAAAAGCTGGGGGGGTGGGGAAGTCTCCATGCATGTGCACGCTGTCAAGTCAGTAGCCAGATGTAATTTGGTGAGTGGTAGACCTGGCCTACAGGACTGCCAGAATGTCATGAATCCAGGTAGCGACTTGTATTGCTTGCACCTGGAGCTGCCAGAAATTAATCCGTGGGCTGGAAGAAGGTCCTTGAATAATCTTGAACTTCTTGCAGCTCCCTCCCTCTCCCACCCCATCAAACACTTCTACCATGTGCAAACAAGGCAGCTGAGATGCAGGAATCATTCTCAGAGAGTGCTCCCAGCTGGTGAGGGAAAGGAGATCAGGCAATCCATGCAGGCTTTTGTAATATCATTCGGTATAGACTCCTCCCACCCACATCCCTACCACGTACCTTTTTGAGCTATCTTAAAGAGGAAATGTGTTGACAAGTTTTAGCAAAGTCTGACCGGGATTGCTGTAAATCTAGAGCACCCATTGGGTTGGAGATCCTGCAGAGCAGATGGTGGCACTGGGGGTGGTGATGAAAATCCAGCACTGGAACTCTTTCACTCCTTCTGGGAGAGAGGCAGTGCCAAGAACATGTAATTGAGGGACAAAGGGAAAAGCCAGCATTAAAATCCTCATCTACTTGAGGAAGCTTAGAGCCAAATGAGCTCAGTGTAACACCCAAATACATCAGGCTGGGCACCACCTAGTTCTGTGACAGATGCACTAATTCAAAACACTGGGCTTCTTTCTTTTACTTGCAGCGAGTTAAAAAAAATAACCACATGAAGAGACTGAAAAAATGCCAACACTGACTTTAAAAGGCTGTAAACATGGAATAGAGGGGTTTTCCCCTCTGCTTACACGTGCTAGCAGCACTACGTAACCTTGTTTTGTAAGAAGCACACCGATCTCCTGACACTAAAAAAAAAATAGATGTTGGCTGCAAAAATTGGAGAGCCAGGAATGTATTATACAGGAACGGGTCTTGCCAAGGTAAGCAAAGTCCAAACATCCCACATTTCCCAAATTATCTTTCTTTCCTGCTTAATGCACTGTAAATGAAATTCGGTTGGACTTTGACATTATTGTGGACTGGATTCAATCCCATTTATATTGTACATAGATAGGAACAGATGATAAAATTATATTGTTTGAACAAATAGCTCACTTCCTTTGCAATAATTCTTATGATTGTTAACATATTAATAATTATAGTCATACATTGCATGTATAATAGCGCCTTTCTTCACCAAGAATCCTAATGCTCTTATGAAATAAAGAGATTGTACTGTGTGTATGCTATCTTAACTGAAAACATATCCGACATCACAGCTCTGCCTGTAAGTCATGCTTTAAAACATAAGGAGCTCAGCTTTCCTACTAATCCATTGCATTTTCAGTACCTTTTTTATTGTTAAATATGCCTCTGCTCATTCTTCCACAGAGCTTATAAAATGCTTTCCACTGAAATAAGTGCTTAAGAAATCTGCAGGGTCAGGCAATCCTTCTTTTCTATTCAGTGCTGCAGTCATTCGAGTTAAGTATGATTTGCCTTGATTTTTGAAAAAACAAGACAAAAATCAGTGGTGGAAAAAAGCCTCCTTAATGAACAATATTAGTATTTCAATGGTTCCGTTCAGCCATTACGGTTGACACTCTGGGTGTGCAGAAAACATGAGGTAAGCCCTCATTGCCCAGTCTTGAGTGAAGCAGGAAGGTGCATGCCATTTTTACTCAAGAAAGTTATGTGAGGTCAATCCTGGGAAAAACACTCTTAAAAGTGGCTCATGCTGCTTAATATCATTAAACTATACAGCCTGAGAATTTAGGCTAGGTATCTCAACTAAAAATAAACAAAACCCCCTACAACTTTATGTATATGAACTAACAAAAGTCCTCCTAATTCTTGATTCAATAAATGCAGACAGTCTTGCAAACCTCATATAATTTTGTTTAGGTCCACAGGGACAGTAACATCAGAAACTAAAACATATGGAGGAGTGTTTAAGGGAGCTGGGTATTTCTTTAAATCCAAAAGTAAAAACTTTCCAGTAGAAACTTAGCATGACTGATTCTTCTTTCTCCTACTGTTCAAGAACTAATCACAGATGCTTTGGAGGAATTTGTTAGGAACTGGACAGCGAAATGCTTTCCATGATGTATGGCACATAGCCATTGTAAATAACATGTGTCCCATCCCTGCCTTCACAACTTCAATAGCTCTGAGCAATGGGGGTAAGAGCACAGAATCTGTGCTAGTGACAGAGAATGCTGAGAAATTATTAATTTTTGTTCTCTCTTAGGATCTATGAGTATGTTGTTGTTATTATTATGATCATTCACCAAAGTAGACAGTAGAAGTAGTCAATATTGGCACTGCTCACACGCCCAGTGTCAAGATTTAATCACTCTCTGTTCTTTTCAGTGTAGATTTTCACTTGTGATCTTAGAGTTAGTAATGCTATTGTACCTATTGCCCCTTTTAATTGTATCTAAAGATCAGAAAATAGGGAAAAGAGAAAGAATCACAATCAGACAGTCACTCATGATGAAAAATTGTCAGAGGAAGAAACCAAACTGTATTTCTGAAAAACAAAGTCTGGAAACTATTTTCCAAAACAAAACAACCCCCAAACCTCTTGTTGGCAAAGCATGGAAAATGCCTATTCCTTAGGTAAATGTTTGAATAGTTAAAAGAATGAGGGAAAGATGGTGTTAGCTAAAATATTTTGTGCATTGGCGATATAACGAGCTTTCTTTTCCAGACGAATGTAATAACAGTGCAAGCCGCACGAATGCCCTGCCCTGTGAGTCAACAGATTGACAACATGGCATTATTTGCCAGTTTAGGACAAGAAGCAGCAAATGCTTTGGCTACAGGAGCTAACACAGGTAAGCAAAATGGAAATATGCATGCTGGAATATATCCAGGATTCCAGGTTGTTAAAGTTTTTACCTCTATAAAAGAAACTATAAATACTGTAGTGCCCTTGAATAAGGAAGAGTTGTGTTGTCCAAGATTCCAAATTATTCACAAAAGGCATATGGAGACTTAACAGCAGCAAATACATGTCTTTTGGGTCAATTGTTACCAGCTCTTGCAGATTATGGAAAAGGTGGCGGTTTTGTGCTTGATGCTCTCTAGAGCGAATAGGACAGCCCTTGTCTTCCAGCTCTTCCTGCCTCTTTTAAGCATCTCATGCTAGGACACTCACTCCCTGTGTGACCCTGTTATCCCAGAATAGGTGTACTTTGTAGGTGAAGGTAATTCAGAAAAAAAATCTTTCTGAAGCTGGAAAGAGTGTCTTATTTTGAATTGGCTTTCAGCACAGACCTCTCTTAATTCCCAAATAAGAGCAATCACCCAGGAAGCCAATCAATGACCAGTAGCACAGTTTAAATTTGTACACCCACCCTTAATCCAAATTCACTTCTGTAAGGAGATAAGCTTTCAGTAAGTTCACTAATCAGCCAGTACAACTGGAGAAAGCAGAATAGGAGGTGTGGTTTCACTACACAGTTTATTTTCCAGGATTAAGATTTAATTTAAGCCAAAAGTAAAATAAGACAAGTGCTCTCATACTAGTTTCCAACAGAAACATTTCTTTTTTAACAAGTCAGTATTTGCTGTTAAACTTGATCAGAAAAATAAACTGAGAATCAAGACATAAAATGACTGCAAAATTATAAACAACCATTGAAAAGGACAGTCTGAATATAAAGGAAAGGAAAAAAAAAAAGTGAGGAACCTCTCTAGGCAGCAGCTTTTCCAAAGCCAGTTGTGTCACTAGGGGTGGTTTTATTGTATACTTCAACCAGTCAGGATGGCAGGTGATGTGCAATATGTCTGACAAGCTTAGAGGCAAACCTTCCAACTACTACCTTACTATTTGGCTCTGCAGAGACTCACCCTTGGTGGGTTGTCAAAAGAAACTGAATTAATCTAAAAACATAAGGAATCTTTAGTAATGTCACTGGGAGAAAGCATGAATGCATCTAGTTTTAGCTCATTTCTTTGGAAGTTTGTTGCACAGGAACATTTTCAGATTGTGAACCTAGGTTACAGTTTAAAAAGGAGGAGATGAGTCCACCTTCTTTGCAACTAAGTTTTTTCTTTTTTATAGGAAAACAGTGTTCCATATCTAGCGGACCTGGATTTGTCTCATTACTGCTTTATTAGCACATTGAATGAATGCATTAAAAGCCTTTTGCATCAGCACCTTTTTGCAGTGTTGGCCCTTGTCATCTTCCAATGTATGTGTTTTGAGCGACAAGCCACAGGACTTCTCCAGACCCCATATAGATCATCTATGGCTTCCTGGATAGCTCCTGTCACTTACACAGACATTGCATATTTTACTAAACTCCTAAATTTGTTCACCTTTGACATGTAGCTCACTGGTACACGGTGAAAAAAGACCCAGGGCTGGACATGGATAGTACGAATGAAGTCTGCAGTGCCTTGAAAGCCATTTTAAAGCACTTGCTCAGTTAGAGAATGTATAAGTTTTGTTTGAAAGCACTTTGTCCTGTTTTCAGAAATGCAATGACTTTAAATTCCTTGTAATTAACTAAACACAAAAGCTGAACCCACGGAAATTGTACAGTAAACACTACTGCTTACTGGTATACTGGAAAGAACAATGAGGGCACAGACTCCCATGCTAAAACCTAAGAGCAACACAATATACTGTATTTTGGGGTGATTCCATTGTGCTGGCATTTGATTTAGGGAAAAACAGTTGCTTTTGCCAGCACAGAAACAACTTTTTGCCTGCCATTATGTTTGGACTCCCTTTCACCTCTCCTGTGTACAGTGTTTGCTGAAGTCTGCCTGGCCAGTTAAGCAGGAGGTTAGCTGTGCTGCAGCAGACATGTGGAAAGCAATTAAGTGATTTATTAGTTCTATTGAACACGAGTTTTGAAAAACAAACATTGTCCAGTGCAAGAACACCACTAGTGACACACAGCAGTTTGCTTCACTAATGTTTTCCTTTGGGATCTCCCAAAGCATGGCAGAATACCACTGGAGTGTCCCACAGGATATGCTATCCTGAAGAGAAAATATGGCTGACCTAGGATGAAGGAGGCACAGTCACCTTTTTTTCAGTATGAACACCCAAGAGAGTCTGAATTTGTGGCAGTGAATTTCAAACAGCATGTGAATCACGAACACAGAGGCATTCTTACAAGCCTCTACATCTCCCCGTCAGGCACAACAAACAAAAGCCAGGTCACTTGATTTAACTTCAGGCTTTGAGATTGGCATGCTTATGGTGAGGAAAGTGTTGTGGATAAGATAAGGTGACATTCAGTGACATTGCTGCAAAATTGTAATAGAAATTATAAAGCTAGTGCTAAAAACCCAGGGTGGAAGCTGGGTAAGGAGCACTAGCTCAGGATTAAAGCTACGTTAAATGCTCAGTCTGGCAAAGGTCCTGGACATGCCATTGCAGCCATGATTTATGTCAAATCATGTACTGAAAGCAAGAGGATTAAGTTTAACTTGGCTCTCTGTACAGAAATACGCCAATGGCAGGAACATGTTGTTCAAACAGGCAATATGGACGTTAATATGCACTAAAAGCATCAGCACGGTCCTCCTGACTTGTGCCGCTGAAACTCATGTCCCTGGTCTACCCATGAAATTTGTTAAGAACCTTGAAGTGGAAGTTCAACAGATTCCCTTCTTACATATAGAAGGAATCATATCAGGTAATCTCTAAATGTATTGATCTCTACTTGAAACCAAATAGGTGTTTTTGCCTTTGCCATTCCCTAAGAAAATTGTTACAGCACCTTTCAAGTTTGATAGTTTACAAATTATATCTGATTTCAGATTAAGGTAGAAAAAGGAAATACCTCCGTAAAACCCATTGATTATTCCAATCTTCTTGTATTGACTTTCTGGGTGCAGATGATGTATGCACCAAAATATACAATTTGGCTCTCTATCCTTCACCTGAAAAAGTTCTATCAGCATCAGATCTTTTTGATTGCCAACAAACCTTCATATTTACAGACAGAAGGAGTATGGTAAACATGAATTAGGAGAACTATAATACAGAATACATGAAATAACAGGTTTGTTAAACAATCAAATGGATGTAATACTAATAAATCTAATGCTTTACTGTGAACAGAAGAATAAATATCTTCATTTCTTTATTGTCTCACTAAATTTCTGTTGACTGCAATAAATTTTATTCTGGCTTATATTGGCCAAAGTCAAAGAAGTAACACCTGCAATAGCAACATAGGATTGTTTCAGGTGGACTTCAAGCATAACACAATCAGCAGTACATAATATTTTCTCTATAAATGCATATGCTATGCTAAAACTGATGCAAAGTCATCCATAATAAGATGTTCCATAACTGATGATATAAATGTATTGAAAGAATTCCATTAGTGATATGACTGCACCAGACACTGGTGCAAGCAAAAGAAAAAAAAAAGATTATCAAAATACATAGTAGGAAATTATATCTAAAAAAAGAAAAAACAATTTAAGAGTAGTTAATTATAGCCATAAAGATTATAAATAAAATTCTCATCATGGTAAATATTCTGACATTTAACGAAACAGAAAGCAATCAAGTAATTTATCTCTGGAATTCGTTTAAAAATATATTTTCTCCATGTTTCCCTTAAATGCAAAAATAATTTCCAGTACAAGAAAACATTTACCTAGGATTGACATGTGGACAAACTGCAGGATTTTTTCCTTAAAATTTCACCCTTGTGGATGCAGTTTAGTTGAATCCTCCATCAAAACATAAGAAATCATCTCACTATTAGGTGCAACATAGACTTTTGGCTTTTAATTTGTTCTGATAATAACTTCATTGTATTAATTGTGCTATCTAGATATTGTAAAGGAAAGATCAAGGCCTGCCAGAGTGAATGAACTGGCACTTTATAAAGCTTCATTTCTGGAATGCCTATAATACCCCTGATATAATTTAAACACCAGAGCACACAAAATATTATGAATATAGCAGTATAGTAATCTAATCTAAGTCAAACAGCTTTAAAAAAATTGACTTCCAGATTTTTTTCATTTTGGCAATTTGTCACATTTAAAAATACTGTAAAAAGGTTCAGACCAAGGTTATTTTCTGACACCATATTGCAAATCTTTGCTCAAGGAAAACCAGGATTTATGTAAAATAAATAAGATGCCATGCTGAGTACTCTTAGTGAACCCAGGAGTGACAATGTCACTGAAGGGGAAAGACATTTGCAAGAGGTTTCTGTTCCAGTGATGCAATTATGCATGAAATTTTATAACAGCAGAAATTACTACAACTTGCAGTTACTTTGCTAACATTTTTGTGGGACAAAAGCCTATAAAAAGACTGACACCAGCTGCAAGTTAAGCAACTAGAAAGCCAGCTGGTGGGCCCTAGCAGGCTAGAGACAGAGGCCCAGAGAAGAAACAAGGAGGAGTTTTTGGTGGTGGTGGTAGGCACTGGAGTAGTTTCCTCTGCCTTACAGGGATGCAGAACACTGCCATGCTTTTCACTGGTCTTTGTGTTTATTAAAAATAAAAGCTCCCAAAGTAACCATTACTGATTTTAAGTTTGGTGAAAATAACTGCTGTTCATTGCACAATCTCTTAAAGAGTGTGTCTCTGTAGAGAAGAAGAACACGTAGGATCATAATTTCATAGAGTGGTTTGGGTTGGAAGGGACCTTCAAAAATCATCTAGTTCAGCCCCCCTGACGTGGTCAGGGGCATCTTTCGCTAGGTGAGGTTGCTCAAGGCCCCGTCCAACCTGACTTTGAACACTGCCAATGATGGGGCATCCACAACTTCTCTGGGAAACCTGTTCAAGCGTCCCACCACCATTATAATTTAAAAAATTGTCCTTATATCCAATTTAAACCTACATTCTTTCAGTTTAAAACTGTTGTCCCTTGTCCTGTCACTACAGGCCTTAGTAAAAAGTCATTCTATATCTTTCTTATAAGCCCCTTTATAGGTTGAAAGGTCACTGTAAGGTGTCCGCAGAGACTTGTCTTCTCCAGGCTGAACAACCCCAGCTCTCAGCCTGTCTTCACAGAAGAGGTTCTCCAGCCCTCTGGTCATCTTCATGGCCCTCCTCTGGACTCGTTCCAACAGGTCCATGTCCCTCTTATACTGGGGGCTCCAAAGCTGGACAGTACTCCAGGTGGGGTCTCACCCTGGCAGAGTATAGGGGCAGAATCACCTCCCTCGACCTGCTGGCCATGCTTCTTTTGATGCAGCCCAACATGTGTTTGGCTTTCTGGGCTGCAAGCACACATTGCTTGTTCATGTCCAATGTTACATTCACCAGTATCCTCAAGTCCTTCTCTGGAGGGCTGCTCTCAATCAGTTCATCACCCAGTCTGCACTGATACTGAGGATTGCCCAATACTTGTTGCAGCCTGAAGTAGATCCTCTCAAGGAAGATAGCTTCCCTCCTGAGAGTAACTGCACAGGCTTAGCTGGGAGAAGATTTGGGAGGGAAAATGGATCTAGACAGTGTGAAGTGAAAGATATGGGATGAGCCTGTAACTGGAAAGATAACAGGGAGAGAAAGAGCAGTGGCTTCCTGTAGCCAAGAGTAGACCCAAAGCCAAACGTCAGAGACGAGGGAGAGTAGGATTCTTCACAGGGACCCTGAATAGACCTGGCAGTGGTGCTGGCAGGGGCTGGACTTGGGGAAAGGACTCACTCTTCACAAACACAGCTGACAGGGGACATATTTAATCAAACCTTTTAAACCCAGATTTGCCCAACAGCTCTGCAGTTCCTCTGCTGAGTCACCCTGTTGCACTACTTTGTACTCTAGTAAAATCCAGCTGTAGGGACTGGAAGTATCTGGTATTTTTTTTGGCATGGGAGAGCCCTTTTTGCCTTAAAAACATTCCACTTCAGTGAACTGGCTGGCTAGGGATCCTTGTCACACCACGTTTCTGTCACATCATAACACTGCTTTCAATGTTAGCTTGTGTCAAATGACAGGTTGGGTTTTTCACAGAGAGCAAGGGCTTTTCTCCCTTATGGATTCTGCTGGTGTAAGCATGTATTTCACTCAAAAGGCCAGTACGGACCTATCTTATGTCTATAGCTGCAGTGCAGATTGAACACATAGTTAATTTGCATTTCCTTTAAAAAAAGCTTTGCAGATGAAGCAGGACCTGCTGGTCCAGTCAGAACCCATGAGCAACAACGATTACATATTTCAATGTTTGCTCTGTTGTTTTGACTGTGGGAACAAGGAGAAACAGTTCTTAATTACTAATAATCCCTTGCATGCATTATTAACAGAGTATTTTGTTCAAATAGTTGGAGCCTGCAGTGTTTTACAAGCTCCATGTACAAAGTATTTATCTTTGCTGATGATAATGAAAAATATTGTTATTTGTTGTTTTCTTAGGAGACTCTTTCCCAGGCAAAGCAGGCCACCTTATGAGGGAAAAGAAAACTAAGAATGTAGTTCCGTTTTAAAGCTGTAATAAAAAGTTGTGATTAAAAAAAAAAAAAAGATAACAGACTATTTTTTTATCAGAAGTGTGATGCTATCCCAGGTAGACCTTAGACACAGCGTTTACACTCATATCCAAGATTCAAAAAACCTCCTTTCACTGATTCTCACTGGCAGTGAAAAATCAACATAAAAACCAAGAATCTTAATTCATTAGTTATAAATAAAAACATGTCAGGGAAATTGAGCATGCTCTCAAGCATTGCTCTGAAAGCAAAATATGAGACCACTGGGAAAGCTTTGGGATTTTTTCCTTGTGGGTTGTTTGGGGTTTTTTTTCCCCCATATGTTTTTCAAGTCATCAAGCTTGGGGGAAAGATGAATTAAAAGGCATAGCTTCTGTTCCTGACAGAAATCTTTGCGTGACAAGTAATCGAATACCTAACTATCCAATTATGAAAGTGGGATGTAAGGTGAGAATGTGCCTGAAACTGCTTTTCCTTTTATGAAGGCTGTAGGGGTCATTATTATAGTTTAGTCTGCGCATCACAACACAAGATACAAAAATGTCACCCAATCAACTACTTGCTGCTGGAAAGGCACAGATGTCTTTAGGAAGATGTCCTGTGCAATTTAGTTGATGCTGGAGAAGAACAAGCATTCACACTGGGTGCCACAGAGGCTATTCTGGTTCTCAGTAAACAGCCTCCAGACAGGAACGTCGCCATATACAGCAAGCATTGCAGGCTATAAACATTCTTTGGGGGATTTTCCAAACTAGCTATTTGGGAAGGGTATAATGAATTGCAGCAGTTACTGAAAATTTTCCCCTGGGGTGACAGTAAAGAAAGATGGATTTATATCATATATTGCATATGCAGGAAAACTTTTCCATGCCTGACCTCAAATAATTGCATCTGAAAAAGCCAGAGAACATCATTAAGAGCAAGCAGAAAGTGCAAGTGGGCAAGCTAGAAGTAAGTAGGGGTGCTCGGGGATGTAAAGGTATCTGCTGTGGTCTTTGAGAGAAATAGTCCTGGGGAAAAAGCTAATTCTAGGCCATAAAGTAGCAGCTGGTATGGCTACATTGCACTTTGGTAGCCTTTTGTTTATAGAACAATGCTCACTGAGGGTCAGATTAAACTCTGGTTTTAAGCCAGGTTTTTATGGCATTATGGGAAATGAATCAATTGATATAGAAAGATGTCTGGATATGTAAAGAAATGAAGGCAAGATGTTGTAAAGGAGTGGCAACGGTCTTGCCTTATGATTATCTTTAAATAACAGTGTAGGGAGAGGTGGTGACATGAAAAAAATAATTACAGAGCTGGATCACAACAGGATTTACGCACTTCTTCAGTGGCTTTCAGAAATTCAAGCTGAATCTAACTTACATATAAAATACATAGGAATGGCAGCAAACTCCCTGCTTGCTAAGCTAGCCCAATTTTAAGCTCCCTTTGATTAACTGGAGTCATGCAAATGAACATTAGTGTAGGTCAAAATGACTCACTGTGTGTCAGGGTTGAGAATGAAACCAATTAATAAGGACTACATTTAAAAAACCAAAAAGGAGTAAAGGGAAAATTCACGACCACTACAAACATTAAAAATAAATGAGATGACGCTTTCATCAAAGAACATATAAAAATAATGAAACTATTCTCAGTATCATTCTTAACGAAATCAGCTTGAAAGAGTCTTTCACTGAAAGTCCTGTGGATGCTTGCAATGTTCAAGGCAGGACATAGGTTGGCAGAATTTGCGGTAAATATCTGGAAATTCCCATTAAAAATATATAATATTGGCATTTTTAATTAACTTCTTCCATTGCTTTCAAGGATTTAGATGACATAAAGCTGTACTTACCTTTGACTTCAAAAAGAGGAAGTCAAAAATGAAGTCAAAAGAGGGAGAGGTGGGGGCATTTCCAGAAGTCAATTTTTCTTTTTTCTTTTTCTTTTCCCCCATATGTTTTCAAGTCATCAAGCTTGAGGGAAAGGTGAACTAAAAGTATAGCTTCTGTATGTAAGATTCATAGCAACTTTCAGTAACTACACAGAAAGATGACAGTGTCTCAAGTCCTCATTTATACATATATTTTTTTTAGGCAGATGGGATGAACCAGAGCCTACCCACCCAGTCCTCCTTGATTTCTTTACTCATATCAACAGGAGAACTCACTGGACTGAATTCCCTGGAGAATCAGTAGTTAAATAACTTTCTTTCCAACAAAGAGGATATTTTTAAAATAGGTTTTCACAGAAAGCAAGCTCGAATGAAATAGGGATATCTATAAACAGAGGTTTATACCTAAGGTATACCTAAAGTTACAGGAAGCCGGTCAACAGACTCCCTTTGAATTAAAAAAAAAATAAAAATCATTAAATCTAAGCCAGCGAGTATCAATTAAACTGCCTTAGAGACGAAAACTGGGTCTTCACACCTAGAGAAATGTAAAGTGCATAAGAAATTACAGCCTTTTGTAGCTTTATGATCTGGCCTGGGCACAGGCTGTTGGGGTTGCTTTCCTGAGAGAGGGATTGCCATTTTCAAAGAATTAAATGGATGTGAGAATGCTCTTGTACAAGGTAAACTGAGATTCCATTGTTGCCCTAAAGGATCTGAATATTCAGATCCTTTGAAGTGTAAAAACCAGAGAGATTTTCACAAGTGATACCTTTGTCTTGGAAAATTGTGGCAGTTCTTTCTCCTCAAGGATGTTTGGGATGCCTGACAAAAGTGAGTGTAGCCACTTCAGGTTTGAAAATAGCATATTATATACGACTGCAAAAAGGCTTTATGAACTTAAATGTTACAATCACATAAAGAAGCAAAGGCCTACCTTTATCCTTATCTTAGATCAGAAAGGAAATATAAACAAGCCCAAGAATATGTATTTGACCATGCAAATTATTAGAAGAGTCAGGCACAGCTCTCAAACCACCCAATGCTTGGTATCCCTCTTACCTGCAAGATGATCCATCGAATTTGCCAGATTATTTTCTTTTCTGGTTCATTACTAATCAGATAATTTTCCTGAGTGATACTAGACAAATTTTTTCATGTTTACATTGCAACTTTCTCACTCTAATTGTTAAACTGGTATGCTGAAACAAAATAGGTGCAGCATTCTTTTAAACAATCCCTTCTGTATTAGAGGGCATTTACAGTTCACAGTCTTTGTTTTCAGCTCGAGATTCTAGATACCAGAATATATTGATATTGATACAGCACACCGTAGATAACACTAGAGGTCCAATTCCACAGCCAGGGAATCCACTCAGCGTAGAAGTTTGTAAAAGAATAACACCTATAACCAAATAAAAATACTGAGCACACCTTTAATTTTCCTCCTTGCAAACACCAATAATTGGTGACAAAAGTCAAACAAAAAGTTAGCTACGTCAAAGTAGTGTTGGGAACTGACCTTTCCAAGCCACAAACCAACAGGCAAGTCAGTTCATCTCGTAACAGCAATCCAGGCTTAGTGAACACCAGTGACATGATAAAGTGTTTTAGGACTTATCCACCTGACACAACACAGTATCTCTGACAAATATTTATTTTAGCAATATAGGACAGTACTTCCTGGTGTGTTGCCTCAGAACTGTTCAGTAAGTGGGAGTACCATCCTCGCATGATAAGAAAAGAATGGCTACAGGCTGAAACCAGCTGAGCCCTGGCCCAACTGGCTCAGCTGAAGGCTGGTTCTCCTGGGGTTACCCTATTGAAGTGGATGCAGGTGTAAAGAATTCACGCAAAAGGAAGAAACAGTACTTGGAGCAATGCCACTGATTTTTTTCTAAGTTATGCCAGGGAAATGTTTGTCTTGTGGAGACAAAACACTAACTGGTAGAGACGGTCTGGGGCTACAGATGAGGGCTTGACTGTGTGCACCTGAGAAGCAACCACATATCAGCAGCAGCAGGGTCATGGTCAGGTATTCACAGGGAAGCTTTTTCTGGAAGTGCTGCCTGAGTTCAACTTTGCCAGTTCTGGTGGGGGTCTTGTGACAGCAGCCCAAAGAAGGACACACGGACTTCAGCTGCAGCCCAGCTTGCTCTGTACACGCGGCAATGCTGCTGCATGCAGATGCAGAGCCACTCAGCAAGAATGGCCAGCTTGCAAGTAGGTCATTATATCTGTTTGCTTCCAGGGCAAAATTTTCCCCAGATTGAGCAGCTTTCAGGCTGATTTTTTGTTTTGTACGTTTACAGGTGTATGGGGGAGAAGGGAATATGTGGGGGGAGATGTTTTACCTACTGACTGTCTCTAAACTGAGGAAACTGAAAGTTCTCATTAGAGTCTTTGCCTTGCTGGCTGCATGTCAGCTGAACAGGACTCTACACCTGTGAACAGAGGACAAATGAGTTCACTTTGATTCCCAGCCATCGGAGCTGTAAATAGTATTGCACAGGGCAGTTAGACGCTGGACTGAGAGAGTAAATGAAGTGCCAGGAGAAACGAGGAATGGAGAAGTAGCATGTGAGGTTTCACGTGATCCTCTGTTCAAAAGCACTCTGGAGATGGGAATATGCTTTTTGTTTGAATTGCCTGAAAAGGAAAATACATGCCAAAAATGAACAGGAAACTATACCTTTAAATCAATGCCATTTTCAGTTTCTATATTAAGTCTCATCATCTCTAACACACATAGGAGAACAGAAATCTGAGTACACCTGGTAAGATTAGGTTGTGTTTTATGACCTTCTCCCACCTGAAGATAATGCAGAGATGGGAACGGTTTCTGATCTTGTTCTTGCTAAACCATCCTATTGAGAATGATTGATTTGCAGAGTTTACATATGTGTGTGACTACTTACAGAGTCTGTTTACTCTTCTGATAACAAAAGCACTCAAGAATGATTTCTTCCCCCTCAGGGAAAAGCAAGGAGGAAAGAAAGGAATGTCCTTTTTTGCTGCTGTTCTTTGCATTGTAAAATCACGTGCATACTTGATTTGTATCAGTAAAAATGTTTTCTGGGGTAATGTGAAATTTGTACATGAGCCTCAGTGTCAGGCAATTACAACACATGCCTTCTAAAGGAGTTGCATTGCATTGACAGTTAACTGAATTATTTGGAGATTCCTATCACTTAAAATCAAACAAACTGGTCCACTGGCTAGTGCAGAGGCTGGGAATAAGAGCATTAGGTTCAATTCAATGATCTTTATAGGTCCCTTCCAACTTGAGATATCTTTATCAGTGACCTGGACAAGGGCATTGAGTCCACCCTCAGTAAGTTTGCAGATGACACCAAGTTAGGTGGGAGTTCTGATCTGCTTGAGAGTAGGAAGGCTTTACAGAGGGATCTGGACAGGCTATATGGATGGGCTGAGGCCAATGGAATGAGGTTCAACAAAGCCAAGTGCCAGGTCCTGCACTTGGGTCACAACCCCATGCGACGCTACAGGCTTGGGGAAGAGTGGCTAGAAAGATGCCTGGTGGAAAAGGACTTAAGGGTGTTGGTCTACAGCTACCTGAATGTGAGTCAGCAGCGTGCCCAGGTGGCAAAGAAGGCCAACAGCATCCTGGCTTGCATCAGAAATAATGTGGCCAGCAGGACTAGGGAAGTCATTGTCTCCCTGTACTTAGCAGTGGTAAGGTAACACCCTGAGCACTGTGTTCAGTTTTGGGCTCCTTGCTACAAGAAAGGCATTGAGGTGCTGGAGTGTTCAGAGAAGGGCAACAAAGCTGGTGAGGGGTCCAGAGCACAAATCTTATGAGGAGTGACTGAGGAAACAGGTTATTTAGTCTGGAGAAAAGGGGATTTCAGCTGTCTAAGCACAGGCTCTCAAAATACCCAGTGCTAAGAAACTGATAACTCAGGCTCTTACACACCAGTCTTAGGCTGAGACAAATAATTCCAGAAAGGGGCTGAAGAACTAGTTAGTTACAACAATCTGAGCTGAATCCTGCAGAGGTATAACCTGGACTGCCTGTAACTGTATCACAGTGATGGCCCAATAAGCATGGGACTTTTGGGTGAGAGCTGAGAAAAACACGTACTGTTCAACACCTATGCCTATTCAAAGTCAAGGATTCTCACAATTTTAAGATCAGTAATGTCATAATGAAACAATATTCACCTGACACCAGCTGAAATTATTTATTATGAAAAAGAATTAAAGACTACTTGGGGCTCAATAGCTGCAACGTTTTAAAATGGAAAGTTAAAGGTTATTGCTCTTCATATCTACTTGGTCAGTTCAAAAGCATTCCCTTCAAAACACTTCCCAAAAGCCCCCACGCAGCTGGCTGCGGCACCCTGCACTCTAAGAAAGTCCTCTCTTGGGTCACAAAACCCCCAAATTGCTCAAGTAGCAGAATCATCCTCCTTCCTTGCATACTCTGAAGGTATTGTTGGACCATTTTGATCCCTGTCCACATAAGATACTGTCACCAGTACCATTGGATATGTTAGCTGGGAGTCAATTGTTTATAACACAAATCATAGTCATGCAACCAGTAATGAGACTGAACATCACTCTCTCAGCTGACACACAGCTCAGCATTTGATGATGGCAAATAAAAAACAAGGACTCATAATAAGAATGTAAATATAGTAATTTTGTAGTGTATATGTAAAACATGTTTTTACACTCCTGATGCAGTGCTTACTGTGCAGAAGGAAAAAAGCATCTTTTGTTCCTCCAGTCACGCAAAGTCACAGCCAAAGTAGGTGCAGGACCACTGGGGAGAAGAATGCAAAAGTGCGCCTGAGCTGAGTCCTGCCTCTCTGACTAAACTGCAGCTGTGGAAGTGATTGCTTTTCCCTTCTAAGGAAAATGAATTGATATGTGTGGTTATGGTTTTATATTGTACACTTTCTTCAGATAGGACTTTTGAAAGGCATCGGCTGTCTCTAGAGTTTCTCTTTTATAACCTTGGCATAACTAACCTTGGTTTATGTACCAATGACATAAAAGACATTAGCCACCTTACCCCATTAGCAGCAAAACTGAAAGAGCAGAACAAGTCCTCTTTGAAATGCAGTTTATTCTACAAACATTTAGAGTAAAATATTTAGCTAATTTCCATAACCACATATAATACCAGAAGGAAAAAGCACAAGAGAGAAGTATGGACATTTGAAGGTTACTCACAGATGCTTTCTAAACTACTCACTTGCTAAGGAAGCATTAAATGGGAGCTGAAATATTTCCTTTAGTTTACAATCGTGTTCTCCTCTTTGGGCATTTTGTTTCCACACATCCACATTCATCTACATGCACATATGTGAATTGGACTGTCTTATGCTCAGAGCAAACCAGTTCCACCTTCACTTCGTGACTCCTTTTTTCATGGCAGCAAATGCATTTGTGTTCCATTTCACTGGCCTCAAAGGAATACCTACAGAAAGGAGATTTGCACATCAGTCTGCTGCCCATTGCCTTCCCAAACTGATCCATATTTGCTGCTCCAAATGGAGGTAATTCTAAGGAGCAGAGAAGCAAAATTTCCTATCATTTTTTCTGCTTATTCATAACAGTCTTTCCTCAGGATGCTACTGGCCATGCAGGGCCAGATCCTCTGACATCAATGACGAAAATCCCAGTAACTTCAGTGGATTTTCGATTGGGCCCATTCTGGCAAAACAGAAAGGAACAATTCATGCAGAGACCAAAGAGCAGGAAAAAATTCCACTAAACACCTGAGCTGTTAAAAACCCACATAAATACATGTTTAAGAACAGGTAGTTAATAAATATAGATGATGTCTTTTCAAATGGACCAGTTTTCCTAACTAAAATAAGGCTCTCCTGTGACACTAAGGACATTTAGTCACACGTTTAGTCATATTGGTCATGACTGCTATTCTGCACAGCCAGTTTCCCAACCAGATCCTTCTAAACAGTGGGAAGGGGACAACAGCTGCAGACCATTGGCAAAAAAGAACCCAGGAAGACCAGACATGGGAGAGGACAGAGAAATGTTTCCTACTTACACAGAATATGTACTGCAGGTCCCTTCACAAAAGGGCACTGGAACTGGAGCAGCTGACTTGCAGTTGTTGTGAACAATATACTGCTCTTTCATATTGCGTTTGCATTTATGTGGCAGGTCAATACCTATGTAGAAGAACACTTCTGTTAGACTTCTTCAGACTCGGGCATAAAAGTTTTGAAAGGTATCTGCTAGGAAACCAGGGGCTGACTATCCTACTAAAACTTTTTACAGTTCAAATGCGTAACCAAAAAAACAAATGGGAGTGCAAAAAGACACTAATTCAACAAAGCAATTTTCTGCTGGTCAAGGCACTTTTCTATTTTTGGACTAGATTATATGAAGAGTTATGTATAGGTGTATGTAAAGATGCTGTTGAACAAAGACCTAAAGAAGACACGAAGGGTTTGGGTTTTTTAAAATTGCTATAAATGACATTTATTACTGTGTAACAACCTATGATTTCTGGGTGGATGCTACAGAAAAAAGATCCCTTTTTCCATGCAATTTCCAGATGAAAGAATACATAACTATTTTCTACAAATTTTCTTATCTGGAGTATACTCCAAACTAACAGTATTTCAGTTATTTAAAAACACAGAAAAGGAGATCAAAGAATTTTAGTTTCCCCACTGGAAGACATTGAGGCAGTTTTTTAGCCTCACCTATGAGTGGATTTTTAACCTCAGCTGTGAGGTACAAAACAACTTTGCTGCTGTAAGAACAGTCTTCCAGTCTATATAAACTGCAGACTGTCAAGCACACGCAGAAACAGAACTACAAGCAGGGAGAACCTAACAGTATTGGAATAGGGAATCAGTGATTTAATGCACTCACATGTCTTACAACAGCCATCTGAAGTCACATCAACTGTCCCCTGTATTGAAAGCAAACATAACCATAACAGTTCAGATGCACATACTGCTAAGCAGCTAATAGCCATGATAAGAGTTCAGATATATTCCCTCAAGTCTAAGCAACACAGATTCTTCATCAGACTTATTTGTGTACCAACTATATATAAAACTGCTTAAAAAAAATCCATCAAGGAACGGAGTTAACTTTCTTAAAATTATGTATCCTCTCAGGCCAAGTAAGATGTCCTGTAACACTTGCCTGACCTTACATAGGTGCTATTGTATAATGATATGTGGTTGGAAGGAACATCTGGAGATCATCTAATCCAACCCCCCTGCCAGAGCAGGTCCACCTAGAGCAGGTTGCATGGGAAGGTGTCCAGGCGGATTTTGAATGTCTCCAGAGACGGAGACTCCACCACCTCTCTGGGCAGCCTGTTCCAGGGTTCTGCTCACCCACAAAGGAAAGAAGTTCCTCTTCATGCTTAGATGGAACTTCCTTTGTTCAAGTTTGTGGCCATTACCTCTTCTCCTGTCATTGGGCACCAGTGAAAAAAGACTCGCCCCATCCTCCTGACACCCTCCCTTTAAGTATTTACAGGTGTTGATCAGATCTCCCCCTCACTCTTCTCCTTTCCATACTAAAAAGACCCAAGTCCCTCAGCCTTTTCTTGTCAGAGATGTTCTAGGCCCCTAATCATCTTTGTAGCCCTTTGCTGTACCCTCTCCATCAATTCCCTGCCCTTCTTGAACCAGGGAGCCCAGAACTGGACACAGTACTCCAGATGCGGCCTCACCAGGGCAGAGTAGAGGGGGAGGATAACCTCTCTTGACCTGCTGGTCACACTCTTCTTGATGCACCCCAGGATGCCATTGGCCTTCTTGG
>JAOXNO010000041.1:49880916-49893898 GCA_028565335.1 Limnodromus scolopaceus | reverse complement strand
TGGATGCATCCCATCAGGACCCATGGGCTTGCAGATATCCAGTTTACTTAACTGTTCTCTAACTTGATCTTCCTCAACCAAAGGGAAGTCTTTCTTTGTTCAGACTTCCTCTGTTACCTCCGAAGTCTGGGACTCCTGAGGGCCGGCCTGAGCAGTGAAGACTGGAGCAAAGAAGGCATTCAGCATCTCTGCATCGTCTGCCACGATGGCACCCGTCACATTCAACAGTGGCCCCACATTTTCTCTAGTTTTCCTTTTGCCTCTGATATATTTGAAGAAACCCTTCTGGTCCACATTGACGTCCCTTGCTAGGTTTAATTCCAAGGAGTCTTTGGCTTTCCTCATTTCATCCCTGCATACTCTAACTGCATTCTTGTAATCTTCCCAAGAGTTCAGCCCCTTAATTTATTTATATAATCTTATTGAATCGAGCATGAAAAACACAGCCCCAGAGAATGACAGATGCTTCTGGAATTGAACCTGCATAGAACCTTCCCCAAGGGTAATTCAAGTCAATGGCTGTCTTTGTCCCTGCTTTGGTTTTCGAATCGGCTGCAAAGCCCCATCAGGCGTCTGAAAGTTACTGGAAACCACTAATTGCTGAAATCCAGGGCATGAATGATACCCCTTGCTAATCCATGTACTCTGCTTAGTGATGCACGATATATGAGAAGAGACTGTGTTCATTGGTTCCCCCAGGAGTCGGTGGTTAGTTACCGTTTGCTCAATTGCGTTTCATAACACTGGTGTTTCTCAAATGATGAAAAATCTCACCTTGCTATTGCCCCAATATTCTTCTCTTTCAAGTTCTAGTGTTTATCCCACAACAAGTAAAATGTGTGGGTTGTTTGCAAATAGTTTGTTTTACTTCCATGGGACCCTTCATTCAGGACTGAAAAAGCACATTTCCTTCAAACAAGGATGATCCGTTCAGAAAGGTCAAGGATTACTCAAGTGGCTTATTCAAAACAGTACAGAAAACTCCCAGACCATCAGTAGAACTCTTCCAGAGGCTTTTTTTTCTGATTCTAAAATACTTACAGGGACACAGTTTGATTCTTCAAATGGTAGGCAGACCTTTACTGTACTAGTCAAGGAAAACTGGCCTGCTGATTCAGTGCATGTGTACTGAGTACAGTTATCATATGGAGCTTTATAACTCTTCCCAACCTGAATAAAAACAGGAAAAAAACCCAACCAAATATAGTATAGCAATAAAAATAGACTAACACAATAGTAATACAGTCAAGGATTTAAACACTTTTTTAATAGATGGAAGAAAACCAAAGAGTGTGAAAGAGGAGAAAAGTCTTCATAATGGAGGTTAATGGATAAACGCATAGCTTCGTCATGGAAACATGAAAATTGTATATTGGCACACAAGAAGCTAGCTTGCAAGATAAATTACCAAGGAATAAATGGATGAAATAGAAAAGATGCAGAACACAAAAGCTGCCAGAGAAGCAATAGCATGAAAGATAATAGTCAGTAGTTGAGATAGCATCATTAATTGTTCACAGGAGGAGCAGGCTGTAATAAACCAAAGAGCTAGCCAGAGGCTCAGTCCATGTCTACACAATGCTACGCTCACAAGACGTGGTGTATTACCTGTGTGTGTTACTGAGTCACTACACTACAGCAGTTATGCCACTTTTGATTTCTGCCTTTGCAAAATGAGATCTAGTGGTAGCACAGCTATATCGGCTCACTCACACTATTTAGCCCCATATCTCCAGGGCAAGATGATGACACTGTTTGCAGATCGGAGCAGTACGATGTGAAGCCAGCTCGCATATCTCTGCAAGAGCAGTATTACACAATGTCACCATCCCCTCCAAATTCTTTCTCTCTGTTGCATGTCAGGAGGAGGAGTGGTAATGTGATTTCCATTCCTGCCAGAAATGCATAATTTTCAACGCAGTGGTGCCAGTGAAGTGCACGTAGCAGAGAGCAGCTGTATAAACATCTGCACTTACCTTGGAAATAGAGATATTTTTAAATCTCCTAGATGTCTTCCCAGCCTCAAAATCTACGACACAATTTCAAAAAATGCTGGGGTCTTTATGATAAAGCAGCCTTGTGTGCAGAGCCAAGGAATGCTTACCTCAATGGTCACATTGCCAAATGGAAAATTTGCCACACATGCCACTTGCTGGCACTGGCTGCAGCACTGACCCTCCTCTTCCACATAGCGGAAACCCTGTGGGAATAAAGTTTTCATTTAGCTATGTTACCTGATGTATGTACTTGGTATGATATGATTATCCACAAGAATTGCTGCTGACAGATATGTGAAGATCGTGCCCCAGTTATATCCTTCCCTGTATTTTAGGTATCCATTGGTCTCTTGGTGGGTGCGGGTCTGGCTGGCTTCAGGAAACAGGATAATGGTTTTATCAGTTTTTAGGATTGGTGGTGGGTCTCACCTTATCTGGGCAAGAACAGAAAAGAAACCACTATTTGCTTACATTCAGTAATAGACTGAACAGTTTGGTGCGCTTCCAGCTCATGTGTACTGAGAAGTGTCTGCTGTGCAGTTTCTTTACAATCTTAATTTTTGAGCTGACAATGGGCAATGCCAACAGAATGGCACAAACGTTGTTTGTCAGCAGTTGGACTTTTCTTTAACAGGTTTGCAATCATTCTCTCTCAGGACTTCTTTCCAAGGGTGACCTCTTAAATTTGCTAAAGCAACAATAACCAGTATCCTAAAGAAGACTTTACAAAAAATCTAGTAAAAACTTATATCCTGCTGTCGTTCAGTGAGGAAACAGTTATACTATTCCAGTTTTACAGTACATCTCCTCAACAGCCACTGTTCATGGCTGGGGAGGCTGAGTGTGCAGTACTGACCTGCTGGCAGGTGGTTTGGCATTTCACTGGAACACAATGGATGCGGTTGGTCTGTGTCACAACATCCTGCTCATCTGTGCATACACAGTCCTTGCAAGAGCTTTTAGGCACCATTGCACCAGGCTGGAAATATAGAGGAGAGAGGAGACAGGCCATGGCAAGAATTAAAGGAGTTCTATAAAAAAAGTACATCCCCTGGACTATCAAAAATGAATGTTTATACTTGGGGTTAATTTTTGGAAGAACCTCCTGAAATGAATACCTACAGATTTTTTAAACCTCCCACTGTCACTATCACAAAATGAACACAAGGCTGACACTCCTTAGGGCATCAGTTGTCTTAAATGAGTTATTATGTTATCCCATAAATTCCATGCATCAATTTTCACTCAGTTTGATCTAGTAATTAATCTTACAAAATCCAATGAGATATAGAATTTGTACTCAATCACAATTCTGGCTTCTTGGCTCTAAAAGTTACTGGTCTCTAGCATTACCTATTCAGGAACATTTCCAATAGTATGTAAGACTACTGGGGGAAAATTACAGGCCATTCTAGTCCTACTTTTTATGTGAGTATTTACAATAACAACTTCAGAAAATTCTGCATTAATCTGTGGAAAGAAGTGTCTGGAAGAAGACCTACCTTAAATTCAACTCCTTCTGAAACACATACACCTTTTGGTACTGTAAGAAAAAATAAATTTAAATGGATATGCTAGGAATGATGTAAACAGTTACTCTACTGATCTCTGAGTTGTGAATGACTTAAAGGAGACAAAGAATACAACTGAGCTTATTCACTAGCCTTAATATCTTACACAAAATGGTGAAAAAAGTAACTAGTATGTAGTGCTAATTTCTATTCAGAGGTCCACATGTAACATCTGGTCAGATATTATGCATGAAGTAGGGGATAATTCTATATCCTGGTATTTTCCATATAGAAAAATCTATTTTCCTCATGTTTTTTTACCCATGATTGAAATTAGTTGAGGTTTTCTTTACTGTTAACTATCTTTCTGGTAACAGAGCCAACGAGAAGCTGGGTCAGGTATGTGAATCTGGAAATATAACTTGGCAGCAGAGCTTCAGGATGGGTTCAATGTAACCAACCTTCAGTATCTGATCAATAAATTAATTCACTGAATAATAGCCACAGAGAACCTGCACCGGTTACTTCACCTCCAAAAACAATATAGCACCAATTGTAATGGCTGAAAGGTAAGGGGAGAGGCTGCTGCTTGTGATTTTGAATCGTTTATAAAAAAAGAAACAGTCCAAGTAATAAATGAAACACCTTAAGGTAACATGGTACTTACTACAGGAAAAGATAGGACAACAACCATCTTCAGATATAGCAACCACTGGTTGGAAGCCTAAGTCACATGCTGTTTTGTTGATAATGCAAGTTTTTATATCACATTCTGCAATAAGCAAGCAAGAAAAAGTGAGCCAAAGCATTCTGTCCGGCAGTGTTGCAGACCAAAGCCTGAACATCCAAGAAATTGGGTACAAATAGATTATTCTTCACCCACACATTTTTGCAGTTTGGGACATGTTCAGATGAAGTAATTCTAAGCTTGCTCTACTGTAAAGCTCTTCCCTGGACATATACTTCTGGCTTTTGTTGCTCCTTCTCTTTCCCCACTGGATATCATCTCTAGAAAAACTAAACACCCTTATGTCAGAGAAGTGACAGAGAAACAAGTTGGGATAAAGGTAAATGAGTCAGAGAGTGAAAAAAACAGAGTCAGTAGATGAGAGCCAAAGGTGTAAAGGTTGGGACATGCAAGGCAAAGCACCCTGACAGTGCCCACTGCTCCCTCAAGTCATCCAAGGAGCCTATTGGACTGCTGCCTGGCAGCATGAAGGGATGAGGAACAGAAAATTATCCCCCCACCATTGCCAGTATCCCCTGTCCCGCATGTTACTATAGGTGCTGGGAATGGCCAGGGTTAGGAGCAGGCTCATGAGGAGGTCCTGTGGGCATTTGGGATGGGAGGGTGCAAATGGAAAGATGAGGGCAAACACATATCAGGAATCTCCACAGGAGGCCTTGGAGGAGCCTGGAAGATGAACACATCCTCCCTTACTGGATGGATCTCTGTGCAAGGATCAACCTCTCATCTCAGAAGGGACAAGAGCCAGGGCATCCTGTGAAGCACCTGGTGGTCCCAATGATCCATGGGGGACTTTCCAGTGTAAGTATCTGGCCATGGTCATGGCACTAGTTTAGAATAAAAGCTGAACCAGAGGAGGTCTCTTCTGATAGCAAGAGCTCCTGGCACGTAGATGGGAAGAAACAACCACTCCACTGTGTTTATTGGAATCTGGTACCTGTGAGGTACCAGATCTCACACGAGGATTGTTGCTAAAGGCAAATGATGCTGCATTATGACATCTAAATTATCTACTCACCACAGACTGTCTCTGTGCAGCATGGGTCATCCAGACGTGTTTTTATTTTGTGTACAAAGCCCTCTTTAGTGCAGTTGATAGGTGGAGATTTAGCACAAGGGCGGGGGAAGCAAGAAATATTCAAGGTTGCTTCATCGCAAGAACAGTGTTGACAGTCATGCTCCCACGTCTCTCTAGGCTGTGAAAACAATAGGCATAGTAGTTCAGAGAGCAAAACCAGAAGCATTATATTAACGAATGCCTGCTGCAAGACAATGTAGGGCTGGGTTGCCCTCATGTATTATGTAGGAAAATCAGGGTTCAAATCCCAGAAGGAGGAGAAGGAGAATCTGTTGTTTTATTTCCTACTGTCATTGCAATTCACTGGTATTTAAGGTTAGAATTAAAAGAAGAAATGCATGTAGTTGTTTTTACAGGAGGTCACAGCACCCAGCTATAGTATAAAGACAGTATTTTGCTTTTTCTTACCTGTTTTACTGACCCATCTTTTGCAGTGCAACCTATAAAATGAATTACAGATTCCTTTAATGATAACTTTAATGAACTTTAACGAACCAGGGAAAACAGCAGGACAGGACAGTAGGTAGGTCTTGAAATCTGAGAAACAGTACAAAGAGAGTTCCAGAGTGCAAAGTCATAGGTTGTGAACCCAAAACATCTTAAAGATCCTCCTCTTTGTTCTTTTGAAAGTTGCACTTTATGTACAAGAGCTGGCAGAAACTGCCAATCTAAAACACTTCCAGCTTAACTAGAAAGCGTCAGTATCTCCCCCACTTCCTCTATACCCAGAACATTGCCCTTTATGTGCACTTCCAGGCAGGGTCTTTTTGCCACTTTCCATCCCACCATTTGCATTATTTCTTACCACAGACAGAAACACAAACGCCATCATGATCATTCAGCAGAATTTTTCCATCAGGACAGTAGCATCCCTCAACAAACACTGGTGTGTTATTTTGGGAGGGGAGGGTGTCCATAACAACCTCTCTGCACAATTAGAATATAAATAGGAAGAAATGAGAGGCATAAATGTGCCCCAGGGTACCTAAATCCCAGGGGAATCTGAACTTCCAGCCTTCCCCAGTGATTTTCAAATTATGGACTTGAATATTGCCTTAGGAAATGACCCACCTGCTGAAGCAAGTGTTTCTTTTTGCTTCACCGCATGGCTTGTATACCTGATCCTGAGCACAGTTGGCCTCTGTGGAGCATTACAACACACAGGTTAGAAAGCCCAGACCCATGTGTACCCTTCAATGCCCAACGGATGGACTACACACGCTAACGCAGCTCACCCCATGAGTCCGCACAGCACAGGCTCTTACCCAGCGAGGGTGCCCCTGCAGCTTCAGCAAGAGGGGATCAATGGATTCAGCAAGGTACTTAGGACAGTACTAGTAGTGCTTACCTCTGAATCACTAGGTTCCCCCTAAGCAGGTCAAAGCATACAGAGAGAAGCTGTGTGTTGCCATCTAGTGATGAAGCTCTAGGTAACACACAGGGCTCCTCAGCTGAGCTGCTCATGACGGACTATGGGCCTGTTTCCCGCTTGTTTTGCACCAGTTCTGGACTGGGACAAGCTTTTTGATTTATTGCTGCTTTTTCTCAGGTCCAGAGCAGCTGAGGAAAGACTGAAGCCTCAAACAGGCATGTAGGCGAGGGACAAACAGACTGGAGTCATTTCACCACCAGCAGGTCTTTCCCAGGCTTACCGCACTGCCCATTCGCCTGTCTTCTCCAGTCCACGCAGACCCCGTGGAGCCCACACAAGGCTGCATACGTCTGCATGCTCTGGCACTCCGTGCTGGGGTGCTGTTCTGAGCACCCACTGGCCACGCATGCCTCATAGTAGGGCTGTGGGGGGACCACGCTGTGGCACTCGGTCAGGTTCCTTTGCAAAGCAAGTAGACAGACATGGCATTTCAGTTCCTTGGGCTACTTCCAAGGCAGAATTCAACTCAGAACCAAACCCATCCCTACCCAGGAAAGCCTCAAGGTAAAGATACAACTACAAATTGCACCACCAGGTAACATGCCCACACAACTTAATTAAGAAGGAACTTTACCTCCCATTCTTTGCAGTGCTTTGAAAGGAAGCAATTTTATGTTAGACTGATACCTGCAAAGAAAAGTCTCCCGCACAGGTCATAACTATAATTCTATATGCTGACATTTTTATGTGAGCATGTTTGACAATCCTGTTTTAAACCACAAAATTATTTTAAAAACAGACACACACATTGGCTTACTATAGTCTGACTCTGTTCCTTTTCATCCTGAGCTTTCAGATACTGAATTATAGCTAGTTCCTCGTTGGCTTCTCCAGAACTGACAGGTAGAGAGACTGCAAAGCAGCAGACACTATTAAGGGAGTTTGATGATGCAGCTGAAAAACATCTGCCAAACTCAGCAACGTTCACATATCAGTTCACTGTTTAGTTTTTCAAGGTATGCTAGAGTTCATACTTTCATCACGTCCTGTAAGCAGTTCACCCACGTCATTTAGTGAAGCACAAAATTATCTTGTGGACTTATTTTTCTGGTGCTTTTGGGAGTTGTCTTACCAGATGATTTTACACAGATTGGAAGGCTCACAATGCTGGTGATATTCAATCTCAGCTGATTCTGAGACACCTGGATTACAGTATCTGTTGGTAGGATCTGGCACTTTCCAATCTAATGCCATCTCTTTGAAGGACTCGATAACCTCACCATTCCTCTTCATAGCATCATCAAACTTCTGGTTGGTGCAGGTACCTGGTAGCAATATAAGGACAAAATAACAGTTTAAGGACAGTTGATGCTGATGAAGTTACTATTAGAGAAATCTGAAGGAAAGTTCTCCTCCTTGTGAGTTCACAAGAACTGTTTCTAGGAAGAGAAGGCTAGAAGAAATAGCTTGGTAGTTACTCATGAAAACCAGAGTTGATGCATTCGTTGATGCATTTCTCCTGGTGGATAAAGCAACTGAGATGGCTCTGTCTAGCACAGAACTCTGCAGATTTCATACATTTGCATATTGAGTAGATATGATCTAAAGGAAGGGCTTAGAATTTCAAAAGGAAGTGACTAAAAGCTCTGTCTCCTGACAGTGTCTTTCCATCAAATAGAGATAAATTTGTTAAAATTTGTGAGAAAGAGAAATCATTGGAGTTGGAAGCATTTAGAGATGTTTACAAGGGGATGAGAAAAAGAAGGAGGAAATTTTATTACTGTCATTCAAAATTCATTATAGCCTTCATTAATGTCAGCTGATGAGGACACTCACCACACAGTCCCATGGTATCATTATAAAACTTTCCAAAAGGGAGTTTTATGTAAAATGCTAGTCGACTGTAGGAGACATAAACTTCTAATTCAGGTATTTCAACTATGACATAAAGGCCAGAACTGGTTATCCTGATACCATTCTTGAAAATGTCTGGAACAACTTTCTTATCATTAAACAAAATCTAAAAAGAAAAGAAACAAAATGTCTCTATGTAAATCCTCCTGTTTAGTAACATATACGGTTTGTGCAACTGGAAAATAGAGCAGCACAAATTCAGAACTCAGGCACACCAAATGAAGTCTGTCAAAGGCAGTCCTTTAAGCAGTTCTCTGTGATTCCCTTTTTAATATGTTGTAATTTATATTTGAATGCTTATGTCAGGAACAAAAAGACAACTTTCAATCATGTGATCATTTCCCAAGAATATAAAAATTTTTGTTGACACAAAGGAAAAATAGAGAGAGAGAGAGAAAGCCATGTAATTGCATTCCATACCCATTCCATTTTTCACAAGCTTCATCCTTTGTTGTGACAGGATATTTGGCGCCATAGTAATATAACTACAGCAAAATAAAATTGAGAATTCATTTTAACACAATACTTTACCAAGTTTGTTTCTTTTCCACGTTCCATTGCTTGTGTCAGAATAACAACAGAGTTGTAATGAAAAATGAGAAGGGACATTGAACAAATTGCTCCATCAATGGCACCACAGTAGTAGTTATCTATGTGAATCCAGAAGTTGTGAGATTCAGGATGAATTGACTTTACGAGGACATAGGTGCAGTTCTCTTTAAAATGGTAATATGTTCCATCAAAAGTCACGTAGTGCTCATTTCCCCATCCACTGCAAATACCTGGAAGAGAGAGTGACAGACTTCAAGTTTGGCTTCTGAGCTTCCTGTAAGTACAAGCTGGTTTTAACTCTTTTACTTGTTTTCAGTGAGAGCTGAAATAACCAGTTTGATAAAGAAAAGAGCCTGGCAAGGACACTTTTATCTGCACTTGACAGCCAATGTTTTAGATGGGACTTCTGCTCTATTACATCCTACTAAATTAATATGAATGTAATATAGATGTTGACCACATAAACTTATCTTTCATGAGGCCCAGCTGAACATAACATAAATTTCAGGAATTCTCCTGCCACAGTACTTACACTGACACTGAAAGACTTCACAGCAACCAGTTTCATCGTAGTGTTTTGTGAATGGGAAACCATTGACACAGAGTTTCAGTTGCTGAGGAGGGCAAGTCACGCTGGACAGTTTAATATTGTTTCCTTCTCCCAGGCAAGTAGCAATCTGGCAGTTTCCTAAGTTCCATGTTTCATTAAACTATTGATGGATTGAAAAAGAAAAGGATAGGCACATAACAAAGTAATGTAACGAAATCTTTAAAATTACACCCAGCAACTATGCTCTATTAATTGTCTAGCGTGGCGTTATTTGCTCTCTATTCTTTCTCTGAAAATCAGGCAATGTGAAACACATAGCAATAAATAGAGCCTTGATATCTACTTCTCTTCTACAACATTTTGTATAGGACTCAATATTAAGGTCCTAACTGATTATGATGATGGAACACTGCCAGATGCAGTTTCCTAGCCTTTCTTCAGCTTAGGTAGCTGTGCCTACATACAATCATCTAGATGTTTCAGGTGAACAGAATAATCCTCAACTTATTCCCTCATTTTTTGGGGGGCTTCTGGTATACTTCTAAATCATCTATTTCTCCCCCACCTACAGTCCAGCTGTAGTGGTGGTTACCATCTTCAGAAGAGAACACGAAATCTTGGCTGCAGATAATCCTGTAGCTGAAGAAACACCTCTTCTTTCAAGTCTCTCACCTTTCTGGGAGGAATGAGCCCAAGACAATCGCTCACAGGCGGTTTCGTGGAAGCAGGAACTCGGCTTGTTGCACTGGGAGCAGATGTTGGTGGACAGGTTTCAGAGCCTGGATCACAGACCTTGAGGGCCTCAGTATGACCAATTTTACACTCTGTCCAAATTAATTCAATCTGACATGATGCATTGCAAATGGAGTAAGCACAATGACCTGATATGTTCACTGGCAGAGAAACATTTTGTCCTGCAAGGCCAAAACCCAATTGTTAGCACTGGACTGTGCACGAAACTGGTAACTCAGCCCTGCATTTAATTAGCTGGATCTACCTGCACCAGATGACCATGTTCAGGTGTGACTGTCCATCTGCAACTCCTTGAATTCAGTGACTGAATTGGAGCTCAATTCATACAAATGGTAAAGGTTGAAGGAGGGCCACAGGCGGCTAATCTGCAATTCTGCTCTTAAGTGTATTACTAGGAGTTGAAAACAAGTACAAGAGGAGAGAATACTGAATACATCACTAACTGCATCTGGTCTTCACAAAGACCAGGAGATAGGTGGTTGAGGAGCTAATGAGAGATGAAAAGTCGTCTTCTCTCCTCTGCTTTTGGAATATGACTGCAGATTACAAGTCTGTGTTAAGCAGTTTGGGATTCAGGGTTTGTGCGGGAGTTAGCATCTGCTATAAGCTTCCTTACGCCAGGGATATCCAAGCCAGGATAAAGTTAGAGAATATGGGAGAGTTGTAGTTCCTCAGGTGTTAGTTACAATTCAAAGATGTAACAACTTGTGGTAATGTGTAAACTGCAGCAGGCTCAATGAGCACTTGCTGAACCACCGTTATCTAACAGTACATCTTCTCACATAGATGGGGCAGAAAAAAAAAATAATGCTTGGTTCCTCACCCATTTGTATCAGTTGTCCATTGTCTTTGCAGAAGCAGGGAGTGGCTACCATTGACGATGGAGGTGCAGATGTTACAGGTTGCATATGTCGTTCTGCAGGAAATGAAATAAATTAATATTCATTCCCTCTGTTACTCTACTCTCAAGCCCTGTGGCATCTGTTACATTCTATACAATCACAAAAAGAGGAAAAAGTAATCCTTTTAGTACCCTCACCACATTCATTACAGGTACACACTAAACCCATCTTTTTTGTATTTATATACACTCTATTACACTATATACTATTAGAATAATACACAAACTTTTCCCCTTGTAGTTAGACTCTTTCTACATAGAAATACAATAAACCACCCTTAAATGTTGCTTACATTCCAATTTAAGGTTTCTTTGAACTTTCTAATCCTGCAGGACTTCACCTGACTTTGGAGAGGTAGTTTCCAGTGGCACTTCCTTTTGTATTTTAATGCCTTGTTGTGAAGAGACCATTGGTTTAAATACAGACAGATCATTTAGACGTTCTACTATGACACCTATGCTTTGCTTTCAACAGTCCTTCCTTTCGTAGCTATTACTCCATTATACTTCTTATTTGACCTGTTAACACATTTAGTAAATACCAAACACGCAAGCTCACCATCAAGTCTTTCATTCTTCCACTCACTTGAAGTAGAGAAACTGTCTTTTAATTTTCCTTGTCCACATTGTATGATTTGCTACCAGGATAATACACATTTTTTCTAGCAATTTGTTTTTCTTTGCTATAATCATGTGGCAGAATCCCACCCTTTCTTTATTTCTTTTCACTTCCTATTTTCTGTTCATTTGCATCCCCTTCACCCTGCAACTTCTCTTTTGGAAAGGGACTAAACTTCCAGGCAGCTTTCATTTCTTGCTCCACTGACTCATTTGAGACTGGCTTATTCCAACGCATAAAACAGTACAATAAGAACCATAGTGTGATACAGGTGATAAGGAGAAAAACAAGGTTTAGAAGTATAACATACTAAGACTAACAACACCAGAGTGTCAACTGTAGTATGCCTAAGGTGAAAGCTGTAGTGAAAAATGGCCAAATCTCTTTATTGTCTCTTTACCCCATTGACAGTAAGAATCTATAAAAACTACACTTTTGTTCTCCACCATGAGACCCAGAAGCTCTGACCTCTCATTCCTGAATTTTCTTCAACTGCATTACATTATGTGCTTACCCTAGATATGCAGTAGGATCCTTTTTCAAGATGGGGAATTCTTTTTACCATTAAAGACTTTCATAAAATCACCACCAAAACTCTTACAAATCCAGTACCTTGAGCTGGTGTGGATGGTGTTCTGCAAGGGATGAGTGTTCTAATGATCTCTCCATTAGGGCCACAGACAGCATCACCACACTCAGTCCCATCTGCTTGGCTGTATACAGTTTCATTTAGGGTGTAGGTCTTTCCATTGTAGCAGCAAAGGCAATCTGAGGCACCAAAAGAGCAAATGTTGTGGTAACAGGGGACACTTGTAATATAAATACAAATGAAAAGAAAACCAAACTCTGGATTTACTGTGTCCAGCTTTGGAGTCCTCCACACAGGAAGGACATAGACCTGTTGGAATGTGTCCAGCAGAGGGCCACGAGGATGATCAGAGGGATGGAGCACCTCTCCTATGAAGACAGGCTGAGAGAGCTGGGGTT
>JAOXNO010000041.1:49869812-49880816 GCA_028565335.1 Limnodromus scolopaceus | reverse complement strand
TAGATTAGACACCAGAAAGAAATTCTTTACAGTGAGGGTGGTGAGACACTGGAACAGGTTGTCCAGGGAAGTCGTGGAAGCCCCATCCCTGGAAGTGTTCAAGGCCAGGCTGGATGGCGCTTTGAGCAACCTAGTCTGGTGGGAGGTGTCCCTGCCCATGGCAGAAGGGTTGGAACTCGATGATCTTTAAGGTCCCTTCCAACTCTAATGATTCTATGATTCTATGGATTTACCCTTCTGTAGCTCATATCATTAAACATGAATTACCTGGCTGAAAAAATTTCTCAGTTTCTACTTGAGAAGTTACACCGGGAGTCTACCTCATTCATTTAAAGTGTGTTATACTTTTGTTGTTGCTGGTGTTTCTTAGAGTTAGCTCGTGTAGAGGAATTACTGGCTGGTGAAAGCATCAGAAATGACACTAGGTACATTCCCTCTTGGCAGGGAACATGACTGGGATTATTGCCCTGCTGACTGATAAAACATTGTTTCAGAAGGTGTTGCACAGCCATTTCCATCCACTGTTGAGGAACATGCAGTCATAAACAATTTCATTTAAATACATGAGAAGCTCTCCAGGTTTTGGAGAATTCACATTCAGGAACCCAGGGAAATATATCTATTACTATAACAAAGTCAGCAAAACTGAAGATATGTTTTCTACTGGGTCACCCTGCATTTTGAGATGTGGCTCCTCCCAGACACAGGAATGAACTGGTACCATACCTTAAGCAAGTGTGTCCTTTAAGAACACAAACATGTCGCTCCTAAGCTAGCTGTCTGGGTTTATTATGAAATTAGTGGTCAGGAAATAGCACCTCTACAAGATTTGCCCTGTTCTAAAAGTTCTCATTAAAACAGACACCATGAATGGCCTGCTTTAGACTACTTTCTGTCTGTCTTCACTGACTACCATGGAAGTGTAAACAGGGACAAATGGTATTTACACGCATGAGATGAATCCCACATTTCATTGCCTTTCTCCTTCCTCCCTATGATTATCCTTTAGGCAGTTCTTCAGGTCAAAGGCTGCATTTTGCTTATCAAAGTGTATCTGTATTGCTGTGCATCCACTTATTGAACTAGCTAGCTGGAGTCCTATTACCAACACACCAGCAGTAACATATGATGTTGGGCTGTTTCAGTCCTATCATAATGTTGAGGGTGGTGAACAATTACCTTTGGAGTCTTCAGTACATAGTTTCTCTTCAGGATCACTGAAGATAAAGAGAAAAGAAAACTTGCATTGGTATGTGGAATAACAATGTCTGCAATGGTATCTACTTTTACATAAAAGCCTATTCCTGGAGGGTTTAATGATAATTGCCACTGCTAATGAATGTAAGCCAAACTTTGCCTAGCTTGTACTTTCCAATCCTATTCTACCTCTCGCACCATCAACTGACCTACCATGAAGTGCAGTTGGGGAGTGAGACACACTCCCTGCTCTCCTCATCAAAATATGGCTTGTCAGGACTACACTCTGGGTAACAGCCTAGAAAGGTAAAGTAAACAAAACATTCTTAGTCTGCTTTACATAGATCCAGAGAAAACACATTACTACCTCTATCACATGCAGATTTGATCTCAAAATGAATGCAATCCCATTATGAATGTGCTTTATACTACCAATTATTTCTCCAGATCCTCTCTTTCCCTCTTCTCCAAAAGTTTTAATTAACTCTGTCAAAAGATAATTACTCTTTGCAGATTTAGACTGAATGACCTTTTATCTCTGAACAGATTTAAAGGCAATAGGCAAATTATGCTATGAATGGCACCATCACATGGGGAATTATCCCAGGCGAGGCACAGTCAATGAATTTCTGGGGCAAATGGGATATCCTTTCAGCAACCTTGATGCTTAAGACATTTAAAACCAGACTAATAGCTTCAACTCCCATAACTGCATCAAAGTCAAGTAAGAATTACCTTCTAAACTGTACAACAAGTTCCCACATTTCCCTTGTGGGTTCCTGCAGGTCTTTAGACAAGGGGCTCCACAGGGTTTATAGAACCACTCGTGTTTGTCAGGTGGATTGTAATAATCACAGAAAACAGCTGGAACAGAAGAATAAAAAATCTCCAAGTCTCAGACACCAGGCAGGGGTTATTTTCTAAATCTTGCAAACAAGAGCTTACTAAGTCACACATGCACAGTGATGTTAAAATTTTGCTTTTCTTTACCTCCCATGTGCTCGAGCTCATGGATCACTGCTTTTCTGTGTGCGTTTTCAATGCAATACTTACGACAAATGGCAGGTGTTCTCCAGTCAATACAGACACCAACTCTGCTACAACTTCTTGAATAGGCAGCAACTGAGGTACAAAAGCACTCACAGTCTCCCACACTGTCACAGCCACAGAAGTCAGAAACACAAGATTCATAATATGGTATTGGGTTCACCTATTAAAATACCAACAGATCTGTTACCACAGATGTGCCTGCTGTACAGTGTTTTAATGAGAGAAAGGGGTCTGAACTTCTGCCATCCACTGGCAGCTTCTTCAGCAGAACCAGGCTGAGTCTGTGACAGTCTGCGATTGTCACGAAGGAGCTATGATATTTTACAACAGGTAATTTTCTATTTTCACCTGCCTGGTAAAATGGGACTCTAAATCTTCTCATTCTCATGTGCACAATACTGGCATTTATGCTCAAAATTTCTTTCCCATGTAATTTCTGCAGGACGGAACTACATTGCTTTGTGTAGCACTATATAGTGTGTGCACTCTCTAACTGAGAGATTGTGATTAAGTGAATACAGAAGGAAATCCTATTTCCACTGAACTTCATGTCTCGTGTTTTAACCTGTGCGAACATGAACTAAACAGAAATTAAGTCAAGTTCACTGTTAAAATGGCTTATTAAACTGCACTGAAGCTTTGTATAGACATTCCCATTAAGAATTAGTAGCCTTGTTTCTGTTTAGATTAATTTGTGTCTAAAAAGTGAGGTTTTGAGAGAGGTAGCCCTTGCACTCAAGGATGCTTTGTAGCAGTGTTTAATAGTAAAAATTTGTATGCAAATGTGCTGTACAATAGCAACAAATAACTAGTGTGAAAGTACTGAGGATGAGAGAACAGGATTACCTTACTGTGACAGGCTTCAAAGATGTTACTCTTAATGATGCTGCAGTGCTTCTGTCCCAGGACAGACTTAAAAGGCTGATCAGCACACAGGTCTGTCATGTTTATATTTGAGCAGGTGCTTGTTATTTTCCAGCTGTTTCCAAACTCCTGGATGCTCATCTCTACGGACTGCCCTCTGGTTGTGAAGTCATTCCTTGAGCGGCCATCAAAGTCCCCACAAAGACCACACACTTTTCCCTGGGTAATTTGCATAGGCACAGTAAATGGTTTGGTTATTTCGAGTGCAGCCCATTGTTTGACAGAAATAAACTATAGGACAGGCCAAGGCAAAAGAGCCACAAATTTCTAAACAGCCATCAAAATGCAGCTTAGAAAAAGCTTGACTTCAAGTGATAAGACCACCCTCTTAGTCCTCCAATACTGCAAAGTGTCTGGCTTCACTTCTAGTTCCAAATATTCTGGTGAGTTTCATACTGACTGATCAAAGAAATAAAACACAAGACATGACCTGCTTGCTTCTTCTTGTCCATCAAACCAAACACTTTTCCAAGCCCTGTTTTTCAAAATTGGGCTCCAGGTCTGGATGCATAATCTTTAGTTTGTTATCATATCTTCCAGTCAATCCTATACGTACCTGCAAAGATGGTGCCACATGAACAACAACTGTAGTCTTCTGGTCCCACATGAAGTTCATCCCTTGATTTGTTTCAATCACAATATAACCTCCTCTGAGATCCACTTTGTAATTCTTCTCAGCTCCTGGATCAGTGGCTATCTCCTGAATTCTTCCTTCCAAGAGCCTGATTTCTCTGCTCTACAAGGAACAGATGCATTACACAGAAGGAAAAAAAATATAAAACTTAGTGTAACAGCACTGGTATTCTGCCTCTTATCCTTCATCTTATCTTTCTGTAGTCTTTATACTACTCCCTGGTCTATCACTAGACATGTAAGTCACTGAGAAGACCCACTGAGTTCAATGGGAAACATCTGCCCATATGTCACAAGTCTTACCTCACTGCCACAGAAATTCATAGAATCATAGAATGGTTAGAGTTAGAAGGGACCTCTAAAGGTCACTTAGTCCAACCCTACTGCTATCGTCAGGCACACCTTCCACTAGAATAGGTTACTCAAAGCCCTTGAACACTTCCAAGGATGGTGCATCCACAACTTCCCTGGGCAACCTGTTCCAATGTCTCACCACCCTCATAGTAAAGAATTTCTTCCTAATATCGAATCTATATCTATCCTTTTTCCATTTAAAAACATTACCCTCCTTGTCCTGTCACTACACTCCCTGATAGATTCTCTTCCCACATTTCCAGTAGGCCCCTTTTAGGTACTGGAAGACCACAATAAAGTGTCCCCAGAGCCTTCTCTTCTCCAGGCTGAACAATCCAAACTCTCTCAGCCTGTCTTCATAGAAGAGGTGCTCCAGCCCTCTGATCCTTTTTGTGGGACTTACTCCAACAGGTCCATGTCCTTTGTATGTTGGGGGTCCCAGAGCTGTATGCATTACTCCAGGTGGGGTCTCATGACAGCAGAGTCGAGGGGGAGAATAGAATAGAATAGAATAGAATAGAATAGAATAGAATAGAATAGAATAGAATAGAATAGAATAGAATAGAATAGAATCACCTCCCTCGGCCTGGTGGCCACGTTTCTCTTGATGCAGCCCAGGATACAGTTGGCTTTCTGAACTGCAAGCATACATTGTCCTCATTGCAGTTGAAATATGTTCTGGTATAGCAGCTCCTGAGTGCACTGGCAATTGGGTATGCTAGAACACCCTTTGTCACACTGCTTTGTTTCAGCATCCCCTCACCCCCTACTATGGGAGAAATCTCTTTTGTGTATACTTCTGGGAAATGCTAAGCCTGAGTCGGAGGGAAGAAACTCTTGTCTCTGTAGTTATATCTGCTGTGTGCTCAAACCTTCGTAAAGAAACATGCTCCTCAAAAAACTTTACCATCACTCCTGTAGCGCTAGTGTCATAAGTGCAAACACACACACACATATATATACATAGAGTGCTGTTGACTTCCTGCATCTATCCCCTCACCTAAAGAAGTGTTAACCCTGTTAACACCAAATACTTAGACCTTTCTCAGCTTGCCTGCCTCTGCTTTCTGACTGTTTGACTTCCATAGGTACTCTCTAGCAGCAACTTAGTTGGAATATAAGGGGATACTACACCAACTGCCTCAAAATCAAGACTATTTCTCCTCAGTTATAACCAACTCTAGGCAAACCTCAAAAATCAGTGTGATCTTTAGGGAGCAGATGGAGAGTGACTTCCCACAGGCGTTGTTCTGAATTACAATTCGGAAGGTGCCAGCATCCATGTTATTGGGACAAAAATCCTTAAAAAATAGATAACATTGTATTAGATATTTTTAGGTAACTAGACCAGTCTTAAAAATTTTCAGGAGTTCTAAATTAATGACACTCCAATCTGACTTCTGCTATTTTGTCACTTATTCACCAAAACTCTAGGCATTTTAGAAGAACCTGGTAGCAGCTGATCCTAGACCAGGAATTTCCAAGAGAAAAGCAAAGGAGAAAAAGAACTTTTCATAGCACCTGTCCTGCACAGCCAAAAAGGTAAAAATATTTTTTTCTTAAAATTAGCAAAACCAACTGTAATTTGGGGGTGACAAAATGTCTCACTGAGAACGGTTTCATTACACTCAATTATTATATTGTGTATATATGAGACTCACACATTAACCTCTACGTGCTTCTGTCACAACAAGAAAACTGTCAGTGTTGGATGGCTGAGATGACTTAGCTTTTCAACACCACACCAATTCCTTTCCCTTGCAGATGCTGAAATTATACCAGGAAAAGGTTGTCCAGGCCAGGAGCCAATCGCATAGGGTCACACAGTGCCCTCTTGTGTCACTTCTTAGAGTTATTTGCTTTGCTTTTATCTGCTCTACATGCAAGAGGAGAGGAGTAGGCTCTGTACATCAATGTTGACTATTTTGTATGGGATAGCCCTTTAATTACTTAGAATGAACCCTACCGTGTAAGCTGTGAAAAGCATATGGATAGGAAAGTGAAAAAAATTATACCTGAGCTAAGATATAGTCACAGTCTCCCAGGAAATCAAAATTCTCCCCATCAAAGCTCATGTAATGCCCATTTCCATACACAGTGCAGGTTCCCTTGCAGGGATTGTCTGTGCAGTTCCACTGCCTTTTGTTACAGGTGCTGGGAGGAGAAATGCAAAGAATTACAGGCTTTGTATGAAGCACCGTTTTTCCCTTAGCCCCAAACAGGGGAAGAGTAATTCAAAGATTTGTCTTTTGCAGTACTTCAAAGAAAGCAATCGTCTCTTGCTCTTCCAGGCTTACCCTCTCAACTGTTCTGAGACCATGCTGTCAGAAGGCTTACTAATCTGAAAGTTCAGGTTTACTACCAAGACAAGTTTGAACTTTGTCTATTTTTATTTTATTTTTTTATTCAAATACCTTTTGAATCAGTAAGGTCATTAAGATTCCCCTGGCAGCAGACAGTGGGGAATTCAGAGGTGAACTTAAGGTGACAAACTAAGTATTTCAACCATTTCTGAGTAATAATCTGTGAGGTACTGTGTGGTCAGTTCTGTTCCTGACTACAGTGGTGTGAACCAATATTATCCCTGTCTTCCCTTTTGTATTTGGTCTGGCTGCGATGGAGTTCATTTTCCTCACAGCTACCCTCGAAGCCATGTGCTTCCTGTTGGTTTTTTATCTCATTTTGTTTCCTCACCATGTTCTGCTGAAGAAGGGAGTAATAGAGCAGCTTGGTGGACACCTGGCATCCAGCCAAGGTCAACCTACCACACCTTGACAAACTTTACCTGCAGTTCAGGGGGACCACAGACAGAAAATTCTAGTTGTTATACCCTTGGCACAGAGACTGCATTTTTTTTCCCATGTGTGTCCTGTTCTTGTAAGAAAACAAAGCTTTCACTGCGATAAAACCTCTCAATGGCCTCTGTGATATCAACAACTGCTTATCAGGGTCTGCCTTCACATGTTAAACTTGATTGCTTGTACCAGTGGTGATCAGGCCAGAGTGTTCCTGGTTTTTATTTCCTGTACATGCTCTCGGCAGAACTATACAGCCTCTTCCTATCTAAATAATGGGTAAAGATTCGAAGCATTTTACCCACCATGATCAGTAATAACAGTGAAGTCTATGGCAGAGTTATAGCAGCAATTGGAGCAACTAGGGAGTTCATTTATCTTATTTGAGAACTATGCACCTGGAAACACTGCAAGTCACAGGAAGATCGTTGTTATTCCTCTCTCCTCTAAATTCAGTTCTTTTCTGGAGTTTAGCTGTGCCCAATGGACACAGACTCAACTCCATCTTGTAGAATGACCAGCCACAGACCAAGCTTGCTGAGGTTGGTCTAAAGCTGGTGTGAAAACAGTTTGCAGAAAAGGATGCAAATCACTTGACAGAAGATCTTGGTACTTGTTCTCACCAAGTGCAGGCTCATGCAACATGTTGCAGAGAGAAAATCAGAGAATCATAGAATGTGTCCCCTTTTATTTTTCCTAGAAGCCTGATGGCTCTAATGATGAAGAGGCAGGCTTCAAAAATACATCCCAACTCACAGACACACTATATACTGACAATTTTAACAGCCTTTGTAATAAAACAAGACTCCCTGATATAACATACCATGTGTTGCAGTCCACCTTGATGGTTTCCCCAGGTTTATAAAAGCGTCCTCCATGGACACATGGGCATTGATCTTTGGGAATACATCCTCCACTGCCATCCAGTACCAGCCCATCGGGACACATGCAGCCAGAAACACATTCTGTGACATACTGCATATATAAAGATACAGCACAAAGCAACTTGTTAATGTACAGAAAATACAGCGAACCTGCAGAGGCGCTAGATCTGGATGCCAAACTTTTGGATTTTTAAATCTCCTAACTGTAAGTTAGTAACAATCAAACTACACGTATCACAGCTACGTGGGTAGCTATAGCTGCTGTGTTATTAGTAAAGGAGTTGGTCTGTGAACGGTGTAACATGTTGCCATCAGCATTTGTTAAGGACAGTCATACATGCACAGTCATGTTGCCCCATGCTCCTGCTAGGAGGTGAAGTCCTTACACAGTGCATGTCCTGCGTCTTACAACTTTTTTGACACTCTGATCCAATCGCACCAGGACCCGCAGAGCTGCAGTTGAAGTAATACATAGGAGCTGGACAATCTATAGGAGGAAGAAAACATTTTAGGAAGGTAATTTAGTGAAAGCAATGAGAATGCTGTCAGCAATTGTAAAACAGAGTGGAGCATTTCAGAGTGCAGCATGGGTCTTCAGTTTACAGTTTCTATCAGCTTTTGCTTCTGCCCACCATCAGTGTGGGGAGAAGGAGGCAGTTAACTTCTAAGCTTTGGGAAAGATCTCCCTCTTTTAAAGAATTCAGCAAGTCTGGTTACATTCTTACACAGACAACTATTATCAATAACCAGGACATTTCAGGGAGAAGGCAAAAATGTGCAGAATACGGAAATGTTACAGAAAGTGAGAGATAACACAGCAAAACATTATAAACACTAGCTGACACTATGATACCATTATTTAACAAAATCTCACCTTTTACCAGGACAGTTTCTCCAAGGCAGTCTAATCTTCCTTGAATGCATTTGCTAAAGAGATTCCATAAAATGAAACACATCAGCTCTTTGCACATTTTTTTCTCACTCGAGAGAAAGGCAAAGCTTCACTAGATGCACAAGTAACAAATTCCTACCAAAGTGAGTATTTGGTATAGTTATTAGGTTCAAATACATGAATTACCATCCCCAGAAAGAACATTAGGACACCCAGCTCTTAAATACTCTTCCTTCACCTGCCACTGGTTTACTGTGTGTTTTCACTAAATCAAGTTCTTCTTAAGAATCTATTTTCCACGCTGTGCGATGAGACTAATACTGTCTTAAGTAAAAGACCTCTCAAATTACTAAATGAATCTGTGTTTACAAAATAGTCTAGAATCCTCAGAAAAAAATATGAGAGTTGGAAGAGAGAGAGAGACAATATGTGGACATCTAAAGATACAAATAAATTATTTAAATAAAACAGCCTCCCTCTGGTATTTGTTTGCATTGCTGCCCTGAGCTGGTTGAAGATGAGAAAATGACAACAGTTTTCACTGCAGATGCAAGTTAATTATATTATTTTCAGTATTTTCCCCAAAATATATTTCTCTCTTTTTAAAAAACTCAGTTTAAAAACTGATATTTGGGTTTTTTTCCTGGACCATTTTTATTTTTTAAATAATCTGCATGATCGTGTGTTGCAGAGGGTTTTTACTTTGCTTTTTCATTTCAAAGCCAGAAATTCCCCCAAGTTCCCTGTCTTCTAGAAAAGTTGCTCCCACTGCATATGGGTATTTTTTACACAACAATGAATTTTGCATAAACATAGATTATAGATACTTAACATGTTTTTAGGCTCTTGTTTGCTAGCAGGAAAGTAGGATCTTAACATTTGCTGTGGCTGCACTTCCTGCCAGGGGAATACTTGCATTGGTACAATCTAGGATAAATTTGTCATTATTCCTTAAACTAAAATGACACCATTCAGGGATTAGAGCAGGGACTTCCCCAGTGGCCCCCAATGTCACCTAAGTATGCAGCATTTGCATCGTCCGAACAGCTTACCACATCAGTTTGTCCTCTTGGAAGGAGTTGCCAGGCTGAACAATCTTGCCTTTGTAGTAGCAAGGACAGTCTTCTGGAGTTACACATTCCTCCTCGTCATTGAGGTAGGTCCCTTCAGGGCAACCACAGCCCTCCATAGGAGCGATCTGAACTTTACACAGTGGATCAGGTTCATCCAGCGAGCGGCAAGACTGGTTACAGAACTTCACGCTGTAGTTATAAACCATAGTCTCAGGACACTCCTCAGAAGGATCTTTGCAAGAGAAATAAAATAGATGTATGGCTTTCTCTGTGCAATCATTGCTCATGCTGTTAAGGCAGCTTTCTGCATGTTGGTAGCCATAAATGCATTTTTTTAAACTACAAAACCTTGTCTCTCAGTGATCTGGGGGAAGTCTGCCTTCCCCCAGATCACATAGCCTAAACTACATGACACTGAATACAGAAATACTCAGCAGGGTATATCTTGACTGAATAAGGGAATCAGTATTAATAACTAAAAATTAAATTTGTACAATTTCTCTTATGCCAAGAACTAAAACAAATAAATTATGACTTGTCCTTGTAGTTAAAAATTAATTTTCTGTCCTTTACTAATGATTTCTTTGGCTGGGAATAATTTAAGAAAGGAGCATATTTTATAAGGGGAAAATTTTGGTGTTAAATGAGCAGTGCCAAGGAAGTCTGCTAATCATATGATACTACCAAAGAAAGTGTGTTTGAATTCTCATAGATGTCTTAGAGAAAAAATCTTCTTGTTATCTTATGGAGAAACGAGAGACAACAGTTTCTAAGACCTCTCAGTGGACCAAACAGTCAAATACTGAAATCTAAAGAGCTCAACTGACTCTGTAAGACAGTGAAAAGTTGGTTAGTTTTTACAGCCTACAAAGAAACAACACCTTCAAAACTCTGCCATAAAATCTGCAGTAGTGATCCATTGGGATGACAGAAAAATTTGACAGGAAGTATCACCCGCATTAAGACTGTGGTTTTCAGTAAAGTCTGGCAGCCAGAATCCTCTGAAACGCAAAGAGAACTGGTAATCTAGTCATCTTGAACCTCTTTCTAACTCATCTGCAGATTTAACCCTACAGCAGTTTTTCTGATACACATAGATGTACTAGAAGGTATGAGGGTTCATGGGCAATTTCACTGAATTTCACTGAATTTTTAGAGTTGGAAGGGACCATAGAGATCATCTAGTCCAACTCCCCTGCCGA
>JAOXNO010000041.1:49842582-49869712 GCA_028565335.1 Limnodromus scolopaceus | reverse complement strand
TGGAACCTCTTATGTTCCAACTTATGCCCATTGCCCCTTGTCCTCTCACTGGCAACCGCTGAAAAGAGTCTGGCTCCATCATCCTTCAAACCACCCTTTAGATACTATTGTGCTAATCAACTTCGAAGCAATGTTATCACCATATCGACAATAGATTTCATGCTTATACAAAGCCCTGTATGGTTTTCCAGTCCATGACCGTAGTACACTTTCTTAGATTAGTTAGTGTGTTAGGTTTGTGTACACAATCAAAACCTCCACCTCCAGCAACAAAAACCAGTTGGTTTCCTGGTCTTAGCTGGAGCAGGCACAATACCCTATGTATAAATCGGGCAGGCCATATTCTCCATCTTTATAGGCATCCTATGAAGATGCAGCAACTGGTAAATCAAAATACGCCAAATAAGAAAGCTATTAATAAAGATGTTGAAAATGAGTCTACATCATATTTACCTGAGTGAACATCTCGATTGTTAGTTATGAATGCAATGAAATAATGTGTTTATTTTCTCCCTTTAATTTTTCATAAAAGAAAAGGATCAATTTTAGTAAAGCAAGACGTGGTAAGAAAAAGATCGTTTGATTGTAGTACTCGTGGTCACTGATTTGTAATCTTAGATTACATACATCACAGCTGGAGGCATAAGTGCAAAGGACACGAGCATACCAAAGATAGCTTCAAGCTAGCCTGCACAAGGAGAACTAGAAAAACAGTGCCATGATTTAGTAGAGGCTACTAACCCCAGTGCTTTTCTGGATAACCAGTAACTCCAGTAATGGTTCAAGCTTCCGCTAAAGATTGTGTCACATACATGCACTGCCAACAGTCAGCTGGTAGGATTTACTTCTTTCATACACTCTGCTGACTGCAATGTAGACATCCCCTTAAAATATAATCTGCTGTGATTATAACCAGCCTGGGACGCTGCCTGCAGCCTGGTGCAGCTGAAGACAGCTGCAGGAGCTGGAAGAGCCTTTCCAATCCCCACAATGGGACAGACCACTGAAAGTGACTGTTCTGGCCCATTTATTCTTTCACTCATGGATAGCACAATCTTCAATCTTATCACAGGTATGTTCCCAAAAGATTACTTATTCTTAAATAAGGCCTAAAATGATCGTGCTGATTAAGCCATTAGCATTTTTTTCCCCAAGGTTACTGCACTGTTTGATCAATGTTACCTACTATGTCATGAATCCACAGATCTCAGTCTAACCCATGCTGCAAACCAGTCTTGCTTTGGCATTAAAAATGTCAGTAATTCTATGTTGATAACAAAAGTTTCAATAAACAGGGACTGTGCCTAGGACATAAATTGACATGATTCTAGGGTAATTTGCTGTGAACTACACTGTATTTCCTTTGAATTATTTCAGCACAGGTTTGTTAAATTGTTCTTACTGCAATCTTAAATGCCTTCAACAAAGCACCTTACCAGTTACATTGTTTGTCTCTATTAAATGTCCCAGCTAGTCTTTAAGTCAGGGAATTAAATAGATCATAGCTTCATCAAAGCTGCATAAAAAGAATTGTTGTTATGTTTTTTATTCAGATGTGTTATTAATCAAGAAACCGATACATCTATTTTCATGTTGATACAGGCAGATCTCACTTGAACTATCTGAACATTAATGAAAATATGGAAATGTTGAAGTAAAATTCAGGAGCCAGGGGTTTCTAAGTTTTATTCTCAGCTCTGATACCATCTCATAATAAATTATGGCAGTGCAAAGAAAAATATATACATATGTGGAGACTCAGAACCTAGGATTTAGTGACAGTGTTCATATCCAAGAAACATTTATTCATTTCTTAGGTAGTCCTGAGCTGAAAATGCCTTTCAACATGTTCATATTCGCAGATACCACTGATAAATATTTATTAAAATACATTATTATTTTACTGTAAGATGGAAAATTGCGATTAATGAGAGTGATACCATTTGTATGGGCAACGTCTGAGATAAGAAGGCTGAGATAAACTGCAAAAAAGGTATCACAATTAAAATACATGGGGAGGCCCATGTGTTCAAAACTAACCTAATTGCAACTACTTGTGATTTGATTAACACATCTTATAATCTTTTGCTTCTCTGAGTACTGTATTAACCTAATATTTCACACAAGGAACATGCATTATAGGAGCTTGAAGTACACACGAACTGATTTTGCCAGGCAGAAGTATTTTATAGAATATATGCCTGTTCTATTTTTCAAAGACTCACTAACTTGATGACTAAGCATAAAAGACACTGACTGCCACAGACCGGGCTCTCCTGAAGCTGTTCCCCCATAACCCAAGGTATTTTAGGATGCATACCACAGATGCCCTGCCTCCAGCCCTTCAGGGACACGCCTGCTGCAGCACAGTCTCTGGAGTAAGTAGAGAGTACACTGCACAGTGCAACTTCACTCTTCTCAGCATTACAGGTGTCATACATACATTTCTAGAGGACAGAAAAGGACATGCATTATTATGCCTCGCTCACCAAAGAAACAGGGAAACATATAGCAATTCAAAAAGTAGTCAATGAATATATTTTTGCAAAGGTATTATTACCAATAAAGCTTAATTTTTAATATTTCTAAGAGAAAATGTATGCTAATAAAATATTATGCAAACCTGAGAAATAAGAAATCAATTACTGTCATGAAACTGCAATGATGATATGTCTAACACCCATGAATAGATGAATAGTAAGAATGATGAGGGCACCTGTAGTTCATTGAAGCACTAAGAAATGTCTATACCAGCCTCCCATGAGATGTACTATCCAGGACATGTCAAAATATATGTAGAACTGAAACTATTGCACAGCAATGACTGGCACTTGTCTATCCATCTAATGTGTAGATAAGATACACCAAATTAAATGACAGGTGCATAACAGAAGATGGTTTAATTGGGAATCATATCTAATGACATCTAAAGAAGAAGTTAGGTAAGTACAAAGGGGATTTAAAGATCAAGTTATTTTAATTGGGTATCTGGACAGAAGAACCCAGATACAGCCAGTCACTCAAGAGCAGTAGGGTCATACTCCGTAGATGGTGACTTATCCTGCCATTACTGATGTTGTGGAAAATGCTTCCATGAATCATGGTTTCAAATCTGATGAGATGAGCAGGAATAACAGACACATCCATAAGAAACTGGTTATTACTTTTCCTTAACTGAAAATTGCAAATTCATATTTTACTTATAGTTAACATGAATTCTCAAGCAGACATATTTTCTGAGGGAAACTTGTGAGAGGTAAAGGATAAGCCATATTTCTTAAGGTACCTGAAGATATATTAAATTTTAGGCAAAATTTCAGGCTCAGGTATTTTATCAGTAAGTTGTATCACACACACCCTCTACATAAATTTTCTGCTTGTTTGCAGAAACATCTTCACAATTCACATATATGTGGCAACGCTCCAGCTCAGCTAGCTTCCTCAATAGCATTATAAGTCTGTACAACAAGAGTACTTATGGGCATTCTAAATACAAGGAGACTAACATGACTCCACAGTAATAAATGGGATATAAACTATGTAAATACAGTATATATTCTCCCCTTAGACATGAAGTTTAAACAAAGTCAGAGGGGCTGAAGAAACTCTCAGTTCAATTCCACATAGAAACACTGATTTGGCTTTTCAAAGAGTGAACAGTTTTCAAGAACAGTAAACCCATTTTTTTCCTATTTCGCTTCTGGATCATGCAACAGAGCTGTCAGTGGTGGCAATCAATTATTTTCAGGGCTTCAGCCAAAATGGCCCATTGAATCTTGCATAAACTCTCATTTTGTTATTTATCTTATCAGAGTCAGTGAATTTCTTTGCAAACAGGCATTACTGTAACCTATTTCGCTCCCTGAGGCCAGACTACCTTCATGGCAGATCAATCTCTAAAATAGATTAAACCATCCATTTAGACCAGTGCCTTACCTTCATGTACACAGAAGGGTCTACAACAGAATGGCAGGCAGCAAACACACTGCTTGTGTTAGACAAAAGTGCACACCAATGCTGGGCAAATTTTTCTGAAGTGGGAAAAAATATTATTGTCATAGTCAGTTAAACCACATACTGTCTGAATCAATATTCTTATCAGGTATCACACAGAACTAGAATGTCCTGAAGTGTTTGGATAATGCCAGAAAGAAATTGGGATATTAATATATCAAGGTGATAAGCATAGTTGGATGGGTGACCAGCCATCTCCCTAAAAGAAAGGTTTCACTTTTCAAGTACTAGCATTATGACTGTGGATGGATTTCCAGAACATCTGCAAAACCTCCCTATTTTCATAATTGTCCATCAAACTTTTATAATTCTTTACAGTCAGGCAGTTCTGTGTAGTCAAGCAACAACATCAAACATGTAATAATCAGTGAGCTGTGTGGCTATGAGCTGCAGCTTTAATTACATGTGGCAATACCGTGGAGAGTACAGTCTGAATCCTACACATATAGAGGGGAGATTTAGATTAGATACTAGAAAGAAATTCTTTCCTGTGAGGGTGGTGAGGCACTGGAACAGGTTGCCCAGGGAAGTTGTGGATACCCCATCCCTGGAAGTGTTCATGGCCAGGATGGATAGGGCTTTGAGCAACCTGCTCTAGTGGAAGGTGTCCCTGCCCATGGCGGGGGGGTTGGAACTAGATGATTTTTAAGGTCCCTTCCAATCCAAACCATTCTATGATTCTATGATTCTATATTCAAACCCAGTAAAAATGAGAAACCATCAGTGCTCCTATTACAGAACAACACTTGCTGAAGTCAGTGCTGTTGATAACACCCATTTTGACTTCAGCACAGCTGTAAGAATCTAGATTGGATGATTTTGCCCGAATACTGGCAACTAAGTATGCTCTGCCTTAAACCTAAACTGTTCTCATTGATGCTATGTGTGCTTTTCAAGTCATCAGTGAAGGTGGTGTTGGCTCTTTCTCCAGCAGAGCAGTCTTTTTGTTTTAAAAGCAAAGTTGACACCTTAAAGACCTGCAAAACCCAATGTGTTCTCTCTAGTAAGAGCCTCAAAGGCATTGGCTTTTGATGTTTATGAGATTTCTAAAGCTTTTTTGGTTATCTATCATGTGAAAATTATTTAGCATTGATAATCCAGGGATGAAAAGCCTGCTACCTTTATCCACACTGTTTGAACAAGGATCTTCAAAGCTGTCATCAACATCAAAACAGCTGGCTCTAGTTTTCCATGAGTTACCAAAAGCAGAAGCTGAATCTTCCACAGCTCCAGTGATTGTCCTGAAGTCGTCAGTCTGGATGTTATTGAAATTGCCACAAAGACCTTGTGTGGGTGGCAGAAATAAAAACAATTTTAAAAAAAGCAAAAGAAAAGAAGTAGAGGAGTAGAAAAATCTAGATGAACCCTCTTAGTTCTATAAAGCTCTATAATGGACCTCTCCTGAGAGAAGCCAATTTTCCTTCAGAGACTTCCTGATGTTCCCAGAAATCAGACAGGACCCTTTCTTTAGAGTGTAATTATTTTTCTGCATTACAGTAGCACTTAGTGATAGCTCAGAGATTGGAAGCTGCTTAAATATGCTTCATCAAACACTGGCAGACAGAGAAGTGCCTTTCCCAAGGGCTTATAAGCAAAGAAAATCACAAAAGCAAAACAAAACAGGTCAGAGACAGATGATGTAATCCCATTACACAGATAGGTAACAGAAGAACAAAAAACTTAAATAATGTAAACAGGAGATTGGTGGCAAACCCAAGAAATTAGTCTGCATCTCACAAGTCTCTGATGAAGGCCTGCTTCTACAAATAGAGTCTTTTTTGCACACACTTGCACACACTAAACATCATGGAGATTATCTAATTTTCTTCAGCAAATTGAAGGATTTAGCCAATGCTTTGTTTCAGGAAGGCTATAGATTTAATCAGGGGTTCTAACATACCAAAGTCAACATAAAATCAGATAATTTGTTCACTTAAAGTGATAGACAAGCAGCTATAACCCAGTTTAGGAGCAAATTGAAAAAGCATGATGTGCCCTACCGGATGTGCGATTCTGATAAGAATCATCAACTGTTATGGACAGCTGCATTACAGGTTTCATTTGCACTCGAATCCGTACTCCAGTTGAGCTCAAGATTTTGATGAAAAATGTAGAGGGTCTGAAGATGGTGATGCCATCTAAAGAGGAAAAAAAGAAAAAAAACTGTCTGCACCTGCAAATCTTTATGAAGCTGAGTATACAGGAATTTCCATTTATCAGTGCATTGAGTTTAATGCAGGAATTCCCAGGGAGTCCCAGACCTAGTAACCACCTGAGTCAGATGACCTAACAATGAGCAGTATCATGTTCTTTTCAGAAGAAGGAGCAGGAATCTTTCTCTAAATAGACGTAGGCTAGTCTGGGTAGGAAATGAAGAAGGACATTTACCTTGGCTTACTGGCAGCTTCACAATGAAATTGTTCATGTAGATATTTCCACAGGAACATATTTTTATAGTCTGCAGTGAAAAAAAACACAACAAAAAGCCCAAAGTAGTGAAAGCATATGGCATGAGACAGACAAGAGCAACCTGAAAAGCTTCATCAAGCATTAAGTAGTGTCTTCAAAACATGATCATCTCTGGGGTCAATGTAAGTCAGTGTCTGGATGCCATACAGTAATGTAGAGCAAATCTCCAGGCCATAACAAAAAATTAAAAAATGATTGAGTGCTTTCACATATCCAAGAGGTTAGTTATCTTTTTGAGAACTGCACATGAGATGTTTGGATACATCTTATTAGAAATATAACATACCCAAAATGAGAGATATCCGACTCAAACTCCCTCAGTAGTCAATGGAGGGATACAGGCCCCTCCAGAAGAATTCATACTGCAGGACAGCTGACTTGTTCTTTGGAGATCCCCCTCTTCCTTTATTGACTCTTGAAGGAGGTTAGGATGTTGGATCTCCTAGCAAGGCTAGGACTGGACCAATTAAATACCATGTGGACATCTGTATAAATTTAGGAGTGCATAAATACCAGCCCTAACTCAGCATCTACTGAATTCAGTTTGTGTCATGGCATAATCTTCAGTAGGAGAAGCCTCTGGTCTTCATTTCATTGCATTAGGAAAACCTCAGAGCTCAGAACTGTTGTAAAAAGAAGGGGATCTTTTCTTGGAGAAATATCAGTCTTTCAAAAAGAAACAAGTAAAAAAGTTTGATGTCATGAAGGAGAGTCAACAAAGATAATTTTTAGCCATCTGCCTCTAAAGAAAATGGAAAAGCCAGAATCCAAAAGAACTAAAAAGGAAATAACTCTCATAGAACAAAACCAATATGACACACCACGTCATATGCTAATATTAATCTTGAGGCCTCAGGACTGCAAGAGATCAAAATGAGTCCACTGTGTTAGAGAAATCCCATCTTTGAACCTAAAAAAAAGTGACATGTTATGTGTCATTAATTAAAGCAAGTTACTTACAGTTTTTCCTAGTGTGACTAATACATTCCTTAAGCAAGTCATTGTCTTTGATGTCCCACACTGGATGATCTCTCCAATCACCACAAATGTGTCATCAGTATTCTGAAAAGGCATGAGAAAAGTGATGTGCAGACATTGTTAGCATGTCACAGGCAGGAGCTAGAATTAAAAAAAAAAGGTGTCTCTGAAAAACTAAAATGGAATAATGAAATAACTGGGGCATTTAATCTCTAACTGAAAACTGCTTTATTTCGTTGCCAAAATCAATAATGTTCACTGCCTCTCCTCTGCACTCTGTTTCCTTGCTAGCAGCCTGTGTGGATCACATCTTGCAGAGAGTCACCTGGAATTAAATCCTTTTGCAGGAATTTTTGCTCCTCCACTTCCTTTTGACAGTCATACATGAAAGCTTCAGGAGAAGTGCTTAAATCCACATTAATGCATCCAATAAGGAAATTAATTCGTTAAAAAAAAAAGGTGTAAAAATATGTTGAAGCTTTGAAGCTGCAAACTTTGATGCTAACCATCAAGAAATTGACTTGCAATCCATTTCAAATGGAAAAATTTACAGTGTTTAAGACTGAGCATGTGTTGAAGTGCTGTGCTGGACTGTTGCCATTTAATTAAATTAATCCATGTAAAGCTGCAGCACAGCTTAATGCCTCATGCTACTCAAGAGATTTAGGAGTGAAATGTGATATTGTTCATACCTTAGCTAAGACATAATGGCAGTTGCCATGAAAATTGAATCTTTTATTATCAAATGTTGTTATATGGAATCCTCCATCTATATTGCAACTTCCAGAACAGGGAAGAGAGATACAGCTCCAGTGGCCTCCTTTGCAAGTGCTGTACAAAACCCAAAAAGGAGCAGTTAGAATAAACATAGCTTAAAAGAAGCAAAGGTGAGATGGCATCTATATCTGAATCTGCACAGATGACACCTTCTTGGTCTTTTTAGCTTTCTTTGGCTGCTTATTAAATCCCTGTAAGAGGAAGACTTTATATTAGGCCCTTACAGTGTGAAGGTTGAATGCCTCTCAATGAGAGAGTTAACCGCACTGGGCTTCGAACTAGCTTCTTCAGAGAGACACTGACTTGGTCAAGCAAGAAATGTTTTTTGGGGCCTAAATTGTTTACTTGACTTTTTAAAGAAAGAAAAAAACTCTTCAAGCAGGATTTTGCAGTATTTTATGCTACTGAGCCAACTGTTCAGCAAGTTGCTGATGCAACATTTCAGTAACTAATTGTGGAGGACCTGAGATAATGAGCAGTTAATGACAACAGCTCAGCTACGTTAGCTCTGGCTTTGTGAGAACTAAGTGAAGATGTGGCTAGATGGGAACCATCCAGAGCTCATCAAGTTCAGCTCCTCAGAATTGCAGGTTTTTAAGAACATTTCCTCAAAATGCAGGAAATATTCTATCCAAATAGGTATGCAGAACATCTGCCCTACTCCACCATGCACCACAACATATTTCATTCCTCTCTATAGTAAAGGTTAGGCCTATGGTCAAGAAACGATGCTGTGTCACAGGAGCTCAAATAACATATACGACTATTCATTCACTAGATGGATGTCAAAGTAAGAAATAAAACTGTTTTGAGAAAAATATACCTGAGGTCTTATCACCTTTTACTAGTGCACACTGGAGACGGGTCCAAGCTACAGGGTTTTTTCCTAAGTCAAATCATTTTCAAGGATTGGGACTTTTGAGATCCAGGCCTTGAAACAGCCTTCTGTAGATCTAGAGGTGGTTGGAAATGTAACTCATTAACTCCTTGCTTGGCAAGGTATGACTCTTGCTGGCAGTTCCAAGTGAGGGTAGTAACTACGTGAAGTTGAGGACTACCTCTAAGTTTTCCTGTACTGTTGAACTTCAGACCCAGATTTTTTTAACATTTAAGACAAATGTTATGAATAGGGAAAAAAAGGAGAAAATAACACAATGCAACTCAACAATGTTCTGAAATAAATGCCTCTGCCTTATTAGTGCAGTCAAGTTCATAACAGTACCAGTTTTGACAGGGAGTGGAGTAAGTCCCTCCAGATGAATAGACTTTGCCTTGAAACATACAGGGGCAGCTGTCTCTGGGGATGCATTTTTTGCCACCGAGGTCATCAAGGATAGTTCCTGTTCAGACACATTAGGTAGTTAATATTCCTTTGGTGAGTCTGGGAAACACCATCAAGGAAGATTAGAGTAAGGAAAAAACTCTGGATTATTCAGCGTTTCTGTAAATGAATGGGATATGTTTTAAGGAAAACACTACACCAGGCCCTTTCAGGTGTTAATGGATGGAAAACATTTCTTACTAGAGCTTAAATGAAAGCAATGCAAAACCCAAAGAATATCTCTGTATGTTACTGGAATTTGTCACTGTAAGTAGGATTATCAAGTGCCAGATTGAAAGCATGTGAGCCAGTTTCCATCCTTTTCTAACAGTGAGTCTAACAGAAATCAGACCCTCATCTCAGCCTCTACTTCATGTGCACAGTTACACATGCACCCTGGCAATGCATTTAAATTATGTGTGACTTAAGCTACAGCAAGATCTAGCCTCATAACAGGGAGGCACATCACCAGACATCTTCACCTGAATTCTTACTGTCTAGTGAACACATCTCCTTTTTTCACATCTGTACCATTTTCTTCTGTCTAGTCCTTAGAAATTTGGCCCTCTTAGAAATCTCTCCCCACTCCCGGCAAGTGTCAGGATCTTGAATCTTTAGAGATCTGGTTCTTCCAAGAAGAAAGTCGTTAAATTATGCTAGAAGAAACATTTTATTCATTGGTTTTAGTGTAAAACGTTAAAGAAAAAAAAAGATGCCACTAACTCAAAGGGAATAACCTCCCTCTTCTTCCTTTGATACGTGTTACCCATTGGAATAAGTGAACTGCCTTACCGGGAGGACAGAAACAGCCATCTGTACATGGGGCTTTACAAATCTTGCTCCTTTCTGGGTCAGTGCATGTGTCAGCACAGGAATTTCCACATTCCATGTATTCCATGTTGTTTGGGCATTCCTGATCTGCAAGACCAAATGAAAATGGGATATGTTAATGATGTGTTTATACCCAACCCCTTCTTCCTCCTTTCCCCCATATCTTGTTTGCAAAACTTTTTATCTAGAATTGTCATGTTTGTTTAACCTCTAATGAAATTTTTATGGTCACTTTTACTTCATCTTTGGAGAAAACAGTACTGCTGGGAAATACGAGTTATTTCACATTATTTTACTAGCTCAAGGTTGGCTGAAGTCATGATACTAGTAAGGGACACTGGAATCATTTATGGAGTCATAATAGTTTATTTTTGCCTGAAGCGTCAGTCATACTTGCATTAATTTTCTATCCTAATCCACATCAGCAGTTGGGGAGAACTACCTGTAACCTTCCCCCTGGGTTTACAGTGATGTCCTGCGCAGTAGCTGTGGCAACTGAATATGAAAGCACAGGATAAGCTAAGGGCAAACACGTTAGATTTCTCAGTGGCTTCTGATTAAATGTCAACATTCAAAATGATGCTATTTATAAATTAACTGTGCACAGTAAAATTTTAAAAAGAACTGGAGAAAACAGCCGTAAGGAAGAAGGGGGCAATATTAAGATATATTTCTAATTTAAGGAGAAAAATCAAGTTAAATTTGAAGAAGCTTTTCCATTAACAATGTTTCTGTCAAAGTATTTCTACAGATTGATTCACAGCAGCTAACACAACTCCTAGCTTTGCTCTGCTGGGGTCAGAATACAGATGTATTTATCTAACCTGAAAGAAATCTCCAGAGCAGTGATTACTTACAGCAAAGTTCTTTGGTTCTCCATTCGCCAGGGTCTCCCTTCCTGAGGACACAGTCTCGAGAGTACTGGTTTAAAGTGCTGCATATGCAACTGGAAACCAAATCAGAGTGAGAAGAATTAACTGCACAGTGGCACATATCCTCAGCACAGGTCTCTATGTAGTCATCAAATGCAACCACTTTGGAGCAATTTCCAAAATGGGACATAAGTTTCTTGCATCTTTTTTTCTGTAAAAAAGAAAAGAAGGAAAAGAAAAGCAATATTTGACATTTTATCGACTTTCAGGTTTATGGATGTGCATTTCAATTTTTGATGACATAATTCCAGGGTTACAGAATAATTCAGCTTGGAAGGGACCTCAGGACATTATCCAATCTAACTTTCTGTCATGAGATCCTTTTGCTTGGACTGGGAGCTATCATTCAGTTGTGCATTTTCCATCTATCTATTTCTTTGACACTATAATAAGATATTCTTTCATCTATAAGATCAATATTTTGCTCAGATTCATGGGTAGACTCCTAAAAAATGCAGTTCAGTGCATGCTCTGCAATTAATACTTGTTTCAACACAGTCTCTCCAAGGCTGTAGTTCAGGAGGGTTTATTCTTCTTGGTCACACATACTTACATATTTACTGCATCTATTGTCTTCCCTCCTAGGATGTCTTCCAGTGTGGTCATCTGGACTCACATCAGCACACTTTTCTAATGGATCTTCTACTTTGTGGAAGTTCCCAAACTGCCTTGGATGCATTTTATACCCTGCAAAATCCCCAGATGCATCTGAGTAATTTCCTGCAATTCTTCAGATCAATTAACGAGCTATAAAGATGTACTTAATCTTTGGGCTCTAAGGCAGTATGCTTTTCACTAAATGCCCAAATTTAGCCACAGCATCCACATTACAGAGGATGACAGCCTGATATAATTTCTGTTGAGCTAGGGCCAGGAAACTGGCACACTTGTATCAAGACTTGCTGTCAGCTTGGGCATTTATAATCACAAGAGACTCTTGACCTTTCTATTGCACCTCATCAATTCCAAAGACTTCTGTTCATTATGAGTGTATTTGAGCTCAGAGAGTTTTGTATTTTCATGTGTAATTGTCGTAAATTGTAGTTTGCCTTCTACTATCACAACCTAAAGTACAGCCTTAGTTGCATATGTTTGTAATCACCTGAGAATCGATTACTTTTTACATGCTAGAGAAGATGAGAAGAGGGAGCAGGATGAAGGCAGGCAAACAATACATGAATGTAACCAACACACTAGTTAAAGTGGTATATTTTCCCAATGCATTACCAGAAATTTGACCCTGACTGTGAGAAATCTTTCTGAAAAAGTTAGAAATTCATATACTTTTATGGAGAGTATGCATAAATTGCCATTCTTTAATACTTTTTTTTTTTTTTTGGAAAGGTTTAATAGACACATTTCTGACCAGGTCTGTTGTCCTATATTGGCTCAGTCCCTTAACTGAGTCCCCCCCCCCCTTAAGTGTGGGGCTGAGAGAATGACCTCCACAAAAGCATTGTTTTCAGCTGCTTTACAACTAGCTTTTCTGGAAACAGAAATCCTTCTAAAGCCCCGAGCTCTTGGAGCCACATGATTTGCCAAGGATCTCGATTGGCATTAAAGAACATTAAAATCAAGTTTCAAGAAGAGCTACTCATGCAGATACTCTTTTTCCTCAAAAGAAATCTTGGACTTTTACATGCAGTGGATCTTAGCCTATGCAGGCAGACTGGCTGCTGCCTGCTCAGCCCAGGGAGATAAATGTGTTCAGAGCAGAAAGAAGGGACGTGGGAGGCCACCTGGTCCCCGAGTGTAGGAACCTGTTATCTGTGGAACCAGATGCATAAAATAAGAGACTATTTTCCTTAGAGCAAAGCTTCTCAGTAGGAAATTCTTTCTTCAGAAAAAAAGTGAGTCAGCTTTTGTTTTTACTTACTGTGTTTGTGAATTAAAGGGCAGAAAGATGACTAAGATGCAGCTGGAAAGCTTAATATGAAATACAAAAATTAACCCGAAATCTACCACTACACGTGGTATTTTTGACCAAATCAACAGAAAATAGACAACAATATTTTTCTGGTGACTTAAGAAGTCCAGGTATTGCATGAAGGGATGACGATGTATCTTTGGCTTCAGTCCTGTAGGTAATACCCCAGGATGCAAGTTTCTTTCTGCTCATAGAACCTGCTGCAGGACTGTAGACTCAGCTGTTTGCTTTGTTAGCATCTTTCCAGTTCAGTGCAATGTCTGAAGGTGTCAGTGGATGGCACCACATTTCTGCAAAGATGCTCAGTGAAATCTCTGGTTCAGTGATGATGCTTTCGTTTCATTACAGAGGCAAAAAGAATCACACTTGTTATCCAACTGTAAAATAATGAAAATGAAAGGACAGAAAATGCACTCGTGCCTCATTTAAACTGAAGTTCCTTTAAGTTTGCTACTGTCTGTGTGAAACCTAGCAGTGTTGCTGCATGATAGCCAGGCAACTAGTTTGGGTCAAAGATGGCTGAGAGTCTTGCAAGTATGCAAACAGCAGAGGAACCCAAATCACCCCAGAACCTCTTAAAATACATCTCCTGTATATAGAAATGTTCATGCATTTCAGAGTGTCTATCAGGAAATCTGAAACCCTGCATAGAGAAAACCAATACAAAGTTTTGTGTCACATATTAACAGTTCTATGTGGAATATGCTGTATTCATGGCCTACCATCCAAAATCAAATCGTTCTTCTCACTACCATCATAGTTTCCACACAGACCACATATTTTCTCTTTATATGTTTCTTCCAGGTCCAGCTACAAAACAAAAGCAAAGAGGAAACTCAGAATTTAAAGACTTTTCTTCTCATCATCAGCATATGCTAGAAAGCGGTTCACAATAGAAAAGCATAGGAGCAGAAATGCTCATTACCAATTTGTAGCAGTCTCATTTTCTGTTACAAACCTGCCATAAAACCTACCTGCAGGCAGGCTGAGTTTAAATGGGAAGATAATCATCCAATAATTGTCATTCCTACCAACTAAACAGCTAACCAAAGCATGCTGAATACTGGCCTAATCCTTGGACCAGTGTTTCCCAGTATAGAGACACTGGTATATACACATGTGATAGCTCTTGCAAGGTACCCCGGCTCCACTCTGGGCAGCTCAGATAACTGTGCTCACATGCTGGATGCTGCGAAGAAGCAGCTTCTGGTCAGCTTTTAGCTGTTATCTAGGGCTTTCTAGTCTGTAAGCTAAATGGAAAACTTTATAGCATTTGTAGGGGTTGGTCTATCCAGTGTAACTCGTTCTGCCCATACTCAGGGGGATAAAGAGCCAGGTTAGCCTGTTGCCTTGCTAGGTAGAACTATTGTACCTAATCACTCCTACATGTTTCAAGGGTAGTACTGGCATCATTCAGGTCCACCAAAAAAGGCAGAGCTTTCTGCACAAATGTGTCACCCTAAAATTGGGCCCACTCTGCAGGTGGTGCCTGTAATGTATCAGGTATTAATTAGTACAGGGAAAGGGGGGAAGCAAATAATCAATTAAATCAGAATTTGAATACAACTTGATTGCTTCCTGATTTTTTTTCTCTCTGTTCACCCTCACTCTGTCTCTCTGAATTGCAAAAATGTCAGCTTTCATTTATTTAATCTTGGTCCTGACTGTGGAGGTTAAGTGTTCCGCCCAAAAGTGTAAATACACTGTTGCAGAAGAGCATATTTTGGAATGGATGTATTGAGGGGAACTCCCACACAGCAAGCTTCAGTATGAGAGAGGCCAAGGTCTGAACTGGCCACAGAGATTAGTTTCCCACACAAGATGTGCAGCAAGGCAGAGGGTAACTAACAAGTCAGAACTGCAGGGACAAGCTGTACTGCTGCCAGTGCCCCATGGAGGGAGTAAATAACTGCAGAGGTACTATCTCCAGGGTTAACAGTGGCACCTTTTGCCACATAACATTAGCTTGGAATGCCTGGGTGTTGTGACTCCATGCCCCTGTCCCATGAAAGTATTATCTAGTTTGGTATGTCCCTATTAGCTTACAGATACAGTGATACCTCTGCCCCACAATGTCTTATATCAACACAGTGCCTGCATCCAGCTCTGCTTTTCGTCATTGGTAAGGTTCACCAAGAGAAGAACAACTAACTGGCTGTTCATACTAGGAGAGTGTCAGCCCAGTTCCACTTGAGTGTCAGGCCCAGCTTGGAAGTGACTTGGAAGTAAGCACAGGTGTCCTCAATCAGGATGCTCTTCAAGCTGAAGGGCATGGGGATCCTGTAAATTGGAGGGAACAAAACAGATTGCATTGAAAAAAGAGACTTTTCAAATACTCTCAGAGATATAGGAGGAAAAAGTAGAGTCAAAAGGAGCTAAATCAGCCAAAGGGACATTCTTTTCAAGGTCAGTCTTCATTCTCACAATGCATTAAATTTAGGTATGATAACCTTGTCCAGTGATCTTAGGTATGTGACCTTTTACCAACCTTAATCCACAACACAACGCATTTGGGTCATGAGGGTGTCAATACTGCATCAGCCACTTGACTGATACCAATGCAGCTCTGCTTGTTTACATATCCTGAAGAGCTAACCCATAAGGTTATCAGGAGCAAGATCACAATATTGGGAAAATAGCCTTCCACGTGAGGATATTGCAGGTTCTCATCAACCTTCCAGGCTATCTTTGACATCTGGGATTCACAGAGGCGTGAAAAGAGGTCTGTTTTGTTACATGTGTACTGATGTGATTCAGACCTACATTACTTTTTCATCTCACCTGAAAAACTTAGAAAATCAGAAAATGGCTAAAAGATAGGAGATTACTTTCCCCTTTGATTTAGAAGATACATCTGGGCTTAGATACTATAATTACAAGTGCTATAGATGCTATTCTATATTTGGCTGTTTCTAGAAGGCTGTCAAGAGAAGACAGCCCACATGCTTACAATTTTCTCTCCAACAAGATTGTGAGGGTTTTTCCTGGAGTCAAACTAGCCTTGGGCCTTCATACCTATATGCTGGGAGCAGGTCACTGCACTTCTCATGAGGGCTGCCCTTGAAATTGTGCACAACTTTCAGCTACTGTTGCACATGAACTTTCACTTATGGAGTATTTTTACCCTTCTATTTGCAGTTTGATTTCTGGTTCATTTCAGATTGGAATTGAAGGTGTGGATTTCAACTTCTGAAACTTCTGTCTTTTGTGCAACAAGGCACCAAGGCAAGCTGTGATCTGCAAAGCAGTGCAATTTTCTAGACTAATTCATCTGGAAACAGAACACTTTTTTCTAAAAGGACCATCTGTTCCTGAACAGCAATATGCAACAGTAGGGTTAGTACCACAGAAATAATGTTTTGAGGAAAACAATACAAAGTTTCTACAAAATCAAAACCATCTATAATCAAAACCATCTATAAATAAAGTGTTGATTTTATCTCCTTCCCTCCACTCCTCCCTGACAAATCAGACCAACATTAAGGAAACCTAAACCTTCTGTTTTTATAGCGTTCTCATTGCCTTTTGCTTAACTTGTTGGTGTTAATCCCTGGGAGAATGTAGTTTGCATGCTTGTTGCCTCCTTAACCCGTATGACATGGGATCTTTGCAATACCATGTTCGAAGTGCCATGAACTTACCATACACAGCTATTTGCATCTCTGCAGAACAGGACCACTTTCTAGACAGACCACCTGTTGCTAATAAAGAGCAATAAAACTGCTGCGCAAGGAAACAACAGTATGGTCTTTACTCACTTGTTCCCATTCACTGTGATGCCTGTTTCCTTCACCTCCAAAATCACTCCATCAATGGTGACAGTGAAGTAGATCAGGAAGCTATTCTTGTCACTGCGCCTGATTTGGATGTTAAAATCCTGGTAGCTGTCATTGCAGTGCGAAGCAAAGACATATGTGCAGGTTCCAGGAAAAGTGAACTTAACGTGGTCAAATGTATGAAAGTGGAAATTGCCCCAGGTGGCACATTCACTCCTACTGACAGTAGAGACCTGGACTAAAGAAAGAATCATAGGAAGGGAGCTAAGAAATTCACCCCACATGAGGTCCTTTGCTTTTTTTAAAAAACAAAACAAAACATTAAAGGAGAGATTTCGAAGGGCAAAAATGTTAACCCCTAGAAGATAATAGCTTGTGGGAAGGAGTTTAATCTCACTGAACTTTTGAAGTCCATGCCAGAGATACCTCCATTGTGAGTGGATGAGCCCAGGCTCTTTAAAGTTAACAGCAAGAAGGGGAAGAGGTTCAGCTTCCCTACCTTACATATCTACCTAAGAAGAAGATGCTCCAAGACCGCATGTTTCTCTCCATTTTCTATAAAGGTTGCTGAGGGTGCCAATGTAGATGGCACCCCTGAGTATTTACATTGCAAATACAGTTATACTGTAGATATCTAAAGTGAAGTGTGGGAATCTCATCCTGGCTGCCTATATCTCATTTCTAATTTTGAAATCCTGTTTCTTAAGACAGGCAAGACTTTGGTCCAAACTCTCGAATTGAGTCCCTTCCAGGAGAAATCACTGGGTGGCATGACTATATAGCAAAATAGCAGTTGCTGATCTCAGCAGTTGAGGCTGCCACCAGCTCCAGCAGTTGGCTCAGAGCTACTTGTTTTTCATCTCAACCAAAACTCATGTCTTGGGCCTCCAAATTGTGCATCTGTCAAAGGTATTGATATGTACTTTAAATGCATATAAAACATCACCTCAGAAAGTAGTATTCATACCACTGAGCTGCACAAAGCCAATATGAATCACCTTGAACTTAATAAGCTATGCTTGCTACAAAATGCTTTTAGCACTTCTTCTAGGCCAATCTGAAAGAATGACAAATGAAAATGAGCAAATTCCTTTGTGTTGTTTATGTAGCACATTTAGGAAAATCAACATAGCAACATCTATCACAGATCAAATCAGCAACAGTCATTAATGTACTCAGTGAACTCTAAAATATTTTTAAATATTCCTACCTAAGAACCAGCAGGGGAACACTGAAAAATTCAGGTCTTGATATTAGAAACGTGCAACACAAACTCAAGTGCCAAGAAGTCCTTACAGAAACAGCTGTTTAAAGGGATTGTATCTTGCCATAGATGTTTGCAGAACTAAAGTGGAGTAGGGTAATGTAGCACTTTTCTACACAATAATGAGGGGAAATGAGAAATTTTGGCAATCTTTGGAAGTGGAGCTGCTAGAAGTACTAAGACAGCAATAACTGTCACATAAATTGTTTGTGTATTAAGCAACTGGAAAAAGTCTAAGACATTCAAAACCAAACCAGGAGGTAACAGTGCAGCAGACCACAAAAAATGTGATTACTCCTAATGCAGTATTTCATACTGATCAAGCCTAGCAGGCATTATGGTAACATACTTCTATAAAGAATATATGTGAAATGTGTTGAAAAGGATGTCACCACATTTTTACAATGCAAACTGCATCCAGAGAATCTCTTGTTAAAGATTAATCACTTAGGACAAAAAACAGCTGATAAACTACCTAGCGGTGAAAGAAAAAAAAAAAAAAAGAAAAAAACTTAAATGGATGACATTAAGGATGATTAAGGATGAAAATGTATGATGTTAAACAGTATCTGGCATGCCTACAGCTCTTACATGAATATGTTGCACATTTTCATTTGAAAATTCTATTTGTCACCTACATAGAGCAATATGTGAGCAAATAATCTGAAAATTAAATTTTTTTTCTTACCTATCTGAACTGGTTCTTTGCCTTTGCAACAACTCCAAAGTAGGTAGAAGATCCAAAATGACCTCCCCTTTTTTATTTCCATCTTGCCATGAAGGAGTAACTTGGAAATCCTTCCACAGAAGTGTTTTTTTCTTGGCTTATAGGCAGATTTTTATAGTCCAGGAATTTGGCGTGAGAACAAAACATTGATGGCAGGGTACCTGAAAGGTGGAGCTTCATTCAATTTTCCTTCAGCAGTTCATGTTTGGCACCCAGCAACCTCCCATCTTCCACACAAGACAGGTATCCAGTTCTCTCTTGCTTTATGTGGAGACAGAGCTGTCCTTGTTTTATTTCCTTTTTTTAAATACAGGTTAACCCAGCCCCCACACCTACAGTGTTGCTTTTTCTTTGGCAACAGTATTTTTTCTTTTTCATAACATCTGATTGGTAACAAGCAATTATTACCCTCTTTCAGCACTTTTCTGTGACTTGCATATCAGCACAGTTCCCCAGCTCTAGAAAAAGTATTTGTTGCCTCTGGTAGTTTGATGGCGACTTCTAAATGTTAGAGCAAAAAAATATTGTAAGGTCAGACATAATGTATGGTTTTTAGAGTAAAAATTTTTGGCAGGAGAGCAAAGTCCTTTAAGAAGTGTATCCAAAATGCCCTACAAAATAGGCCAGAGATTTACTGCTTCAACAGAACACGAATGACTAATCCTCAAAGTGCAAACCTCTTACCTCTACTGCACAAATGGGATCTAATTGCACCAGTCAGACATGGGAAGTTAATTTATTCCTTATGCACACAGAGGTGGTGGTTTCTCCAGACAGCATAAGGGAGCCCAAGTCTCACAAAAATGTGGGCCACAATTCATTCCTTCACCTCCTAAATTATGCTACTGGAAAAGGGTTGCTTGGTGGTATCAGAGTGCTTTGATACCCTGTCATATGCCCATAAAAAAATCCAGCGAGCTCAGTCATGAGCTCCATACATTCCACTGTAGGTCAGTTCTGCACAGATGTTTGATGCCAGTAACTTTAAGGTCTCTTTTAGAGATTTACTTGTTTTGAGGGCACAAGCTGACCTAGCATTTCTTCACCTTATCTGTGCCATGAGGGAACTGCAGCAACACAAAGGAGGTCTCTCACCTACTCCCAACAAACCAAACAAGGATAACAGACATTCCCAGACTTTCAACTGCTCCATGCCCCTTTGGGAATACACTAGTGCCAGAATGATTTCCAGTAGTAAGTGGGCACAAATACAATTTAAAGTGGACTTAGGTTTCACCCTTGTTACAAGTCCTCAGCTCAACTCTGTCCATGAACTCATGGACATGGAATATGCATGCCTTTTTATCTGGCTGGCAGGAAGCAAGCTTGTCCTTGAGAACTGTCTTTCTCACTAGTTACCAAGCTTTCCAGCATTTTCAAAGTTAAGTGTCCTAAAGCTGGCCTACTGCTTCTTTCAGCTGTTCCCCCTACACAATTATGAATTGCTTAGTAAGTGGCTTACAGAATTTCAGGTACAAACATCTGCCAGATAAAGATTTGCTGCTGCTGTTGCTCTCAAGAAAATCCTGTGCTAGTGGGTGAGAGCATTGTGCAGTACATGAAACATGAGTTCATGTTACCCCTTTCCCACTGCCCGTGCTCCATTAATTCCATTGTCAGTTGCGCTTGAGGCAGGGCACTACTGGAAGGTAAAGTCTGTTCTTGAAGCCCTGCCATTTGGCTGGAATACAGGACTGACAGTCTCTACTGCACCAGTGATAGAAGGAATAGGTTTCTGCTGATTTTTCTTTGAATTACAACACATCTTCCCTGTTCCTCTCTACCCAAATATTTACAAAGTAAAGCAGCAAAATATCTAGTAGATAAACTGAACCACAAGAATATGACATTGTAGATGTGAGGTTCATCTGAAATCAAATAGAGTGCAATAGTAACATCCAAATTCAGCAGATTCCCATGGTAACTTTCAGACTGAGTTCTTGTCCAGGCCACAGAATGGTGTTAATGGCAGGTGTGGGGAAGGGATGTGAAGCCCAAGAGAAAAAGCACACAGGCCAGTAGTTCACAGACACTGACACTGAGAGCCTAGTCGAGGATAAAGATGGAAAGCTGCACCCTATTAATATTCCCAAATCAAGGCTAGTGTCAAAATCCAAATGCAGAACTCTGCTGAGATAGAGTCCTTTTTTTTTTAAGTCATGGTTCTCTTCCTTTCCCATTCCCACCCAGGCAATCAAAGCATCTATTTCATTCATATTGGTATGAGAGCAGAAAGAAGAATAGGATTCTAGGAGTATGATTCCTGACCCTAGAAGAAAATGCCTTTATTCCCAGTGGGCAACACAAAAGCAGCAGGAGCCACATATGAACTACTTGCAAAAGATAACCTTCAGGATGAAGTAGTCCTTAGATGGCAGACACGGTGAAGCTGTCCACTGCAGTATCCAGCCCTTTGTCTTCTGCATGTGAGGTGGTTCTGGGGAGTTCCAGGGTGAGCAGGAGGGATGAGCTAAGGCTTGATTTCCCCCTGCAAGCCCCACTTAGCACTTAGGGGTCTGGGAAGAACATGAACAGCACATGTTAAAACTGTATCCAAGGAACAGACAGAATAGAACAAATAATTCATTGAACCACCATCCACTTGCTCCACTTAGCAGAGAAAGTACTATCAGTCATCTGGGATCCTCCTCTGCGAAAAGCAAGAGCCCATCTCTTGGTATGCAGAGACAGGAAACCCAGTCTTCTTGCTTTGTACCTAGCCATTTTCTTACCTCTGCTTGTCTGCTCTGTCATTTTTGCCATTCTTTTGCCATTTCTTGGGGAGTAGAGTTCCTGTCAATGACTAACCAGACCTGCTGCTTCTGGCTTCTTCACAGAGACTGCTGACTACACTCCTTAGAAATCACTGGATGCTTCAATCCCCTGTAATGATTTCAGGGCTACTGACAGGGAAAGGATATTTGGATTCAAACTAAGTTTTTATATTCAAGTGTGGCAACACTGAGTCTTTCAGAAGAAATACATCACAGATTTTCGGAAGAAAATTCATACTCACAAGGAGTTTGTGAATATGTTGATTACTTACCACTGAATCATTGCTATTGCAGGCGTGTGAGCTATAACTATTCCCCCTGCAGTGACATACTGGGATTAATAACTCTTCTTTTTATTGGGCCCTGCAGCATAAGAGGCCTTCACTCCACTGCAGCTGTACTAGCAAAAAGAACAATTCCTCTTGGCCTCTTTACAAGCCATTTCATGGATCATTTGCCATTAAAGGGTATGTGATTTTAGTAAAGACAATTGGTAAATATTAACTCAGCTTCTTTATCGCTACTGACTCACTGGAGATAAGCTGTCATGAAGCTAATGTAATACACCAGTGACTCACATCTCATATTTTTTGATAGAAACTTGGTAAAGAGGCAGTTAAATTGGGAACATATGGTGAATTAATGCCATTCATAACCAACTACCATACTGAAGTTTGGCAGTTGCATTTGTATCATACCCTTCTGTGAAAAGGTGATCCCATATGTACTGAAAGCATTAAAGTTACCAAGACTTTTGTAACACACAATCCTAGGTCAGTCCAAGGACCGGTTGGGTTCAGCCTGGAAATCCTCTAATATACCAATTCATTTCAGGCAAAGCTGGTACTGTTTCTTAAAATGTGAATCCACTATAAAAAGGTATTTTACAAGCACTGTCTAGATAATAACTAGAAATGATGTGTACTTCATTAACAAGGTAATGTTAGCTAGGAAAACAGTTAACTTGCATTTGGTGTCAAGCTTTCTTGTGCCAACAATCCACAAGATAAAAACATCTGAAGTGAATTTGGCAAAATATTTTACATAACTGATGGTTACAACACTATGTTGGGCATTCTGAATTGTCAGAAGAATTCAAGAACAACATGGCAATTTTTTTTTTATCCTTGATATAATCCCATAGAATTTAGGAAATTCACATCAAGAATTTATTTGATCCCTCAGATTTACATCTGTCACACTGTTTGAATCAGCTGGCGGTAAGTAAGGTGCTCTGTAATAGGCAGAGAAAAAGCAGGGAATGGATCTCTGTCACTAATTGTTGATTAAAATACATGAAGAATGCCTTCAGTATTTTGATAAGGAGATGTTTGGGTGTTTTCTTACATTTTGCCTTAAAATGACCATAAACCTCCTTATTTTCTCATCTTGCCACAGGGTTCCTTGACTTTTCCTGAACTAATCAAGGGCATTTGTTACTCCTATTTGCAAGAAATCAGTTGAGTTGCTCTTTTCTGGTTTTTCTTTCTCTCTCTTTTTTTTTTTTAAAAGAAGATGTAGATCTTTACAAGGAGTAATACTTGTAAAGGAGTATTAAGTATGTAAAACTCCTTTACATACAAGGAGTAATGACATGGCTGCTTATTGTTTGTGCACACAGGTCTCATTGACCTATTGGCACTTCCTCACCTAAGAAAGACTCCCTGAATTGAAAGCCATCTCATGAGGAGGTCGGGCCCTTGAGCTTTCTCTACTTGAAAGATTTTTCTTTAAACAGCCTTCCTGGTGAAAAATATGGAATAGCAGAACAAAGGGAACCCAGGGCCCCATGTGGGGAAGGATACAAACGTTACGCTTTAAAAATGAGAGCTTTATAGTTTTCAGGCTAGAGCAGATTCCACACCTTTTTTAAAAAGCAATTTCTTATTTCATGGACACCAAGATAATTCAGAAGAGGCCACTGCATACTTAATACTGAAGTCTGTATAAACCTGAAATTACACACCCAGTAACCATGTCCACCATGACTGAGTTACTGCAAGCCAAAAGAAAGACAGAGAGATGAGGTAGAGAACAGGTTGAGGTGAGAAGCTAAGCAACCTTGGCCTGTTTTTTTCCCTAAATTGGAGTCACGCTATGCCCCTATTATGGACATTGTCTAAAATTCTGTCAGAACATTTCTACTAGAGTAATGAGATTGTGATTCTTCCAACATGAACCGTGATATTTCCAAGTAAGCAGCTAACTTTTCTATGCCATCCATGTTTCAGAGCTTGCCTTCCCTTGAATGCTGTAGCCATTAAAAGGCTACATTAAAAAGCAGCTTTGCAGGTGACTGAATACCAATTTTCTTTTAAATTCAAATGATGAACCAGAGAGAGGAAAAACAAGACCAATGGTCTGTCCCCAGGCCTTTGCTTAGCATGTTGCAGAAGTTAGAATTAGTCACCCAATAGCTGCCCTTAGTGTGCTGTATTCAGTTTAGGCTCCCTGTGTTTTTCAGAAGAATGAACTTACAGCTCCCATAGATGTTGCAAATGAAGTGCAAGAAGTGCACAGCTACACTAGTCCAAATGAACAACCTATTGAAATTTCACTGCTGTGCCAGGTCACAGGCACTGTGTGAAGCCATGTTACTTGATCACAGTTCCTGTTGCCTTTTGTTACTACTTAAAAGAGAGCTGCATGGAGCAAAGGTGCTCCTTCTCAACCCCAGCTCTGCCATAGTTTCTCTCTACTTGATTTCTGCCAAAGTGGGTAGTTGTCGGTTCAAATGGTTGCAATTGCTTCACTTAATATCTGAGGCCTCTTCTCGACCTAACTCCTCACATACACGCTAACCTTTGCACGATTTGAAAATCTGTGATATTTCTCTTAACATTAAGTCAGATTGATATTAACGGCCTTTGTATGGTCAGGTGGTAATTTTTTCTATGTCTAAAGATTCACATTTGTGTGACTAACTGAATTAGGCTCTTAGGACTACTCCTTCTGTTTAGCCTTCAAAGCAAATGAGAAGATTTTCACTTGTCAAATATACCATCTAATATATGGAAAAAATTTCCAGAATTATTGTCCTAAGCCACTAGAAGGTCTGTGATTTCCTGTAACAAAAGAAGTTCAATGGCAGTTGGGAGAACACATTTCTTTGTCAAATGTGGAGAGGCATAGCAAAAGCACAGCAAAAGGTATCAAGTGTTTTCTGTCTTTAAACCACTATGCAACAGAAAGACATTCTGATACAGAAGTTGTTGCACTGAAGCAATCTCAAAATATATTATGAGTTCTGCTATGTTTGGTGAGTTTTCTCAAAGTCTTGGAATGAGGAAAAAAATTACAGTGGTATTTTTCACTGTTCTAGAGACAAGTTTGTGAAAGGAATTCAAGCATTTTACACGTGAACACTTAAAAACTGGAATATTAAAGGAAATTCAGTTTGAACATGTCAGATTTTAAAAGGGTCATGCTGAAAAAGAACTTACAGGATTTTCTATATTAGTAATGGGGATATTGCTTACATAACCTGGTTGGAAGTCAGTCTAGGAGGTTGCCAGTTAAGAATATAGTTGTTTGTGTTAGCCTGAAAAGATTGAGTTAATTTAGAAATTTGGCCTAAGAAGGGGTCTGCTTAACTCAAAGAACTTGTCCTGGCTTAAAATACCCATACTCCTCAAAGCTTCTGCTGGGAGACGAAATTTCAGAAATTGTATACCCTTGTTACAGTTATTTAAATGTATTTCAAGTTTTGTGGGACCTAAAGTTCACAACTATTTTCTTTCCTATGATCTTGGAGTTTGTAAGCCTATTTCTGCCTCTTTTCCCAGTATCTGAATTTGCTTTGCTACACAAGCTCAAACAGTGTATAACAAGCACAGTAACTACATGATTATTTACTTAAGGCTTTGCCTTTGGTAAAGTCCTTTCATTAGGGCTTATGTGTAGGGTTGCATGTGCTCAGTTCACTGAAGTGTGTCTTAACAAAGTACAGTCCAACTAGTAAACACACTGAAAACTTTATCTTACCCTTCCACTCCTACAACACAAAATGATAATGTCGTAATACATAGTTACATCACTAAACAAGGTAGTTATTAGATCAGAAATCCCTACCTTGTACTATTTTGGGGAGGGTTCTTCTTGGCTTGCATGTGGCTTTTTCCTCCCTTCAGAATCCCACAGACCTCACCTCATACAGCAGCAGTGATTTTTTCCATAATGCTAACAAGCATTTTCCTTTCTGCCTCTGGTATTTTCAAAACACTTGTCCAGTAACTGTTCATAAAACAACTGTGCTCACTTTATCAGCAAATTTTCTGAGAACTCCTTTTTTAACTCCAGCTGAAATTTCTCACTGTATTACTGTAGAGTCATATGAACAGCACTGAGTCGCCAGTGCATCTCCAGATAATTAGGAAGAAATTGTCTGAGCTTCAAAGTAGCTTGGAGAAAACTACAACTGGGAATGAAACCCATGTACTTCCACAGATAAGGTGCACACTATAATTGCTTTGCTTCCAGGGAAACATGTAACCTACCATAAGAAAGGATATTTGTGTGTATCGCCCATAACACAATAGGACGATGGAAAAATCACAACCACTTGCAACCAAGGCAATAATCATGCTACAGGAAAATCCCAGCTCCAGCCTGTACTTTGGAATTTCAGCCTGCCTGTATCTGCCCTTCCTTCCCCCAGAGAAAGTAGCAATAATGCCATGATTTCTTTTTTGTTTTGTTCATTCTGTTCACCAGAATCAGAATTCTGCTCATCTCTTGCTTAGGGAGAATGTGACAAAGTGAAACAAAACCAAGCAGCTCTGGGAGAGCAGGAGCTGGGCTCCTGGCTTTCAATGCCTTCAAAGGCTGTGTGGATAAAAGTGCTACTTGCTCCCCAAGAAGTCGCTTCCTCCTTTTTCAAGCAAAACTAAGACTTCACAAAATCACAGAATCACAGAAAGATATGGGGTTGGAAGGGACCTCTGGAGATCATCTAGTCCAACCCCCCTGCCAGAACAAGTCCACCTAGAGCAGGTTGCATGGGAAGGTGTCCAGGTGGGTTTTGAATGTCTCCAGAGACAGAGACTCCACCACCTCTCTGGGCAGCCTGTTCCAGGTCTCTGCCACCCTCAAAGGACGGATGTTCCTCCTTGCGTTTAGATGGAACTTCCTATGATAAAGTTTGTGGCCGTTACCTCTTCTCGTGTCACTGGGCACCAGTGAAAAAAGACTGGCCCCATCCTCCTGACACCCTCCCTTTAAGTACTTATAGGTATTGATCAGATCCCCCCTCAGTCTTCTTTTCTCCATACTAAAAAGACCCAAGTCCCTCAGCCTTTTCTTGTCAGAGATGTTCTAGGCCCCTAATCATCTTTGTAGCCC
>JAOXNO010000041.1:49825149-49842482 GCA_028565335.1 Limnodromus scolopaceus | reverse complement strand
ACCGGCCCATAGTTTCCCGGGTCCTCCTTCTTGCCCTTTTTGAAGACTGGAGTGACACTGGCTTTCCTCCAGTCCTCGGGCACCTCACTTGTTCTCCAGGACCTCTCAAAGATGATGCAGAGTGGCCCAGCAATGACTTCTGCCAGCTCCCTCAGCACTCGTGGATGCATCCCATCAGGACCCATGGGCTTGCAGATATCCAGTTTACTTAACTGTTCTCTAACTTGATCTTCCTCAATCAAAGGGAAGTCTTCCTTCTTCCAGACTTCCTCTGTTACCTCCAAAGTCTGGGACTCCTTAGGGCCGGCCTGAGCAATGAAGACTGAAGCAAAGAAGGCATTCAGCATCTCCTCCTTCTCTGCATCGTCTTTCACCGTGGCACCCGTCACATTCAACAGTGGCCCCACATTTTCTCTAGTTTTCCTTTTGGCTCTGATATACTTGAAGAAACCCTTCTGGTTCACCTTGATGTCCCTTGCCATGGCCCTTGCCCTTAATTCCAAGGAGGCCTTGTCTTTCCTCATTTTATCCCTTCCTACTCTGACAGCACTCTTGTAATGTTCCCAAGAGGTCAGTCCATTCTTCCACACACTGTAAACTTCCTTCTTTCACTTGAGCTTTTTCAGAAGCTCCCTGCTCAATCATTCAGGTCTCTTGCTTCCCTTGCCTGATTTCTTGCTCTTAGTGATGCACCAATCCTGAGCCCAGAGAAAGTGGTATTTGAATATCAACCAGCTCTCTTGAGCCCCCCTACCTTCCAGAGCCCTAACCCATGGGATTTGTCCAAGCAGTTTCTTGAAGAGGTCGAAGTTAGCCCTCCTGAAATCCAAGGTTTCAATTCTACTTGTTTTTTGTGCATATTACCCCCAACCCTGAACTTTATCTTTTCATGATCACTACAGTCAAGGCTGCCTGCAACCTTTATGTCCTCCACCAGTCCTTCTTTTTGTTTTTCAGAACTAGGTCCAGTAGTAGACCTCTCCTTGTTGGCTCATCCACTACCTAAGTCAAAAAATTATCATCTATACACTGGAGGAACCTCCTGGACTGTGCATACCTGGCTGTGTAGCCTTCCCAGCAGATGTCAGGGTGATTGAAGTCCCCCATGAGAATCAAGGACTGTGACTAGAGGAACCTCCTAGATTGGCGTAGTAACTCAGTTACTAAGTAACTGGAGATGAAGAAAAAGAAACAAACCAAGAAGAAACCCTTTGTCACCAGTGAAAGTGGGAGACCAAACACAGAGTCTAAGAGGAGATGAATACAGGACTTGGGCATGGAGACTTGACGGTGTTTTAGCCAGTCCACCACCCAGTTGAATTCTGCTCAGTGTCTTGCTACTGCTCCCTTCTTGCTAGGCTCCTGAAGACAAGGAAATTCCTGGAGAATGGAATAATTCTTGGAGGGCAGAGAGAGTCAAGCCCATTCCTTCCCAGCACCAATGCTTTTTATGAACCTGTGAGTGCCCCTTGCAGTAGGCCCTATCTGTGAGACAATTGGATCAGAAGGTTCCACCGTCTCCTCTGAGGCCCTAAAGGACTGACATTGCCTTGTGAGAGATTTCTTCGGTTTGTCCCCTGGGTTTTTGAGATGAATCTCTGCTTGTGACCTGCAGACCCATCAGCTCTTGCTCCATGGGATCAGGTACGACAGGTCTCCGTTTACTTCCAAGTGGGATATGGGAAGGAGCAAAAGTACTGCTCACTACCACTATTACTCTCTTTGTAGGAATACACAGTTAAAGCTTCTTTCCTTTCTTTCTCTCCAAAAGACTATTTGTGGATTTCTCTGCTGGAAAAAGTTTAATCTGTTAAATTTTGTCATCCAGTTCCAGTGGAAATACAAGTGCAAACTGAACTGCAAAGTTCTAAAGTGACTAAGAGTGCAGAAAGGGGTGGAGGTTTGACATGTACAGTTTGACCTGGAACTGCCAGGCACTTTTAAGTAAGAGTTCTCAGACAGTGCCCACTTGGGAGCCTACTTACTGGCACCACTGACCCAGCAACAAAATTGAAGGGACTGCTATAATCTAGAGCACTGTAAGGAACACCATCCTGTGCGTGCATGTAAGTTCCTGACAGAATATTTTTTTTTCATTGCTTACTAAAAGCATACAGGTGTCTAGGGGAAATACCAGCATTCACTCTTCTCAGAGGAAACACCTTCTACTTGATGAAGTACAAACTCCTTTTCAGAGGGAGCTTGCTTTTTTTGTGTTCGAAGTTGTTTTACGTTCTTAAACATAGACTGCCCTGCAGTGGTGAAGCCAAAATCTGCAGCTTTACTGACTTTTATGCAGGATCTTTTAACTTTTTTATTTAGAAGTAGTTTGCTCATCAGTAGACAGGGGGACAAAAGGAACAGAAAGAGCCTGTGCAAACTACAGAACAAATGAAAAAACTGAAGCTAGGGAGATTTTAGTCTTCAGTAGGATATTTTATCTCTTTTTCATAAGAAACAAGGCAGATTTGATCCCACCTTGTATCTGTTTGTCTCCAGAAGCTATTTGCTGAATTCAGACAAATTTAATGGCAAAAATGAAGATCTCAAAGACATTTAAATGTCAATAGATTTTTAGAAAAGTGTTTTTTGCAAACTACTTAAGGAAAAGTACAGCTGTAGTGTCAGCCCATAAATTGTTAGACAACAAAGAATCCACAGAGGAAAGTGACCTTGCAAATGCCCCAGGAGAAAAGTCTTAGTCACAACTCACAATGAAGCTAGAAATAGAAATCCTTAGAAACCCATACTAAACCAGGCTTCATTAGTTCTGGAGCTTGCTTTGTAAACTGAAGTAACCTCCTTCTTCATAGATCAGTTACCTCTGTCACTCCACACAGAGGAGTATCATCGTATTCTAATCATAATATTGTGAAGATGCAAAATTTCTGGAGTTTCATTTTCTGTGCATTCCTACCAGTATTTGCATTCTAAGCTCCAACACATGGCAGGGCTAGTAGCAGCACAAAATGGTGCCATCAGGTCTTTAGGTAGCAAAGATGCTTGTATTCAGGTTGGCTGAAGCAGTTACGTCCAAGTTCTCAGAAGGGTAAAGCAAAATTAGTGCTCGTTAACAGAGACAACATAATGCCAAAAACATTTTTCTCACACAACAGGTGTGGATTACTCTTGTACTTCTGATGATTCAAGAGAAATGTCCCTCTCTCAACTAATCTCTTTCAGGTCCCCTTATACCAAAATCAGATTAACAGGCACTTTAGAATGCAATTCAGCCAACCTCCTTTGGTTATGTCCTTTGCTGTGGGACATACGAATGTCAAAAATGTCTATTTCTCTCCATTTCCTGTAGAGGAGGCTAGGATTACTAGCTCAGAGACTGGCATCTGTTTTGCAACCGTTGGGATTTGGAGACCTCTTGCTATAGTACTCAAGCACTCAAGCACTGCAAATGAACTTAATATTCTTATAGCTGAGAGACTACTTTCTTAGAAAAAATACGTAATTGTGATGAAGTGATACAGCTCTGACATATACAACCCTGCTAAAATGAAATCTGCTACTGAACTAGAAGTTTCTCCGAGTCATCTGAATGACTTCATGATGCATTACTCATCTTTGGCTTTGTTTTGGCACACAGCATCAATTTCTGTCCCACCTTACACGTTGGGTCCTCCAGATATTTCTGGATCTTTCTGATATTTCAGTTTTTAATGAGCCAGAAACTGATACCCCCAAAATTTAGGAAATATGTCAGTTGACTTCCTATAACTTGAAAATGAAATTTTCTTCTCTTAAAACTCTGGCTCATCAAGACAGCATGTGAATAAGTACAAACCCCATGCTTTTTGAAGTCTGCCTTTAATCATTCAGAGAAAATAAGCTGATTATAAAAGGACTCAAAAGGTTTTGCATTTGGAAGAATACAAATTTGTGTTCTTATTTTGTGCACAAATAAATAGAGCACTGTTAAAATTATCAGAGAACAAACAGTATACAGTAACTGGGATGAGCAAAGTTCAAGAGTAGTCAAGGAAGATGACAATGGTGCATAGTTGAATGCTACTAGGTTTTTTCCCCTTCATTTTGATGTTAAGCTGATGGCCCTCTTCATACGGTTCAGAGTGCTCGCCTTGTCATTTTCTTCTGTACTCTGTGACTCACTGGATTGTGAGCTGCTGCATTCAGTGTCTTGACAGCTGCAGCTTTGCACAAATATATATTTATGTGAAATTGAAAGCCCATTGGGACATTTCAGTTCCGCATTCTTCACAATAGTCTTTGATTCCCTGCAGCAGGAACAGCTGTGCTCCATAGAATTGGCCTCAGCAGAGTATCTGTTAACAAGGAAAATGGCAACATTACTCTGTGCCAGAAGCCAGCATACAGCGGAGAGGGTGAAATTACGTACAGAACTCCTGTGAGAAGTTTGGAATAATATGTAGAAGAGCCACAGCTGTGGCTAATGAAAGTGCTAAGCTCATCTGACAGGGTGGTGGTTATAACAACATGTTTTTAAAATTAATTTTATTTGCTGAGATTTTTTTTTTTCTGGTATAGCAATTAGTATCAAAGTCCCAGTAAAAAACTCCAGTGAGTTCTAGGAGCTCAGCTTCCTTAGATTCCTCTCATTATTCCAGCACTTATGGATGTTAAATACACCACATCAACAATTAAGGGCAAACAAAGCCGTGACCTGAATAAGAAAACTGCATAGACAAGTGACTACAATACCATCTACAATGGCATCACATCAGTCAACTGGCTACAAGGGCTACAATTGTATCACGTATATCAAAACGCGTATCTCAAACCAGGCAGTGTTAACAGGAAGGGGAAGCAGCAGCATTTTTTGTTCCTATCTCACAGCAAAGTATTTCTTGCAGCTTTGTGTTCATCAGCTTCCAACATACCATTTCTAACCTGCAGAATCTGTCAATATCAGGCTATAAACTGTGTCAAGAGCCATCTTTTTCTTGTATTTGTGTGCAGAGGCAACCACAGCAAGACTCTAAGATGATAAGGTATTTCAAAATACTAATAAACCCACTGGCTATTCGGGGTTCAATCTGGGACTAAAGATCAGGTTTCTCCCATGTAAGGTGACCTGTGGCATATTCAGTGATAGGCAGCAAATGGCAGTTTCTTTGGGGAGTTAGAATTATGTTTTTCCAGTGTTTTAATAGCTCTCTACCAGGTGTCCTACTAGCCACCTTCTTACAGCCACTTTCTTGTAGATTCTCTCATTTCAGAGAAAAATGAACAGTAAAACTACTCTACTAACACCACACCTAAAGCATTTGTTTTCTAATTTCTTTACTGTATAAAAATTCCACGTGTTTGAATCTTCCTTTAAAAGACCTATGTGTATTTAATTTTAGATGTTAATTATTGAGAACCAGCTTTTCAGCTTATTAGCATCAGTTCTGGTTGCCCTCTGGGCTCATTCCCATTACAGGAAATAACCCATGTTCTTTTGTGGTGATTTCTAGCCAAGATGGCCTGACACAAATGACAGACAAGCCAGCTTTTAATGGATAAATAGACCTTATCATAGCTGTCCGAATCCCAAGACAGTTTAATACTTTTCTGCTTTGTATTAAGACAAATCAACTGTTCAGTGACAGATTTCATGATTTTGTGCCCATGGTTTGGGGAGCTGACAGTTTCAGGTCTTCTACCATTCAGTAGTCTACCTATTTGTTGTTCGTTTTATATAAACAAGCTCAGTGCCAGCAGATTTCAAATCTCATTGTCCAATCAGTTTACTTACAGTGAGAAGGTTCCACATGTTCCTTCACATTCAGTCAACAGAACTCTATCCACAGAACGGCAGCCCTTATAGACAATAAAGTCTTTTCTTTGACGGACAGAGCATGGTGTGGGACTATCCAGAGGTGCGCCTATAGGGAAATATCAGAAAATACATTCAGTGAAATAGCTCCAGAAGTTCCTTATAGTTCAGCATTCTCTGGACTTCGCTAGTACACTCAAAGAATTGTTTTAAGCGGTCTTTCTGTTTCAGCTTAAGCTTTCCCAGAGAGATCAGATGGTGAATGCTTTGAATAACAAACAGAAATATAAATGTATCTATAAACTTATATGCCTCTGTGGCTGGAAAAATGGGATGATTTAAGAAGAAAATTCATTCTCTGTATTGTTGATTCAGGTATACTTCCATACTTACAGGTTTTGCAACAACCATTAGGTAAGAATGCAATAGTTCCCTAAAAGAACAAAGAAACAGGAGAAATATTATTTTCTTTCCCTGTATGAAAGAATCTTTTAGACCAATATCTGAGGAGAACAATTCCACAAAGGCTGGAAATAACCAGTGAAAACTGTAGCATTGTTCTGAATAAACAAAGATAATGGTTTCTTCCAGACTTGAAATCTATCAATTTACAAAGGATTGTGGAAATAAAGATAATCACAGATTTTCTGGGTGTGAGCAAGAAGTTGGGAGGGGACACAGGTGGGACAGCTGACTCCAACTGACCAAAGGGACATGCCTGACAATATGATGTCATGCTCAGCAACAACACTGGGGAGATGGGGATGGCGGGGCCACCATTGCTCAGGGTCAGGTTGGGCATCACAGAATCACAGAATGATATGGGGTTGCAAGGGACCTCTGGAGATCATCTAGTCCAATCCCCCTGCAATAATGCTTTGAAGGAAGTCCACAGTTAACATAATGTTTCCTTAGAAACAATTGCAAAAAACATTTTCTCAGAGACTTCTGTATTTGAATAGGGAGTATGCATGGTGTTACTGGCAGCCTACTGATTGAACTTCTCGCATAACATTCAAGAAAACACGATTCTTGTTCAGACAGGAACCTGCACAAAGCAGTCAGCAAGGACTTTGTATCTCAGTGCTGACCAGTGTTTTGGCTACTGAAAGACACCTGCCAGTTATAAAAACTCTCACCCAGGTATCTTCTTTCATACACTCCCTGGGTCTGTGCATGGATGCAGCAGAAACTTTTGCCCTTGGGACTGAGAAACTTTGGTGAAAGGTCATCAGAGCTTAATTTTACTTTTGTTGCTAGTTAGGTGGCTGAAGTAAATGTAACCTATGCATTTAGTAGAGGGTAAGTTTTTCCGTATTTACTTACAGGTTTGCAGCTCTCCTCATTGAATGCTGGGCAGGTAATCTCAGATGTGGAAGAGATAAGCTGATTGTGGATATTTGAACAGCTATAAATGGTGCAGTTGTTGTAAGGATCATTTTTAAATTCTCCAGGCTGCAAGCAAAATACAAAATGTAGTAAGGAAAACTGAAGATATCTGAGACAGAAGTTTTCCTCTGACAATGACTTTCCTCTTGTTTCCCAGTCAATTATTTTCAGTTTAGCAACTGTTCTGGATACAGATTATTACATATATTACAGTATGCCATACGTGGAGAGAATCTTCATTTTTACATGGACATTCCCTTGGAAAAGAAAAACCCCTCTAAAGTATGTAGAGTACATTAGAGTTATTAAAAAAAATTATGGATGGCAATGGATTTTGCCTAGGGAAAGCTAAACTGTTATATGGTATTTAAGAACAATCTTAAACTTTCACCCTATAGGGACAATAAAATAATTTCATACACAGGCTTTACTAGTGTTTTCCAGTACATAGAAATCAAACAATACAGAAAAACCCAAGCCTCCAGACATTGCAAGAAAAACCCCTCCAATTGTATTGGATTTATCATTCCAGGAAGAGCCTTTCAGAGAATTTGATTTCATGAGTCCTTCCCTCAGGCCAAAAAATTGTAGATGGGTTTTGCTTTAGGCGAGCCTGTGACCTTTCAGATGCAAACTTACACTGAGCCTTATCTCTAACAAGGATATGTTCCTTTTCTGAAAGGGGAAACTTTACAAATTTGGAAGAGGTGTAAGATGTAGAGCATACTTACACTCAAGATGAGGTCAGAATTGTTTGCTGTATGTATAATACACTTAGTCTGCACACATCTTCCACAACATTCACCTTTCACTGGTTGAAGTTCATATCCCTAGATATTAAAATTAATTAAAAATGAAAGCACTGCGATAGATGTATTTTTGAGAAATATATTGAAACATATGAGCCCATTAATTAATTATGCTTTGAAGTGTACTCTAGATTTGTGGCTTTCTGTGCCTTTTTGTGTTCCAACCCAATGCAAGACAAGTAATAAAAGCAAGCTATAGATGGAATAAAATAAAGCACTATCATAAAAATAGCCAATAAATAACTACCACTCCATTAAGTGCTCTACAGAAACTTCCCAGCTAATCCCCACAATGTGAACTGAATACTGTAAGTTACACAGTCAAGCTTCATGCGATAGATTGCTCAAGGACAGTTGCTATCCATGCTGGAGTTGGACTCTGGATTTCTGCTCCCTGACTTTGCTTATACCACTCTTTGGTCAAACTCTTTTCACATACATGGGTGTTTTAGGGGATTTTTTATTTGTTTTAAGTTGGTTACTTACTGGCTTACAATAAGTGTTGCATGGAATATGTTCACATGAGATGATATTCAGTTGGGTGCTGACGTTAACTTCGTTAGTGCAGAAACAATTCTGACACTTATCAACAAAGACTGAGGAATTAGGCTATAAATTTTAAGGAAAAAAAAAAAAAAGGTTCATAAAAAAGATCTGTAAACCAGGTACTGGAAAAGGAAACAATCATAAACTCTATTGGATAGCTATTTGACAAGCCATTTATGAAAACAACATTTTGAAGATTGAATTTCATTTAACATGTCTTTATTGAAGTCCTGTATAGCAATGATAAACTCAGATATTAAAAGGAAATATGTCATACAAATATCTGCAATAAAACAATTACTAGACCCAACAGAATCTATTAATAATCTTCATCTGTTTAGATTAATACTTATTTATAAATCTTTCTATTTTTGAAAGCAGAGTTTTAAAACAGCAGTAACATGCTGACAGTAAATGTGAACTGACTTTTTAAAATGCATGCACACTTAACTCTAAATCCAAATGTCTTTCTGATACTGACATACAAACAATTCTTCAGTCTCCTATGTATACAGCAACCTTTTCAGAAAGATTTAGGCTTTATGAAATTAATAAACTCCTGACGGGAATTTAAAAATTTGTAAAATAGTGATTATACTAGATAAAACTCCTCATAGCACTTTTAAAACATTTTCAGAAGACTGTTAAAATAGGAACTTACCAAGAACTCAGCATTCTGATGTACACAAACCTTCTTGGGAACTGTTGACAAGCAAGGATTTACGTGGTTACATAGGGGGACAAAAAAGGTCTTCACCCCACTCTAGCCAAACTTACTTCTTTCACAGTGAATCGCAATGTGTATGGTCAAATACATTGGATAATCTCCATTTCTCATAGCTGATATGGCATATATAAAATACAACAAATACTGCATGTGCAAGAAGGGGGGAAGATTTGGCCCAATGTATGCAGTCTGGTTCATAGCCAAGAATGTTCACTTAAGAGGTACAAGTAGTTTCTTGTTTCAATTACCAAGAAAAAAGCAGACTTTGTAAAGCTATCTTCTATTGGGTGTTCTTACATGGACACTTTGCTAGATTAATCTGAGATCACTGTCCCAGTTAATTCTGCAGCTGTTCTTACATGTACTTACAACCAGGAAAATTGAACTTGAGCCACCTGAGCTATATCTGATTTCATAGATGTTTGACATAACCATAGCAGTAGTAACTAATGTTAATAGTAACCAGTTTGTAAAATCTGATTGTGTTTATTACCTCTTTCAATATGTTATTGCATACAGTCTTACTAAGTGAGATGCTAAATTATTCAATATATAATGCTAATCATTGTAATATATTTCCAAGGGACTTACCACACTGGTACACAGGACAGCACTGACCACTGGGAATATGAGAATGAACTTCAAATCCCAGTTCACATTTAGGGGCAGTAGCTGTGCATAAGCTTGTATTACATTCTGGAAAAAAAAAAAAAAAAAAAAAAGGAATAAAGCCAGAAAGTACACTAAATCACGGCTACTAGAAATAGGCATCTATCAAAGCATGAAGGGTAGACTTTTCATTACTAGGTAACAGTCTCCAGATCCTCTCCAAAGAAATGAATTCCAGAGAGAGACCACATTCTTCCTAGTGAGTCTAGGCACTGGATTGAGGGACTGCAGTAGTTTATAAAATTTTTTCTACTATGTAATTACCAAGTGTTTTAAAAGTATCACAATTCTTTGCAGAGTAGTAGTGGACAACTGTTACCCTCTCCAAGGTTGTAGGCAACTGACACAAAACAAAAATCCACACAGAATTCCATAATCTATCTCCATTTTACTTAAATAAAATGTTGTCCTGAACTCAAGAACCATATATTCAGTTATGTTGAGTCCCATAATTGTAAAGTCAGTCATGCTGAGTCACTGCAATATTAAAATGTATTTTACCTAACACTGCGCAAGCTGATTTTAAAAAAAATGAGGAAAGATATTCCCTGCTGCAGGTCTTTGGTGCTAAACCAGTTGTCTTTTCCTTTCTATTCCTAGAAGGTATAAAAAGACTAGTAACAAAAGTATAAACTCACTGCAGGTGACAATGGGGCAGCAGGAGTCTTCAGAATTGACTTCATTGACCTCATAGAACCCTTCTCCATCACAACTGGTCTTATTTTGTTTGGCACAGACATGAGGCTCACATACAATGCCATTTCCACCTTCCAGGCAAATACAGTCTTGACAGTCTACTGTAAACTTTTCCCCAAACTGTCAGTAAAGAGAATAAAGTGAGTGATTGCATGGTTACCAATTAAAAAGAACAAAAGTAAAAACAGGAATGAAAAGTTGGGAGACCACAAAACAAGACTGCACCAGTGGAGACGACTCTCCCCATTCCCAGCCTCTACTTGAAATACAAAAGCGTATGCCAGCATACCTCTCTTGGTATCTTATCCACTCCAACACAGCCTGTGAAAATATCAAAATTAATTTCCATTACTACTCATACAACATATAGTAGAGATGTCTACTGTTATATAAGTACTGCATACAGTCAGATCTATGGTGCATACATGGGAAGGAAAAAGCCAAAGAGAAAACAAACAAGCATCCAAGTGAAGCAGTAAAACTCACCACAAGTTTTCACACAGACATCCACACCAGGGTCATACAGCATTGTTCCATTAGGACAGAAACAACCTTCCACATACTTAGTTGAAGTTTCGTTTTGTTGACTGTATTGGACAAAATGTTCATAGAATCCCATTACTGTCATATGCAAGCAGAGGAAGATTATGCCAAATAATCTTTCACTAAAGTTACAGTGGCAAATGATCTGGACATTTGCGATTTAGGAATTGTCAGTGTTCATGTTTGGTACAGTCAAACAACATAAACAGTACAGGCACCCAGATTTAGCAACAAGAGTACATTGGTACCAAATTTGACAGTGATTTTAAGACATAAAAGTAGGTTGATTTCTCTCATCCACCTATGCATTGGATATGACTAAATGGTTGTATGAGCTATAACTAACAGTGAAGGAATTATTTACCTTGATTTGCAGGTTGTCTCTTTAATAGGACCACATGCTCTGTATTCTTTATCTGAGGGGCACTTATAAGCTGGAATGGAAAAATAAAAAGGAGGAAGAACTCAGTCATATAAAAGTCCTATGATATCATGCCAAGAAATTAAACACTGACTACTCATTCTCTTATGTATCTTTGACAATCTTGAGAAGCAAAGAGAAAAAAAAAACACAAACAAACAAAACCCAAAACAAACCCCAAACAGATACCAGACTCATGTCTCTGAGTGGAATTATTTTATGCAATCTAACCATAGAGATATAACACCATACTTTACATTAAGGAGATAAAGGCAAAAGTCTACATCTTGATTGCATTTTTTTTCATAATTTTGGTCTCTTTTGCAAAAGTTCTCAAAAGGGAGTGTATTCCTACCCCCTTGTCCTCTTCTTAATACAGCTGAAAATGATTGCATATGTCACTAAATGTAGAGTGATCTGCTGATGCCTGCAAAACACAAAACTCCCTGCATACGAAGAAGTATTTACTGCTGCAGATGTTTCTGGCACAGTCAATAGATGTATATTTTTGCAGCCTCATTTATAATTTCCATTATTTAAAATGTTACCTGTGAAATTACTGGAGGAAAGCAGCTGTTGTGATTTTTTTGTGTCTTCATTGCTCGGAAAGCAATGTGACTTACCTTTAGGGTATTACCACCAAAAAATGTTCCATATAAGCTTCCCTAATAGTTCAAGATAAATGACTAAATACTTACAGCAAACACCATTGGTATGACTTCTCCAGTCAATGCAAACACCTTGATCAGCACAGGTGGCAGCATAGATCTGCAGACTTGAGCATTCCAGGTCTAAGCTGGGAAGTACACAGCTATCAAAAACGCAGGCTGAATAGTACTTTTCAGGCTGGACAAAGCTATGGCACGGCTCAAACACACTAGAACCAGAAACATTTATCATTATTAGTTACTGTATAATCCATGAATTCTTCAGTGCGCTTGACGTTATAACGTGGCAACAGTTGTACTTAAGGAGATGTGAACAAGGACTATTACGAAGAGATTGTTAAAAGAGCACTTAGCGAGATTGTAACATTTCAAGCTATCTTAAAGTATTCTCCCCTCACCTACAAAACACTCAGGCACCAATATTTTCTGTCCAGAAGCTACATGAATGTTATTGAGTGTAACCATGAACTATTTTTCTAAAGACATTTTGTTTGATTTTTTTTTTTTTAATTCTGGCACAATGTTCTAAAAATTAAGATTTCTGTTTTCAGTTGGACTCTGTTTTCTGCTAAGTTAGAGTGAGAAAAGGCAAGAGCATAGGTCAGTGGAGGGCAGAGACCATAAAAGAATGTAAGAATATCAAGAAAGGCTAATGGAGCAGCCAGAGGGTTGGAAGCAAACTACCAGCAAAGAATAACATCTAGAAACAGTAAAAGAAATGGAAGCAACACACAAAGCTACAATAAATGGAGGAGTAGTTAGAAACACTTTTTATTGAGAAATGAACCCTAAAATTGCACTTAATTTGAAGATCAAAGGCTTATAAACCCCAGAGGAATGCTTACCTTCCCAAAAGAAGCTCACAGATGGAAGATTCTTTACAAGGCATTGTGGTTGTGCTAGGTGCTTTTGTAGGATTTAGGCCTGGAGAGCACTGTGGTTTGGAGGGATCATCAACTTGCCAATGGTCTGCCATGGTTTCACAGTTTTCTGCAATGTTTCCATCTGGCAACATGCAGTCATCTGCTGTGTTGTTATTGCAAGTACCTAAAATTGGTACGGGGAAAAAGATTTCTCTCACAGATTTGTTATCAAATTTCATTAATCTTTGTGGCAGGGTTGTCATTTACCTGTTTGTGGTTTTCAGAGAGCATAAAAATTACAAGAGTAAGCCTTACCACACTGTCCCTGAGTGTTGTTGCCAAACAAGCTGTAGGGCAATCGGATAGAAAAGGACAAGCCATTGTAGGTCACATTCATTTTCAGTTCGGGAATTTCCACGACACGATTTATGCCTGATTCATAGACAATTAAGCCAAATTTTTTATAAGGCAAAGCCACTGCCTGTTTGTTTACTGTTACCTAATCAAAAAAAAGAAGACAGAAAAGAGACATCTGTTTAGTTTGACTTTAGAAAATAATCGACTGTTTGTTACTTTGCATTGGAGATAGAAAGTAAAGGCAAATAATGTGCTTTTAGTTTCTAACAAATGTCCCTGTGTTTCTTTTCACGTTACTGGAAGTCCAACTTTTCTTCTCTGAGCCAAAGAAAAAACCTATCAGCCACTGAAAAACTAAGCTAGAATTCAGACTTTAAAACAGCTAAATTCAACAGATTTATTAGGGTGACTGTGGCACTGAGGACACCCCATGAAAATGCAATATAGAATTCTCCTAAATTCCTAGTGCACGCAGTTTTAACATATTTGGCAGAAATTATTTGTAGGAAAATTAAATGGAAGAAATCAGCTAAAATCTGTATTATTTATTTAAATACAGTAGCCATGATATAACTATGGAACTAACACTGCTACTTTTACTCAACAATGGTAGATTTCCTTGCTTTGGAGAAAAATGAGGTCTAAATGTTGTAAAATTTCAACAATATGCTGCTATCTAACTTGTAATATTCCCACACACTAATGTACAAAAATAAACCAAACAAACCCCACAAAAGCCTAAACCCAAACACTTCTCACCCAATTTTGAAGCCCCATAGCTGGGCATCACGTTTGTCAATGGCATAAACATACAAGAGTCGTTATTCTGAAAAAATTCAAAAGGTGACACCAATCACTAGTAATAGTACTTTTAAAAAACGCCTAAGCCCAGTACTTTATTGTTATGACTAGTTTATGTTGTATCCTCCATTCAATATTCATTAGCTTCCTTTGTTACATTAATACTAACTCTGATTGAATTTATTTTATATTCATAACTATTAGCAGTTTGTCCACTTTTATGTATTTAGGAGAGATACGTCACTGAAAAAATTTGAGATAAAAAAGGGAAGAACTTGTAGAAATTTTCCCCCATATTCAGAGTCAAAAAAGCAGTCCTTCAAAGCAGTCCTATTTTATAGTCCAAACTGGTATTAAATTTAAAACACAGATTCTTTTTTAATGGGTTTTTTTCCTAACATTGCAAATATAATTATCAGGTTGATATCAGTATTGACACAGGTTGATGCTGTATTAATATTTTAACCAAGATATCAAAGGCAATATTCTCCAGTACCTCTACTTGGAAAGTATTTGGTCTGACTGTTGCTATGCGCACTTCCTGAGTCTCATGTCTCACAATGAGCGCTCGAGGACAGGAGACTACATCCCGTGTGTCACAATGGTAGTTATCAATGTAGACACCAAAGTTGTCAACTTTCTTCTGAATCTCTTCCACAAGGATGTATGTACAATTCCCTTGATAGCTGTAGTAGAGTCCATCAAAAGTCATGTAATGTGGGTCTCCCCAGCCAGTGCAGTAGCCTACAAAAACATATAGCTAGGTTAGCTTCTTATGGCAACATCAGAATCCGATTAGGCTACAAACAAAATCTGTAGGTGTGGGATTCATGTCATTTAACTTTAGGCATTTAAATTTTTAAAGTATATAGGTCAATGCATGAGCTCATTATCTAGAACTCGTCAATAATAGAGAAAAACATGCACTTTCAGGGAACTGTTAATCTGATTTATTTCTGATAGACAACTGAGAATAGGATTAACCGCACCCTTGATATACCTTTACTGATAGTCTGAACACGTAATTTATATGTAGGGTTCAAGCCTATAGAGGCCTGCATCTCAACAGTAAAATCCTGCCTTGGGAGATCAATTTATTCTACTAGCACAATAGCTGTGTAGAAATGATTGCAAACTGCAAACTGCAAGCTCCACTTGTCTTAAAAGAATCAATGAAGCACTCCAAAGAGACCTACACTAGAAGTCTGAGAGTCACAGCCTTGTGCGATACTCGTCCCCTGATAAATATTGCTGCTCTTGACACTTGTACTATTCCCACAGAAGAAAAATTACTCAACAAAATATATACTTACAATCACATTCCCAGTGCCAACAGCATCCATCCTTATCAACAACTTGCACAGGAGATAGCCCATTGGCACATGTAGGTTTAGGAGGCGGATTACAGATTATGGGAACCACCTGGATTATATTGTCTTCTATACATATTGCATTAGTGCAGTTACAGAGCCACCATGACTCACCAGGCTGTATTTGGAAAGGGATGGGGAGAAGGAAGAGAGAGAGAAATCTTATGAAGCAGTCAGGCTGACAACAGTTATACCTGAATACCTTTTGCAAAGTTTTAAAATGGCGTATGTTTATTGACAATTTTTTCCTCACTAGAAGTCTTAAAATGGGAAAGAAGTGCAGAAGTCAGCAACGTCAAGGCGCGCACTACTGACAGCTGCTAGGTGCAAAGTATTACTTAAAAAGTCAAGCCACTAACTAGAAGTAGGAATTGTCTTTTTTGTTTCAGCTATCTAAAAGTTAGATGTCCAATCTAATCTCATCACCTACAGTCCCCTTCTAATCAACAATGAAAGACATTGATCAATATCAGTGATCAATATATGATCAATCCCCTTCCATGCATGCCTAGAACAGATTAACAGCTAAAGCTAGAGTAACATCAGCTATTTGGGGAGTAATGTCTAAGGTGATTATGTGCATGCATTGTGATAGTATGCATTTTTCCTGTCTTCCACCAGTTTTTCAGCCATGTATAATTTTTATCTTGCAGATTTACTGAGCAAGTTAGTAGATATCTAAGCTGTGAGGAGGCTTTAGAAATGTATAAGACATTAGCTTGTCTGTGTCAGAGGTGAAGATTACTAAAACCTCAGAATTCTGAGTCAAACTTCACTAGCATTTGAATGTGGTGATCTGTTTCCCAGTCCTCTCCTGAAACCAGACTATGACCAAGCATGACTCATTCCAAATGCAGACTAGTTCAACCCTGTAGTTCCTTGTTGGTCTGCACTATAAACACACAACTTTTCCCCAGTCTGGACCTATTCAAAAGCAGAAAGAGAAAAGACAATTTATCACCACTTAGCCCTTGGTTATGTCTTCATCAAAGCTATTCTACAATAAAGCGAAACATTGAGGAGTGACCAAATTCCTTGAAGAAAGCATTTTTAAAACTATCCTTAAAGAACTACTAGCAGTATATAAGCTGTCAAACCGAGAATCATTGGAAGTTAAGCTGATACCCAAGAAAGCAAAAAGAAATAGAACAGACTAATACTTCCTTTTCTATCCAGAAAAATACATACTCTGTATGTTACTAATACTGAAATTATGTGCCCAATCTCCATCCAGAGAAGAATACCAAAAAAACTCAGGAAAACTACTCACTGCATAAGATTCATTAGGTGAAATGGAACAGTTTTTTCCAGGAGTGGATGATGGTGGACGTGTAGTTGAGCTTGAAGGACTGACTGGAGTGACTGTACTGTATGTAGAACGTCCTGAAGTAGTAACTACACTTGATGTTGCAGTAGGCCCAGAAGTACTACTTGAGCCAGTGGAAACAATTTCAGAGGTGGTGCTGGTGGATGCAGTGATTGTGGTAAAATTCCTAGAGGTTGTTCCCGAAGTGGTGGTAAAAGATTGGGTTGGAGTTGTACCAGAGGTGGTGACAGGTATGGGGCTTGTTGATATGGATGGCAGAGTAACAGCAGTGTTTCCTGTGACCACTGTGGAAGACGGACCTAAGGTTGTGGTGGTGATGGTGGTGGTCTGTGACCCTGTGAAAGTGCTGCCAGTCCCGGTGGTAGTGATCTCATGTGGAGTAGCTGGCGTTTTCA
>JAOXNO010000041.1:49779423-49819647 GCA_028565335.1 Limnodromus scolopaceus | reverse complement strand
TTTTTTTTAATGTGGTTGGACTCGATGATCTCAGAGGTCCCTTCCAACCACTAAGATTCTGTGTGTGATTCTGTGTGGGTTTCTTTATTATTTTGCTTAGGGTTTGGTTGTTTAGGGTTTTTTTGTTTTGTTACCAGCAGTTCAAGGATTAAAATAGCAGTCAAATGCTGGGCAGTTCTTTCCAATCCCTAAACCTTTGAGGGGTTCAATGGGATTTAAATGGTTTGTGGATCCTCATAGTGGGATGGAATGCAGAATAATCTGGTTTAGCATCACTTCTTGGTCTTAAAGCCTAAACCAAAAACTACAAGTTCAAATACACTAAAAATGGAGGAAGCTCCCAGTAGCCCGCCAACAATAATTTTGTGGTCTCAGTTAAGAATCCAATATATAACAGCATCACTATGTCTGATATCAAAGATATCTTTCATTGTAAATATAGGACAAAGCTGCACATTAATCTAATATAAAGTCAAGATGGATCTGATGCATAAAGAATGATAAGGTTAAAAAAACCCAACTATCAGTAACTTGCTTCTTTACATGTAAAAAGTTTTCTTTGTCTTGAAATGCCCTTAGAATGGGATCCAAAATAACAATAGCGTAATCATCTTGCATGTTTCAGGATATTATCCAAGCAGAGACCTAGTTCTATGGCTGACAGCAATGTAATGATCACCCACTGATGTTAATAAAGAAGAAATTACATTATAGGAAACATTTATATAAGACTGGAAATGAATTCAATGTAACAGATCTAGGAATATCTTGTCAAGCTGACTGACTATTCCATATTCATTAAATGGTAGCTGGACAAAGTTATATGAAATAAAATAGAAAAAAAATGGCAATACCTTCCAGGTATGGTACTGAAAAGTTGGTGCTGACATTGTTAATCATCTTGCAGGTTGTGACATTACTGCCACAAGGCTCATAGTGCCAGTCACACTCATTACGAGGGTTGTAGTAGTCACAAAATATTGCTGATGAGGAAAAAAAAAAGAAGCTCATTAAAAACATGGTTGCCAGAATGCAGTTCTGATCAGGTCTTCAAAGGTATAAACTAAACGAATCTACACGTTAAGCCAGCAAAATTTCTCTTGAGGTATAGGACCTGGACTTTCTTCTACTATACTATATTCTACTATATTCTATTGTCCTGTGCTGTGCTACGCTGTGCTATGCTATACATAAGGTACATAAAAATTTGGAATCAAAACTCTGGGGCCCAAGATATGATATTAAACACTTAAGCTGCAGAGTGAAAATGATTGATTCAAATCATGTAAAATAAATAAATAAATAGTGTTGATTTTAATCTAAAACTAAGGGTAAATTTCTGAGAGCATTTTCGTACCTAGCTACTGGCAAACTCCTAAAACCTCTTGCAGTATATTCAAAATAGTTCTACTTTGCCGTATCACATGGACTGAAAGTCACCTCCAGCAGGTCCAGACAAGCATATGAGACATTATGGACACAATTCAGAACAGAATTCAGCTTGGACTATGGACAGAGGAAGGAGTTTTTATAAACGTATATATCTGAGCTGATGGAAATTTATAAGTTCTGTTTCACTGGCTTCTTACACTTAAAAACTACAAATAGCTTTAAATATGAATCGGAATTCATTTTTTAAATAAAAAAAAATTACATTTCTGTCATTTAGAATCTCAAAATTTTGTTTTGAGAACACTTTTTGGAGAAATATTAATTTAAAAATGATTTTACATTATTTTTGATGTACTGGTATGAGCATGAGCACCGCTAAGGGACAATGCTTAATACACTCAATACTGATTGGGTTCCTCTACACAGGAGTACTTCTATATACTTTTGCTAACATCAAATTCTGAATACTTGAAAAAACAAGAGAGAAGCAAAAGCTAACAGCAGTTGCAGTTCATCAATTATCAAGCAAAATGGAAGGAAGACTTGAAACATAGCCTTAACACACACACACAAAAAAAAATGAAGTGAGAAGAGAAAGATAAGAAAAAGGAAAAAGAAACAGAGAAGCTAGGCTGAATGACGACAACTGAAATATACAAATTCACTAGTTCTGTTTGCTCTCTGATATGGTGCAAAAATAAATTGCTTTGCATACTTTGCATGACCTTGCAGTGATATTATTAATGATTTATTTGATAGGCTTTCTGACATCAGCCAGAAAGATACAGTTGTGTTTAACTGTTACTCACGGCATATATCAGGAGTTCTCCAGAAAACACAGGCCTGAGCCTTAGTACATTCTTGAGCATATGCAGCAACTGCAGAACAGAAGCACTCACAATCTCCACCACTGTCACAAGAGCAGGCATCATGAACACAAGCTTCATAGAATGGAATTGGGTCCACCTGTTGGGGAAAGAAATGATGTCCCAGTCCATCTCCAAATTAGTCTTCAAACTAGTAAGTTTGAGATATCTCTTGAGATATGGGAATTGAGCTCGACAAGAGTGAGACTGTTTCTAAGAATTACCAAATGAAGTCTTATCTCCCAGCAAGTTTTGCCAACCAAGTAGTAAGCAATATCAGAAAGGCTGCACTTCACAGCAAATATGAAGCAGAGAATTTTGTGCCTGCCAGTTTTTGGAGTTTATCCAGTGACACATTAGCAAAACATTTCCACTTTTTTTTGCTTGGGACTGCAAGAGGAGAAACTTAGACTGGATTTTAGCTGGTGAAGGAATCAACATAAAAACATATATTAAATTAATTAAATTAATAGTTCTTTTTGACTTTTCCACTGTCAGTTAAGAACAAGCTGTTGGTAATATTACCATACTTCAGAAAAGAGACAAGAAATAGAGAGGAGTGCTCCCTGTGCACTGTGACCTAGAAGCTGTGGGTTTGACATAGGGTGTGCTATGAAAATTTGGAGGCACAGTACTAGCAGCTAAGCCTGCCTAAACTGTGCAATGTCAGCAGTTTCCAAGAACATTCCTTCTGTGGGTCGAATATTACAAGGAGCAGTGGTCTCTTCAACAGCTATCTTTCAAGTAGAGCGTACATTTCTGTCAGAAGCGGGGGTCTGAGGATCACAAGGCCTTTCAGAACTTACAGCGTTGACATCTCAACAGGAGATGGTGTAACTGCAGCACACACACCTATTCAGCCTATATTTTTGAACCTAGCTTAGAAAGCAGTAGCAGAGAAACTGTGGTGATGAATATGGGTTTGTACACCAGGGGCTGGCACCACTACTGATACAGCCCCGTTGCCACAGATACCCAAACTACTTTGAGTTACGCTAGCTGAAATGTGCTGGTACCTGTAGCTGTATTGAAGATCATTCTATTTAATGATCTCTTCATTCATTTCTGATGTTCTCTCTGTTTTTACACTAACAGAAATGTACTGTGCTGTCCCATCACTTACTGCCCTCTACAAACCTTGGAGTGACAAATTTTAAAGACTTCACTCTGGATGATACTGCATTCTTTCTCTGCCCAGGACTTCCGATGTGGTTTCACATCACAGGGCTTAATCTCTTCTGTGACATCTGGGCACATGGAAGACTGTTTCCAGGAATTCCCAAACTTCAGTGCATTAGTCTCCTGCAGCCCACTCCTTGTTGTAAAGTCATTGTTAGACTTGTCATCAAAATTGCCACACAGACCGCATACTTTGCCCTGGAAAAGAAAATTAACATATCCACAGCTTTTAAATATACCATGGAAGTGAGAAACAGACTCCAGTAAAGTAAGAGCAAAACATTGGCATTAAAAAGGACAAATGACTCTTTGTGTAAGCTATGTATTTTCATCTTTACTTGTAAATCATTTGTACAGAAACTAAACCTTTATTTATTTATTATTTGTATCTGTATCTGTAGCTGCCATGTCTTCTCTCCCTGAAGCCAATTATATCCAGTATATTTCCATGTCTTTGTGGTGGCTCTTCATCCAACTTATAACAATAAAGAGTGGCTAAGCCTCATTCCGCTGAGAAGAATTAACTTATTTCCCATTTTCCTCAATTTTTCATAATTTAGCTATTAATATAAGCCTGAGGGAATTTCATTCTGCTTAAAACTGTTTTTATTAAAAGTTTCTAACATAATGAGCACCATTTCTTAATCCATGGGGAAAAAAAGTGACAGGGACTCATTTTTCTCAAAAGAAAGAATTTAACAACTTACCCACAATCATGAAATTTTGGTAGTGCTATTTAAGGTACATCAGTCCCCTCAAGCAACACTATGTCCCTGTTTATACAACTCCACACCACCTCATTCAGCCCAATGAATTCAGTACTCTATAATTCAGTACGCCAATTTTCAGAAATCAGAACCATCTCAATACATTGCATTGGCAGTTCTATTTTAACTCAGAGCTGAGATTCCATGCAGGATCCCCTAAATTACTGTGAATGTTTGGCTCTTAATATTTTCAAACTCAGAATACACTAGATGTCTAGCTTTATTGCAAACATTTGCTATGCATCCTCTGTAATGCATTACTGGACTGTAAGGAACTGCAGTAGCACCTCTGCAAGCTGTGATAGTAATAATGCAAGCTAATCATCAACGTGCAGAGGATATAGGAATTTAACACAGGCTCTGACTAAAAAAACATTTATGTTTCCTTATCTCATTTATCTATTCATATTACTACTTCAGAAAAAGACAGACAGGTCCTAACTTTGTAATCAGGGGTCAGCTTGATGAAAACAGTAGTCTTCTTATCCCAGATAAGCATCACACCATTGCTAGCCTCAATAACAAGGTAGAGGCCTACTGTCCTGTTCCAATATTGCACATCATCACCAACATCTCGCTGAATTTCTTTATAATCTTTGTTCTCCAGTTTCAGCTCAGTTTTCTGAAAGACAGAAAGAGAAACATTGTAACACTAACTTTTATGATGACATAAAATATGAGCCACTCATAATAATACAACTCATTCTGAAACCAATAGCTCAAAGTCTGGGATGACTTTCCTAGATGACAGAAAGTGGTGTAGCACCTTTCAGTACCTGAGAATCGACAACTTTACAGATTAATTTGATAGGACCTCTAACCTTTACTTGTTATAGCTGCTTTTAGGGATGTGGCTTTGAAGCATTACTTTATTTTAAATACTTGAATACTGATATATAGGCATTGAGTATCATTACTCACCCCTAGAAAAATTTTAATAGCCTTTGAGCAGGTGACTCCTGTGGTTCCACAAGGGACGTTCTCTGTGATGATACTGAATGAGCCACTGGAATTTTTGTCACCACAAAAATCCTATTGAAAAAGGAAAAAATGAGCGTAAGAAAATTAGGTAGAATATTTAATTTTTAGTTCAATATAATAATTACAATAATTTAAATCCTCACAATGTATAAATCATTACCACTGCTTCATGTGTGAAATCCTACATACATATATTTTTACAGACACACAAATGTATACACATACATCTCTACATACATATAAACAGTTAATACAATCTGATGTGTGGCAAACCCTGGGAGACAATGGGACAATAGAAAAAATGAGGAATATATCTTCAAGTATAAATGACTTTATTGTGTAAACTTAGAGTTTTGATTTATTTCATGACTGATGAGCTGTTAACTCTCATTGTAAAATAGTCTTGTTACATACAATTTATGACCACTGTATCAGAAAAAAAAAAAACATTCACACAGCTTGCCTGCACTGAAAATACAGCCTTTATCCTGGCAGAATGTGTAAACATCGCAGGAACAGTGATGGCAGGCTGCAAGGAATGACAAAACCAAAGAGGAAAGCAGACCTTCAAGGCAATCAGATGTCATTTCAGTCCTCCTGATGAGCATTACCTGAGAAGCCACATATTCACAACTCCCATCAAAGTCATAGAATTTTCCATCAAAGGTGATATAATGGCCACTTCCATATATCATACAAGTCCCATAGCACAGATCTTTAGTGCAGCTCCAATCTCCTTTTTGGCAGGTACTAGAAGAGAGCAGAAAAGCTGAATTTTCAGATCTCACTGAATGTGCACTGTTTGGAAAACTGCAGAACAAACCAAGCAGCTAATTGATACAATGTGATAATGTGCACAATACCCATTTTGGTGTTATAGAGTGTCTTAAGTCTCAACTTCAATATTTTAGCCTGTTTTTAAGCCTATAACATGATTTTTAACTCTGGCCAGCTACATTTTTTAGACCTGTAAGTGTTTATATTTAAAAAATGAGTGCATTTTCACAACAAGAGATGCCTACTGAAAACAGAGGTATCTATTACCCCAATATTTTCAGCACAATCTGTATTTCCTCAGCAAAAAGTATGCCTGAAAATAATAATTTATACTTGCAACTATAGCCACTGTAGTACACAAGCCACTGCAATACATAAGCCTAGACACGACTATTGATTTACTGCATACAATATATTCTAGAAGAGAGTACAAAATTATAACTTACCAGGTGTTGCAGTCCACTGTTATCTTCTCTCCAGGAGAATACTGCTGGTTGTTATGACTGCATGGGCAGTCCTTCTCCTCAACACAGCCCCCTTTCCCATCATCAAATAGACCTTCAGGACACACACAGCCTGAGACACACTCTGCCTGGAACTAAGGAATATAAGGAGATACTTTTACTTTATGAAAAAGCACTACATTTTTCTTCCACTTCTTCGTAAATGCTCTTGTAAAAACTGCATTTATAGCCAGACAGCATAATACTGATTAGTTTTATAGGGTTTACTTTCTAGGATTCTAATATTTTTTCTTTTTTGATTGTCTAAGAACCCAAACCATATTTCAGACTCTACTGAAAACACACTAAAAAGAAAAAGGAGAGGGAAAACATAAGGGGAATCATGAAATTGGCAAAAGAGTAATATCATTGTGGAGAAATAAAGGAAGATTAAAACAAAGAGAAATAAACTATATTAGAAATGCATTTTCTGGATGGCACTGTCATCTAAAGAATACAGAATAAAGGTAACGTGGCATGGAGAAAAACTGAATACATACATGATCAGTTCCACGAGTATGACAGCTAAGTTGTACAGGTGTTTGCGAAGTCCAATGTGGGGATGCATTGCAGTCAAAGTACATCTTGTTAGAAGAACATTCTGTTGCATCTGAAGGGTACATTGATGGTTTAGATCAATCAAGAAAAAGCAAAAGAAATGTATGTGAAGGGTGTTAGCTACTGAGAAATCTCAGGGTACGCCTGTCCTTATAAAAAAAGAGGCTTGGTGAAGACAGAACAAGGCGAAAATGTGTAACTGTTTCACGTAAAGAGAAAAAACAAACAAACAAAAAACAGGTGGAGAATTCAAATTCAAAGTGTAGCTTTGTGTCTACAGGTTGTGTTATGGTTTTTGTTTTATTTTACTTTACGGAATGCCACTTACTTTTCATTCTTATTTTCACTGAAGTACACTGGACCTTTGCATTTCGGCAAACACTAGAAAAGAATTGAAGTAAATAAAAATAAAAAAAAAAGTAAGCTCAGTGTCTTCAATTTAAATCTAAGAATTCGTTTATATAAATTTGGGAGTATTTATCAGAGATGGTCTTGCATAATTTCCACTGATATTTCAGGGCCAATTCTATTGATGCAAACTCATGAATTTTCACTTCGAGAAAAAGCGTAGCAAGATTTTAGGCATAATGACAGAAAGGTTATGTCTTAAGGGAAGACAACTATTCTATTAATCCTTAATACTATGCTTTTTTGATGACTCAGGAAGGAGATAATAATGAAACAGATAGTAATGATAATTTAAATCAAAGCCTTCGTTTGGATACACAGTATAATTTCATGCTTATTCAACTCCTATGTTGCTAATTTGTTAGCCTGTGTGCTTCATCTGCTGGATGAGACAAGGAAGTATTTCACAGTTTGCACTGATGATTTATGCAGCAAACAATTATCAGAGTCCATGATAAAAATACTAGAATCCTGGAAGCTGTTTTCAAAAGCCTATGCTATAGTAAACACATATCAAGACGACCTTCCTCCAGCGGAAAACACAAGCAATCTGTCTCTGACAGAGAAAGAAACAGGAACATAACATTATAGGTGGCCTTTTATCTTCCATTTAACTCTCTGCTCAACAAAGTCCTATCAACAGTGCAGCTTCATAATAGCATTTCTCTGTGAAGGCCAGTACTCACACCTCCAAACAAAGCTGCACTTTTCAAGTGTTAATAAATTACACTGCAACAGTATGATGCTTTGTTCAGCATGAAGATGGTTTGAAACATATTACAAATGTTCATCAAAGCACCAAAAAAAAGCTAAGCACCTTACACCTAATAAGCAAATTTTAAAAAGGGCTTTTATCCCCACAATCAAGAGACCACAATAAAACATACCAACGTTCTCCATCTCTGGTGACATATTCCCCTGGTTCCAGGTATGATCCCTTGTAATAACATGGGCACTTGGACATGGGTACACAGGTACCCCGATTATCCAAGTATGTATTATACGGGCAGCCACAGCCATCCACAGGAGCGAAGTCTTGCAAGCAATGCTTTTCGCCATCAGCAAGAGAGCGACAGGTTTGCTGGCACATTGTAAGATTGTAAAGGAAGATTTGATTTCCTGGGCAGGCAGACACTTCACTAGCTGGGGGGAAAATAAACAAACTGATAAATAAAGAATGCAGGATGGACAATTTAACCTTGACATTTCCGTTTAGGTTCCTTTGTCTGTCTGTGCAGTGTGTAATGGTAAAAATACTCCCTTAGATTTTATTAAAGTACAAAAATATTATTTCACAAGTAATGCCAGCATAACTTTCTTTACCAGTGGAGGACTTCTTTTTAACTGCTACTAATAGTTTCTGCTTGTATACCCATATTTGTTTCATATGTTGATAATCAGAGAGAGAGCACAATATGCTAAACTCATAGTTGCAACAGTACTGTGCTGTTGATAAAATGCAAGAACAATGATAAAAAAAGACAGTGACAAGCAAAGACAATGTAAAACCCTTGATGGATGGGATTCCCTTAGTCAAAGGTAGAAACAGCAATATTATTTAAACTGGGGAAAGAAGATGAAAGCAAAAAATACTGCTTTCTACTTTTAAATGTCATGAACAAATGACAGCTAAAGAATATTAGATGAATTAAAAAAATATTATAATCATTGTCTCTTTAAGTCCACTAGACATTTCTAAGGTACTCCAAATCCCTTAACATTGAGATCACTGACAACCAAATTCAGAGAGAACCTGCATATTTCTCGTGGGTAATTAATTCCACAGGGATTACAATTTCACTACTTACTGCAGACACTTTTTCTCCAGCCTCCCAGTATGATCCCTTTGAAAGCACAGGCTCTTGAGTAAGAGGACAGGGCAGCACACAAGCATTCTTCATTGTTTTCGCAGAGGCAAGTGTCGTATTTACATTTCTGAAAAATTGATGAAAGGGTCAGTAAACCCAAAGAAAAACAATGGGTAACTGCAACTCAGTTGCTATGAAATATCTTTTGTCCTTTTTCTGACATTTTTATTAATTTCTGTGATCAAAGAACAATGGAAGGAATGAACAAAGACCAGAGACTGAAAGTGTTACTCCATTTTATATACAATGGAAATGTTTGAATGCTTATCCTAACCTAAACCAAGCCTGTTGAAGCTTTAAAAAGTAGTCAGCCTCCTAACAACACCTTTTGTGAAGGATTCTCTGCTCTGGTGAGACCCCATCCGGAGTACTGTGTCCAGCTCTGGAGCCCTCAGTACAGCAAAGATAGACCTGCGGGAGCGGGTCCAGAGGAGGGCCACAAAAAAGATCAGAGGGATGGAGCACCTCTCACAGATGAGGACAGACTGAGAGAGTTGGCATTGTTCAGCCTGGAGAAGAGACGGCTCTGGGGAGACCTTGTTGAGACCTTTCAGTATTTAAAGGGGGCTTATAAGAAAGATGGGGACAAACTTTTTAGCAGGACCTGTTGCAATAGGAGAAAGGGTAAAGGTTTTAAATTGAAAGAGGGAAGATTTAGAGTAGATATAAGTAAGAAATTTTTTATGCTAGGGGTAGGAAAACACTGGAACGGGTTGCCCAGAGAGCTGGTGGATGTCCAGTCCCTGGAAATGTTCAAGGTCAGGTTGGATCTTTAGTTGAAGATGTCCCTGCATCTTCAGGGGAGTTGGACTAGGTGACCTTTAAAGGACCCTTCCAACCCAAACTATTCTATGACTCTGTGATTCTATGATTTTGTTACCATTCTCCCTCAGTTACAACTTAGAAATGACAAGATCCACAAAAATTTATAATTGTAATGGCAAAATATTAACCAGATGTATGACGATCTTCAGTAAATTTGAGCTCAGACTGAGTTCCAGGTATGAGCGAAGATTTAAGAATTTCTTCTTTTTTGCTCAGGTAAGCCTCAATCACTGCTCAACAGTGATGAGCACAGGGCAAAAAGAAACCATGGAGATTCTTGCATTAAAATGATAATAAATAATGACTTTTTTAAATTTCTGACTTAATAGCTACTAATGTGTAAGGGTAGAGTTAAATTTTCTTTGCACATCTGCGTCTCTTGATTCTTCTTTCCAGTTCAATTATTGAATTATTGAATAATGAATTATTAAATACCAAATACATTAAATACAAAACATAAGAAACCAGAAGAATAAATTTTTTCTTCAGCAGCATTCCATAAGAATCTTGTCATAGGAGATACTTGGGATGCATGCTATGCTGCCTCAGTTAATCACTGCAAAAACCTTGCCACCTCTTATGGGCAAGATACTCAGCAGTCTCAAATATTTGAACAATAATAAACGTCTACATTGATCCATCTGAAATAAAGCAGTACTAAAAAGAGTACAAGATTACAACACCTTATAGTATTCTGAAGGATCAACAATTACGTGACATCTTGCAAAAGGACCTTCTGGATTTTTCAGCAAAGAACACCAATGCTCAGCATAAATTGCTGAAAAAAAGGGAGAAAAATGAAGTTATATTGTTATATTCATTACATTCATTTATCTTCCTTTTGCCATGTCTAGTTATGTTGTCACATGAATGCCATGCAATAATACAAATGAGAGAACTATGTTCACTTTAGGAAGTGGAGAAACCACATGCATTCACTGTACATATATTTCTATTCTCTGATTCAGTTATCTAGCAGTAGACATGCAATCATAAAATCAAAAATTGTATCTCACTGCTCCAACTTGTCTACATGGAATTGTGACAGTCCTTCCCATTTGGGGACCATAAAGCTTTAAAGTTAAACATAGTGATAATTAATACTAGGAAATACAAGCTGCCTTTGCAGCTAGTATAAATTAATGACCTTACCTCCCTATCTTCCAGCTCAGGATTCCTCTACAATCACCCCCTAAATTTTAATTTCCATTTGATGGGAAATCAGTGCTTGTATGTATACATACTTGCAGAAATTAATTTGGCAGTCCTCTAACAAAACTTCAGTGCCGCACTACAACTCTTACACACCGGTTGCAGTAATATATAGCAATGCTGCTCATTCTGGAAGTAGCCAACCGTCCGACTTATTAGTGTGCTTACCACTTTCAATACTGAGACTGCAGGGGTCTTCCAGCTTTTCTACCTGGTCTGTACAGGTGGACTGAGCTTTCCATGTGTTAGCAAAGGCAGATCCTGTAGCTTCTACCAGCCCACTGCTTGTTTTAAAGTCATCACCTTCCATTCCATTAAAGTTTCCACAAAGACCTATTGAAAAAGAAGGTGAAAATTTTACATAATTATTACTCATTCTTATTCTAAAAGGTCAAAGGGAAAGGAACAACTGATCACAAACATTAGAAAGAGAAGTTCATACAGCTGATTATTCCATCTCAATATTAATGCATACTGTAAGTACTGAAGATTTAGGAGCCCTATTTTAAATCTTTAACATCTTGAAAAGAGTAGTCTTCACGAAGATATCTCTGCCTCAGGGATTCACCACCCTAACCTGTATTTTTAATGCTTTCTGATGATATTAAAACCACAAAATGCACCAAAATCCTGGGTTTGTGGATACTTAAAAACTGAACTGAATACAAAATTAACGAACATTCCAAGAAAGATTGATGTACAGGCACCAGAGTGATACGTTACTTCAGTAACAAATCATAAAAGTGCATTTCTAGTTTGAGTCAATTCTTTTCCAATATTTTGATTTTGGCTTTTAGTTTCCTCCTCTTGAATCAATAAGTAGCAAGAGTTTTCACTCACGTAAAGAATAAATGACTCTTCAGCTGTGAAACACCACAGCTTTGTTTTCCATTTGAATAGACACTTGCCTTGAAGTTTTCCTTGAATTGATTGATCCACAGTCACAAACACCTGCATGACTGGAAACAGTTGGATCTGCAGCTGAAGCCCAAAAGAAGTTTGTACAACAAGGTAGTAGGAAGATGGCTTGAATACTGAGAAGCTGGCTGAAAAACAAAACATGAACTGTGCAGTAAACACACACATAGGCTGCCAAAAGAAACACTTATTAGATTCTAAGGCATCATCTGCCATGAAAAGTCTGAGATCAGGATCAAATTACCAATAGCTTTCCTCTAAAAATCGCTGAGCAACTAGATGCAACGCTAGTTGTATTGCTAGGTCTCCACTAACTTAAGCTGATTACCTATAATGACTTATCCCTGGGAATAGAATCAAATTCAGATTTTTTGCAATACAGCTTCAATGCTAACTCTTTGATGCTCAGCAATCTGAAGAGCAAGAGATTTTCTGAGAAAACATTATCGCAGCACTGTTGCTTACAATAAGTAATAGGGGTGTTTCTACAAGCCAATGCATAGCTAAACACTATTACTCGTAAAATGTTAGATGTTTATACAGAAGTTACTCAAGCCATTATAAAAAATCAGCAGAACTGACATACAAAATCAGCATACTGGAGGAACCAGGCTTTTTAATTAGAATCATGAAGTCATAAACTATATCAAATTGGAAGGGACCTGTAACAATCATCAATTCAACACCCTGGTCCTCACAGGACGACCTAAAACTAAACTATATGTCTAAGAGTGTCGTCCAGATGCCTCTTGAACGCTGACAGGCTTGGTGCCATGACCACTTCCCTCGGGAGTCTGTTCCAGTGACTGATCACCCTCTCAGTGAAGAACCTTTTCCTAATGCCCGATCTGAACTTCCCTTGAAGCAACTTCATACCATCTCCTCGTGTCCTATCTCTGGTCACCAGAGAGACGGCATCAGCACCTCCCCCTCTGCTGCTCCTCTTGAGGAAGTTGTAGACTGTGATATGGTAACCCCTCAGCTTTCTCTTCTCTAAACTGAACAAATCAAGTGACCTCAGCTGCTCCTCACAAGTCTTGCCCTCGAGACTTTTCACCATCTTGGTCACTGTCCTCTGGACTCTCTAATAGCTTTACTAAATAGTTTTACTTTAGCTTTACCGAAGCCCAGAAAACCAACATCTACTGGCTAACCAATCTCTTACAGATCTATTAATATATGCTCTATTTATTTATTTAATCTACTTATTAGATGGTCTATTTTATTGCCTAGAGCACTTTAATTTCTCTAAACTTTCAGCTACACACTGTAATTGCTTTTGTGAAAGTATTCATGAATGTATCATTGAATAAATACTTATCCTTTCAGATAAAGAATTATTTTCTTGTAAGTAACTTGCCATCTGCAGATAGGCCAGTAAATAAGAAGCGACACATACTGTGTCAGTGTATTGCCTGAACATGTCTAAAAAGGAGTGAAAAAGAGAAGTTCTACGTTCCTTTCAAAAGTTACTTCCAAAGCTCACGGCTGCTGCCTGACAGCGACCTTCCAGCAGAAGTTAGACTCCTAAATTAGGTGATCTGCATCAGCCTCTGAAAGTATTTTTCTAAATTCACTAGTTATATAAAAAGATTCTGATGTCTCAAGTAGGCTGATGAGAGGGTGTTACACAGCCCAATCTTCTTCCCTGCCGTGGTTGACCAGAAAACACAGCAGTTACTTTCTGCCAGTCTTTTTTCCCCACAGGGAAAACAAACAAACAAACAACAACAAAAACACACAAAAACATCCACCCAAAAACAAACAAACAAACAAAAACCAACCCACCCAAACAAAAAATATGGGGAAGAAGCGAGGTGAGAGAGACATGCCTGAGCCTCACCATAACTGAGAGACAGGACATGCCTACACCATTGTAGCCAGACTTGGAAAGTGCTAAATACCCCTCCTTATAAGCAGGTTATTTGCTTTAAATTTATGCCATGGCAATTCCTCTTTCCCAAGCTACACGCTGAAGTATATTCAAGACATATGAAAAAAATGACAGGACATATTTTTCAATCATCCGCTGTATACCGAGTCAGTCTGCCCATAAAATTCTCAGTGACAACTAGTAAATCACATTCATCCCCAAGCTGTTCCAAAATCTGAACAAATTTCATATGCCTCTCTTCCACTTTTGCCTCTGAAAAAAATACAACCCCACATGAGAAGTTATGTCTGACACATGACACCCAAGGCTATGTCCCTTACCTGACACATGAGGCACGTTCACTGTCATGTCATTCAGCAACACACTGCCATCTGATCTGAAAACTACCACCTGTATAAGATAAAATAGAATCAATAGGGCTCCAGGTACTGAGAGGAAAAGGAACTAACAAAAAAAAATTAGGAGGGGAGATATTTTGCATGTTTAGACTGTGACTAGAACTTAAAAACTTTAAAAGGAAGAACCTGTCTGAAAACTGAATGTGGCAGCAGGCCTGTAGGATAAAAGTAAGGTTTCATCTTGCTAATCAGTGTTTCATTTACACCTTCCCGCAACAATTTATAGCAGTAATGAAATGCAAAGCTTCTTTATATTAGGTTGCTTGGTTTCAGCAAGTAAAAGAAAATATTGGGTCTTCAGGATCTATAGCAAGTTCCTATTCCCTATAAAAGCATGTGCCACAGCTTCCTTGCAGTGGTTTAGGATGATCCTGGCATGGTAAGAAAGCAGCTTATTAAACTTTCTCATAAAATTCTAAGCTGTACATACAGAAACATAAAATGATGGGTTTCTGATTTGTTTTGGTTTTGTTCTGGTTATGCTGGCAAGGACATGGAAGAACCAGAAATACAGGAGGAAAATGATGTATACATATATGTAAAACTATGTATAAATATAGTCTAGCTATTCCCATAACGAAACAGAATACTACAGTGAATGAAAATACAAAAATTTAAGAAGGTTGGATTATATCAAAATTCAAAAATGGGATCTCTTCTGAAAATGACTCAATTAGATCTATAAAATTAGATCTGAACAAAGTAAAAGACTATGAAGGGAGGAAGAATGGTACTCTTACTTTCAGCCACCCTGGAATGTAGTAAGAGTAATTACATAGCACAAAGCAGACAAGGGAAGAGGGAAAAACATCAGCTTATCTAAATCTCATCTTTTGTTCATCTTAGTTCTGAGTTCTCAAGACAGAAGCCTGAGTTCTTTCGCAGCCTGTCTGAGGTGTCTTATCTCTCTGGAAGAGCGACTCCAGAAGAATTAGTTATTGCTCCACAGTAGGGGAATCATGTTAATTTTCAATATATCTAGCAGAACCCACAGAATACTTACATTTTTTTTGTGATCTGCTAACAGCACAACACTCTTCAAACAGGTCTGCCTGTCCCTGGAGCCACAAGGAGCCAGCTCTGCCAGGAGAGCATGACTGTCGTTAGAAGGACCCTAAAACCACAGTGAAATAAATGTCCATTAGTCCAATCAAAAATCTCACAAGATGATTTCCAAAACAAAGAATAAAGTCATCAGTTACAATAATGATTACTATAGATCTCAGTTATTAAGATCACCATTTCAGCACTGGCTCTTGAAGCTGAACCGTCTTTAAAATGAATTCAGTGGTATGGTTTCTAGTTCAACAAGATATTTAGCGTTCTCTATAACAGGCACCACATGTTTTAGGAACAGATGAATGAAATACCTGCCTATGTGCTTTCCCTAGCTGGCTTTGACACTCAGACAAAGACACAGCTATTAAAGATCTGACTGAGAGTTTCTAATCCTGAGAAGTGCCAATTTTTGCAGTCTACCTCTCTATGCAACCAGAGTGATCCTTTGATTTTTTATACATGAAAGAATCCACTGGATAATGACAGCATACGTAGTCTACTGTCTAAGTTAACCACCCATTGCAGTAAGGGCCCAACTCATCCCTAGGGCTATTACAGCCCATCCTGAATTTTCCAGTACAGCTTTTAGCTTTTCTTTTTCCTTCATCCCATAAGAATGGAATAAAGCTACTATTCACAGCTGTGCACAGAGACTTGTATTTACTCTACAAGAGAAAAGCCCTACAGTACAGAGTACCTTGGCCAACACATAGTAACAGTCTCCATGGAAGGTGTATTTCTTCCCATCGAAGGTGGTAATATGGGAACCTCCTTCCACTGAACATCTGCCTGGACAGGGTAAATCTTTGCACATCCATCTGCCTGAATCACAGGTGCTATAAACAGATAAATAATAAAAAAATGCTTGTAAGTATTACAGGAGCTGAGACCACTGAAAGCACCTGTATACCTAGCAAACAGCAAGATACCCCCAGGTGTTTTAAAACTGTGTCTTTGACCATTTCCTTAAGATTTCCTCTCTGCCATATGCCATAGATAGAACAATTTTTTTCAGAAAATTGGTTGTATACACATGCAATGTAAATGTTAAGTTCAGAATGTTTTCAGGAAGTCTCCTATGACTAAATGGAAGATTGAAAAATGCAAACCCATTTACATTCACTCAAAGAAAGGTGTAAAAACAATCGTGATCCTTACCATTCTTCACATTCATTGGTAATGCTTTTTCCAGGTGAATACTCCTTTCCATGGAGTTTGCAGTGGCACTGGCTAGCAGGTATGCAGCCTTTTTCAGTAATATCATCATACACAGTTCCTGTAAAGCACAAGAGTAAACTGTTCCAGCCCTTTCTGAAATAAGCAATTTCCACAGAGGAGAAACTCTCAGAAGAGGCACGCTCTCAACTTGACGCAGAAAGCAGAGACAGAGATTATCAAAACTGTGAAGAGTACTGTTTCTGCTTTCTGTAATATAGGACAAATGGAAAACACGTTTATACAGCTTTGAAAATCCAAGTCTATCCACAGATGAAAAGCCTAATATAAGTATATAAGAACAATCTCAGAACTGTACGCTTGGATTTTCAGTCCTTCTAGCATACTCTATAGACTACCATTGTAATCTTTTTTCATAAACCTGACAGTAAGTCTGAGAATTTCACTCACTGCCCCCCTCACTATCACTCTCTGGCAAAGGATGTCCATTGCCTCAGAATATTAAACCCCAAAAGCATGATTTTCTATATATTAGCAGAAACCCATTTGTTGAGAAGTAAAAAGCATATTTATTACCTGTCACTGTGTTAATATGATTTAACTATAAAATCCCTGATAATTAATCAATCATGATGTCTTTTAAAAAAAACAAAACACCTTATAATTATGTTCCCCTAAATAATGAGTAGTAGTACTAATTTTTAAGATACAATGTGACTACAATAAGACTTGCCTTCAGGGCAGAAACAACCATCCATGTAGTGTTCCTCACAAAGGCTGCTGATCCCCAAGTGTGAGCAAGTATCCATGCAGGGCGAGCTGCTTTCTCTGTAGATCATGGTATCAGGGCAGGTCTTGGCTGAAAGAATGAGAAAGATACCATTAGTTATTTGAGTGTAAAGTTCATCATTCCTCAGAAATCACAGATTACATCCCCTATTCCCCTCAAGCCAGTGTTGTCCCAAGCCAGATTCCATCTGGCAAAGCATTTTTGTCCCTTTCTGAACTGCTTTATCTGCTTTTTGTATTTTATTCTTTTCGTCTCAAATAGATCAAATTATACCAGTCATCTGCAGCATCAGACTTCAGAGTTTTCTAATGCAAATAGAATTTCTAGTTGCTGAAAAAGATTTCTTAATAACAAGGGTAATAGAAGAAAAAAACAGGAAGAACACGGTATGTAGTTTATTGCACTACTGGTATGGTATTTATCATATATGCCTATAGTTTTGTAAAGAAGGAATGAATTTAAATGTTTCGCGGTGCTATATCCATGAAATATTTGTTTCTTTGTAAAATTTATATAGCTGCTTACGGCAAAAGTACTGTGTCCTCCATTCACTCGGGCGGCCACCTGCATGTGAACACTGGCGAGAATATTCAGAGATGGTGCTGCAGAGGCAGAAGGAGTCCTCATTTCCTTTACATGCACACTTGTCCTGCATGCAGGCTTGGATGTAAGTTTCCAAATTAAGACGTAACCGACAATCAGCAAATGCAGAGGAAGTCAGCAACCTCTCACACTCATCACGCTAAGGAGGAAGAATAATAATTTTTAAGAGATTTGTAAGCACCTGAGCTTCTAGACACTTCCAGTCTAGTCATAAAAACTGCTGTCTTCTGAACAGCACCAGTTATTCAAGACTGTCCCTGGAATTGACAAAGTCTTCCCAGCTCCTCACACATTAACTCCCCATAACACAAGGATGTCTCCATGTGCCCATGCAAGTGAAGTTAGATGCTAGGAATACTCACATGCCCATTACAGCTTGGAAGAGCCTGAGTTTCATCAGGATCTTCACATTTGGAATTCGGTTTGCTGATCTTCTGTAAATTCCCATATGTTATTGAATTGTAGCTTGCATCTATGAGAAAAAAATAAGAAGAGGTCTTGCTAAGCTCCAAAAATTGACAACAAGGAACACTTAATTTCCAAGACTCTACTGATCAAGGAAAACTGCTGCTATGGTATCAAATATGCCTGTCAGACACAGGTTTCTGCTTTGAATTATGTCTGTTATGTCTAAGTGTGCTTAAAAATTTAAAGCACACCAAAAAAGAAGGCCAGTATAGAAAAGAACAAGATGATTAATCTGGAAAAAAATAACCTTAGACAAGGAATACAGCACTGGAACATAATGTTTATTCTGGGGCAATCACAAAAATCTCTGAGGACAAATTTGTTCTCCTGTGATGCTCCTATGCACAGTGCTTGTCAGCTTATCTCCTGTTGTAACTGTCAGGATGGTAGGATGACTCACCTCCACTGATAAACTCATTGTAGATTGGAACTCCATTGTAATCCCCACAGAGACCACATGTATGGTTATTAAATTTGCTGTCCAGCTCCACCTAGGTAATGGGGAAAAAAAGAAAACCCAGAAAATTATCTGGATCATGAAGACATTCCAAACCAAATTAATACGAAACTCGTTAGAGAAGTAGGCATTGCAAATGAATTTGTAACATAGTTAATAAGCACACAGTTAGATGCAAAAATAAACACAGAAAACAGAAAGAAGTAGCTGAAGGTCCTATATTTCAGTAATGGCAGTAACCACCATTGTGATAAAAATGAAAAAGAAAACATTCTTAAAATCACAGGACTTTTCTTCTGTTTGTTTTTCTCCTTCTTTTCCCTGCTGGGTTAAAATTAGGAAAGTTGATGATGGCACTCCTTTAAAAGACAAATGAAGGAAAATACAGATTGGATTGTGGAGGTGCTACAACAAAAACATTAGCTATTTCCAGAAAGCTCCTTTTCCCTTTCCTGAGACCACTAATATCATCTGCATGCCATACTGCAACCTCTATCACATTGCAAAGAAAATAACTTTATGTTTTTAAATAAGTATCAGTTGGATGAGTCAGCCTAACACTTTAGCTCTGTTCAGTTTGGGAAATTCTACTTCTGTTCAGATACAGCAGACTGTTAAACCCAGGAAACCCAGAACTCAACTGTTAAACCCAGGAAACCACAGATTCTATGATTCTATACCAATAAAACAGACTTGGATCGTACATACCATCAGTGCATCTTCCTGATTCCATATCAGAATCAGGCCTAACTTGGCATAAACCTTGGTGTAAATGTCATTGATTTCAATGAGCAAACCAGAGCTGTAGTAAGGTGTCTTCACACTAGGAAGAAAATCAGAGACTTTACATTAGTACAGAAACATAAGGGATGACACGAATTTCTGTAATAAGCCATTACCTTAATGAATAGATAAAACACTCTCTCTTCACTTGATCCTAGCTGCACAGGACGCCTTGTTTTAATGGGGCACAAAATCCTCTCTCTCCGACACTTGACATGATAACTCATTGCCTTAAAAAGGCAAGGCAATTTCAGAGGCAAAACTTCCCTGAGGGTATGGGTTCTTTAAGGAAAAGCCAAAATGTCAGATGTATTCAACTCAATCAAGGGAAAATCCATCATCATTGTGGTATTAACAGAGGATATTCAAACACTTACCAATAATTTACTTCAATGAAAGAAGTAACACATAAATGAAAGCTTTTCTTTACCAAAAGATCTGACAACTATTTCAGAGAGAATTAATGTTCCTTTGGAAGGATCTTCCTCCTCAAGAGAAAGTTCAAAAAGCATAGGCAGATACAGGAACTGACAGCAAAAGTTTGAAAGTAAATAAGCACGCTACGAGGAATTCAGTATTTTGTTTCAGTAGTTAGTTCATTAGTTTTCGGTTGAGAGGACCAAGCTTGTTGTTGGTGACAGCAAGGGATGTTAATGTGACTAAGTTATTTTGCAGAAGGCTGATGATAAATGTTTTTGTGTGATAAAGAATCAATTCACCAGATCTTTTTCCTGTTCTTGTACATCAGTCTTAGAGTGTACAATGTAACAAGTGATACTGCTGAATTTTATTCAGCAATAAAGGTATTGTGGCAAACAGCCTACTCCTATAAAAATCTAAAGAACTAGAGTCTGTTCAAACAGTGGTGTAAACTGGAATCCAGTCAAACCAACCAGTTCATTTTCTCTTCCTGACTTGCATTTAAATCATCAGTTATGGCAGTGTAGAAATGAGGAATTTTATCATCAAGTTTTAAGCAATTTTTATGCTGGATTTTTTTTTTTTCTTGTGGAAATGTTTGTAGCAGTTGCCTTAATGGTATACAGAACACAATGTAAAGAATCAATCCTGCACATTTCCTAGCACGTTTCTCTGAAATACTATTATACTAAAGGAACTTACATCCGTCCATCCACCACAGCCAGCTTTGGTTTGAGGTACACTGTAAAGTCCTTGATTGTCAGCAGAATGTACTGGATCTCAGGGTGGTTATTGCTGTTCAGAGCACGCTGAATATGGATAGAGAACTCCTTGTAAGACTCTCGACAGTCAGAAGCAAAATTATACTCGCAAATGCCAGGGAACTGATAGATGTCTCCATCAAAAGTTTTGAAATGGTTGTTTCCCCAAGTACTGCAGACGTAGTGGCCATGGTTTCTTGTCCTTCCTGAAGAAAAAGAAATAGGAATGAAAATAGTCAAATAAACAAGCTAGAGTCAAGAAAAGGTATGTGTTGCAATATACAGTAGAAACCACTTGCAATTACGTGCACAGATCTCAAGCCTGATCAAGTACCTGTCTATCAAGCAGAATACATGTGAACTTCTAAAGGGAAAATAAGATGTTAACAAATACCGTTGAGACCCGGGTATGTCTTCTAATCCTTACTGAGGTGAAGGAATTTGTCTGCAAAAGGTAGGGAAACCTAACCCTCTGACCACTAACAAGCTGGTGCATCAGTGCAATGGAGCTGCTTTGCCAAATATATGAATTTATTCTGAATCACGGTATTGTTTTTAGCAATATTAAATATTTCTAAGAGCTATTTTATTCCCTGATGCAACTAGAAAGGAAACAGTTAGGAAAACAAGGAAGTACCACTCCTACTCTGGAAGGGAAATAGGTTAATTGTTATAAGAGGACATGTATACAACATGAGGTTTTAAAGAATTCCCTTTCCACAGAATAGAAATTCTTCAGAAGATAAGTCAGAAAATAACCACAGTAGGAGAAAAAAAAAATACATTTTTTTTTTGCAATAACAAAAGATGAAGCTAATGATATTATTCCCTTCCCCGCCATCTATACCAGCAAATAATACAAATTAAGGCAGTGATAAATCTCAAGATATTGTAGATGAGCATAAAAGCTGAGCATACTTAACAAGCTTGCCAAGGTACCAAAGGCACATGTGCCACTCATCTTCACAAGATTTTTCTTGCAGTGTTTAACTTGAGAAAGTGAAACTACCAAAGGGACCTTTAAGTAGTTTGATGGTAGTAGTCATACCAGATACATCCAGCCAAGCCAGAAAGAAGGCTACACAGAGATTTTCCCAGAGCTCACAGCTGAGATATCAGATACAAGATAATGCTTTCCTCCCATTGCTGAATACGAGACACAGCAGACCAAGACAAATACCCCAAACCTGATCACCGCACAAAATTCATCACCTATTCTTCCAAAAATATTTTTCTTCACGAGTGCTCCATTTCAAAACAAAGTTGATAACAGAGTAAATTAGAGATTTTATAGAAGGATTATTAATATCCTGAATGATAAAATGAGCCTTGTCCAACATTACTACATTCACTTTTGAAGAAAGTATTTATGTCATTCCAAAGTAAGAGAGAGCATAATCACCCACTTTCTTCATTCCTGTAACAATGAACCTCACCAAATCCTATAGTTACCTTCTGCCAAGCAGTTGTCATACCTAGAAAAGTCTCAACACATGGAAAGAAAAGTAAAACTGAAAATATTTTCCGAGCACATCAAACTAGAGATTAATGCAGTAAATTTAGGTACTAATCTGTCCAAAGTGAGCAGTATCTACCGATGTTGGCTGAGGCATGTAGCCTCAGTATTTGAAAGTTTAAGAAATGTAGGCACCTTAAAACTCCAGTGCATTATTTAAATGCACTGCCGCCTTCTACCTCTGCAGTGATGTTTTAATTCTCTCCCCCTGTTCTAGGAGACCATCTACTATTTCTTTTCTAGAGCTTACCTTTTCTTATTTCATTTGCATTGGAAAGAGCCAGCCAGAGTATAAAAAGGCTGGCAATTCTTAGCCCCATGGTGGCTAAGGTGGGTGAACTGGGAACTCCACTGAAAACTTCTCTTTATATAATATCCACTGATGCAATTGATTCTATCACAAGGGAGGAGATACAAAGGGAGAAGGAAAGAGGAGGGGTAAAAAAATAGGTGTGATATTTACAGAAGATAAGAAGTAAACAGACAGGTATTTTTCACCATAAATGAAGGAATTCAGTATACAGGAAATGGTACAATATTGATTCAGTAATCATGCAATTTTTTATTGCTCTATTTCATCTACAGGATGCTATGCTTTTAAATCCTTCAAATGCTCATGCCAAGTCTAACCTTCAGTAACTCCTATGACTAATAATGAATTTTGGAGTGGCTGAACAAAGAAATCCCTTGAAGGAAGTTTAGGATGACATACCCTCAAGTAATGGCTTTAAAGCCAAAGGATTTTTCCTTTTTCACCATCACACAGAATGATTTCTGTAAAAATCAAACTATGCTTGTGAAGTTCCTTGTAGACAAAGGCAACTCTTACAAATAAAAATGATATACCATGCATGGTAAAATTATTTTGCAAGCAATTGTTGGATTCCTTTCATTAGCAAAGCTCTGAGGAGCGTCTAAAACAAGGTATAGCCCATACTGCATACTGTGCCCAAAACATACCTGAGATGCAGTAACAAGGTAAGTTCAAGGAATTCACAGCAAAGGAGGTGCTACATCAAACGTTGTCCTGATGCAACAGAAGGTCCATCAAAAAGGTTGTAGAGACTCACACAACACATAAAGCTTTAGGGAAAAAAGATGGGGGGGGATAAAAGAAAAAGGGGAAAACATTACCATCCAGACTGATTAACTATTATTTTTAGACAACATCCCTCTAAAAAAGCCTGATCTTGCTTACCTTCTACATGAATGATAAATTTACAGTCTAGTGCCCTGTGTCAGATCCTACAAAGGCCATAGAGTCAGCTTTGTTTTGTGCAGAGAAAAATGAAAAGGGTCCTTGGGAGAAGAAGAGAGTAGAAAACAGAACCAGGAACGAGTTTAGAACGTTGCTCCAGAAAGACAAGATTTCTATATGCACTGTATTTTACTCTGAAAAATTCCTTTGACAAGGTGTTCTCTACTCTCTTCAGAAGACAAAACACAGGATCCTTGAGGGAAAATACACTTACTCCAACAGATCTTTTAACACAGCTGCTTCATACCATAAACAAGGTTTACTTCTTAAAGCTCCCAAGCCAGTCTCCATATTTTCTTGTCAAAATTTTCTCAATGCAGTGTCTAAGAATCTCTAATCTTCTTAATTGTTCAGTGCTCCTACTTTCATTGTTGAAATTACAAGTAGAACTTTTGTATTTTGTAAAACACCAAGGAAACACTTCAGTTAGCCCCTATGGCTGCACTAGTCAAGTAGAAACACCCTTTTGTCATAAAGGCATGGTCTTTAGCTGTTGTTTTCTATTTGCTATTTTTATCTCAAGTACAGTCTAGTCTCACCTTTTTTGTTTTCCTCAATATCTCAAAAGGTTTTAGACTTTCTGCTTTTCCCATTTAAACAGTAATAACCAGTCAGAACAAACAATTTAGAGAAAAAGAAGCAGCACTATCTACAGAGACCTTTCTGTTGATGGTTACTTTAGCAGACCTAACTTCTTATGACGTCTCAGAGATATCTCCTGTCTTGGAATTTTCTGCTACCAAAACTCTTAGTTCAGAAACATTTCCTAAAATTAGGAGATTCCTGAAGGACTTTATTTTGAGCTTTTCTTTTCCTCCCTTTGTTTTTCAAGATAGTCTCCTGTCTGGAACTAGTATTGCCCTAGAAAAAAGCATCTCCATGACCTTAATTCATATAGAGTCTTGCAAACTGTAGCAGCAACTCCATGTACACAGCAGACCTAACCCCTTTTTAGATTAAATTGGATGTGTATTCTCACAGGTGTAAGTAGAAACTTATGTATTTTCCATTCAGGTTTCTTTGCCGTGAAACGTCTAGATCTGGAACCAGCCTCATTAATTTGCTGGGACTGTGAAAAGTAATCACCCTTCACCTAAATATGCACTACCCCTCAGTTTAATATGCTGGGGTTTGTTTGTGCAGGTGAGAGATGCACCTTTCTTAAGGTGATATGGATAGGTTAACCCCTTGAAGAGCTACTTTTAGCCAAGAACCACTAGATTTTTAGTAACTGATTTTCTCTGCTCCAGCTCTGGCCTGCCTGTACAGGGGGCATGATTCCTTCTTGGGCCATAAAGTTAAAACAGAACTATTTTCCTTCTCCAGTCTTCTCAGAGTGACCAACAACTTCTTATTGTCCCATCTTTTGACATATAGGAAGCTGTGGCTTGTTGTGACATCCCAAACTGGAGAATAAGGGAATGCAATATACCTTTGTGCATTGAGACCACTCTTACAGAATGTGCATTCAAGCTTACATAGGTGTGCTGATCTGAAGAAAAGTGAATACAGATCCTTGTCTTCACAATTCATAAGTATTTGCACCTCTGCTAGCATTAGAAACTGTCCTATACCATCTCTGTTTCCTTATTGCCAGAAGGATAATTATCCTGTCTACCAGCTGCTTTATATGCCTTTCAGAAACAATCATTCTTTGAGGTAGACATTTCAGAAACAATCATTCTTTGAGGTAGCCTGTTTTATTTCATGCTACCTTACAGTTTATTGGATTACACATTTTAATTCAGAAGAATCTTGCTGTTAATGCACAGCTAACTGCATCCATATGTATGCATTAATTTAATTACTATAAATTGTTTGATAACCTAAAGCAATCAGTCCATTTTGAAACAAAGATAATTCTGTTTTAGCATAAGCATTTTTGCTTTAAGCTTATATCAGTTCTCTACATCTGAGTTGGCCTGTCTGTGGAAGTTCATGCTGTTCTTTGCTTCCTGTCATCTTAATCAGAAGTTATCTTCCTCTTTCCAATACCAGGTGTTCGTCTGTCTTTAGTACCAATGATACTTTTTAGAATTCTGCATGCACTTATATCGTCTCTCAGTAGGGACACTGAAAACATATGTAATCCTAACTGGGTAAAGCTATCACTGTGCAAGTGACATCACCAGAACAAGCAATGAGATGGAGTGCTTTCATATTAAGGTCTCACTGCTTAGTCTTAATGGAGAAAGTTTTTTAAAAGTTCTTGAATTCCATGAGTAGAAATAAAAGTTCCCATAATCTTTCACTGTATGCCTGACCTAGGAGCTCCAACACCAGTGCTACAACAGCCAATGCCCAAATTAAAAGTTTTTAACAATAAATTGATTGCATGGCAAGTGTATTTGTTATAGCAGCAGATGCAGGAGGAAAGATATAAAATGTGTTTTGAGTCATAGTTGTGTCAATGTATTGAATGTTTCCCTACCCTTAAACTTTTATGAGACTATTTCTAATCCTTCCATCAGCATAGCTAACTTTTAGTGCTCATATTAATTACAATGTAAATATATTTTACAGAATGCTTTCTGTTAAAAAGAGAGTCTACACAGAAGATTATCTTTGTTCTGACTCACTGCAGAACAAAATGACCTATATGGAAAATTTATATTACTTTAAGATAAAATTAAGCAGGTACCTGGTTAGGCTTATTATTTCCAGAAGAATGAATAATTTTTCAAGAATTTGGGGTCTCTTTCTATCTATTAACATATCAAGAGGATCTATTGCAGTCTCATCACAGTAATTCCAGAACGACCACTGTACAAATACCTCAGAAAGTGCAATTATAGCCAATGACTGAATTTTTTTCCACATCTGCTTTTATATTCCTGACTTGCTGCTGATTATGGGCTGTCAAACCAAGGAGCAATGTTCTATCCGTGACATTGCTCTGCAGAAGTAGCCATGAGATTTTGTTCTGCTACTCTTCCACCTGCCAGCATTTCTCCAGAGCATACAAAGCATGCCACATGATCACTGAACTGCATGATATACACATCACTGCCTTTATCTCAAGTACAGAGGTGGGTTGTCTGAACTTTTTGGTAGCCATTGTAAGATAGCTCTGGCAAAATATAGGCAGATTATGAATTAAGAGATGTCTGACATGCAATGGCGATACTTCCTTGACCAAGAGACCAGTAAACACTCCATAATCCACCTTGACAAAAACTTAAGAAAGCACAGAGATAAGCAGCAGAAGGCTGAACAGCACATGAAAGAGTGCTAAAGCAATGATGTAGACGTAATGGGGATGCATTTCCTTTTGATATATGTGCTGTCAATAGATTAACCTAAAATTATCAACACACAAGGAGCCAGTATTTATATGGGTGTACAACTGGTAGAAATTACTGAAATTATTATTTTATGGGTTTTATGTTTTAAAAGAATTAAAAACAAGTGGCCAAAACCATAGCTATAGCAAATTTACTGCTCTCTCAGACTTTCTACTGGGCAGTAACTAGTTACCATTTTTATGAAAAGAACTTTAATTCACAGAATGTCCATCTCAATGTATTCAACAGGCAGCCGTTTATTTAAGGAAAAGTTACAAAAACTCACATACTTTTGATTGATCCTCAATCACTTCTGAAATTGAGCTAATATCATGTAATTAATTATCCTATCATTTTACCCTAAGATATTCGATTTCTGATTGGACTAATCTCAGCTCTACCACTAATTTAGTTTCTGTGACCTTCAGCAAGTCTTTGGGTTACTTGCATTCTTTTTTATTCAAAGACAATACTGTAAGGTATTTGCTGATGCTAACTGGAGTATAACATTCTCACATGTCCTTCCTTAAAAGGTTTGACATAGAAATTTTAAGATTAGCATCCATTTTTCACTCACGATACTGCCTTCTTTTCGTCTGCAGCTCATACTCTGAGACTAAGGTTGCAAAATATTTCTTTCTCTTCCAGATAAGTACAAATGGTGATAAACATGTGACACAAAATTACTGGAGATTAGGAATGGATATAGCAAGCAATAACTTCAACTAGTAAACTTTCCTACTTGCACTTACCTTCTAGAAAAGGTATGTCTTCAAAAAGCCTCAGCACATCAGTGTCTATGTCAATACACGTGGAAAAATATTTGATGTTTTAAAACAATATTAGAACAGTTCACTTTTGCTCAAGCATCTATGGAGTTTATTACAGGGAAATGGACAGACCCAAGAAGAGATGACATAGAAAAGGCAACAAGGGAATTATATTCTACATTCCTTTCTCTCTGGCAATTTTACCCCAGTGGAGTTGGATTTTCCAAATCTTTTATTTTCTCCCTAGGAAACAATGGGAAGAAAAATACCAGCAAATTGTGCATTTTTTTCCTCTGTCCTCTGAAGAAGTTTTTTTTCCGAAAATACAGCTCACTAAGAAGCTGGGAAACGTTCTAGGCAAGGCTTGTGCACTTAAACCTGTGTTCTCTCAATGGAGTTCACATATCAAGGAGATGTTAGAGAGCCTTTGAAAAAGAAACGAAGTGAGCATACTTTAATTGTAATTTTTCTCCATTAACATTTTCTACTATCTCCTTTTCTCAAAATTTCTATTGACACTGATGGTGGAACTGAAGTAAATGTACATTTAACATAATACTTTCTGGTGCCATATGGGAAATTAGATTCACCTTACTGCCACAAACAAAATTAGACAGCAAACCCTTCACTCTTCCCTTCCCTTTTTCAGCAGTATATGGATATGACCTCCAAGCAAACATTTACTATGATTTGTTATTTAGCTTTCAAAACCAGAATTTTTGAATGACCCTCCAAATATTACACTGAACGCCTGCTTAATACAATATGTTCTCCTATTTTACAAAATGTCCTATCTAGTCACTTAGGTGATAGATTAAATTTTTCCCATTTTGCTCAACTCCTCATGCATTACTTAATGGCATGTAGTCAACACTTCTTTTGACCTGACAGAATTTCATAAATTTAAGTTTTATTATCAAATAGCTGAGCTAAACAATATTCTGAACCATGGTATAACTAAACTGTTGGTTCCACAAGATGCTACAGAAACCTGAGTTCACTTTTATGAACATTTAGCTAAGAATCTTTAGTCTTCCTACCACTAAAATTTACAATCCTGCTAGTACAATTTACTACATTTGCCACAGTTGTGGTAAGCTTTAACTTTTTTCTGTTATTTAAATAAGCAGTTATATAATTAATAGTGCCTTCTGTTGTGTACGAGAGGGAAAAACTACGTCAAATGTAAGAATACATCTGACGCATATCCAAGTCTTCCAGCTGCCATGCACATTTTCTAATAACATTACTTTATAATTAACTATTGAATCATCAAAAAGACAACATTGTCAATACAGAGCACTGTATCATGGCAACACAGTGAATATAACAGTGTATATAGAAGAACACTTTGAGAGCTGTTACCTCCCACACAGCAAAGGGGAGGGAACAATGAATTAGACAACCTGAGAAATATTTTCTTTCACACACTTCCATATTTTGCATTGTTTGTGCTTATTTTCCATGCATTTTCAAAATCTGAATCTGATCAGTCATTAAGGTGCCTTTTGAAAGGGAAAAAATAGAGAACAAAACCTGGACGAAAAACAGAAAATACATTTTGAGCATTCCTTAATACTTCTCCTTTTCAGTTACTGACTTTTTAATGTCAGTTCTCAGAAGCAGATAACCTGCGCTATAAAATGCCAGCAGTGAGACTGACAGTCCATGTCATCCAGTGATGTATTGCATCTACTAGGATTCCCTACATTCAAATTTTGGAAGGGATGGATAAAAACAATTTGGAAAAAAATCTCTGGTTAGAACTTCAAGTTATAGGTAGCTGATGTCCAGAAGAAATGTTTCCCAGAGTATCAGGATACCTCACAGTTTTGATGTAGTGGACTCCACAAAACTCCTGTCCCAATATTTACAACTGCAGAATTAAACATGCAGTCAGAGACACAGAACCACAAAAATAGTTAGGCAATATACAGCAAGGGTTAAAAATGAGATGTACACATCCAGTATTCTGAATAAGGAGCTGCCTGGACCAGGCAAGAGGAAAATCTCCAAAAAAGGACTATGCCTAAATTTTAACTCTTTTTTGTGGATCATAACTAATACTTTCATAGATATGACTCTCTTTATGAACATGGGTGCTTCATACCTTTGAAAAAAGAGTCTGTTCTCAAAACGGTGCCAGAGGAGGATTTTTCATCTACAGCTCACTGATTACTCATTCAGTGTGGGCTGACATACCTAAATCTGTCTTGGGGACTCACATCTGTCAGAATATAGTTGGACTAGATGATTGTTATAGGTCCCTTCCAACTGAAGGGACCTGTTCTAATACCTGTATCTCTGGGATCTAAGGATCCCTCCTCCTTTTCAAACTCTTCAACTTTGCACAGAATATGTAAGAGTTTAATTGTTCCAAAGGCAAGGAAAGCAGGAGTGAGCATGACTCTACAACGCAGAATTTAGGGACTTGCTGATGAGGAAATAGATACAGACGGTACAGATATAAGCCCAAATTGTTTAAGGTCATTTACAAAGATGTTTCTCAGGTTATACAAACAGAAAGAAGAAAAGAAAAAAAAAAAAAAACCAACCAAAGTTACATTCTTATATTGACCTGGACAGTAAGACTTAGTTGAATGTACCACAGCAGAATGTTTCTGATGTGTAAGAGAACACAGTACCTGGAGTAAAATTGTCTTTCTCTGCCTGGTCAGAAGAACAGTTATTTTTCTGGCAATGCTTCCGTACATTAGAAACATTATAGAGAAAAACTATTTCATAAAAACTTTGTAAGAGATGTTTGCTGTAAGCAAATAGCTTAATAAAAAGGTTAAGTTGAAAGCAGGTCCAGGAGAGAAGTGATAATATCTTCTCTGTAGTTTCTCAAGACAGTGACCAGAGTCAATTTTCCAGTTCAGAACAGAGCTTCATCAATACTGCATTAAGAGTTGCTCTAGTCAGGAAAACCTGTAATTAGATAAAAATATTCTTCATTTTTCCTGCTGTGGTGGGTTAACCTTGGCTGACTACAAACCCTCACCCAGCAGCTTTCTCTCTGCTCCTCCTTAATAGGACACTTCTTCCTCCCTCCTCTCTCTCACTGCTACATGCATTTTACCCCATCTTAAATATATTTCCACAGAGGTGCCACCAGGTTGCTGATTGTCTCAGCTGTGTTCTGTAGTCGGTCTCTGCTGGAGCCAGTTGGCACTCTGTGTGTCTGGCACGGAGCAGTTCCAGTCTCTTCTTACAGAGGTGGCTCCTGCAGCTCCCCTGCTACCAAAATATTGCCACTTAAACCTGTACATAAATTATTATAGAAATATCTCTTTACCATCTCAGAGAGCCATGTTTCAAAAAGAATCTTTTTCTAGTATTTTAGACAAGACTGAACGCGCATATCTATAAACTAACAATGAAGTTAGATATTTACTCTACAACTATTAAATCCAAGCACTAGCCCTGTCTGACAGTTGGGGAATGTTCTTCTGTAAACCATCCATCAATTAAAAAAGGTGTTTAAGCCAACAAAAAAGGTATAAAATGGTCAGACTTTAATGCAGATTTATTACAAAGTGCTCAAAGTAAAATAGGATGTTATGGAAATGGAAAGACTGAAACAGGTACATAAGCTCTTGAAAAAGACCATCATAATAAAACAAAATGTAAATCATACTTCTAGCCATCACCTGAAAAGTTATTATTTTCTGTTAATGGTAAATGCATTCGGGTGTAAACTTTTCACTTTCTTTGCAAGAAATTTATGCGAATACAGATATGTCAAAAAAAAAAAAGCTAATTTTCAACTCTTCTGTCTCTTGTCCTAACCTGTTTTCATTTTGTCATTACAGGAATCTTTTCAGATTGGATTATTCAACTCAAAAAGAGAAAACATCCCCCTGAATTGACTGAGGATGCATGAGATTTTATTTGCTACTAATTAGGCAAGGGATGGTATTGATTATACACAAAAGTAAACTCACAGAATATGAAAAAAAAAAAAAAAGAAACTCACAGAATATGAACTGATTAAAAATACAGATTACAAAACACGGATTATCTGAGTTTTAATAGGAGCTACTTTGTAGCTGTGGTAAGAAAAACTTCCTCTTTTAACAAACTGCCATTTTCATGCTGTGACCCTGTACTCACCACGTCTCTCTCATGCAAGCTAGTATGTGGAGCATAGCCAAAATAAACTGTGAACAGAAACAGTAATTTTTAACTGAGGGGAATTCAGCAAATTGGAAAGCGCAATTCACCTCATCCTAAACTGGGATGCATAGATGAGATTTGCTTGAAGACCACAGGCAGTAATTTTGAACTAACAGAATTTGGTTTTACAAAGATAAACAATATTTGTATAGCCCTATATGTTATCTTGACTCCTGTTATATAAATAATGTTAAAATAAGCCAGTAAACAAAGCACACCCAAATGAAGTTGGAAGTGATTGATGTTTAACTTATGGCATTTACCTTCATAATATACTCTCTAATTGACTGAGAAACTACCATGCATCCTGGTAACTCCCACTTCACAAAGTAAATTTAAAAAATATAAAAGGAGGCTGATGTGAACAGAAGATTAGTGTATACTACTGAGTCACCAAGCATAAGTTCGGTAAGAGTATATGCACAGTCTGTGTGAGTCTTAGGAAAAAGCTTTCTTATTTGGTTAGCTGGAAGAGAAGAAAATGAAACAGAGACAATGATATATAGTGAAAATGAAAATAATAGAAGATTTCGGTTTCTAACTTTCTACACAGTCCATAAGCAGATATTTGCATTCAACCCAAGACAGGTATGTCAGAATGATGATTGCCTAAGTATTGTCTTTTGGATAGAAAAATGTACTGGATTTTAGTTAGTTCCTCATATCTTTCATTGCCACTATTCATCTTCTTATTTCCTATTACTCCATATGGTAACCAAACACATCTCTAAAAAGCTACTTCATGTCTGGAACTGCTTCAATACAAAAAATCTCTAAACAAATTAGAGTCAAAAATTGCAAAAAAAAAAAAAAACCACTAAAACTGGTAAAAAAAAAAGCTATTTAATAAAACAAAACAAAAAAAAAAAAGGAAATAAAAGGTAATACCATGAACCACACATCATGCAAGTTGCATTTCTCTTGTGGTTTAACCCCAGCTTGCAACCACACCCCACACAGACGCTCAGTCACTCTCTGTCCCAGTGGGATGGGGAAGAGAATCAGAAGGGTAAAAATGAGAAAATTCACTACTTCCCATTGGCAGGCAGGTGTTCAGCTATCTCCAGGAAAGCAGGGCTCAATCATGCATAATGGTTACTTGGAAAGACAAATGCCATAACTCCAAATGGGCCCCCTCCCCCACCACATCCTCCTTCTTCCCACAGCTTTTTATGGTATTGTATGGAATATCCCTTTGGTCAGTTGAGGTCAGCTGTCCTAGCATCGTCTCCTACCAACTTCTTGTGCACTCCTAGCCTACTCGCAAGTAGGGTGGTGTGAGGAGCAGAAAAGGCCTTGCCTCTGTGTAAGCACAACTCGGCAATAACAATCACAGACAGACAGTATTAGAAAAGACAGTTAGATCTTGAGCATCTACAGGCCTAATACCTCTAGCGATATGCTACATACTTACCTCATGAAGTTGACACAGTAACCTCTTTCTGCTGCAGGTTTATGGGTTATCCTTGAGGGATGTAGATTGTTGAGTTACTAAAGCAGCAACAGATTTGAGTCAAGGAGTCATTTTACCCACATTATCAAGATGCCTTTTTAAAGGTGACATTTTTTGCTGGGTAGATTCACAAATTCTACTGTGATACATTTATAATATTTATTTTCTTTTAAATGTTAAGGGGTAGGGTAGTGGGGGGGGGAGGGGAATGTTGGTTTTCTTGCAAATGGATATTAACTAAGAACAAGATTTTCAACAAGGCAGAGGCTACCAGAGCTGCAATGTTGGAAATCCAATTTTCAAGCACAGAGAGAACTGGGTTTGCAATGTGTCTACGTGGGGACTTGGCCACTATAGGTAGGAATGGAGATATCAGATGCTATAATAATGCTTTAATATATATGATTCAACACTTATAGGAGTAATAAAGCCATTAATAACAGATTAACATTTAATTTTAAGAAAAGGAAATGCTCATGAACAAGTGAAACAGTCAAAATAAGGAGTGATTTGGTCACTATTTGAAGGCATCATATTACAGGCTCAGAATAGGTGAATATCACCAATCAAAACAGACCTTTTTTTTTCAAAAAAGAACAAAAGCCAGCATGGCCAAACAACACAGTAATAGAGGCAAAATAACATCTTATTACAAACAAGAGAGCCTTACAAAGACTTCAAGTAACTAGCCCCTTGAATCATTAGAAAACAATAACATACTATTCAATTCTATTAGAATCAGGAAAACTGTTACTTAATGAAGTGGGAGATGACAAAACAACATTCAAGGAAGGAACTCTGACAGTTGAAGAGTTAAATTATGTTTTTCTTCCCCTGTTCACTATAGAGGTGATAACTCACTATGGAGAGATGTTCCTACATAACAGCCACTTTTTATGGAGTATGAGTTGGAGGTATTCTTGCAATTCAAGGTATGAAAACAGAAGATTTTAGAATAAATTGATAAAATTAAGAGTAAACAAACTGCCAAGGCTGGATGACACTCCTTAAGTGTTCTAAACAAGGTGAAGCATACAACTGCTAAAGTTCAACAAAAAAAAGCTTTTAAATGGAAAAGTGCCCTTAGATGGTCACCTCCTGTATTAGTAACTTTCTTAGAGATTTAAACAAAACCTAGGAAAGTCAGTCATCATAATAGACAGAAATAACTGATGGGGTCCATTAAAGATTAAGAGCAGTGAACTGTGAAGTTACAAGGTTTGTTAAGATCGTAGATTATCTAGGTGAGTCAAAACTAAACTGAAAGAGAACTACTGAATTAGTCCGCAATACTGAGAAGGAATAAAACAATACATGAAAGTCAGTGACTACCAGTGTAAAGTAGTGAATGAAAAAAAAATGAATTACACTGTCTTCCTCTCTTGCACATCTGCCCACACAAAGTGCACAATCTTAGTCATCATCTCTTCGGAAAAATATCTTGAAACCAAGTGACAAGTATCAGAATAATACCATCTAAGTGATCAGTGACAGAAAAAACATTAATATAGTGTTAGTAAAGGCATAGATAAGAAAATACAAACAGTTGAAAAAACAGCATACAATTACAATGAAGAACACTGTTCCAAAGGCACTGCTCCCAGGGACAAATTGGAATAGTGCTGTTTACACCCAGAAAAAAAATGCCTGCACTCTACTAAGACCGTACCACAAATGACTTGACAGCAGAAGACGATGCATCCTGATGTCAGGAAGATGGCAATGAAGCATCAGCAAGTTACATATACCATTCCTTTTCCTGTTAGTTCACCAAGAGAACAGACTAAAGACATAATTCAAATGGAAAAAAATAGACGATGAGCAGAAATCAGATCTAAGATTTAAGAAGGCTGAAATAAACCATATTCTGTAGCAGAAGAAAATGTCTTAACAACCGAAGACTACAAAAGGATATACGGATCTGTCTAAAGCAGTTTGTCATCACCAATCAAGAAGAAAACCCAAAAATTTGCAAACCAAAAATCCTGGCCAAATCTGGTGAAACTTGGTATCCCAAGTTTGATACTTGGAACTATGTGGGTGTGCAATGGCAAATGAGTAGAATTCAGGACAGAAAGAATGCAAGAGAATAAAATAAAATATTTTAGATATTTTGTAAATAAGTATCGCTCTCCTTCTCCACATTTCGCACGTTTAATTTTACTACTTACATTTTCTTACAGAGTGATATGCTGCTGATTACAAACTGATTGAGGGAGCGCATGAGTTAAGACCATTTTTATGCTTCCAATTCAGAGGCAGAAAGAGAAGCACAATCCTGCACATCCTTCATATTTTTATTCACTCCCTGAAACTATACTACAACTTTAGATTTTGTTTTGAGTTTCTTATGCTCAATGTGTTTTTGTCATACTTGGCATATGTTTCCTACAATAAACGTCTGAACTCCTGACTTGTGGTACTAAGGAAGAAACCAAATAAGACAACACTAAAGAGGACATAAATGTAGTTCCCTTTGGGTCTGATTTAAAATCTGGAAAAATCAATAACGTCTTTCACTTCTGACTAAGAAGTTATAAATAATGCTGCAATTTACCTTTGGTGGTGCTGACTTACAGGAGGGAAAAAAACATACTGCTAACAGCTGACAGGAGGAGGAGGAAATGGAGCAGTTTCATTCCTGGCAAATCTAGCTGAGCATACGGTAGTGATCATCCACTGAAAGTACAGTCAGCAACATAGCCATAGCAAAATGATTTTTGATTGCAAATGATTTATACATTCTGGTCTCTTACATATTCCCTACCTTGTGCCCTGGCCATGGTGCTGAAAACAAAAACTAGCTCCGGCAAACGTTTTTATTAATTTCTTTACTGCAAGAGTGAAGCACAAGTTCCTCACCTGTGGAGGTGTGGGGCCAAAATCTCAACTGAAGTAAGAAGGTAAAGTTCACTGGACCGAAATCATTCCATAACACGCTGCATTCAAAGGCCTTAAAAACATATATTAAGCATTTTACTATTTTCTAGTCAGTATTCTTCTGAAGGAAGATTCCAGAATGATGTACAGTTACTTGCACATAAAGAATAATACATTTCAAGAATAGAGGTAATTCAACATGCTCTAAGTACCCTATCTTGGCTGGTTTTTTTCCAGCTGCATGTGTTTAACACTCCATTTTCACCATAGTACAAAAAAAAAAAAAGAGGTGTGAGAAAAAACAGTGCCAGTTCTTTTGAAAATATAACTGCCACGCATGTACATTAATAAGTAGTATGTTCTCTGTTCTCTCAGTCTTATCTGCTTGCTCTCTTTTTTCTGGCTCCTTCCCTCACTGCTGCCCCTTCCTAATGCTGCATGTATAATCAAAAGTGCATTAACATAGTCCTAACGTGTAATCAGCATCTTCCCTAAAGTAGGATGGGATTCTGTGTCTACAAGTAGTACTGCAATTTATGTTAGTACAGTGATTTCTGCTCAGTTTTGCACACCACTCAGTGCACAAAAAGTTTTGAATTCCTCTTTGGGATCATTAGAAAAATGAATTATGTAGGAAGGGAAAAAGACACCAATATTCAGCACTTTCTGCCAAGACTGGACTTATTAAAGAAAATCCCCATTTTGTCCCACAATTAGAACCACTAACTATTTCTCTCACTCTGAGAGCTTGACTGCTTATTGCTGTCTCTTCCTATCAGTTTTGCAGTGAGATTTTATGTAATAAAACCTGGCCAACAGGGTTATTCCATCACATCTGCCCCATGCTCAGTATAAAAGCTGAGGGATCAAAGGGTTTGCTCTCTTTCTTCAATGGCCAACATCCAAAGAGAACCCTGTCTGTTCATCTGCCTTTGATCCTGATCCATGCGTTCCTGACTCCAGGGCTGGAATCCAGTCCCTATTCACCATCGAGTCCAGTCTGGGACTTCCCCAGTGCCTGCTGATGATGTCATCCTGGGAGCCTGATAGGGTTTTGTATATATTTATCTATTTCATTATTTCCTTTTTAATTTTAATATTAATATTTCATTGAAGTAGTTTAGTTTATTCTAAACTCATAAACCTCTTTATCCCTCCCCCTTTTTCTCCTGGTGCGAGAAAGCCGGGGGAGGCATCTGTCGCTGTCATAGGACAATTCAGCCTAAATGACTACATTTCCCAATTTAAAAATAGATACATCACACCATGTTTCAGTGCACACATTGATTTTCAGAACAGTGATAAACAGAAAATAATTACCAGCTCTGTGCACTAAGAGTTCTTCCAGTCCCACAAACACAGCCCACTGCCTATATAACTATCTACCAAATTCCATAGCTCTGTCCTCAACAAAGGATTTCTGCCTTCCAGAATCATATTATAATAAGTTGCACTAACATGCAGCTCAACAAGTGAATATTTCATTCATCATGACACAGACATGCACCTTCAATTTATTGGCCATAATACACTTAAATTTCATTAACTGGATTCTCAATCAAAAGATTAGGCTATAATCAGTGATTGCTCTTCATGGAGGAAACCATCTCGGAAACTGGATCACTTTGGTAGACAAAAAACTCAGAACAGCTCTGGGGAAGAACACTGAAGAGAAGCTGATGGTTCTGAAGAACTAGTTTCAAATTCTAGATATGCTGCAGTAACACTGAGATACTGAAAATGAAAACTCACTTTACAATAGAGAAAGAACAGTACTCTCATTAAAGCAGTTGCCTGGCCCAAGGTAAATATGTAGTAATTGCAGACATTATTTAATCTCTGCCCAGTTTCCAAAGGGAACAAACAATAAACGTTCTGGGAGGAGCTGAAGAATTAACAACAGCTGCTTGCCATAGCTGATAAAAAAATAATGATTATGAGACTGCATATATGTGGAGTTTGCACCCATCTTCATGTTTGTGACTTGACTTATGGCAAGTTCCTGGTGCAAGGAAAGGGAGTTCCGGTTTTATAAACAAATGCCCTTCTTACAACTGTATGAATACAGGATTCTACTAACCATTTCCTAAGAAAATTACCCTCTTCCTGTGACTTAAAAATAGACAGTTGTCATACATGATAACATAGTGATATTATGTTATGTTCGTATGCAACACAACAGGTCACTGAGTTTTGACTGTAACTGTAAGTTAAAACGCCACATATTCTGTTGCACAATGTATTTTGTTACAATTACCCTTCTGAAATGAAGTGACCGTTAGAGCGTCTGGATTGAAAACAGGCTTACAAACAGAACTTTAAAATGTGAAAAAAACCCAATATTATTCAGTTAATGTTTCACAGATTCATGGATTTGACAGAGTTGGAAGGGACCTCTAGAGATCATCTAGTCCAACTCCCCCTCCACTGAATAAGTATCTTGTTCCAGTGTCCCTGTCCTTGCAAAGCAGCAACATAGTCACACCTTCCTGGAGAGCGTGTTATGACATTCATTCATAAAGTAGGCATTAAAAGAAAGACCTGCAGGGTCTGAGAGACCTGTTGACTTTTTCTGCTGGCTCTACCGCTGAGACATCTGATTAAGGGTAGAAGAGTCTAGAAATTCTGGGTTTACTACCCAGGTGGCAATGAAAAACATCTCCTGGCTTTACACAAAAGGCATAAATTTATTCAATTTTTCATAGGAAAAAATTATTAACTCTCTTTCAATGATTAATTAAATTATAATGAGGATCATACTATTAATGTTTTGTTAAACTCCTTTATTAAGACAAGGTCAATGGGTACTTGGAAAGAAGTTTCTGTAACATGGTTTACTGATTCAGCTCTTCACAACTCATGGACCTTACACAGAAATAAATGCCTCAGTGTGGTATTTATGACTGAGATGAATTAAACATGGGGGAAAAAACCCATTTGTTACTCACTAGGGGAACATGCAAGCTTTATCACGGAAGCAGCGGTCCCAGAAGGTAGTCTGTCCTCTGCCAATAGATGGCATCATTACTTCTCTTTATGAAAATAACCTGTGTTACCAGCAAAAGCTACGTCTATTATGTAGGTATTCTTGCTCTTTTTCGCATAAATTAGAATTCTTTGCCTTATGTACTCTTTCTGTATTCCAGAGCACAGACAAAAGTAAGACCATACACAACCTGAGCATACCAGGAGGCCGAAAGAAAGAAAAAGAAAATATTGAATCTCACTGTAACGGCAGACTAAAGATCTAGTACCTTAGGCCTGTAAAAAAGGTGCATAGAGACAATTTATGGAGATGGTCCTGCATTTAATTCAAAAATAATATAAAATTCTAAATACTGAATAATTAGTTATGATGTTTTCACATACAAAAACTATTTCGTGCACTTTTTTTCTTTTAAACCTCTCATGCAGATGGACTTAGGCCCCGAAACACACTATTTTTAATCAATTCTTCTAGTTCTACAAATCGGTGTTAAGTGATGCAGTAATTCCTGAATAATCCTATTAGACAGAATTACAGCCCCTACATAATACATAGTGGTATGAAGCTGCATCAAGGGAGGTTCAGATTGGACATTAGGTAAAGTTACCTCGCTGAGAAGGTGGTCAGTCGCTGGAACAGGCTCCCAAGGGAAGTGGTCACAGTACCAAGCCTGTCAGAGTTCAAGGAGCACCTCTGGATGATGGCTAAAAGATAGGACACAGAGGGTTGTGATTAGGGGCACAGAATCAAGCTGGAGTTCTGTAACAAGTGGTGTTTCCCAGGGGTCAGTACTGGGTCCAGTCCTCTTCAATATATTCATCAATGACCTGGATGA
>JAOXNO010000041.1:49739065-49779323 GCA_028565335.1 Limnodromus scolopaceus | reverse complement strand
ACTTAAAGGGAGGGTGTCAGGAGGATGGGGCTGGTCTTTTCTCAGTGGTGCCCAGTGACAGGACAAGAGGAAATGGGAACAAACTTGAGTATAAGAAGTTCCACCTAAACATGAGGAGGAACTTCTTTTCTGTGAGAGTGGTAGAGCACTGGAACAGGCCGCCCAGAGAGGTGGTAGAATCTCCTTCTCTGGAGACATTCAAAACCCGCCTCGACAAGTTCCTGTGCAACGTGCTCTAGGTAGACCCGCTCTGGTGCAGGGGCTTGGACTAGATGATCTCCAGAGGTCCCTTCCAACCCCATATGATTCTATGATTCTATGGTCTTAGTCATATGGTTTAGTTTTAGGTAATCCTGCAAGCAACAAGGAGTGGGACTCAATGATCCTTAACAGATCCCTTCCAACTCAAGACAGTCTGTGGTTCTATAGTATGTATTATTATCTATTTAATATGTAATACAACACATTAAACAACTACAGCTCTCTATAGATAAAGAGGGTTGCTAAAATCCTCTAGTATAGGTTAATTTTAATTGGAAATGTCTAGGTTTGGGTCTGCATAAAGCAATATTTTATAAAGAAATGCACACTAGAAAAGTATTTTTAGAATTAGAAACAACACTTCAATATAAATAGTTTATACATATGCATCAATTAAATAAAATAGGACCTCAGAATCAGTTGGATAAAAAAATGGCTATAGTGCATATAGTACTTCATTGTCTCATTGGTTTGGAATTTTTGGCTTAAAATGTTTTTTCTCTGCTACTTTACAGGAGATCAGGTATAACTGCAGATTTTAGAATAGAGGTATTTGCTGTTCAATCTGAAACTCAAAGGTTTCTTATACTTAATAGATAGTGATTATTTAATATGTTCTAGGTCTTGTCCTGTACATTACAATAATATGACTGTTTAAAGTTGGCATACTGTACACAAAGCCATATTTTTTGCACCATTGCAGAATCATCAGTCTATTATTTCCTGTTTTATTCACTACACAAAATTAAGCAAACTTTTAGTGACGTTCTGTACAGCAACTTCTACATTCAGTCCACAATGACAAACAGAGAAGGAGTAAGAAATACACTTGATTTGGTAGAGGTAATAATCCTAAATTATCCTCTTAACTAATGGTTAGAGAAAAACAATCTGCAAGTTAGCACCCCTTAAAAAAAACAAAGCAAAACAAAACACATTTTTTGCTCATATCTCCACAAATTTTGCATCCTGATTTTAAAATTGAGTGTCTCAATTGACTTATTTATTTTCAGCAACTGCCACATATACAGACTATCAGCTGACACTTTTTCCTGAGGTCCTTAGAGTTCTGACATTTTATCCTGTATCTCAGTAATGGCAACAGAGGATAACCAATTTGAATGCTGGGAATAACTGAAGTCTTGCTAGGGATGTAGCCTCACAGTACTCCTGCAATATTCAGGAGCTGTTGCACGGCATTGCTTAAATACCAAACATACATTGCTTCTTCTTACTCCCCTCCTGGAGATCTGTACACCTTTTACTACTTTATATTTAATTTTTCCCTATCATAGATTGATCAGAAAAATTACTGGAACAGAGCCTGTGAAAATACACAAAGCCATCCTAAAATGACTGTTTGACAATACTGTTCTGAATCTGTTCAAACACTTGGCGAAGAGGTGTGAAGACCTGGGCCTGCCAAATTCCCTGAAAGATAGGAAAAATAAAAATAGCAAGCCAACCTGGACAAAAGGGAGGTGGGAGAAATATACTTTTATGTCACACTTTCCAGATAAACATTTAATATTAATGTTGCACATAGCTTGATCTGATACAAACTACCAGACAGCTTTCTGGTTTTCAGCCTGAAATAATTTCCTAATTGTACAATACAGAAAAAGATTGCACACACATGTGCAGCTGAAGAAATGTACAGCCAAAGCTGGATGCACACAGCTGCAGTGAACCTTTTTGCTTACTATGCCTCAACATTAGATGGGGCCAATACATTAAATTAATACAAGGGAAAACGTTAGTCTTTTTCAGATTAGCTCCTAGATTACTTTTTTTTTGTTTGTTTTACAAGTGTGTATCTATATGTGTATACAGACATATATTCCTGCAAAGATGTTCAACAAAATCCATTTACATACTATCTTTTATCCAGATATCTGGAATTCCTCCAGTAGTTCTACAGCCACAAATTTTGCTTAGAAATATCAGAATAACTATCATGAAAGTTAACAGAAAACATTAAAAATATATACTTCATGCTAGGAGTAATTCCTGTAGTCTAAAGTTATTATTTACCTACCACTGAAACATAATTATATCTGGTATGAAGTATAAAAGCTACTTAAGCCTAATGAGCAATAACACAAAACATTTCTGGCAGCAGCATGAAAACATAGAGTCATCTGCGGGATTAGTTTGTCAGAAGAATGTAGCGTCTCTGAAGTCAGAACCCTATCAGGCCTATCTTTTACTAGACTGGGACACTAATTCACTACTCAGAGAGAAAACATGTTACTTGTGATGTTTAAAGATCCTTCCAGGCCAAAGGTACTTGAGCAATCAGTCCCATCTGTCTCTGCATACCAGAACGGGAGTATCTGCAGCTCCTCCCCAGACTTCCCGGCTCCAGCGCTGAGCCACTTAAAGGAACGGTTCTCAAAACCCACACAGCCTTCGCAAACCGAACTCTCCCGCAGCCACCCCGTTTTCTCCCTGCAAACTGAGAGGACGCACTGCGCAGACGGAGGCAAGAGCTGGGGCCTCCAGTCTGCTAAGGACTAGAAGTCACTCAAACAACTGCAGCTGAGTGAAGGGATCTTCGTCCACAAACGCGGTGGTTCGCTGTGATTAGCTGTGCTCAGTTCACTGATTCACTGCGGCGCTGTGATTGTTGCAGTGAAGCTTCCAGCTTCTCACCACAGCAGCGTTTGCTCCATAGGCAGCTTTTCAGTCCCCACTTCTCCACTACGCTCTTCCACTTCTCTCACACACACCACCAGCAAAGTACAGATGCTAGGTGACAGGCTAAATCGAATTAGTGGAGCTGCAATAACTGACTGATGGAAAGGGCAGGTAAAACACAGGAACTTATACAGCATTATAATTTAGACAGTTAATTCTACAATTTATGCAGTAGTTTAAACTCATCTGTTTTACCTCACATTGCCTCAAACTAGGAACATGATTTTCAAAGATCAGCTGATGTGGGCAAATACACTGAATTGCTGAAATTATAACCTTATTTCTGAACTGTAAAATTAAGAAGAAGGTTCTTCCCAGCTTGGCACCCAATCTCCCAGAACCCAGGTCAAGCAGCAACATCACCCGATGCACACTCCAGCACTCACGTCTAGCAGGTACCTCTTCTGCAGTGCACGTGTTTCATGCCAATAGATACGAAGAAAGCAAGCACATGGAGCAAGTGAAGATGGATAAAAAGGTTAACCAGAAGAAGACAAGACCCAAAAGCATCACCATAGACAAAAGCCACAGTTTCATCAGAGGATAGGCTGTGTCAGCCACCTGGGGATGGAGTTGATTAGTGGGGAGAGGAGGAGCTTGAAAGGGTTACTCTAAGTGACTCTGACTCTGATCAGAGGACCATGACTTTCCTAATGAAAACATAAATTCCTTTCCTATAGACACAATTTTCAGAGACAGTTTTGTACAGAGCTCCCTCTTTATGAATAATGTCAATGGTCTTTGCAATCTTGGATGAATTACTCCTCCATTTCTTACAGCAAAACTACCACCACTTGCCTCTCTAGCACTATGAGAAAGTGCAAACAGCAGGCAAGATTTATACTGTGTTCCAAAGATGAAATATTTGAATAAACATTAAGCAGTAGTATCCTGTCAAAATTCACTGGCAACACATGGTGGGGAAGGAAAAATAGAGAACTTGCACAGGAAATGGAAAATAATAGGAAAGACCTTCCCGTGGTAGGAACTCATTGACCAAAGAAAAGAGGAAAGGGACTCTGCGAACAGTAATGCCAGTCTCTCTTCACCATCATGTTTGCTCCCTTTATTCCTGGTCAAGCCCAAAGAATACAGACCCCAGCTTGTTCCCATAGGAGGGTGACAGTTGCCAGTCTCATGCCCTGTGTGACCTCTAATTTGCTCCTCTGTCAGCCAATTGTGCTGCCTAAATTCCAGAATCCTGAAAAAAAAAGGCAATAAAACAGTCTGTGACCTCCAAAAGTTTACTATTTACTTTTCTGCAGTAATGTACATGAGCTGCTGGTTCCCCATTGGCTTTTCACTATGTATATTCCAACATACTTCAAAGTGAGCACTCAAACAAGACACTGTGAACTACTGCATTGTAAAGCATGCACCATGATCTAGGTCACTCACAATAAACTAACCTGAGGGCACTGTGACATATTAACCAACTTTCACTCCTGGCATTGTTCACAGTTCTACAGCCACAGAACTGCTGGGAGCCTGTTGCAATCACCAGCAACCAGCCTATCCGAGGACGTTACTCCAGGGTACTACCAACAGGAAAAGCATATTTCACATATTTCTCTGAAACAAGAGTAACACGATGGCTTCAAATACAGCCTATTATGGATCCAGAATTAAGCTTTGTAGACATTTCCCTGTGTAATGAATTATCTTTCAGATTTAGTGCCAAGAGACACCTAATTAGCATTCATTAAGAATGCATGGTCTAATTTGGGGTGTTTTCTTTAAGTTATAGTATTTCAGTTAATCCAGTGCATTTTTATCCCAGATACATAGAATAATAATGACAACTAGAAGGTTTTTAATTTCTCCTTCTACTTGACATAGCAGGCAGAAATACAGGATAGCCATCTCCCAGGATAGGCAAACAAACAAACAAAAAACAACAAAAAAAGTCAAACTGTAAAAGCAAATAATGCTGGTTGTGAAAAAATCATGTGATGCTACTGTACTGGTTAAAGGTGAGACTGACTTTGCTCCAAAATGGAAAGAACTGCTACTCCCAGAAGGAAGCAAGCATGGGGGTTTACTTTCTAGAATCATGACATGCCTGGAGCAGCAACGCAATGGCAATTCCAAAAGGGCAGGAAGCCTATTGCCACTCAATGAAGTTACAATTAAAAACCATGAAAAAATTAGAAGCTATGTGAGTCTGTAGAAGGAGCCCAGAGAGTGAGCTGTAGAAGGCAGCAACATCTCTGATCTTGAATGAAAAGGTAAAGAAAATGTCAGGAAGACAACTTCCTACTACACTTTTGCACATGATGCCTGCCCTGACTTGTTACAGGTAGAAGTCACAGACACCACAGAGGGACTATTTAAATAACACAGAACAAGATAATGTATTAGACATAACTATCAGGAATAAGTTTTCCCTTTGTTTTTGTTAGTCAGTAAAATCTGCTGTGAGAGAAATACCACCAACATAACTACACTGATTTAATTACAGAAGTAATTTCTTACAACATAGCTCTTACAACATCTCTCTCAAATCTGAAGTTCCAATTTCCCGTACTAAGTATCGGTGAGAAAGATACACACAGATAAGTAAACACTGCCTCCATTCAGAATTATCCACAGTGAAAAAAAGAATGCCTGGAAACACATCTTTCAAGGTATTTGTTTCAGGTTTTAAGCATTGAGATCAGCAAGCATTTAGTACTTCTGTTCTTGCAAAGGACTGCAACAAATGAAGGAATACGGCCACAACCTCCCATGAATCTTGCTGATGAACCTCCCTAGCCTGCTGTTATGCAAAGTCCACTAGGACACAGAATTTAATTCTTTTTAAACTGCATCCAAGTATGCGTGAAGTTATAATAATGCTGATGACACAGGTACAAATTCCAGAATTACTCCTGGTTTTGAATGGTAGCATAATATAAAATTCCTGAACTAGAATTTTGCAGGGCTGAATATATAGATCTTTGCACCTCCCATATGAGTGCCCTATCCCAGGAAGCTACAGGACTGCGCTCCTTTTGATTTGCTTTATTTCTGCTTCCATGAGTCTTGCTGCACAGTGTCACAGCACCAGTTAGGCAGGAAATAGGAGTATTGCTGCACAGGCTAGCATGCAGTCTAATGGTGAGCAGTACACCCTGGCGAAATGCAAGAGATGTGGATTTGTATTCCTGCAGACTGAGGAGGGAACAGAACTCTCTTTCTCATTAACTTCTTAGAGAAGACTGAAGGTCCTCAGATTAGCTTTTGGCCACAAATCATTCAGTAGGCAGAAAATATTCAAGAAGCATACTGAGAATTTATCTAATGCCAACATATGTACAGTCTGGCAATTGCAAATGACAAATGTTCCCATCAGTAAAAAACAAGTTATTCCATGCCCCAAAACAGATTGCCTGGCATTGCTTGACACTATGAACAGTCATTCTGCCCGTCTATTAGGGGTAATTACAGTAATTGGATAAAATGATCTTTTCTATCTTTTCCTGCATTCTTTTCATTATTCCCAAACTGCCATCTCATGGAAAATAAGATACTGGTGTAGATTATTTGCCCTATTAAACCACAAACAGGAATACCAGAATATTGTTACTTTTATTATTTCGAAATACTATTGACAATTAAAATCCTGTTCAGCTGAGCTGAAGTTAACATCAAAATGGTTTCAAGTCAATAGGTAATAGCACAATTCTTATTAGCTGAAGGAAATCTGCAGTCTACATTTTTCAGAAGCTGTAAACTGCCTTTTTTTTTTTCTTCAATGCTAAGTAAGAATGCAGAGAATCTTGCTTGATTCAAACTAAGCTTTCCCCATTTATTCCATGCACATGGTACCCACTGACAATAGTGGTAACAGACATCCACAACCCGTCTCTTTAGATGCAGTAAGACTGCCCATTGGCCTACGTTTGGGAGTTTCTTGTAAATTCTTTCTCCTGCATTTCCAGCTCTGATAAATGAGCAGAGTATTTGTTGATCTCCTGTATTGCTTGGCAGAGGATGGCCCATTCCCATTTTCCATGAAAGCATACCACATACAGTGCTCACTGAAACTCTACACACAGCAAGAGTTTATCCATAAAACTTTATGACTATAAAAGCAAGTACAGTTCTTGTATTTTTATTTTTTCTGTACTTTAAATCAGGCTTTGCAGGCTAGATTTCCAGGTCGATTAGGGAAAATTAAAGAATCTTATCATCACGATTACATAACAGTTGCTACCAGTTAAAGCAACAGAAATAAACACATGGGGAAGAGGTTAAAACCCTGTCTCAATATCAGCTCCAGATACCTAGTGTTGCTTTTAAGCTCTTGAAATCATGAAAAGAGATGATTCACCAATGAGACTACTAGCGTTCTTTTTCTAAAAAACCCAAGCCATATTTCTAGCTGACATTCTTAATGCAGTCTACATCTTGTAACAAAAGCCTTAATTTATGAACAATTACAAAGCTACATGAGACCAGATATTAAAAATTTAAGAGAAGGTGTTTGGAATCTAGCCAGGTATCATGGAAGACTTGCTCAAACTGTGAAAAATCCTAACACAGAAACTTCCTATCTCCTGCATGAAGTTATGTACACCATATTATAGATGTACAGGTCTTCATTACTCAGTACTATCCAATTGTCTAGAACAGACTTCATTCTACCTAGATGGCATTACACTACTATTCTCTTTGATTTTTATCCAAGAATCTAACAAATCCCCTGTGGTAGCTCTATAGTCCAGTTTGTGAGAAGTGAGAAAGAAAAGATAACAGGGCTTTCTTTTTAAAGTATATATTGGCTTCAACAACTACCGTGGTGGCTCAAAAGCAGGTTTTAGTTGAGTTCTGTAAAAATCCTTTTGTTACTCTCTAACAAATTTTTCAGGCACTGAAGAAACAGACATGAAACTCAGTTAATGAATATGGTTTGCTTAAGTAACATAATAGCGTCTGCAATTCAAATAGTATTGTTTCTATCTGACTAATGGCCTAGTCTATATTAGACTAGTATATATTAGCTTCTTGGGGCACTCTCTGACTCCATACTAAATGGGATATCATCTGTATTCTACAACTAAACATACACACATCCTCCCTGAAAAATGATGCTTTCTCAGAAACAGAAATTGAAAAGGAATTTCCAGAATATAGCTGCCATACAGTCTGGATGACTGTGATTTCCTTCCCCCTTCCAAATGGAATTAACAGTCACCGTATAAAACCATTTTAATTCACAAGTAGATATAAAGTCAATAAATCGAAATGTTGCCTTCCTTTCCTTTGGGCTGAATAAAAAGAATACCAAGATACTTTGTCAGTAGACAACTCATTAAATATCTTTCTAGCATTTGTTTTTGAAAAAAGGATTTATATTCCTTCTATTATTTTTTTCCCTAAAGCCTATTTCTCCTGTGTGGTTGGAAGAGTTTCTATTATTTTTTAAACTCTAAATTGTTTTGTCTCATTCATTAGAGTATTTTAAAGATGTTCGCTAAACTTTTTAAAAATAGAAATATCTAAATGTAAACAGAGGAAAAAAGTTTAAGTAAGGTCATTCTCTTTACATTACTTTTGGCAAATTCTGATACTTTATTTCTTAAATTTGCCACTTCCTCCTTTATCATCACTATTTGTCCTATCTTTGCTGTAACCTTAGTTCTCCTTTTACAGCAGTGGGAAATCACACTGGATGATATTCATTTTGAGAAGGTATTGGATTAATGAGAGAAATTACATGCATCAACAACTGGATTTTGCCTTCATGGATTCCTCCACACGACTCACCATGTCTTCATTATCGCAATGAGGTGACAGCCCTGTAACTACACTCAGACTTCTAATTTCTGCTTGTTCCCCACACTGCATTCATCAGTGTAGAGGCATTTCGGAGAAGTGCCCAAGCATACTGATTCCTCAGAACAGGCAAGACAGGTTTTACCATAAGATTCCTCTGTAGGTGCTTTCTTCTTCATATGTCTAAGCTTGAGATTCCACTGCAGTTCTGTTTTGTTGATCGTTACGCCCCTTCCATTCCCACCACCTGGGCCCTTGGTTTGCCTACCCTCTCCCTAACTTCCTTAGTTGATTTTTGAAGAATCAATCCTTCCCCCATTGTTTCTAGTTTAAATTTCTGCCTACCAAATTCACCAGGTTGTTGGCAAAGATAGTTTTGCCCCATTCAGTCAGCTGGATCCCACCTCTTACAAGCAGCTGTGGACCCTCAAAAAGGATCCCATGGTCACAGAAACTGGAGTCCTTCTGCCAACACCAGCTGCGCAACTGGTTGTTAACACACAGGATCCATCAAGCCCTCCTCGGACCCTTCCCTTCCGTGGCAGAATGAAGAATACCCCCTCCATCCCCATGTACTTGATGACTGCCCCAATGCCCTTCAGTCACACCTGATACTTCCCAGGTCACCCTGGCAGTATCTTTGGCATCTACATGGACGAGCAGCAGGGTGTAGTAGGAGGAATATGAGGCAAGCCTTGGTAGCTTCCCTACAATGTCCCAGTTTTGAGCATCCAGCAAGCAGCAAACCTCCATAAATGAAAAATAAGTCCAGCATATTGAGACCTTTGTCCCCTGCAGCAGGGAGTCTCCAACCATGATCGCTTGCCACTTCCTTCTGGTGGTCCCAAGTGGCTCAGGGTCAACTACTGGACATGCTCCATTTGATTGCACTCCCAGCTCCTCATCAGCTATGAGGGCAGTGAACCCATACTGTAACTGCAAGTCATGGGGTGGGGGCTGGAGCTTTCCTCCCAGTGTGAGACATCACCAGCTTCTAGCCTTTGCCATGATGGGAGTTTTCACCTTCCAAATTCATAGGTGCAGGCTCTTCCCATCTCTTTGCTACAGTTGAAGGTTGAGGTTCATGAAGCTGCAGGGTCACCCAGTGCCAGCTGATCACTTTCTCAACCTTTCAGATTCTGCAGCTCACTGACCTCCTCCCATAGCTCTTCCGCTTGGAGGCACATTTCCTCAATAACATCACAGCTCTTGGCAGGCCAGAAGACCAAGTGCCCCAGCCCCAGGCACTCCAAGCTGCCTCAGGCTTGAGAAGCTGCATCCTCCTTTTGAAGTACTGAGTCCAATAGTGAAGGGATAGTGACTCCAAAACTTGAATTTGGATGTAAAACAAGCCTTGGTTCATTGCTCTTAAGTTTTCTTTTTAAAATGCCAGATAAAGAAACATGGGAATATTAAGAAGACATTTGCGAAAATCAAAATACTAGATCACACTAAATATCTCTAACCTTAAAAAAAACAGGAAAAGATGACTTTCACTGAAATTGTATATTTGCTTTTCTTAAAAAAATAATTAAAGCAAAATTAAAAAAAGATTTTATTTTCCTCCCCAGCTATTTGTTTCCTTTTACCACCTGAATAGTAGTGGATAAATTTAAATTAAATAAGGTAAATTCACTGTGGGCAGATTTAACGATCTGGTGATGAGATTTCTACAAATAACTTCAGCGCTCATGTATAAGCAGGAATTCAATAAAATCCAAGCACCTATCACTAGGCACACCCACTCTTTAACTGCCAATAATGTACACAGTAACCTCTTGCTTACCACCCACCAGGAATGTACCAGTCATGTTTGTGCAGTTCTTACATCAACAAATGTAATATAGCAATATGCATGAATATATATTAACAAGTAGATAAATGTTGTTGGACTACACCTGTGTAAATCTAGAGAATGATTCCTATTAAACAGTGGACCTTGTCTGTGTATGCCAGGTCCAATTTTTTCCTGCTATATGTAAAGCTACAAGCGAAAATTTGCAAACCTTTTTTTCCTAAATAATTAATTTGTATGTGGATTGAAGAAGAACTTTTTGGCTTTCAGACTCAGAAATGCCCAAATCACTTTGCACAATTGCATATAAAATATGGGTAATGCTGTTACTGTGCTGTCAAATGTGACAGCCATTCTGTACTCAGCAATATTTCAAACACCATCCGAATGCAACCATACAAATGTCACCTCTGCTTATGGAACTTTATAAATGAAGCAATATTAATCAATTAAAGGACAGCGGAGTGCATGCAGAAGCAGCCAAGTCTACCTGAGGATTACAATGGGGAGTTCTGGGTGGGCAATCAAGTTTAAACTGCAGAACTGCCAAGGCACACGGATTCTCTGTACGATAAAACGGATTTCCCACACAGAGGGAAACTGAGAAACTTTTGCCTATAGCCAGATAAGAAAAAATTTTGCTATTACACGATTTATCTATTGTATGCTATTACACCATTTACCAAATCATTTTGACTTTTGCTCACAGAAATATGTGATTAGGTAGGTGGGTGGTCATCTACATATTTTCACTCAAAATTTCTGAAGATAGCATTTTCGTATGAATTACCATGACACAGAGGGATACTACTCTCCTAGGCTGCTTGTTAAGGGAAAGTCCTGTCTGAGCTTTTCAAGCAGAAATTAAGATCCCCAAACACATTAGCTAATGTGAATCTGAAGGGTCACTAAGTACCATTTTAATTACCTATTTATCTTGTACTCAGTAGACCAGAAGAGTAAACATGTATCTTGCCCCTTTACATCGTATGTGTTTGCTATGCTTAATGAAAGGGCTTTTTTCCAAACTATGTCCTTGTTTGGTGTATCAGGCCTCCTACTCCTGGAATTTTAGGGGTTTCCTTTCACAGAGAGAAAGCAGCTGTACAGTACTACATACTCTGCAGAGGTGATGCTTTTCAGAGAGGGCAGTGCACACCAACTTACTTTCCATCCATTACAGGTTTATAAATTGCACAGTGATCTAATGATGTCAACCTTCTGTTACAAACTAACCAAATAACAAGTATTTTGTTATAACTAAGCCCCTAAACTAACCCCAACCTTTTGTTAAAAACTAACCCCAAAGAAGCATGATAATAGGCCACCACTCATAGATGTTGCTACCACATACGAAGATGTGGGAATTCTTTTCTAGCAGCATAAAGTTTTTTCTCAGGGAAAATGGCCGCAACTTTGTGATGCCTCTTCAGACTACACAAAGGCCTACACAGCAGAGGTAATCCAAAGCTACATGGAGTAGGTGACAGAATCAGACCACTGAAAGAAGATGGCTGCTCGATTAAGGCTTGCATTTGGCACTGATAAAACAGCCAGTCCCTCAGAGTCACAGAGTTTAAAGGTGAATAAAAATGTAGAGCCATATCTAGTTTTCAACAGTACAGGCTGGTGCAGAGGAAGTAGCAGGTTTGTGCTGGTGAATGGTTGTTAGGGGTACCCTGAGAGACACAGGTCCTGCCATAAAGTCTTGTCAGTTGAACAGTCAGTAAAAACAGACACAGCTCCAGTGCTATCTTTTCCTCTACTGATATTCTCATCTTTGGGTTGGCACAAATAAGTTTCTTTCTGCTTGGAAGAACAGTGTTAACCATAGGAAGTATAGAAGTACAGTGCTGGTTGTAGTGGGAGTTAATAAGTGGGGACTAGAAGAGCTTATCGAATGCTCCCTACCCTAAAGCAGAAGTCCCCTTGCTGTGCAACTCAGGGGAAGGGAGAAAAAGCAGATCTTGCAAATTAGTCATAGCATTTTAGACCTTGCAGGAAAAGCTCATGTTAAAAAAGAAAAAACCTCTGCCTCCCATGATTTCAGAGCCAAGAATACAGTCTATAGCTCTGAAGGACACCTCTAGGTCTCAACCTTCTACAGAACACTGTTTACCATCTCTGACTGGCTTGAAAATTTCTCTGCCTTGGACTAGAGACATCAACTTTTTTCCGAATTGCTAGCCTCCCAATGATTGTAGTCCTTCTGCCTGGAATTTGAGCAGAGCACTTGCACAGTAGGCGGTAGCAGAGAGCATCTAATATTTTTGTACAGTGCAGAAATAAGGGAGGCCTCAGCACATAAAAGAGATGAGGAGAGGAGAGAGCTGAGGAAGGATTTCTGGGATCTTGGCCAGAAGTCATGTCCTCAGAGAGCAGGAAAGAAAGATGACTAGAATAAAATCAATCAGTTTAATCAACACCGGATATTGTCTACCTAGACTTTAGTAAGGCTTTTCACACTACGTCTCATAGGATTCTCATAGATAAGCTGATGAAGTTGGCACAAAGTCTAGTTTGAGGCCTACATCTATCAGTGTATCCCATGGGTCAGTACTAGGTCCAGTCCTGTTTAACATCTTCATTAATGATCTGAACGATGGGGCAGATGACACAAAACTAGGAGAAATGGCTGGTATGCCAGAGGGTTAGTACTGCCATCTGAAGGGACCTGGACAGCCTAGAGAAGTGAGCTGATAGGAACCTCATGAAGTTCAACAAGGCAAGTTCAAAGTTCTGTATCTGGGGAGGAAAAACCCCAGGCACCAGTAGGTGGTGGTGGCCACCCAGCTGGAAAGCAGTTTTGCAAAAAAGACCTGGAGGTCCTGGTGGTCACCAAGATGAACATGAGCCAGAAATGCACTATTACAGCAAAGAAGGCTAATGATATTCTGGTCTGCATATTGCCAACAGGTCAAGGGAGGTGATCATTGTCCTCTATTCAGCACTGGTGAGGTCACACCTGGAGGCCTGTGTCGTTTCGAGCTCCCCAGTACAAGAGAGACATTGACATATCAGAGAGAGTTCAACAATGGGCCACAAGAAAATTAAGGGACTGGAGCATCTCACAAATGGGAAAAGATGGAGGAAGCTGGGATGGTTTAGCCTAGAGAAGAGAAAGCTAAGGGGAGATCTTACCAATGTATAGAAATACCTGAAGAGACGGTGTTAAGAAGATTGGAGCCAGGCTCTTTTCAGTGGTTCTTATTGACAGGACAAGAGACAACGGGCACAAACTGAGGAACAGGAGGGTCCATCTAAACATAAGGAAACACTTCTTTACCATGAGGGTGAGCGAGCACTGGAATAGGTTGCCCAGAGAAGTGGTAGACTTTCCATCCTCGGACATATTCAGAATCCATCTGGACACGATCCTGGGCAACTAACTGCAGATGACCCTGCCTAAGAAGGAGAGTTGGAGCCCTTCCAAACTTAACAATTATTTGTTTCTTAATTATTTTTATTCATCTTCTAACATTACTTTTATAGCCTTTGTAATAGCAAGGAAATACAAATGAAATATATGAAAGCAAGAAGGAATAAGATACATGATGACTGAAATTCAGAAAAAAAAATTGAAGATACACTGTTTAAGATCATTCACTAAGATCTATTTGGAAAGTACTTTACAAAGAAAACAGAAGATCATTCTCACAGCAAAAAGAAAGAGATTTTTTTAATCCCACTTACAGAGAATGAACCCCGAATATAAACTTTCTGCTGTGCTGTAGAAGAAAACAAAGTTTCTATCCTCACAAATCTCATACCAGTTACTAGATAATGCCTGATAATTAGTAATATACATATAAAACAGCATTCTTTTTTCCCCACTTATTTTTAAATGGAAGGAGAGAACTGGCTTGGATCCAAAGAGCCTGAATTAACTTGCAAGGCCTATTAAAGTGTCCAAAAAAAAAAAGGAATTCGTAGAAACATAGTATGGTTAGAGTTGGAAGGGACCTTAAAGATCATCCAGTTCCAACAAGACGTTGGAGAGGATGAGACAAGGATGTTGTGTAGGACAGTGTTAAAACTCCTTTTAATTAGTTCCTATTTCAGATAGGCAACTCTTTACTCTGAAAGCTCTCCTTTAAGTTCAGCAATTGCCCCAAAGAAATACTGCCAAAAGATATCTCCACATCTGCTTTGCTTCGAAGGATTCTTTTGGTCCCTTAAAAAAAGTTATATAAATCTATACAATATCTATACAAATACCCTGTAAGATTCTTTAGACACAATAGGTACAAGATGAGACATATTTGGCTGTTATACCTGCAGTGTAAAAAAAAACAGTATGGAACTTGCAGAGATATCACAATCTGGTATTAACATCATCGTCACTGAATGTAAATACTAAATAGTGACTCACTGACTGCTAGCAGTATGTAAACATACTCTATCTATTGATTGCGTAGTCAAAGTCCTGGAAACTCAGCTAAGAGTAAACATTTTAAATTTTGTTGGATTCCTTGATATAAAAGTGATGCTGGAGATTATTAACCTACTCAGAATCCTGGATTCCAGGGACAGTAAAGTACCTGTTGACCATCTAAGATTTAAATCAGTAATACTTGCAGCTAACAAAAATTAAAAGCAAACACACTCCAACCCCACAGAATTATTACTGATCTGCAAAACAAAAAAAAATTTTCAAAAAATAAAATTATTATCAAAAAAACTATTATTTAGTTTCCAGCTATTGGCCTAGAACATATGAACTGAATGTATCTTCTTAGCATGCTAGATTTAAATTATATCAAGAAGATGCTGCTTTTTGACACCGCACTGGTAAACGGATTTTAAAGCAGTACTTATATACCTTTGAATAAATTACAACAAAGAATTTAAGGAAAATTAGGACTAAAGTTTGAATAATCAAAACAAACTAAATCAACCCCATAGCTGAATTCAGTTTGATGCACTGTGTCTACAATAATGACCTTTGGGTTTTATTATTTTTTTGATTATTTTGATGTACTTCAACAAAAAGTTTCAAAACTACATGCTGCAAGTAAAGAAGATTTAGGTTCAAATTAAACTGATGAACAGGGCTGGGGGAAGCATACTTTCATTCACACGCAAGTATGGACAGCTGTAAAGACAACATGATCTTTGCTATCTGTTATAGTTTGTTTTCTACCAGCAGGTACCCAATGTTTACCAAGTTTGTTTGGGTTTGGGTTTTTTTTTGAGACATCTCAATATTCTCATTATTCACGACAGATTTTAAAACTACAGTAGTAAAATTTTGTGCTAAAAATCAGTCAGGTTATCATGCTCATAGAGGAGAACAAACGGAAGTGCTGCAGGCAGTGGCACACATACAACACCGAGACAGAAAAAAGACCCAGGCCTGAAACAAACTTCATCGGGTTCACACAGGCCAGCATCACTGACAGACATTTATACTTTGGTATGAAAAAAAACTTCCGTATTGCTTAATGCTTGCTTGCCATTCCCACTTCACTGCATGTGATAACCAATGAGACAGGGTGCACCCAGTCCCACCACACACTCCTTGAATCACTTATAGCAAATGCCCACTCTGAGTCACTGCTTCAGGGAGCTCTGGCAGGCTGACCACAGACATTATGGATCACAGGGTGATCACTGAATCCAAAGGAGGCATGTGAGAGATAAACCAGAGAGCCTTGGCTGCATGGAGGTTTCAGAGCATGGCTTTTTTGGTCTGCTGACATTGGAGAGCCCCACTCACCTTCAGGAACCAGGAACTTCCCCCAGTAACGGGTAAAGGAAACCCATGTTCAGGCAGCTCCCTGTCTTCTGACAAAACATAAATCCTCCTGATGTACAGGAACAGGACACAGATTTTAACACTAATAGTACCTCAGCTCATTTCCCCATGAAACTCTCCATCCAAGCTCTCGCTGCATTTGTACAAGGGACATGTCACAAAACAGAGTATCTGGCAAGTTGTGTCAGCCCATATCTCCCCACAATTTTTTCACAGTACAAGAGACAGTACACATTTTGTCCACTTGCCCGCAATTTAGTCTGCATTTTGTAGCATTTTGCCTTAAATACTTAAAAGAGGGCAGCTGAGTGGTAGAAGGGAAAATCACCTCCTCCTTCCTCGTGGCTGTTGCTTCTGGTGCAGGCTGCAGACCTGGAGAGAGGCAGGGTTTCCCTGCCAGCACCTGAGCATGCACAGCTGAGGGAAGGTTCCAGAAGGATAGGGTCAGGCAAAGGTGTAACCGAGCTGAGCTGTGCTGTGCTGTGCTGAAAGCCTGGGAGGGAAGAGTAAGGAGCAGGTAAGCCTTCCCAGATGGGAGAGCCCTAAGAGCCCACAAGGGACTGTGCACTCGGTGGCTGAGGCCATAGGGGTTTGTTGAGGGGAAAATGTGTCCCAAGTTAAAAGGCTGTGCTCTGAGGGTGCTGTGGGTGGACACTTGTGTTTACAATCTTCATCCATTTTTTTCACCTATTACGTTTTTTTGTTTGATGTGTTGGGTTTTTTTTTGTTTTGTTTTGTTTTTTTAATTTTATTTTATCATAAACATTCAGAACCTTATCATTTAAAATGGTAATTGTTTTTCAGGAAAACTCATTTTTATTGGGAAGGCCCTTGGTAAGGCCTCAACATAGTCTGATTCCACTTACCACAGGGCAATGCTGAAGGCTCAAATACAGATGGTTTTGGTTAAATTCCTGAGTCCAAGAGGTGAAAGCACTCCAGTTACTAAATACACCACCCTATGAGTCACAGTTGCTGGAGGATAGGGAATGTTACAGCAGATGTTTGCAATGACATTAAATTTGTAAGTCATTTCAAGTAAGACCACTACCAGGGGGAGTGTTCCCCCCTAAAAGAAGCCTATGAATAATTTAGAATTGGTAGAGAACTTAAATCATGGGATTTAGATTACTTTCTAGAGAACAACTGCAAAATTAAGTGACTCACTGTATCTTGAGAAATAATTATGTTGTTTATCACTTTTTGTATGTTTGCAGTAGTTCTGAGTTGCTAGACTTAACTTTTGGCTAAGGCGGCTGGATGTGTTGCTTTTAACATAGCCGAAGTAATTGGTTAATCTCTTTCAGGATAGCCCTCTGTAAAGGCATTTCATGAGGAATTTAGAGGTTAAAATGGTGGAGCACACCAGATGGTTTCCTTAATCAGGCATCCCCTTCATGCCTGCATGAGCCTATGTTGCTATTGAAACTTTGAGAGTAATTTTTAAGACTTGAGTCTGTCTGAATATGGAATAGCAACCAGCACAGAACATTCATGATGAATTTTCTTGGCTTGGAAGTAAGCCTGCAACAAATTCTCAGTATTTAGTATAACATTCAATAGCATGAGGGGTACAAATGGAAGCGTTAACTAGTCATTGGAGAGAGAGACTCTTTTGCACTGTATTTCACTCCACACAAACCACAAACAAGCTACTACAGCCATAATTACAGGCTTGGTTAGGTTTTTTTGGTTTTTGTTTGTTTTATTCCACTGGTGAATGCTTCTGTGTCTGCTTCTGTATATTTTCACTCAGCATCAATGCTATTGCATAGTAGGCTTTCGGTGCTTCAGGACCACCTAAGTTGGGCAAGGCTGAGAACAGCTCCAATGTCACATGTCAAAATGTCACAGATAATCACCAAAAGTCTTGGTTTATCATTAGAAAGGATAGAATCGTATCTCAGTAACTTATTATTTTTCAATGCTTCTGCCTATTTTTGCAATGCTTCTGCCTATTTTTTTGCAGTGGTATCCATAGAACTTCAGTGTTAGAGGGTTAGAAGAGAACTTCAGCATTTTTATTTCTTTTTTAATTTGAAGTAGAAACCTGGTAAAAATTGAGGAATCAAAAAATGTACAAGCCTAATGTTTGGATTTTTGCTCTAGGGCATTATGAGTTGAGTTTATCTGATCTAGTCTCAGGTGAATGCCATATAGCTCCAAACTTCTGAAAGCTGCTCAGAAGTTTCTTTCTTAGATGATCCCAAAGTAAGGATATCAACAAAGCATGGTACTGTATGGAATTTTGGAAACCAGTTTCCGTGGAGTACTGGGAAAAGAATCACAACCAAAATAGGAATTTTTATTTGGAGATGTCTGTCTCAGTCTCATGCTTTCATGAGCATCTCCCATGCCTTTACTGAGGGTATGTTGGTGGTACATTTTGACACTTGATCCTGGCAAAAAGTAACAAAAAATGGATTTGTTACGATCACAAGTCACAGACACTTTGTAACTGCCTTATTAATAGAGCCTTTCCACAAATTCTTATGCTGTGATTTTTCACATATTTAAAAAAAAAATAAAATCTTGTGAATTATAGCCTCAGTGATTCAACTCAGTGTAGCAGTGCAGATAGCCGTGTCCTAAGTGGAAAGAACTTTCATGCAGGGACAGGCTGTATAGGCAATAAATGTGCATTCAGCAATCCAGTGGTTTCCCTATCTGAAACCATAGTGTTAACGAAAACAATTGTATATGAATGATGATATAAATGTCTGATGTCCTTGGCACAGATTGTCAAAAGAATGGCCAAGATTGTTTATCTTCTTTGCTCCAAGATAAAGTTCTTCTCAACTAAGAATCCCATGATACAGATAGCCTTAAGCTGAGTTCCTTGACGTGTTCTAACACTGCCAGATGAAGTTGTAGAGAACAGTGGGAAGCCCCCACCTCCTACCAGCAGCCATTCCACTATCCTTATTGCCTACTCTTAGTGCTTGCACCCCAAATGGGATGTGAGGAGTGAGATCTTAAAAAAACTGCATTGAGGTTTTAGACACCATAAAAGCAACTGAAAAACACCATTTCCTCTCTCACCAGCATTCGTCATCATTGCAAACATAGCAAAATAGCAGAAGATACAACTAGTAATGGCAAAACCAGCAGAAGTGTTTCAATGTTTACTAATGTTCTTCAGCTTAATAACATTTTAATATAATGATTTGTAGCTTGCCACCCTCGTGAAGTATTCCTTACTGCAGAAAAACTACCTCCATTTGTCAGTATAGGCTATAATATGTAGGTATTCTCATGTAGCAGCTATTGGCTACAAACAATCCTTTCTATTGTCTCTCATTGGATATAAGGCTACTAAACATCTTTCCAAACAACGTCACAGTGTTTTTATTGCTTGCCTGGAAGAAACATGGTATATCTGGACATGAAGTTTTCACTGTATGGGAAATGGCAGCCAATGAAAAATGCTGCAGAACACCCTCTCGGCAGTCCATTAAAAGTATATCATACATGTCCTTTGTTATCTATGCTGTCTTCCTATACAATTCCAAATCGAGCCCCAGTCCTTATCTTCAGCAGATTCCCTTGTCTGAATTCAGTATTCTTAAAAGTCTGTTTGAAGCTCCAGATAAATGCTGTAGTCATCAGCAATGGTCTTCTAGTAAATTGGTCTTTTCAGTAAGCTAACCTATCAGAGGAACAAGCTTACCTGAGAGTCAGAGAAGACTGCCATAGTGCTCACTACTTGTCATGCATCATATGCACAGCATTGACCTCGACATTTTAATTACATTTAATGGTATTTATAAAACACCAACTCTTTAAACAAGAGCCCCACTGCATACATCTTTCTCACCTTTGTGAAAGAATAAGAGCTTGAACCAATACCTGGCAGACATGAGGCCTTGTTTCTCAATGAGTTACTGAAAGAAACCCAAGCAAGATCATAAATGTGATACAGCAGAAGACAGATATAGCAGTGGTAATTAGTAGGAATCCAATATTCTGTTTGAAACTGAATTTAACTCGGTTCTCTGTGGGAAGCCCACCTTCCTAGATGAAAACTAGAAGTCAGTAAAGATGCTCTGAAAATCTAACTCCTTTGTCCTTGTATTTGCAGTTCTTGCAGGAGAAGAAAGGATAATGCGAAGGTCCTCCCGTTCTTTCTTGGCTCTGTATGAAATATGTAACCTTACAATGTCTGCTTCTGTTTGAAAATCCAGAGGCTACCCCAGAGTAGCCCCAGAGTACCCCTGAGTAACCAGAACCATACACTTCCTCAGTAAGGACAAGGAATACATGACATTTCCTTGAATCTGCACATTTACATAGGCACCATTCCACCACATAGTGAAGGGTTGTAGTAGTTGCTGAGAGTGTATGTAAAGGCTCTAGCTTTTGAGGTAAGATCAACGAAACACAAATTAATTGAGTTCTGTCTGGAAATGTGTGGAAGATAGATAAAGATGATAAAAGAAAAGCTAAAGTTCCATTTTGAGTCAGTTTTTTTTTAATTGTCTTTACATTCTGGTACTTCTCAGATATGAATTTTCCATTGCTTTTGAGACTTGGGGAATATTACCTTTAAAGTACATGAGAGTTCAGCAACTGCCAGCATTCATGGGTGCACTAGTTTTGTTTTATTTATAATATATAAACATAGGAACAGTTCAACTTGCAAGATATCCCACAGGCAATTTCAAGTTCCGTTATACCTCATATTCTCAACAAGTAAGTACTCTACTGATACTCTGTTGAGAAACTAAAATAAATATACTATATGCAGCTCAGCAGTCACAGGCCACCTGAGCCAATGGGAGAAAATCCAAGCTTGATATACTGAAGATGTAACTACATACTTGCTGCAGCAATTCAGTACTATATTATGCTCAGTTTAAAAATTGAGAGGTGAAACTGCCAAATAAAGGCAATTTAACATTTAGTTCTCATTTTCCAACTGATTCTTCATGTTATATTATGTTTAATCTTCCGTAGGAACCTCAGAGTATTAAGAGTGCATCTGCACTTAATTACACAGAACTTTCAAATAGTGGGGTTTTTTCCCCGTGAGAAAAACTGTTCTTACTGTAACAGTGTGACAGATAATAGCATATAAATTCAATTATATTTAATCATGTACAGAAGCAAAGAGATTTCAGGTTGAATCTGTAGCATGTGTTAGGGTGAAAAACAAAGACAAAAATATCAAATCTTTGTGAGAAAACATAGTGCTGATGCCTTTATTCTGCATGAAAATAAACACAAAATGGCTGCCTGTCTCTTCATTCAGTAAAGTCTTAATATGTTAAATGATCAGCTGACAGAAAGAGACATGACAGAAACACAGCCGTCAGGACTAAGAGGCCAAGGACCTCTAAATAACAGTTGCAAGTTGCATGCAGTTTCATCATGTGTTTGTACTAGTCAAATGTAGAGATATACAAAAGCGGTGCAAGCTGTTTGTTCTTGATGCAAAAGAATGTATGATTTCTATGAATGCATTCTTGCACTTCTCCATACATAGTGCTCTCTGGTCATGGGAAAAATGCCATACTGTCCTTTGTTCCTGAACCTGTATGCATGGAAACTACCTTCATTAATCCCTTCATGCTTTCTAAACCCTTAACTTTGTTTCATTCTTCCAATAACTTCATTTCTTTAGAACTGGAACAAGTTATAAGTCAAGTTTTTTGAATCTGTTCTATCATGATTCAGAAGTCTAAGAGCTTTGGAAAAGTCAGTAACTGTATTTTTTTTTTTTTTTTTAAAAAAAAGATCAGTATGTATCAAGTAAATGCTATACAAGAGTATATGCTTGGACCATAATATCTTAGCAGATACCTTGTATTAGCATCAATTGGAGACTATCTGTTCTAAAATACACACTTATTAAAAGGCAAGTTAAACAAGTGATTGCCACTGGCTTCCTGTTCCTGGCTCTTAATATTTGTGTAAATACAGGTTTTATTTTACTTCCTTACCAGTAGAGGTTAAAGATTGTACTTAATGGATTCCTTGTTCACACAATATATTTGCTTTTCATTCTATATCTAGTAATAAAATCACTCTGATTATTAAATTAATAGAGCTGTGATGTAACAAGAGGTAAATAACTTTATTTTTTCTAAGTCCGGTTTGAACATTAATTACAAACTATAGATTTAGCTCATCTACATGGCAGTTAAGAGTATAGCAATTAGGAGAACTTAGGCTGTTTCCTGTTCATATTACTTAACGAACTGAGTTCTAAGAAAGCTAGAAGCATATGGACCACAGCTGCTGTCATATATAATGCTTTCTAATTCTCTGCTGTATTGTATAGAATCAAAATGCATGCCGCCAGGAAAACTGCTGACATACAGTTCAGGGTAATTCCTGAATTTCCCTTAGAAAAGTGATCATGATTAATTGTTAAAGCCTGAAATCTGAAAAAAAAATAATTACCTAAATTCCCTAAATTTTTGCTCGTAGCATGAGTGTTCTCATGCTACTACAATACACATTGTTTTAGCATGGGAAAAAATATGTTACGAATTAAAAATAAACAAAACAAAAAAACCAAATAAAAATGGCATCAACATTTTCTATTTGGGAAAAAAATGAGCACACCAAATTTGTGTTGAGTTCAACATAAAGTCTAATCTGTCTCTAGGATTTGATATGAGGTCATCATGAATAGCCAAGAAATAACCAGAGAGAATACTTCTATTCACTACTAGAAGCAAATGAAAATGAGAGAATCAATGTCTCTGTCTACAGACTACTAAATCACTAGAAGACAAATTTGGCCTTAAGAGATACTGCACAGATTTTGTTCACAATCATAGTATTTGATGGAGAATTGAATTAAAGAGTCATACACAAGTATCAAGAGAGAGGAGACAGACATGGATCAAGGAGACATTCGCACTGTAGTTTCTCTTCCACAATTGTATCATTCTGTTCTTTTCTGTCAGCACTGTAGCTAAAAAGAGAAGAATTTAGGATACGTGTTATAGAACAAACTGTGCAGTCCAGACTGCTCCGGAGATCAGAATGCAAACCAGTTTGAGTCCAGCATCAACCACACAAAATTCAGAAGCAGGAGAAGAGAGAGTGGGGAATGAGCTTCCCTGTGTTCCTGTGCACAGGAAGGGTAACACAGTGTCGTGTGAGAGCATATTCTCACAGTGGCAGGCCTTGCTTTGTTTTGTGCGGGGCTTTTTCTTCCACATTTTACTTCAGAAACACTTCAAATATTTTGTCCAAGTTTGTCTTCAGCACAGCGGATATGCTTCAGAGAACTGTGGGAGTGGCAGGCTTTCTCAGCCTCTCATGTTGGCAGGATACAAAGAGTGAATGACACCAACCAAGGTCCCCATAGCTATAGTATCTGAGATATTCATCAAAGTGAATGCCAGAGGCATAAAGCCAACACAGGGAGGTCTCAGGCCATTGTCCCCAACAAATTATAATTAAAAGTTAAATACCAATTGATGAAGTCTTTACCACTTTGAGAGGCATGAGTTTTAAATTATTTTCTACATTTTTTTCTTAACAAGTATATGGGAAAGACTTGACTTTACAGTCATTTAAGTACAAAAGTACTTTCGGAACAATGTAAGAGTGCTGTTAGTTATTTCTTAGTTTGTATTTACTTTTTGTCTGTATTCACTGTAAAACAGGAAATTAAATCCTCCGTAACACCTATGGGCACCATGTCTCTGTACATTGCAACAAAACATAATTTACATTGTTAGATGAAATTTTACATTTAAGTATCTGTAGTCAGATTCCCAAGGACAGCTGAGCTGGCTCTAAGTGAATGGCATCCCTAACAGATGTAGATTGCTAGTGTCCCTAACACTAGCATTTTTTTCTCTTTGAATGTGAGGTATCTCATCTATGTTGAAGACTAGATTTGATAAATTCTAGAATTATGGACCATTTTCTAGGTACCAAGAAAGAGAATTATCTTGATTTTGGTGACCAACAGGAAGTGTAGATTGCTACTAAAACCATAAGGTGGATTATTTAGTGTCTGATGGCACAATCACACTGGCCTTCTTTTAGGTACTGTTTGGGGAAGGAGTTTAAGTGTACAAAAAACATGAAAAGAGGTGGATAGAAAGGCACAGAGAATGACATAAATATCAGGGGATTCTACAGGTGGGATATATGCTGAGGATAAGGGCATGGCTGGTTATGGGGGTTTTTTTGTGAATATTTCTCAGCCCAAATTTTCTTATTTACCACAATTGGAACATTCTCAGAATATGTATCTATTTTATTGTCAGTTTCTTTGGAAAGCATCCTGGCAGCAGAGGCAACCAGCTGGCTATGTTTTGCCTGCCTGCCTGCCTGATTGCCTGCCAGCTACTAGACAGGAGCCCCGATGTGTGCAATAAGTTCAGCCTAGAGAAGCAGCAGTGTATGTGGTCCCTTACTCCCTGGCTAAATTACCTGAAAGATAACAATGAGAAACAGGCAGAAAAAGTGCGACCTTGTTTTCTTATGTTTAGTATAGTAATGCCAGTTATGTTGATATTCTGGTTTATTTTGAAATCATGGAATAGTAATGAAATCACCCTGTGTAAGGTGAAGCACTAATGCTTCCCCATTTCATTTTGACTTGACTAGCCGTTGCATTCCTCTTTTCCTTCCTGTGTTCACAATACTGAATTTTCTGGCCTTTATTTAAAGAGTTTTATGTAAAGTACTACTTGCCTTTCTTTCTTTAATTTTTCACTGAAGCTATTTTTTGTGAGAACAGAAGACCAGAACATCCAATATTCAGTGTGTGTTACAGCATAAGAATATTTCCTTTTAACTCCTTTCCCGTGTAGTGAAGAAATCAAAAATACACCATTTTTTCCACAATAGTAGAAAGAAAATGTTACTCAGGTTTGGTTTTGGTTTTCCATGTCCAGGACAAAATTCTCATTCATTCATTGTTGAAAGCTTTGTTCAGTCGGTAGCTAAATTCTGTTTATATTAATATATTAATAATTATATTTATATTTTGTAAATTTTGCATGAGAGATGTAGTCAGCATATATTCAATTGTCCCTATAGGAATTTAGTGTTTCTGCCTTATACGGCAGAAATCAGTCAAAATATTAAGTAATATGGATGCGCTCCTGCTCTTGTCAAATGCAAAGTTCTTAATGAAAGAGAGATATTTCTGAGGAGCTTCCCCAACTGTAACTATTCCACAGTGTTTAATTTTCCATAATGTGATCTTACCAAGATTTAAAAATGTATTAAATAGTGAAGGAAACTGTCATACCTACTGTGAAATTTCTAAGGCAAATTTGCAGTGCTCTTTTCAACAGGACATTGGATAAAAACTGACCTGAAATCTCCTTCATGTAGCAATCCTATTTTCCAATTTCATGGTTGAAGGATTTAAACTTCTTTCCAAGTCTGTGTTCATATCAAATATGTTCAAATATGCATATAGTTCAGGTATGCTAATAGAAAATAAATACTGTTACCCTGAGAGAGTCTATACCAAAAAAAACCCCCACAAGTGTACCTGGAATGTCAAACTTTCCTACTCAAATTCTACAGTCCATTTGATTGCAGACAGAAATGGAGTTTGCCCTGCCAGTCACAGTGAATGTCTTGGTTATAAAGAATAAAGATAATCCAGTTGTATTCAGGAGCCTTATTTTACCTAATTCTGATACAGTATTTCTAAGATATTAAATGTTACGTTCATCGCACATAAATGATGCTATCACTAATATTCTAAAACATTTGTTTGAAGACCAGTCATCTACGATAATTTGGAAGTTAAAGCATGTATGATTTTAATAGTCTTATGTTAAACCAATATATCTTACAATGATTTAAAATTTGCATAAGATAGAAAATCAAATGCTGGAGCTCAAAGAAAAAAATCCCACCAGATCAGCGGTTGTGTCAGATTGCTTATCAAGCTGTAGCCATTATCTTTACATACCAGAAAGTGCAAAAGATTCTTACAAGCTTCAAAAGTGGGAAATTATTTGAACACCCAGAATGCCTAGGGCTAATCAAATGCTGTATTGTGGTTTGACTCTTTTATAAAGATATGTGGCTATTTAACCAAATCTATGCAAAGCTGCTGAAATCATACACAAAGACGGAGTATATTTTTGGAAGTGGCATGTTTTCTTAGGGATCTTCATAAAAGCATCAAAATATTCTAGAATTGATATACCTATCATTTCCTAGATGAATTCAACTGTGCAAGATGGTCTGTTACTTAGCTAAAGTGTTATGACTCTCTCAGTATGCATAATTTCTGGCTTAACATAAATTTCTTTGACATTTCAAAATCTCCCAGAAATATACATGATGCTGGAAAGTAAACTATACCTAAATACTTAGAAACTCTCAATGGATAATATATACATGGCCACAATAATCTCTGTTCACCCGTACAATGCCAGTTTCTGATAGCTAGTGATGTTACTAAATCAGTTATAATTATGACATTGACAAAACCCTATGAATTTTTTTCATCTTTTCTGTCAGAGGAAGGTAAATTTTTATGACACTATCAGTGATCAAGATTGAGTTGTTAGGAAACACTTCAGTTCCCGATCTTCACAGAGCAGTTATTTCATAGAAGTTATTTCAAAAAATTAAATTCTGGTTTGGATTTCATTAATAAGAACTTAAAGCTGATTTGCCATAAATTTATGTGATACATACAGTTGTGAAATCTTAATAACTTAATAACCTTAATAACTATAGATTTATTGTAGTATCGATCTAATTATTCAGGCTGTTGCACTTTGATCAAGATTTTCAGAAGTGAGAAGTGATATGGGGATTTGTATTGACACCTTTTTGAAAAAATTCCTGTTTATTCAGAAAGTGTTGAGCACTTACCATGCACTTTTAAAGTATATGAACTCTTGCATTGCAGAAGGAAGCTACGTAAAAGTTATGTATAAGATTTAAATATTAGAGTCAAATAGTAATTCTCACATCATTACATTTCATTTTAAAACTTCAGTTATTTTAAATACATTAATGTGAAACCTGTGAAAAGGATCTGTAAACAAAAAAATGATGCATCAAGGGCAATAGAGTCAAAGGTGATGAGATTGTTCTTGTCTTATGTTGTGGAGGATTTTAATACTAAATGTTCACAATCCAGTTGAAACCATGCAATATGCTAATGATGTAGACGTGGTCAAATACTTAGTGTAAAATTCTTTCTTAAGTGCCGGGGTCTTAACTAAACAGATTTTTTTTTTTCTCACCAGAAATATTTTCTTTTAAATTTTGCTCATCTACTTTGTTTTGTTATAAGTCAGATGCAAAAAAATTTCAACAGATATTCTGGAATTTAGGGTCACAGTTCTATTATCAACAGCCATACACTTTACCCTTCAGTTACTGGGGGTAGGAGGGGAGAAAGAAAAGGCAAAAAAAGTTAAGGCAGACCTTCATTTCAATTAAAACTTAATGTTCTTATTTTAATTACAACCAGGTTGAGCCACAGATGAAAGTACACTAAAGGTGGTCGCTGTCTCTCCTGTGCTTCTTCCCACCACTCAGAAGGGGTAACTGAGAACACAATGATGAGCCAGTTTTTAAGCAAAGGAACAATACCAGTGAAGGACAAAACAGTAGGAATCCAGACGAGTAATGAGTTATGTAAAATAAGTATCACGTAGGTGAAACAGGAAAGACTGAAGAGATTCATACGGAGAGGTAATATACACCTCTAATATCTAATGAGGAAAGTTGTCTTCTAAATAGACTATTTTTTCCTGAAGTAATTACTGTGCTAGAGAAAAAAGACAGGATCAAACAAGTAAAGCTCCTGTATGTGTTGGTTCAGCGGTGGCAGTGATACAGTGAACATATCTAGTGCATTCGATCTTTCAACTGTGACGTGGAGAAATACAAGTCTCTTTTGGGATGATGGTGGGAAGGTGGACATGAACTTGTCAGAGTTGCCAGAGTACCCCAGTGCAACAGTCTTTCCCACTTCGTAGCATAGATTGCCCTCTGCCCTTAGCAGCGCAACTGTGACTATGATCAGCAAAAGCTCCCTTGCAAACTCAGGAAAGAAGTTTGTACCATGGACAGCCCTTTTTACTGAGGCAAAGTTTATCATTTCGCTTAAAAAGTCACACAAGGGAGAGATGAACACAATCACTCAGGAAAGCGAATAAAAGTTAATCAAAGATGAGATAATAAAAAAATCTGAGATCTGTATCCCTGTTCATTCACGCCTTACCATCTTTTATCCACACATTCTTTTCAGCAGTTCCAAAACTCCTGCACTTCATTCTTCCACCTTGTGTACTGGTCCAATATTATTCCTCTCCTTATCAAGTAGTGAACATAATTTGTGTATTATTTGTCTTTTTGCATATTGCTTTTGCGTTTAATACCAAATTTGTTCAGTAAATGCAGTAATACGTGTTTGAGCTGCTACAAATAGAAGCCATTATAAAAACCTTATAAGAATGATAATGAACTGAAGGAGGTTTGTTTTCTATTTTCTTTTCTTTCTAAATAGCATTTAGGTGTGTTGAACCTGATAAAGAGGAGATCCTGTTTGGCGGGTACTCTGCTGTTGCAGTTACTGAAGGCCATGGGAATGAGGGAGGGCATTGCAATTCTATATATATAAAGCATCCAAGCTTGAAGAGGTAAGTCTAGAAAGTGGCAGCAGCAGCACTGCCCATTTGGAACAGAGGAGAGTACTGAAAAAAACTTCTCCGGTTAGGGCATGCATCATGTTTCCGACAGTAATACTGCTCATCTTCTGCAGTTTTCTGCAATCTGCTGGTAAGTCTAATATGCCTGTCTTCCTCTTGGTATATGATTTGAAAGAACATATGCATTTATTGAAACAAAGTGGGTGACTCCGTTGCAATATTAAAACACGTGATGTTGCTCTCTTTCCCACAAACGTGAGAATTGAGTTTATACAATTTCTTCTCTCTCACTGCATCTTAAAACACAACCGCATATTTAACAAACACATTACTGAAATAGAACTATTTGTTCTTAGCTTCATTTAGAAACACAGTTACTGATTTGTTGGATCATTCCATAAAACTGGTTTCCTAGATCCAGGGTATATTTTTTAAAGGACTTATGTTGTGTTTCCGAGCTGCCAAGTGCCTTCATCTTTCAGATCTTCATGATGCGGTGCTCTAGAGATGCCATTGTGAAAGCTGTATATCTTCTGTGTAGAGTGATGAGCAAATCTTTTTCCTTTGTTATGCAAACTGCAAAAAGTATTTGAAGTATGAGCTATATGATGGCGCTTTTTTTTTTTTTTTTAAGAATGGTGTAATAGAAAGAATCCTGTGCTGGAGAACAGACAAATTATTCCATTCTAAAAATTTTGCATGACTCTTAAACTATTCCTCCACATATTATTCAATATAATTTTTCAATCTTTTAAAGGGCTCTGTCTTACTCTTTTGATCCAACTCATCTGGATATCAGATGACTGTGTAATTTTTTAAAAAGACTTGACAAGTAAGTTCATTGACTCTGTATCTACTCTGCCTTCTTATTTATTCCTCCTCCTGTCGTGTTTTCAATGGATTCTTTGAGAGTGAGCCTTTTCTGCCATGATTTGACATTGCTCAAGAAATTGTTTCTTTTTATCTCTTATGTATATTCTTTGTAATTATCCATTGTTACAGTTCTGATTTCAAGAACAGGTTACAAGCTGTTAGAAAGCATACTTCACTTGCTTTAGTTTGAACAAAGTTAAATTTATTTCTGCTTTATTGTTTACTACATTTAATGAGCCATATAGTTCAAATTGCATGAGGACATGTATTAGTCTTAAATCACTGACATAAACTGTAGCACTGAAAAAACCCTAAAATATAAGCAACTCGAGCCTTTTGTAGACTCTCAGAGTCAATTTCTAATCTCAGCTATATTGTTATAAATCAGATATTAGCAATATTGTAACCAAGATCAAGTCAAGTACCTGAATGTGGGTCATAACCCCAAATCCAGACGCCTGCAAGTTTTTAATCTACGTGACTACATACCTTAGATCAGTAGATGTATTACTATAAACACTAATATTCACAATCAAATGGCAAATTACTGTTGACTCCTACTCAGCCACAAGTTTTATGTATAAACTTGGCAATTACAAATAGGGCCTCCTTTATAAAGGACTGTGTTTTCTAGGATGGAACTTTAGTTGAAGTTAAATATAAAAGCCTAGAAGTAGTATCTAGGAAATTCTTACAGAGCAGTCTTACCACTTAGGGATGTATCAACATTTTGGGGCCTTGAAATGTCATGCGAGGTTGGAGACTGGGAAAACAAATAGAGATTTCATTCTGTCACGTAAGATTTTGAAATCAGAAAAATTTTGGAGGCATGTCTGAACCATAAGAGATTGATGTGTATGCTCTAAAACTGGCCAACATGCAAGATGCTCATTGTTTTGAACTCTAGACACAAGACTTGTCTCTCCAGAATTTAACTCAAAGCAAGGATTCCAATTTTTCTCTTCATGGATCTGTATCCAAATTCCATACCTTGAGTCTGTCTGTAGCTATAAATGTAAATATTAATAGTAAGAACATATATTTGATGTGAAGTCTGATGGAAATTGGAAGACCCACTACCCCTTTCCTAATTCAAGAAAAACAGTAAACATGCACTAGCCTGATTAAAAAAACCTACAGAATTTTAAAATCAAATTAAAACTGTTAGTTCTAGTTTATACTTAATAAGAGATGCTGATTCATTGATTAAATTGATGCTCCACCACTTCAGCTATTTCAATAATCAAAACTGCATGGATCCTTAAGAGATGTTTATGTGCAGTTGTGACATTTTTTCCTTACTAAGTATGTAACTAGGAAGTTACCTTAATTCATGCTGTTCAGCCATCTTTTTTTTTTGCAAGAGATAAAGGGAGTTAATAATTTCATATTGAAGAGAAATCATTATGGACTTGTGCAACTGATTTCTAGTATTACAGCTATGACTATCACTACCCTTGCTGTTGAATTTCATTTTCAGCTTATATATTATTAATTAATATATATTTATATATTTATTATTAATATATATTTATATATAATATATATTTATAATTAATATATTTATTTCAAAGCTCTTGTCTTTTCCAGAACTTCTGACATTTCAACATATTTTTTTTTGTCCCAAATGAGAAGATTAAAACTAAACCCTAAACCATTTACAGAACAGAATTCCTAAATTATTTCTGTTTGGAAGTATAAAAAAGATTTCATTTCAGTGTTTTACATCAAATGAAAATGTTTTGTTTTCATTCATTTAGCTGATGTGAAATACTTTAATTGAAGTTATTACAATATAAAATTGTACTTTCCCATAGGTATATCTCATAGAAACTGTAGTATAGGAACAAAATTACATATTTCTTCACAGTAAGTCAGGTTCCTTGACTCCCTGGTGTTGCTGCCATGAACTAGACAGACTGACCACACAGAAACTGTACTTTGACAGATCTAATTCTCAAAGAAGTTGGGTTAACTAGAGTAGAGTAGGAATTGAAAGTAAAACTTCCTTTATCTAAGAAAAGTGAGTGTCTGTTTAAAGTTCTATGGACTTAATTCAAATTTATTTCACCTCAACTCAAAATAATCCCATTTATCAAAAGAAAACAGAATACTAGCAGTAATGGTAAAATGTCAGTAAGGAAGACTTCAGTAGTTTAAAAATCTCATTTACCTCTAGCACAAACTTTTCAATGGACAATTCCTAAACGGTTCCTAGATACAATTTCTGCGTAGGGCCATAGGACTTGCTGCAGCTATACAATCTACTATTTCATGTGGTTGTGAATGGTTAATAGCATTGCCGGGAGGATTTTACTAATCTCTTCAAAGTGTGAGAAAAAGAATGTAAATGCTGAGAACAATTACCATACTGTGATTAGTTTAATAGTTCAATCTGACAGGATACAGACTGATTGGCAGATAGTCAGCAAATGGCTTTGTATTTATTTTACTAGCCATTCTTCGAACAAAATATTTAAGTGGATTTCGTATCATCAATAATTTTCAATATGACTCTTGCACAGCTCCATGTAATCCAGGATGACTATTACATTCAATTTTTTAATCTACATATTGAACATGGAGTATTTGTAACAGCTGAGGGCAGCTGTTACATGCTATTAAATCCCATTCATGTAGTAAATCCCATGGGATTAAACTGTAGTGATTCGAAAACTGTTAAACCAACAATAATAGATTATTGAACAAATGGAGATACCAAAATCAAGGAGTTCAAAAAAGACAGCCGCAACTCTAGGTGTAAAGAGTGTTAGCTCAATAGCCACACAAACTGACTCTATTAATTCTTTGTGGTGTACTTACCATGATGCGTGGCTTGCTAGGAACTTGGAAGCTCCTGGAGGAACTAGTTCCTAAAGGAAGAAGCATGCTGTATTCTGGAGATGCCGGCTGAGTTGCAGGCCGACCATGGAGGATGTACTTAATGGCAAAATTTCAAACTATTATTTGGGCAGCACTGACTAATTATAGAGGACAGGGCAGCGTCAATAGGATCTACAATGATTTTCTGATGAGTATTTCAGAATACTGTGGAAATTGAAGTGCATGCTATGCAGTGAGTATAGCAACTTGCAACTCAACAGCTAATAAGATCACTTTGTGCTGTTTCTTTCTTGTGGAAATGTTCTTCTTTAGTTTATCAAGAAGTTATTATGCTGATAACTTACTCCAACTTAGAAAAATTGTTACGTTGTACTCTTGAGTTTCATTTTTCATTTGTAGAGCGCTGTTCCATTGAAATGGACACAGTATCTAGAAAGAAGGATAGAGGGAATACATCTCACTAAACTTCTGCCTTGGCATTTAAACCACAGATAGTCACCTAAGGATTCCTTTCCACCAATGGAGCAAAATAAAACCTTTGTTTATAATCCATTTGTTCCATTTTAGACACATATTTTGCAAGTCAAATTGTAATCAGCAAATCTGTATTTACTTTCACAGCCTGTGAAAAGAGTCTAGACAACTGACTGAGATGAATGGAATTTAAAGCTACTCAAAGAGCATTTGGGATGGGAGCACTTCTGTCACTGTATTTACATCCTTGATTTATTTCCCCTCTGTCTAGGTATTAATTGTATGCAATTCCACCAATGTAGTATTTTAGCTCTTAAAAGCATAGATTAGTTTATCCCGATAATGTCTTTTTTTTTCAATAAGTATTATTTCAGAAAAGAATTGAGGCATAAACCAATGGGAAAGTTCGAGATGCCTGCATCTCAGATTCAAAGCAAAGGCACGTGCTGACACTCTTGTTCTCCAAACTGCCCTCTTGTGCCTTAATCTAGCCTTACATACAAGGCAGAACCCCATCTGTTTTCCCACAATCGTTGAGATACCACATGATAAATATTACCATGCATTCAGCAGCACAGGTTGGAATTGAGTAGAGAGTCTATTACAGTTAGTGAGCTCCCTAGGGGCTGTTATTGTCTTCGGTATATAAGGAAGCAACAGAAGCCAGCAGAGCTGTAATGTAAATGTAGATATGTATGTAGATTTGACCTGGTTTATAGGATTATAGAAGCCTTCTGCCATAACATACATTCCTATTTTCTCTGTTGCAAAAGATCCTAAACATGTAATAGAGAATTATGTGGTTTCTACAGGATACTTCCTCCTAGTATCTAAGAAATACTGGACCTGACAAATTTTAAAAATGAGCAGCACCCTGGGTCATTTTTCTTACAGTTTGCTTTGATTGTTACCATTCGGCTACTGATTCTTTGAAAACGCCCTCCAGGCATGCACCACTTCTGTCCCTGCACAGGGCTCACTGCTTGTACATTGGCTGTGCTGGCCCCTTTCAACACCTACCTTAGTCTTTTCACACTTTGGGCAGGAAGCAAGCTGCTAGGCAAAAGAACCTTTGAGTATGTATGAGGACATGGCACAGTTGTGCACATGCAGTAGGTCTGGTTCTGCGACAGAAGAGAGACTATTCTGGACTCCACATTTGCTAAACATTCCTTGGTTTCTCATAACCAGAACAGGCTTTGTGAAGTGTGTGGAAGGGAAAAGGTAACAGTGTTCATCATTCTGCCTTAACATGAGCAGCAAAAGCAACAACTAGGCCTGGGAATTTCCCACTCTTCAGCTACAGATCCCATGATTCTTGTGAAGAACACATAGGACATTACTTTTCCCATATTTTCCCAGTTTTGGCTGTTCCCTCCACTACTTCTACCCAGGTGGTGGAATAATAATCTACCCTTGTTATAAGAGTAAGAATCTCCCTCCACTACTTCCACCTAGATGGTAGAAAGATTTATGCCACATTCTTTTAATGAGGAGCATAGGATTTGAGGGGAAAGTACAGGAAACCTTGTGTAGCATAGGATTTCGAGCAGGTTTGGTAACATTTTACCAGTTGCAGAAGAATTTTTTATTACAAGCTGAATTTTCCATGTGGTTTTCCATTATAATTTCTGTTCAGTTTCGTGTGGCAAGACACAATTCATATGTGCTGACCTTGATTTGACCTGCACCATGTTTAAAAATAAATAAATAAGCATACAAATATTCAACTTCCTTGTACTCAGAGGATAACTTCTTCCTGTTGTATTTTTCCCTTCACAGCTTTGGAAGGAAATTATTTGCCCCACTTCTTTCTCCAAAAACAGAAAGAATCTCTGCAAAGAAGTAAGTGTGTGACCTGGTATTTAATATTCACTTTGCAGCTATGAGTAACGTCTCCATTCAGCATCAGTTCCATACTGCAGAAGACACTGCACAAAATATATAATAAAAATAAGTCCTTGCCTCAAGGATCATATATGTTTTAAAGCACTAGTTTTAGAAATTTCAAATTAAGAGTTTGCTTATAAAAAGACAGTAAAATATGTTATCTCAATCTGGTAAGTTTTGCACTAATTGGAAAGGGCTTTAGTGTGCCATGCTAAGGTTTTAATGCCTAAGGATAGAAACTGTGAGCAGTTTAGTAGCCTTCCACATTTAGAAATTTGCTATTGAGGTAATTTGTGTGATCTGTTTGATTTTCATTCCTGAAGATTACTGCCTAATATTATCTAAGAATTTAGGAAACAGATTCTTTTGATGCTGCAAAATCCAGGAAATGAAATAAAGTTGATTCTCCATGTAGGCCAGGTCTGTGAGATTATTTTAAAAATTGCAGGTTAAAACAAATTTATGTGCAAGTGAAAGATCAGACTATGGAATAGTTCTTTCTCATCTCTATAGCCAGCAGCCTGTGGGGAGTTAGGGTATGGACAGATCTCTGCTTCAACATCCATCTGTGCCAGCTGAAGGTATTGTTGCTACAGATCTGGTAGTTTCCCAGAAGTTTCCCCTTAACTCCTAAGAATGGCTTGTGTGCATGCACTCAGATCTGTAAGCAAAATTAACTCCAGCCACCTACTTACTGCAAATTTGTGCTAGTCCTTCTGACTCTAAGAAATACAAAAGATAGTGAGATACTACTCTCTTACTTACTGGAAATGTGTGCCATGCCAAAGCACAAGATAATTAGCATATTATAGCTTTAAAGTACTAAAAATATTAGCTATCAGAGTACTGTTAGAAAGGTGGATGCTGTTAAAATGCTAACTCATAATTAAAATGGTAACTTTTGACAGCAGTGATTGTGGTATTTTCTGTTACAAAGAAATTTCACTTTGGTTCAAAAGGAGGCTGTAGAAGTACTTGGAAGCCAGAGCACAAGAGGGATAAGCAGACAAATCCCGATAGCCTCACAAAATTCCCTCAATTGAAAATAATTGGAGACTGTGAGAGTATCTGAGGAAGCATATGTGTTTAACTTGATGGTACTCCCTTACTCTTGGGCAGTCTCTTAATGGTCACTGCTAGAAAAAAACTCAAAACCAAGCTACATCAACCTTTTTTGAGAACCAATACAATTCTTCGTATATTCTTTTCTGAAGAAATGTGAGGCACTGACTTTTCAATTTAAATTTAATTCATTAAATATTTAGTTTTTCACATCCATGACACAAATTAATAAATGTCATCATGATAACATGATATACTGCATTTTACAGGATGTGCTTTTCCTCTACTAAGAATACTAGGATTTAGAAGGCATTAATCCTTCTGAAAATACACAATTTTCACTAGATCCTTTCTAAAATAAATATGGATATCAGCCCCAGTGTTCTGAAAAATTTTTCTATCATATTCTTTTTACATACATTCTTCCTAGTAGTCCATAATCTTAATGTTTTACATTAAAATACTGTGCTTTACTGTTGTATACTGTTAAAAAGCAACTCTCTGTATTCCAAAAAGTTGCTGCATTTCAGTGGTTAACAATGGAATTCTTAATCTAGTTTGGGGAAAATGCAGAGGTGTAGAAGAAAAAGATTTATATGAATGCAAATTTAATATAATGAGAAGGAATTTTTTAGGCAAAAGAAGCAGAGAGTGCCTTGATTTACATGAATTCCCATTCAGCATAAATATGTAAAAGCTACATGAAGTTCATCCTAATGGTAAAAATAGTTGAGCACTTGCGATCAGCCAAAAAAAAAAAAAATTCAGCAACTCATCTCTATCTTCTGTCTGTTCTTACAACAAGAGGAAGAGTATGGATATATACAAATTAGAAGAAAATCCCTAGATATCACTTAATAAAAACTGAGCTCAAAAGGCAAATATATAATATAGTTTTAAACTTTCTGGAGTTGTTGACATTGCCATTTGTTATGTTTCTCGTATAAGATTTAAATGAAAACAAATACACTAAAGACACTCCTGTATTTATAGAAATGGACACCTATTGCACTCTGACCATTGTGCAAGCCCAGGTGATCATTCCTTGGCATGCTCTAAAAAAGCTGGAGGTTTGCTGGTCAGTGTCACTTAAGTACAGTTTATTAAACTAGTTGGAATTGGGCATGAAGAATCAATGATAACAATTAGCCAATTCCTATTTTCCAGTCAAACGTTCGGGACAGCACAGAAGTATGGAAGTGGAATACTTTTTGCCAACAAGTAACAGCTGTAGGGAAACAGTATTATCTACATGACCTGAGTAAAACCAGTAGCACTCCGTAGTCATTTGATCACTCTTTGAGAGTAAAAAAACATTTTGGCTTTAAAGCAGGTAGACTTTGCTAAACTTACCTGATACTTTGTGCTTCTAAAATATATTCTAAGATATCTGGGCTTCATATAACTCCATAAGCAAAAATAATGAAAGAATTAAAAGTAACAATCTGAGTCTGGAAATACATAACCAAGGACAAAATTTTACTAACTTCAGTCGTTCTACCTACTTCAGAGGGACAGTTCAAATGCTTTACATAGGTATAGAAACATCTAACATCAAGCGCTGGAGTTGTATTTCCTTTGATATGATTCATTCCAATCTCCTAAAATCTGTCCATTCAGACGAAAAGTGATTACATTTTAAAAAGACGTATTGATTAAAACATTCAATATATTTACAAAGCTGGCTGGAACTTTGTCACACAAACCTAGAACCAAAAAGTGGGGACTTACAAGTTGGGCTTTGAAGACTGTGCAATGAATCATGACACAGCAATGCCATAGATAAATAACTTTGTAAATGTTGTGCCTGAGATGTTAAAGATCTCTCCAGTAGCAAGTTGTCACCTTTGCAAACAGATCAAGCAGACTGAAATAAGAAGGTAAGTCTTCATATTACCCATGAAGGAGATGGAAGGGTGTTTCCCGAGCTAGGAAGCTAGGGACCTCTCCTCTGCTTAGAGTAAATAAGAATATTGCTGTAATTTCAACAATTGTTTCACTTCCTGACTTGAGATATAATTTTGAGGTTACACAAAAAAAAAAATAGCTAGGATATTGTTTACATAATTAATCTAAGTAGAAACTTACTAGTTTTTGCTGATATTTATATTTGAAATGGCAATCAGAATGAGCAAATATGCTGTTAGGAAATCTAAATCCATTTTCCTCTTTCACTTACACAGTTTTGAGCAAGGATTCCTGTTCTACCTGGGGTGGAGGGCATTTTTCAACCTTTGATAAATACCAGTATGACTTCACTGGGACCTGCAACTATATCTTTGCAACTGTATGTGATGAAACCAGCCCAGACTTCAACATTCAGTTCCGCCGTGGGATGGACAAAAAAATTGCAAGGATTATTATTGAGCTGGGACCTTCTGTTGTCATTGTTGAGAAAGGCAGCATTTCAGTCAGGAGTGTTGGGTAAGATTCTGCAACGAATGGGGGGAAAAGTGTTTAAAGAAAGCAAGGAGTTATAAAGCAGTTGCACTAATGAAAAATACTTTGTATCAAAAATGAATTAACAAATTACAGAAGTTAGCATACCTAACTGGACTCTACTCCTATTTCTTCCTATCAGGCATCCACACTCTCTAGATAAGTATTTCATTTGCAGTTATTCGAATCAAACTTAGAGTACATTTGTATAGGCAAAGGGATAATAAACTATTCTCAGGCCAAAACAGTTCTCACATTGGCACTACAGACTCCTAGATACTACCAGTCTGCTTAAGCGTATCTCTACTACAAGCATGGATGAAACAGCTTATACCTTTTAGTAGGAATTAGCTAAAATTCCTGTGTTTTGCTTAGAGTTCATTTTATTTCAAATGGAGATAACTCTGAACCCTCTGTACTAAAGGTAGTGCATATGTAGGGTACAAGAGAAACTTTGAACTATACAACCAACAGAGAAATATTGGAGGGCCTTACAAAGAAGTTCTTGTGTATGAGAGCACTGACTGTTCATGTTATTCCAAGGATTACTGTGTCCAGAAAGTATCTGTGTTACTGAGGAATTAGCTTTAGGTTCTGCATCATTCATTCTTCTAGACAAATTGCTCCCATACAAGGACATTTCTCCATGGAATTTTTCAGCATTTTTATCAGATAGGCAGTGTTGAATTTTTGTCTGTGAGTGCATGCGGCCACTGGAAATAATTGACTGTGGATTGTCTGTAACTTATTATACTTATCTATGTAAGTGGAAACATTTTCACTAGCATAATTAGTAGGCAATCATCTCCTGGTGATTCTTTTATGAAAGTGCTGACAATGATTTTCAATCAACAGAAATTTTAATGTATATTAAAATGTTACAGTTACAAAGGAAAAAAAAAGTATATTTCATGTTACTGCAATTACTCACATTGTATGTGTATTATATCTAAAGAATATAACTAATACCTGCATAACATTGGTATGAGAAGGTCAGTTTCTCTTCTTGTCATATTACAGTGTCATTACGTTGCCTTACACCAGCAATGGAATTCAAATAGCACCTTATGGACGCAACATCCGTCTGGTGGCCAAGCTGATGGAGATGGAGCTAGTTGTCATGTGGAACAATGATGACTATCTCATGGTTAGTAAAACATTTTCATAAAGCAGAAGAGAAAATTCTCACAGACTTACTGGAATGACAAGACCTCTTTAGAGTTAATGGGTGCTTTTTGCATGTGTTTAGAATCATAGAATCATAGAACTGTTTGAGTTGAAAGGGACCTTAGAGATCATCTAGTTCCAACCCCCCTGCCATGAGCAGGGACACCTCCACTAGAGCAGGTTGCTCAAAGCCTCATCCAGCCTGGCCTTGAACACTTCCAGGGATGGGGCTTCCAGGAACGACTTCCTTGGGCAACCTGTTCCAGTGTCTCACCACCCTCAGTGTAAAGAATTTCTTTTTAGTATCTAATCTAAATCTCCCTTCTTCCAATTTAAAACCGTTGCCCCTTGTCCTGTCACTACACTTCCTGATAAAGAGTCCCTCTCTGGCTCTCTTATAGGCTCCCTTCAGATATTGAAAGGCCATTATAAGGTCTCCCCGGAGCCTTCTCTTCTTCAGGCTGAATAACCCCAGCTCTCTCAGCCTGTCCTCATAGGGGGGGTGCTCCATCTCTCTGATCATCTTCGTGGCCCTCTGCTGGATCTGTTCCAACAGGTCCATGTCCTTCCTGTGTTGAGGACTCCAAAGCTGGACACAGTACTCCAGGTGGGGTCTCACAA
>JAOXNO010000041.1:49711806-49738965 GCA_028565335.1 Limnodromus scolopaceus | reverse complement strand
ACTTGGCTTGGTTGAACTTCATGCAATTTGCACGAGCCCACCTCTCAAGCCTGTCCAGGTCCCTCTGGATGGCATCCTTTCCCTCCAGCATGTCGAGGGATTACTACTTGGATATTTATTCTTTTCCTGCTTCATCCATTCCTCTTTAAATAAACAACTTTGCTTTTTATACCTGCATGTTCCTTTCATTTCCATTATTGGTAGTTAACTAAAGCCACCAATGTTGAGACTTGACTTGTGGATGCTTTCACAGATTTTAAACTTTCCTTAGGATATTCCAGCAGCTACAAAGTTTTGTTAAAGGGATGCTGAAGTTGTTTAAAGCTGTTAGAATCTAATAACATATGCCATAGTTTTGTCATTTCTGCCATGCTTCTCCTGGGCATCTTTTGGCTTCAGAAACGTGGTGCTCCTACCAGCTCCTTTGCTTCTTTCCTTTTTCTGAATCTTTTCATGTTTTCCCTCCAAATTCCCTAATATATTTTAGACAACGAGATAGATACATAGATGACCTGTGATAGTAATACCACAAAAGACGCTGAATTAATTGTAAATTGTTAAGTTTGCTAAAACAAGGTGATTTTATGTAATAACTTGTTTGGGAGAATTACCAACATTACTACCACAGATATAACAGGATGTGCTACTGTGATGGTTGCACACTATATTCTACGTATAGTCAGATTATTTCCTCTGATCTAAGGTTTTCATAATAATTCATTGATTGTAGCCAGCTCTTTACTCTCCAGAGCAATAGACAACTGAATAACCTTCTTCTGAAAACAGATTTTCTTCCTGTGACTTTCAATTTCTTAAGAGAAAAAATGCTCTGTCAACAAATAAATGAGCAAGGAAGCAGTATCATTTCCTTATCTATTTTTTTCTGGCTCCTTAGAATACTATTCCCCTTAATGTTCTGAAAATGTCTTAGAAACTAATTCTTTTATTGAATAAAAAGATCACAACACTCCCTCTTTGTCTATTGGGGAAAAAAGTTAATGCTTCCAAAACTTTTCCTCCAATCATGTCACTGAAATTAATGAGAAGGATCACCTTTAATTGGATCCTTGAACTGAATTTGTTTGAGAAAGTTAATGCTGTATAGATAATTTTACTTAGGGTGATCCTTTTAAATGTTTTCTTTTCTTTTATTTTAGGTTTTGACTGAAAAAAAATACATGGGGAAAACCTGTGGAATGTGTGGAAATTATGATGGTTATGAATGGAATGAATTTGTGAGTGAAGGTAAGCTCTGAGGACAGATCGGATGGAAGAGAACTAGTTAAACTTAATCAAAGTAGGAAATTTAATACTATATTAACATAGCTCTGGCTGCTCACTCAGTTTCAGAGTTGAGTAAAGCACTTTCATAGGTCACCAGTATACCTATCACGTGATTATACTACACACTAGTATTTGCTGTTGTTATAATATTGTGGGTTCCTCAGAAAAGTGATAAGGACTTCTATATTTTAGAAACGGGCGATAAGGATTACGGTCTCTCTCACCTAATTTTCAGAACAGTCTAGGTTCACAGCAAGGCACAGGGAGGGAAAAGATTATGTTAGACAGAAGAAAGAACGAGGCTATAATAAAAAAAACATACTAGACAAGAATATTAACAAGTAGTGTGTCCCAGTAAGAGTGGATCTTTAGAACAAAATAGTCAGTGCTGAGGACTTGACACCTGCACTATATGTGGTTCAGGGAGTTGACTTCAGAATTACCCTAATCTGGTCTGTTGAGCTAATGCTCATTAGCAGTTAGAGATCATTACACATGCTCTTGGAGCACATCGTCTGGCTTGGTTTAATCTTAAAGGAACTCTGTATGCCAAGACTACTCCACAATGGAAATGAGTTTAAGCCCACATGTAGGGGAAAATAGAAGAATGCAGGTTGAGGAGAAGTTGCATGGATTAGCAGTTGGCAAAAGATTACGCAGCTGGCAAATAAACAGTAGCAGCTGGTATCATGTAAGGTAGTAGAAGTGATAGATTAGGAAATAGAGAAATGATCAAGGTGATAAAAGTATGCTTTACTGAATAGACGCCACGTAAAGGGCAAAAGAGGTAATTGTTATCATCAGGAAGATTAGTCATTAGGACCTTTCACAAAGAGTAGAATCTGGGTTTGCTGAATCACTGCAACAACTAAACAAATCCATGATGGCTTTTTCCTGACAAATTATAACCCTTCTACTTACAGGTAAATTGCTGGATACCTATAAATTTGCTGCATTACAAAAAATGGATGATCCATCAGAGATCTGCCTGTCTGAGGAGATACCAGTTTCCCCTATTCCTCACGAAAAATACGTAAGAAAGATCTTGACTTTTCTGCAGCATTATTCTTAACAGATGTGGAAAAACAGAAACCAACAGAAATACAGTGGTTTCATAAAAATGACTTCCATGAAAATGGACCAAGTCAAAATTTTTAGAGTATGATACGAGAAAGAAAAAGAGTTCTTTGTATTAAACTATTAGGTTTGAGTATCTCCTGGGCGGATCTTTTCCCAGAAGAGAAAAACAGAGAAACACTAGTTTTATACCATCTCTTTAACAAGAAAAGCAGGAAAAAATAACAGGAATTTCTGTGGGTCCTGTGAGGAAGACACTTTTCTGAAAAAAGGGTTCAAAGTCTTACTTGTATTCACACTGAAAAATTACTTTGATCTGGTGGAGAACTTCTTTTGGCTGAGAGGTTTAATCTTTCTGCATTGTTTCTCTTTGAGACTTTATACTACAGTAGGCAAGGTGGTAGGTGATAAAAACCTATCAAACATTTGCTCAAAGGGGAATGAATGTTGCTCTCTTCACATCGTGGATGTTTGTCCTGGAACTGAATCTCCATGAGACAACATACTCCCTGCCTGGAGTGTTTTCAGCCATTTTTAGAGGGTTTGATTTTCAACTTAGTTAGAAGTGGTACTAATTCAACATATTGAGATCCTTCTGTTCTACAATGGATTTATATTCCCTTCTATTCATGATTTTCTTATGCATTTTAAGTAAAATACATATTATTAAACTATAATGGTAAAGAGCAACAAACCAACAAGAAAATCATAACTAACAGTGATATTATATTGTGGTTTTGACATGGCAGAAACACTACTAGGAACAATTTTCTTTGTCTTTTTATTTAGGCCATGATCTGCTCTCAGCTACTTAATTTGGTGTCACCAACATGTAGTGTGCCAAAGGATGGATTTGTCATTCGTTGCCAGCTTGATATGCAGGACTGCAGCGAACCAGGACAAAACAATTGCACTTGCTCTACGCTGTCAGAATATTCAAGGCAATGTGCTATGTCCCATCAAATGGTGTTCAATTGGAGAACTGAAAACTTCTGCCGTAAGTTCAAATGTTTTATTCATAGGAGATGGTATTTAACTATGTTTTATTCATAGGAGATGGTACTTAAACCTGTACCTTATGTAGATGTATAACGATGATTAACTGGAATTTAAATCAACTTATAGAAAATTCTCTATTATCTTGAATCAAACAAAGTATTTTCTTAAGAAAACAACAGTGGTCTTTGGTAAAGCATTAAGAAGGAGAGCATGGAAACTTCAAAGGAGAAAGAGGAACCATGAAATGTAGCTCCTACACCTTGATCAGTGACTATTAAAGAGAGAAGCTCTGGTGTCTTATTCTTCTGTTCTCCTCTTGATCTTCCCATACTGATGCCACTCTTTATTTTTTGTTTTGTATTTAACATTGAGTTTTATTTCATTCTCTCTTCATACTTACTGAAACTGTTCCCTATTAAGCGCCATTATTATCCTCAACACTTTAAAATCACATTTCTTTCTAAAATAATTTTTCCCCTCCTCTTCTCCAAGGTTATCTGTCTTACATAAATTGATAACCCATTTTATTCTTTGGTCTGCAATTGATTTTAATCCTTCAAAATTGTAAACTCCTCATGGCATTTTATAGATACATATAAATATTAGCAAGACACTGTGTGCATTCACAGACCTGTACATTAATTCTTACTAATCACAGTAAAATAATATCCTGGTTTTCTCCCAGACATAGCAGTTTTCATGTCACCAGTAGACCATTACTATGAGTGGTAATAAAGCAATAAAAGGCAAAGCTTAAAAAAAAAAAAAAAAAAAAGGACAGTAACCCTTGTTTCCCAAAGAGCCAAAGCAGCTGAGAATCTAAGAATTTGCAAATAAATGCCAAATATACAAGGGTAATGAACATTTTAATCTTTATTGTTTCTTTGTCTGCCTTACCTCTGACTACCTCTATTTGCTTACCTCACTTATTTTTGCTGTTCCAAGTAAGGAAAAATCTCTGCTTGAATTTATCACATACAGAACTCACCACATGTTTTATTATATTAGAATTGCTAGGTAGATACAGTCTGAAAAGCAGATAATGTCTGAGAAGCAGAAACTATACAGAACATCAAGAGTTATATTCTTTAAATTCTTGAAGTATTACAGCAAATCTGATTTGTGGTAGTTACCACAAATTAGTTAACAGCTACAACATAGCCTGTTTGATGTTCTTCAAGCTTCTGAAAGGAGTTTCTATTAAATACGGCATGAAAAATTAATACAAGCTAGAGTGAATATGATGGTAATGATGAATACTCAGATGATGAACTCAACACTGAGGCACAATAAGAGAATGTTAGTGCCAGAAATCGCATCATTTTCTCCACCTTAGGTGGTAGATGAGAGATTCTTCTGTATTTACACTTTGAAAATCTTAACTCTTTCACTGTTTGTTGCAGCTGTGGGAAAATGTTCTGCTAACCAAGTCTATGAGGAATGTGGTTCTCCATGTATTAAAACCTGTTCCAACCCAGAGTACAGCTGTTCCAGTCACTGTACCTATGGTTGCTTTTGTCCAGAAGGTATAGTTTCTGTATACATCATATCCTAAATGGCCCATACAAATGTTTTTGGCATATGTCCAGTCAAGTGGAATAGACTTCTTAACAATGAACTAGCAGTGCATTTCAGGGCATTGTGCTGCTAGAACTGGCATTTCTCAGGTAACATAATATAGCTGGAGTCTTGAATTGTCATGGTACTTAAAGGTCCTTGGTCACTATTTGAAAGAACAGACCTGTGAAAGCATTTTCCTCACAAGATCATGATATATGATGGGGGAATTTTATGCTGCCAGCTTAAAGTTCTGTACTATAATATACATTGACTGAACTTAATTAATTTCCTGTCCCAAACGGGTATCTAGCCTTCCAGGGCACCAGCAACAGGTAGCATACCTCAGAGAAGTTCTGCAATATTATATATTTTGTAAAATCCTTTTAAACTAGTCCAAGATGAACTTCCTACAAAAATTGTAATTATGGCTATCATTTGCATAGTTTCTTGACATTTCAGAACAGAAATATCCTCCAGGGTTACTATGATGTGGACATTTATGTCAATATCATCACTGTTTTATATTAGTCAAAGGTAATGTGTTGTGAGTTACATGTTTAAAGCTAGGCTTAGTAGTTTATGAAATAGAATGTATCCATTCTTCAAAATTCCCAACTGAATTAGTGTCATAGCATTAAAAAAAAAAAAAGAAAGAAAAAAATTGAAAAAATAACATTCAAGTTCACTGTTATTTCAAATTAAGTTCAGATTTCAAATGAAGACAATTGTCTGCACTTTCATATAGCAAAGTAGCCCAATGGTGTTACCACTTAGAAAGAGTCAGTTTTATTTTAATTAAGAGAAAAATGTCCTGCATATTGTATCTCTAAGTACAGGCACTGGCTGTGCAATAATCTCTTTCTCAAGCTAATTTTGGAAGGCACTCAGGCTATAATATCTGTAGTGCTAAGTAAGGATATGGAAAAGTACTTATTTTGTGTATTTTCTTTGGCAGGAACTGTTCTTGATGATATCTCAAAGAATCGAACATGTGTTCACATTAAACAGTGTCCATGTACACTGAATGGGAAAATATACGCTCCTGGTGAGACAATGAAAGCAGCATGTAGGACCTGGTGAGTAGCAACAGATACTTTCATGAGAGGATGGAGAGTATCCTGACCAACTGATTGGAAAATTTAGCCTAACTTTTTGGGGGGCAGCTGCAAATGTATCATACCATCTCTGAGACCACCTTCTTTAAGTGCTATAAATCATACATTTGTAACTGAAGATGTACACGTCTCATTTCCTGGTTAATCTGTACAAATATAAATGCTCCTTCAGGCTACACAAACAGTAACAATTTTATCTTCTCTGTGAAAGTGGAGGTAAAATTAGTACAAAACAAATATTCAGTATTTACAATTTCTTTCTGGCAATCTCAGCACTTCTGATCATCAAATCAGCACTTAAAACTGAACTTCTGTTTTGCAACAGAAAATAATTACATAAACCAGTATTTGTAAATTTGGAAATTTTTCTCAAAAAAAGGAGGAATAATTTTTGTGTGTGTTACTTCTCTTGCTGTCATAGTTCTAATAAATAAAATAAAGCATAAATAATGGAATTTGATGCTCAGATTTGCAACAATGAATGCACTTTTTATGATTAATCAATTTAGAAAAGTTTACTGACAATCTATACAAGAGTTCAGCAACTTTGAATTAAGATGAAGAACTTCAACTGATATGCATAGACAAAGAAAATGAAATCATAGAAAGCATAAGGAGAAAAGTGATACAAATGACATCTTCCACTACTAGGAAGTGGCTGAGTTTTTGGAGCATAAAGAAAAGAAGTTTCAAAACAGTGGAAATGAAAGTTCTGAATGTATACGTATGTTACACTGTGTTCACTAACAAATTTTGCATGTTGATCAGCTACAGCGAAACCTCCAGACAGGAGGATCAAATCCCCTGCTGGTAAATAGTGCCTTAGGAGAATAACCTTACATGGAATTTCTTGTTTTCCTCAGTAAATGCACAATGGGCCAGTGGAACTGCAAAGACTTGCCCTGTCCTGGAAGGTGTTCACTGGAAGGAGGCTCCTTTGTTACCACATTTGATTCTAGATCATACAGGTTCCATGGGGTTTGCACTTACATTCTTATGAAGGTAATTTCCTGCAGTCCAGAAGCACAAAATATCAAATAGATATATTTTAGTCTGTCTTCGGTTTCCTGTTGGAACACAAACTGAGGTCTTCCTGTGATAGACATTTATTCTACAAATCGTTGTTATTCACAGATTTCCCTTTTCACTGTTTTCCTCCAGAGTTCCAGCCTGCCACACAATGGAACCCTAATGGCTGTATATGAAAAGTCTGGTTATTCTCATTCCGAGACGACACTTAGTGCTGTAATTTACCTATCTACAAAGGTAAGTATTCCCTCCACGGATTCTATTCAGCATTTCAGTGACCAGATTGGCAAAATGAATACTTAAACTCATTGGCAGTAGCCTGAACTGAAAAATTATGGGGGTTAGATACTCAAGATATGTTCCAGTTCATGCACACACAGTAAAGATCACAGTTGCCACATCAACTCAGGAAGGTAGAGTATTTTCAAGGCAAAAACTGAAAGTAGTATGGAATAACGTGTGAGGAAAACCTTGAAACAATCCTTTCCTATCATATAGGTCATTGACAATACATTTAAGTTAAAGAACATATGAAAACATCACTACAAATAATTGTTTCTGATTCCATGTTCTTTTCTTACAGGACAAAATTGTGATTTCTCAGAATGAACTCCTTACTGATGATGATGAACTTAAGCGGCTACCTTACAAATCAGGTAAAGAAAATATACATAAATTCCAATTTACATTAAATGTCTGTTTTACACAAACACAGCATCTTTTCTCTTGCAATTGCCAATAGCAGAGGTTTTAGAGGAACGTTAGAATCTTTCCAATTGCATCTCTCCCTCTGAGGAGAGTTGTGTGTGGAAGAAGACTTGTAGACAGAATGCTAGAACACTGATATATGCATTAAAATAATTACTATATCCCATGCATCGAAACCTCTATTTCTAAATACCCTTGTTCTTTTAGGAGACATCACTATTTTCAGGCAGTCCTCAATGTACATTCAAATGTTTACAAACTTTGGACTGGAAGTTGTAGTTCAAACGTCACCTGTGTTCCAGGCCTATGTGAAAGTTGGATCACAATTCAAAGGCAAAACTTTAGGTAAGAAATCTAGTCCCCATGTGAAGGAGAAAATGTAGGAAGTGTAATTTTGAAAGCTTAGTACTCATCCTTTAAGGAATTAACTTTCTTCTCTAGATTCGAAGAACAAACAACAAAAATACCTGCATTGGAAAAACAACGTGCTAAGAATTTGGTTTGTGCTGATAAATTTAAAATGAATCAAAGAAATTAGATGGGTGACATTTTCCATGTGTAATGTAATACTGTTCTTCACGATTTAACATGTGCCTTTTTCAGTATGTTCTTCACTACACAATGCATGGGCAACAAATTAGTCTGTGTGGTCTCTACATCTTGGAGCACATGTACCTTGAATACAGTGCACGATCACTGTAAACACAATGAGTCTAAGAATCTAAAAGCTTCTCAGCTGATAAGCACAGATGGAGATGTTTATGTTTATTGCAAAGCAACATTACCCACAAAGTGATGTCATTCATTCTAATAATCTTGAATGTGTACATAACTAAGATTCTCTGGCTACTTGACTATTCATTGACACTCCATACAGAAGTTTTGCACCAATTTTCTCACTATTATAGAATGAAACAGATAATTCTGTACACATTCTTTAATTTTTAGCCATCCCTTGTATTTCTGATGTTACTAGGTTTGTGTGGCAATTACAATGGAGACACTACAGATGACTTCATGACTAGCATGGATATCACTGAAGGGACAGCCTCCCTGTTTGTAGACTCATGGAGGGCAGGAAATTGCCATCCTGCTTTAGAGAGAGATACTGACCCTTGCGCTTTGAGTCAACTGAACAGTAAGTAGATGATCCTGTTGTAACTGATCTCTTCAGCTAGCTTTGTCTGACACTTCCATAAGCCCATACCAGGGAAATGAGAGAGTTTGAGAGAAGCAGGGACTGAGACAAGTGAACATCACGAATTGTGTCACCAACAAGACATTTCTGATTTCTAGAATACATATCTACTAAAAGCTTATCAGATCCCATTCTAGAGATCTGGGACTGAGATGATGAATGAGAGTTTTTGGGTGGTATTTCCAGTGGAATTGCAGAGTCCGTGGATGTGTTAGGTGTTAGACTTGCTCAGCAGTGCTGTGACTGAAACCCAGGCTTTGCATTCTCAAGTCTCTATAGCTATTGGTCTTTGAAAAAAAAAAAAAAAAAAAAGAAAAGAAAAAAAGAAAAAAAAAAAGCTCTACAGAGCTGATTGAACGGAAATATAGTCTGCAAGCTAACAAGCTAAGTTGTCCTTTTGTTCAATTAGGTTTTTTCAGTTCCAGAGTTTTTTTCATTTCTTTTTAATTATTTCATTTCTTTTTCCTAACTTTCTCTGTTCAATGTACATTATCTACTTTCATTAGAAATATCTGCTGAGACTCATTGTTCCATTCTTACCAAGAAGGGTACAGTGTTCGAGAAATGCCATGCTGTGGTGAACCCTATTCCTTTCTACAAGGTAGGAAACTATGATAGACAGTGTACAGAGGGAGTCTAAATATGGACCAGAATTTACTCATATACAGTATTCTACTAATTTCAATCAGGAATGCATGGAAGCTAAGGAACAAGCTTGTTTTTGAAAATTATATCTCCACTACACTTAAAGTCTGTTTGTTCATAGGCATCACTCCCATCCCTATGAATCAGAACGTATTTTTGCTCGTGTTGCAGTTCTCCATGTCGACAACTTTAACTATACAAAGTATTGATTTTCCCAGGTGCATAATTAAGCTCATTATATTTTCCAATCTTCACAAAACATTTTGAAAATTAAAGAAGAAAAGCAGTGAATAAATAAAGGCATTTTAGGGTACTAAATATTTTTTTCATGTCAATCAAGCAATTAATCTGATCTTTTTCACCAGTTTTAGCTATTCAACTATACGTATTTTGAATGACTTACCTCTGATTCAGCACAGAATCATAGAATCATTTAGGTTGGAAAAGAACTTTAAGATCATCAAGTCCAACCATAAACCTAACACTGCCAAGTCCACCACTAAACCTAACACTGCCAAGTCCACCACTAAACCATGTCCATCAGCAGCACATCTACATGTGTTTTAAATACCTCCAGGGTTTAGCACTTCCAAATGTCTGCTCCCCAGTAACAGAGTACTCTCCGTGTTTTGGGTTTCAGAGGTGTATCTACCAAGCCTGTAATTATGAAGAGACCTTTCCTTATATTTGTTCTGCTCTGGGATCATATGCACGAGCATGCAGTTCAATGGGGTTAATCCTTGAGAACTGGAGAAACAGTATGGACAATTGTAGTAAGTACCTGAACCAACTCCTAGTAGTCTGCCATCAGATGAATGCATGCATATCGTTCTGTTTCTATTTAGAATATTCCCATGTTTGATTCACCTATGACAAAACTGAGTAAGAACAAGAACATATTTTAAAACTACTTGTCAGTCATTAAGAAATAACTACTTATTGTTCAGGTAGACCAACCAACAGGTATAGAACCTATATTCCCAGGATTTGTCGACTTTACAGATGCATCATAACACAACAAAAAACATAAATGGTAAAGCATTATTCTAAACAGTGTCCAAATCATCTTAAGAGTAATGAGGAAAGTAGTGAACATAAAGAAGAGGAAAGCAGAAATGGGATAACAGATATCCAACCTCTGAATACCCTTGTAGTCTGCTTCAGAAAAGGATTGTTATTTTAAGACTACATGAAAAAGAATACTCATATGCCTTAAGGTGAGCATGTGGATGCTTATAGGACTTGATAATTAAGTGATGGAATAGACAGATAAATAAAACTATACTGTACTGTAAGACGAAAAAGACCTAGGAAAAACTCTGGTTGCAGATGTGATTTTGCTATTAGGTAATTTAGACACAGGCACAGGTTTCACAGTTACTCAAAGATATTTTGTTTTTTCTGCGAAACTTCTATCTGCATTACTCTATTCCAAGATACACAAAGAAGCAATAAGATATTTAACCTTCCTAGAACTTCCAAACAGCTACATGGTTGGTCTTAAGGCCTGCTCTTCAATATCTTTTGCTAGAGCTCCACATCCACAGGAAGAGAAGCAATAGAAAGCATTAAAGCTGTTGACACAATATATGCAGCACATTATGAGCAGTTACCTTTCACAAGGAAGAGTAAATGAAGTTTAACATACACTCTTGTCTTGTTTTACAGCCATTACTTGTACTGGCAATCAAACATTCAGCTACAACACTCAGGCATGTGACAGGACATGCTTGTCACTCTCCAACCGAGCCCTGGAATGTCATCCAACTGACATTCCTATTGAAGGCTGCCATTGTCCTGAAGGGATGTACTTGAACCACAAGAATGAGTGTGTTCGTAAATCTCATTGTCCCTGCTATTTAGAAGATAGAAAGTATATCTTACCTGACCAATCGACAATAACTAGTGGGATTACCTGGTAAGTGTGTCAAGTTTAAAGATTAACAAACTGAAAATGGAGACAAGGGGTCTTCTTGTGTCTCTCTTGGGGGTTAACGGCAGTGAGCGGCTAAGCACCACACAGCTACTTGCTCACTCTACTTCGGCCAGATGCAGAAGGCAATCAGTAGGGCAAAAGCAAGAAAATTTGTGGGTTGAGATAAAGACAGTTATTATATATATACAATATATATAGTTATTATAATATATATTATTATATATATATAAGACTGTCTTTATTTTTAATAAGCAAAAAGAGCTTATTTAACAAGCAAAGCAGCAAGCACAATCAAAGCTAAGTAAGGAATTAATTCACTACATCCCATCAGCACGTTTAGACATTTCCAGGAAAGCATGACTTTACCATGCATAATGGTTACTTGGGAAGACAAGCACCGTAACTCCAAACATCCCTTCTTCTTCCTTCTTTACCTGAGCTTTTATTGCTGAGCATGATGTTGTATAGTATGGAATATCTCTTTGGTCACTACGGGTCAGCTGTACTGGCTGTGTTCCCTCCCAGCTTCTTGTACACTCTCAGCTTACTGGGAGGGGAAGTATGAGGAGCAGAGACAGCCTTGACATTGTTCAGCAACAGCTAAAACAATGTTGTGTTATCACCACTGTTTTGGTCACAAATCCAAAACATAGCACTATCAACCTGCTATAAAGAAAATCACTTCCATCCAGCCAAAATCAGTAGAGTCTCCTTCGCTTTTAATAGCAAAGGTTAATTTTTAAGACGTACTTTTTGCCCTTTCCTAAAACACAAATATTCTTAAATCTTCCAGAAGCTGTCTGGTTTTCAGCTGGTTTTGTGGTGCGATGTTCCTTATTATCAGCTTTTAGTTCTTCTTCAAGGCTATATTCATTATTAAGGCATTTATTGTTTATGCCAAGTGTCTGGTTTCACAGGGCCTTGTAGACCTTTTTACAGGTCTTTATTCTTACCTAGTGAGAGATTCTACCTTCTAAAATATGTTTTACCTTTTTAAAAGTATGTTCTACCTTCTTAAATTACATCAGGGAGGAACTAGTAACATAAATCCAACCCAAACCATTCTATGGTAGATGAAATATTTGCAATGGTGAGAAACATGAAGACATTTTGCAAAAAAATTTAAAATTTCTTTCTTAGGAGAGAATTGCATTGAAATTCTTTTGTTTTTTCTTACCCCCCCTAGCTACTGCGTTAATGGGAGGTTAAGTTGCACAGGCAAACCTCAAAACCCTGCAGGTATGGATCTGATACGGTTTACTTAGAAACATATTCCTTTCCCCTATGTTGTAAAATTGCTACTTCACAATGTCTCCATTGTTTGGTTTTCCTCCTTTTTTCTAGAAAGCTGCAAAGCTCCTAAGAAATATGTATCGTGTTCTGACGCTTTAGAAAACAAGTATGGAGCTGCATGTGCCCCTACCTGCCAGATGCTGGCTACTGGAATTGAATGTGTGAGTTTTGCAGCTCTGCGATATTTACCCTCTCGAGAGAGGAAGAATGGTTTAGTTGTTACTTAGATCTTCACTACATTCCTTCTAGTAAAATGAAAGGAGATATTTCTTCTAATGTCATACAGTTAAACACCAAATTTCTTTGCACAGACTGTGGACACTAAAAATTTACATATATTCAAGAAGTGATTAAAGGAATTAAATTGCATTAATTAATGAATTAAATTCAATAAATAAAATAAAATAGAATAAAAATAAAATAGAATAAAAATCCATTAAGGGTTCTTAACTTCACAGCCTCTGGCTCAGGTACTCTGTAAGCTGCATGTCTGGAAACCGATAGAACATGTGGTTTATAATTTGTGTTCTATTCTTTCTCAGCTGTCTGCTGCTGATAGTCACAGGATGCAGGAGACTCAGACTTGGTGGACTTCTGATGTGTCCTGACAGGTTTATCTTATGCCTTTATATTAAGGAAACAGACTAATGCGAAGAATTATAATAAGCTTCCTTGATATAAAGAAACCTCTGTAGTACTTTGTCTGAAGGATTGGTAGCAACAAAAGATAAATTTTTGAGTCTTCGAGCATGTTTAATACCTCACACAACAGTTATATCTTACAACTTCAGTGAAACTAGTTCAATTGACTAGTATATTAATGCAAAGAGAATTACAAAATTGAAATCAAATCAAAACTAGAACTTAGCACAGGTTCACTCTTGACACCATCCACATGCAAGTTAAAATGCATCTCACATTTCTTTTCATTTTGCAACCTGTTGATCTTTACCAGATACCCACTAAATGTGAATCAGGCTGTGTCTGTGCTGATGGGCTATATGAAAATCTCGACGGCAGGTGTGTTCCGGCTGAGGACTGTCCATGTGAATATGGTGGTCTTGCTTATGGAAAAGGCGAACAGATCCAAACTGAATGTGAGATCTGGTAAGAATCACAGTTTTCCATTGTGGAACCCCTAGTTCACTAAACTGTACAACTACATTACAAAAGCATTCAGTTGACAGGAGAGCTGGAAATGGCAACAGCTGAATGGAAGGAATACCTTGACAAAGCACTGAGGTAATAAAGAGAAGCTTAACATTTGACAATAGGTATGTATAGATAAAAGAGCTATGGTACTGGCTTAAGGGATAATTTCTGTCATATGCATATCCAGGAATAAGGGCATCCAGTAAAGTCTGTAACTGTAAACTACATAAAGTCAAGGATTAACAGCTTCACCTAAACAAAGATGAGGGTACAATCTTCCTTCTTTTCTGTAGATAAAAGCAATTTCTCCCCTCTCTCCCCCCCCCAAAAAATATTGTTTCCATCTCTTTAGCAGCATTCTCAAAGTACTTTATTCCTTTTCCAGTTACTAATCTAGAATTAAAAAAACACCACCACCCAAACTACACAGAACAGTGACATCTGTTCTCATTAAGAGCATAAATAAAGGAGCTTTATATTCTTTCTTTCATTAAAAAAGAAAGCAAAAGTTACTTAAGATTTTTCTTTATCATGAATCAATTTTCTAGGCAGTGCATAAGCTTTAGTTATGGTCCTTACATTAATTGTAACTTGGTCACAATTTACACAAGATGATTAAATGAACATTTTATCTGCACAAGTGCACGTATATAAAAAGAGGTAGATTAAGGTGGCATTTCTTTGAAATCTGGATATGGTTTCTCTTCTCACCCTCAGCACTTGCACAAAAGGCAAATGGAAATGTGTTCAGAAATCAAGGTGTTCCTCAACGTGTAATCTGTATGGAGAAGGCCACATCACTACTTTTGATGGACAGCGTTTTGTGTTTGATGGCAACTGTGAATACATATTAGCTATGGTAATCTGCCTCTTACTGCTTATTTTGAAATTATCTTAGCATCAAGAAATAGCTTTATTTACATGGCTAATGAAAATATCCTGGGATACCTCTATAACCAATAGACCTTTGAATCTTTACAAATACTTAATGTGTTTTTATATTTTCTGCTTATTTCAATACATAAGATTAAAATACTTCTCAAAACACAGGTTTTTTCATGCAATTACAACCAATATTAGATTTAATAATATGTTTAAATAATCATTCTGTGTATTCTGTACCAGTCAACTATGTCTTTTAGGGAAGTGATGTCACTTTGACTACCAAATCAGAGGTCATCAACTCCCAAAACAGGCAGAATCTAAGTCATGACATGTTTAAGCTTTCTTTACTTCTTTATGCTTTTATGTTTTAAGTTGGAAGACTCCAGACACGGAGCACATTGGGTCTTTCTACTTTTCATGGTTTGTTTTGTTTTTTTATTTAGGATGGCTGCAGTGTTAATACACCTGTTTCCTCTTTCAAAATTGTTACTGAGAATGTCATCTGTGGGAAATCAGGGGTTACGTGCTCCAGATCCATCAGCATTTACCTTGGGGTAAGATCTTCATCCTGCTGTTATCCAGCTGAGTAGCTATTTTCAGCCCACGTTTGCTTCCCTTTTGGAAGTTTTAGCTGTGTCTTTGAAGTGAAATTATGTGCTAAGCCCAGAGCTTCAGTTTTAGTAGGAATTGCCATCAGTTGTTTTTTTCCAATTCTCATGTCAGTGTTTAAGTCCCCAAACTTCTTGCCTATATAGAAGCTGTAAAATTTTGATGTTTACTGCCTCAGAATTGAATTGCTTGGTCAAAATATACCAATTTTCCCCCCTGCCAAAGTTAGGAAAACAATAGTATAAAATTGAGGAATTCTCATCGTGGATGATTAGCAAAATCTCTCCGAAGTCCAGATAATATCTGCAATTAAAAATATATCCAGAACTTACCTGATACATCCGTAAATCTACAACAATGAGCAATGACCTCATTTCCACTGCTGTGTGACAGCTTCCAGAACTGGGTGAGTTTCACTCTTCTCAGTTCAATGGGACAGTAATGCCCAATGGTATCAGATCATCTTAGAGTCCTTCATTATTTGACAGAAGAGTATGAACAGATGAGATTTTATCCCAAGGAACAGTCACTACAGGCAGTACACATTTGCCACATTACTGACTAAATACTGTCAGTTTCAACTAGTCAGTGCCATGGTGAAAAAGTTTGTTTGCTTAGGATCCAATCAGGGTTGGTCAGGCAGGACTTGCCTTTGGCTACTGGCTACCGGCTGTCTTGAATCACCTCCTTGTCCTTTTTTTTACCTTTTTTACAAATGCGTGTAATGTTTCCTTTTTTTCCAATCTCCAGGGACTTCACCTCACTGCCATGACTTTTTAAAAATAAGTGGGAATATTAATACAGGCTGTAATAGGACAGCATCTGATCAAATTCAATGTGACACAGGCTAAGGAAAATACTGAAACTTGCTATGTTATAACATCCAGATATATTTTATTCCAGAATTTGACATTCATACTGAGAGACGAAACCTTCACTATTTCTGGAGAAAACCCTGGAGTACGGTATAATGTGAAAAAGAACGCCCTTCACCTGATGTTTGATATCATTATCCCCAGAAAATACAACATGACCCTTATCTGGAATAAGCACATGAACTTCTTCATCAAGATCTCAAGAGAAACACAGGTATTGCAGAATAACTTCCTCAGTAAACTGTCCTTCAATTCAGATTGCACTGCACATTTGATGACAGTTGCCTTGACTCTATATGATGGCAAAGGTTTTTCAGAGCTGCTACTAGCAATTAATTTTCATCGTTATCTCCAAAAAGGCAGATATCTTCACTAGAGGCTGATTTTTAAGTGATTATCCTACTGCATTGGGAAATTTTTCAGCTAAGTGCTTGTATTTTATACAGTTGAGGTTGAATTTGATCTCTAAATGACGAGAGTTTGCAGTTTAGAGGAGAAATACATTCACTGAAAGTCATTCACTGATGAACAGAACCTCACACACAAGATTCTAAGAATGTATGAGAGAGTATTTGTAGACCATATTCACTACTAAAGCACAGGAAACTGTCAGTAATTGAAAGGGAAAGCAAGTAATTTTAAGTTTCTGAATTGACATTGCTGCTTTCATTTAATATAGGAAACTATATGTGGCTTGTGTGGGAACTATAATGGCAATATGAAGGATGATTTTGAAACACGAAGCAAATATGTGGCATCAAATGAATTGGAATTTGTCAATTCTTGGAAAGAGAATCCTCTCTGTGGGGATGTCTACTTTGTAGTGGATCCCTGTAGCAAGAACCCTTATCGTAAAGCATGGGCAGAAAAGACGTGTTCCATCATCAACAGCGAAGTCTTTTCTGCCTGTCACAATAAGGTAAAAAATGATTTGGCTTTCTTTTTATTTATAGGCACAATTTGTAGTCTATCAAAATGCTCACATTCCAACACTTCATTTTTGTCTTCCCCAAAATGCTTTAATAATATATATATATATAATGTTTTATGGTTATGTTTTAATGAAGTATATATATAAGATTTTTTGTGGCTCTCATTTATGTTAATCTTCATCCTTTCCTGTTGGCACTTCACCAGCCCTGTTGCAAGCGCAAAAGCTAAGTATGGCATTAACTGTCAAGTTAAAAATTTCAGAGTGAAATTTTTTAGAAATTAGTCAGCCAGTTGAGGATGTGCGCTACTGATCATTGTTCTGTTTATTCTTTTGAAACCATTCAGCTTTTGCTAGAAAAACAAACTTAAGGAAAGCCTGAAACACTTTTTCTCATCAGTAGATCAATAGCATTTCTTAGAAGATGCAGATCAGCCCAAGAGCAAGATATCATCAACCTCCCTATTTGTTTTAAATTGCCCGCTTTGTTGAAATGAAAATATCACAAGGTTCATCATAACCAGGCCTCCTGAAGGAAAATACCCATTTTCAGGAGGTAAAAACAAGTGGGAAATGTGGATAATGTTGCAGTGCTCATGCATATCCATGGAAGGTGTACGGCTCACAAACTTAGACATTTGTGCCTGGATGTATGGGGGGGGAGTGCATTTTTTTCAGCTGACTGGACATAATATGTTCAGGACTAGTATGAATTTAGAAATACATATCTGGCAAAACGTCATCAGTTTCTATTCTGGATGTGGAGACACCTACGTTCTTGCTAAAAGGATTTGTATGAAGTGGGACTGCAATTGCTTTGACAAATGTTCAGAGGAAATACTAGTTACTCTCCCTTAACAGAACACGCATTGTTTAGCCCAGGGAAAAATACCTGCCTAACAACTAGGCACAAAGGAATCCTAGAAAATGCATTACTTCTTTTTCCAATGCAGGTGAATCGTATGCCCTATTATGAGGCCTGTGTTCGAGACTCTTGTGGTTGTGACATTGGAGGGGACTGTGAATGTATGTGTGATGCCATTGCAGTGTATGCCATGACATGCTTAGATAAAGGTATCTGCATTGACTGGAGGACCCCTGAGTTCTGCCGTAAGTTTCTTTAAGCTCTCTTTAAATAGTTTTAAGAAATTATTATTGTTACTGTGAGTATTATTAATATGGCAACATAGGTTATTGCTTAAAAAGCACCTCCTAAAGTGCATTTTGTTTATGGAAGAATCCTTGGCTTCAGTCACCTGGGGTATGAAATCTGTAGTTTTCATTTGTGCTAAATAAACCAACCTACTATATCTCTTTTTACCACAGAGTAATGAGAGAGAAAATAATGTTGTCACAGAAGGCAAACTGTTTTTTCTGCTACTACTGTATAGCGAGCTGTTTGTCAGCAGAGGGAGTATGAAGCTGTAAAAAAAAAACATTTCATTTAAAAATCTTACTTATGGTTAAATCACCTTCTGTGTGGATGTCAAGGAAATAGAGACAGCGGTGTTGGCTAGAACACTGTAAAACAGGAAAAACATGTCAAGGTGTTACAGAACACCATATATGGAGGAAAAAAAGGATGTGTTATAAATCAATGCTAGAGTTGTCAGATTTGATGGTTTCTTTTCAACATTTCACTACATTATGCGTTAAAAATTGTGGAAATGCCTGCATAGTGCATTTGCAAAAAGGAAACTGACTTCACTGGAACTTAAATTTCAATTTACATCAGAAGCTAATAACTTCAATGACAAAATTTTTGATTCAAACTGTTTATTAATTTTGTCTTCCCTTTAGTCCTTTGAAAATAATATGCCATTAATTTGACGAATTCTCATTTCTCTCTTGCTTTTACCTTTTTTTAGCTGTCTACTGTGAGTACTACAATTCTCATAAAAAACCAGGAAGTGGTGATGCTTATTCCTATGGCTACAACAATAACAACTGCACCTGGCATTACAGGCCTTGTAATTGTCCAAATCAAAACTACAAATATGTCAACATTGAAGGTAATAAGCTATACTAGCATAAACCAGGAAACAGTAGCATAGTAATTATTTTCAATGCTGTTTTAAAATCAGTCTTACCGCAGTAAAATAATGGTGTTTTTTGAAGTAGTTTTGCTGATCTTTACCTTACTACTGCTGCTTTAAATACATAATTAATTCAGTACCTGTACTACATTTAGCTTTATATTGAGCTCAGCCTATCCTGAGGAGAAATTTTCTGCCTTGCCCCAAATCAAAAGAATATGCTGTACTTAGGTAAGAATAGAGAGACCATTTAATGTTTTTATTAGGCAAATGGATATAGTTGGAGAAACAAAAAAAAAATACTACATAGGCAGACCCTTCTTCTGAGAATGACCTTGGAAATACTTGCTTGAATAGATGATGTTGCAATCAATACAATTTTTTAAGAACAGAAATGTAAGATATTAGATTATAAATAGTATAAGTTAAATGGTGTTCTGTAAGAAGCATAAAACAAACTTCTCTTCCCCTTTTTTTAGGCTGTTACAACTGCTCTTATGATGAATACTTTGACCATGAGATGGAAAGATGCATGCCATGTGGTAAGCAGCAACCTACATACTCATTTTCTTTCTCTACAGTAACTGGGAAAAAATACTAAAACATTTCATAGTCTCAAATAAGGTATTTTTCCTGGTACCTCTCAATTAATCGTGAAACACTGGAAGAGGTTGCCCAGAGAGGTGGTAGATGCCCCATCCCTGGAAACATTTGAGTTCAGGCTGGATGGGGCTCTGAGCAACCTGCTCTAGCAGAAGATGTCCCTGCTTATTGCAGGAAGGTTGGAGTTTGAAAGGTCCCTTCCAACCCAAACTATTCTATGGTTCTATGGTAATAATAGTGTTCATCCAAACATAACTGTCCTTCAAAATAAACCTATTACTGTACTGCTAGTATGTAAAACTTGAGTTGGTAAACATAGGAATGAAAAGAACTGATTAAAAGAAGGATTAGGGTAGTGTAGGGTAGGAAATGCTATAATACAGAAGCTGGATGAAACTGACTGATGTTAGTTAGCAACATGAAAAGTTATGTCCATTGTAAATGTGAGTATTTTTTAAAATGTGGATCTTCCTGAAAGTATATTGGTGTTCTGATCTGCGTGTGGAGCTGGCCCAGTGGAGCCATGGGTCTCAGATATATTCAACACCTTTCATAAAAAATGAGAACATATAGAATAGGCTCAGACCTAGCTAATAGACTCTACTTAGCAAATCTCTTTTTAGAGATTTTTTTTTAATTTATTTTAACTTAAGGTTTATTACTATATGGTTTACTTCAATGAAAACCTTATTAAATATTAATGAAAATCTTATTAAATAGTGTTTTGGATAGACTTTATCTGCACAGCCTGGATTTTCTTGCAGATGTAAAAAAAGTCAAGGACAATTTTTATCAGATTACAGAATCCTAACTTGTGTAACTAAGATCTCAGCTAATGATCTCATTCACATACAAAAAGCATGTTTCCATTATCCCTGAAAAGTGAAGTGCGTTTAAGCATAAAAATCATAAGAAAGGTAGTAAAAACCTACTCATATTCATTATTATGATGAGATGTATTGATTGTCATTGGTTAAGTCCTTTGATGTGAAGTTTACTACTGAAATATGTAATATTAAGCATTTTCAGGAATATCTCACTAATTAACACAATCCCTAGAATCCAATATGAAACTTGACTTACTTGGAATATTTTAATATGCTTTCATTCACAAACTTGACCTGTTCTACCTTTGCACAACAGGACACGAAAGCACTAGTACCACACCTGAAATGTCTTCACCTTCAACAGGTCAGTTTCCGTAGTTGACCAAACTAGTACTTACACACTGATATATGTCTTGATATGTGTTTATGAGGCAAGAAATATCCTTTTTTGTGTGATATAGTGGCATTGCCAGTTTCACATACATAAGGTGCAATGATGACAAATAATTTGGTATCTTAATTATCACAAAAATTTCCCCAGAAATATTTATTAGACACCTTAAGAAAAAAAATTATTGAGATAACAGTGTTTCCTGAGTATACTTAGGAACTTCCAGATACCACTAATGAAATACCTCTGTTAGTGAATAAGGACTTCTGTCCTGTCTCTGATGGACAGTGGGATTGAGCACACCCTCAGCAAATTTGCAGATGACAACAAGCTGAGTGGCGCAGTTGACACACCTGAAGGACAGGATGCCATTCAGAGGGACCTAGACAAGCTCAAGAAGTGGGCCCATGTGAACCTCAGGAGACTGAACCCTGCACCAAGTGCCAGGTCCTGAAGCTGGGTCAGGGCAATCCTTGGTATCAATACAGGCTGGGGGATGAAGGGATTGAGAGCAGCCCTGCCAAGAAGAACTTGGGGATAGTGGTGGATGAAAAGCTGAACGTGACATGGCAATGTGCACTAGCAGCCCAGAAAGCCAACTCTATGCTGGGCTGCATCAAAAGAAGTGTGGCCAGCAGGTCAAGGGAGGTGATTCTGTCCCTCTACTCTGGTCTGGTGGGATCCCACCTGGCGTACTGTGTGCAGCTCTGGAGCCCTCACCACAGGAAAGATATGGACCCATTGGAGTGGATCCAGAGGAGGGCCATGAAAATAATCAGAGGCATGGAACACCTCTCCTATGAGTACAAGCTGAGAGAGTTGGGTTTGTTCAGCCTGGAGAAGAGAAGGCTCCCCCTGCAAAAACGGGAGACCTTATAGTGCCCTTTCAATACTAGAAGGGGTCTTATAACAAAGATGGAGACAGACGTTTTAGTAGGGCCTGTAGTGGGTAGATTCAGACTAGATATAAGGAAGAAATTATTTATGGTGAGGGTTGTGAAACACTGGAAGAAGTTGTCCAGCGAGGTGGTAGATGCCCATCCCTGGAAACATTCAAGGTCAGGCTGAACAGGGATTTGAGCAACCTGCTCTAGTTGAAAATACCCCCGTTCGTTGCAGTGGGGTTGAACAAGATGACCTTTGAAGCTCCTTCCAACCCAAACCATTCTATGATTCTATGATGTACAAAATACCTCAAAAATTTCATCACAGTTCTTAGTGGTGGCTGGCTGTATAACACTTTGACAATTTAAGAACTTGGTGGAGATTTATGACAATATACCAAACCCCTACAGCCTAACCTAGGAAAGGAATCTACATATACTGATCTTAAGTTTGTTAGAAATTCCATTAATTTCCCTAAAGACAGATGGTATTGAGAAAACGTTACATTGTCGGCTATGTAAATAAGATGCAATTCCATCTCTGCTGCTATGCATAAGTATTTATGCCAAATTCACTTTAAAGTGATGAAGAAAAATGTATAAGCTTCTGCAAGAATTCCTGGTTAATGTATTCACTTCACATAATAGCAAAGGAGTAGATGGATAAATTCTGTCAAATGTTTCCTCTAAAAGGCAATGGTTTTTAATAATAGTTACTACTAATATTTATTAAGACAATGTTTTTACTTCAAAAAATTTTTTTCAATTTGTATTGGTATATTGTAGATAGATTATCAAGAACTATTTCTTATCCTTTAATTTTTTTTCTCTTAGTAACAACAGTGCAACCTAAAGTAACGAGAAGCTCTACCACAAGTACCCTACCAACAGTACCTAGTATTTTTTCTTCTGCAGCCACTGTATCAAGTGAGACTACAAATCCAACAATAACCTCAAAAATCACAGTTCCAAGAACTTCCTCAGCATCACCTCTTGTCTCAATAAAGTTAACAACTGGTAGGTTTTTAGTGTTACTGACTAAAATAAATTATAGCAAATCCACTCTATTCATAGTTGAGATATCACTCTATTAGGAAAGCATTGCAAGCCGTCTCAACAAGAACATGGCTCCAAAACATAAAGTAGGCAAAGCAGGCTTCCAGAAAGGAGTTTGTAAGCTGAAAATGTTCTGAAGTGTAGATTGGAAGTGCATGGAAAGAGAAAGGCTATAGGTTAAAAATACAACAAAAAATCACTTGTGTACCTAATCTGAGAGCGCATTAGAAGTTCTATAAGTAGTGAGCCAGCTCAGCTCCAGTTGGATATATTATCTCAGCTTCAACCTCTTTTCTACAACTGGTTTATTTATACAGTCATATTCAAGGAGCACCCAGTCTATTAACTCCAAATAATGTAAGCAGGCTCCAAAGCAGAAACTCACAGGATATCAATGCAGCAGATTTGTCTAGGGTTCTGAAGTCTTGCTCTCAGGCAGATGACTCCTCCAACATAAATTACTTTCTGATTCTATTACTTATGGAGACTCATAAAAACATGTAGCTTCCCACCAACATGCACTTCAACTAATAAGCCATCCTGGACCCAGGCTATCAGGTAAAGCAAAGTTAAAAAGAAGTCCCACAGAAGTAAAAACATAACTTCAACGGCTGCCATTGTGACAGGTGATTTATGCACTGGAACAAGGGGAGCCCTATAATATGATGTTATTTGGCTTTGTAATACAAATTACAGAAAGCTGAAACTATGGTTGATTTGGAACATAAGAATAGCCAATGAAATTGGCATTTGGGCAAAGTCCATACAGACTTCAGCCAATAAGTGACAACAAAGCCAACTTCTTTTTAAAATTATATAAAAACAATCTAATACAAGAAAAAATACAGAAAATGAGAACAAAGAAAGAGATCAGACAATAGAAAACAAATATGAGTAGAGAAAGATTTGGCAAGCTTATAAGAATATGAATACAAACAATTACACAGAAAATATTCAGAAGATCAAGGGTGATAACTAGGTCTCTGGAATACGGATATCTTCATAATTTTTCCATTTTTAATTATTCAATTAAGTGGTTACTCACATTATTTATTTATCTTTACTCCAAAAGAACATACAACATCAATTTTTACCACACCAAGCATGACTACAGCCATCACTACCCTTTCTATAACTACCACAAGAAAAAGACCCGTGACCACTAAACCAAAGCCTACACCTGTTGCCTCATCAACTGCTACTTCAACAGAGACAGAAAAAATAAGGTTCACCATACCACCCTTCAAGACCACTACCAAAAAGGAAATGACAACCACTTCAATACCTACTCAAACCACATCTCAGATCACAACTTTCGGCGAGCCTGAACTAACAACAGTGGGTAAATATCACTTTTTGATATCTGCCAGGTGAAGCCACCACTCACAAGACATATGTCAATGCATTCCTTATAAAAAACCCATCCTTACTAGTTGTCTTAACACTGCAAATATATAGGAAAGGAATGGATAACTAAAGAAGTGTGATAAAAATGGAAATTTATGTTTCTTGCCAATGGAGCAAGCATCTGACATCTAAATACCATCTTAAACCTAACATTTCTCTTCAAGGCCATACTCTACACTTCCTTCAAATTTAAGCAAAGTCTCTCTATGCTGCTGCGTGAGTTCTTGAAAACATGGCACATAATGGGTCTCCTCTAGCCATTGTAACAAATTTTCCCCCAAAAAAAATATTGAAAAATGGAAATTACACTTTGGGATGTCAGGTACTCCATATGGCAGCAAGGATAGTCTCCGTTGAGGCTGTATGACAATGTGATTTGCTAGGTTAGCAACCAAAACCAGAGGCTGGAACAGTGTGTGGGGTAAAGTCTAGTGTAGTAGAGGGCAGGTGTAGACTCTTTCCCAATCCATGCATCTCCCACAAAATATTGCTGGGCTGTACACATCTGGGTCTTCTTGTGATGGCAATTACAGCTTTCTCTGAGGAAGTACCACAACCTGCTTTAACTAGGAACTTTACCAGCTCCCAATGATTACTAACATCCGTTACAGAGAGTGAGGGAACCCAAGCAACTACTTTGCACCACGAAGTCCCACTAGGTGAGAGGGAGCTGAGAGATTGCCTTGGCCTTAGACTCTGCTCCACTCACCCAAGCTCTCCCAGAGAATGCTCCTGCCCAGTCTGGAACAACTTGGAGGGGAGACATGCACATCCAGAGAGGCTCTTCTTCCCTCAGGAGCTCCAGGAAGAGGCAGGGGGTGCTGAATTGTCAGAGGGCACAGCGCAGGCCCAGTTCTCGCCTCATGCTTTTTTGGGAGCAGCCATTGGCCCATTTCTCCCTCTTGCCCAGTAAGACTCAGTGGGTCCAATCCTGCCTTTCTTGCCTCCGCTCATACCCTGGGGCTTCTGCCTGGGAATTGCCCAGCTCCTTTGCCTTCCCCTCTTGCCCTGCCACCCTTGATCAACCTGTGCTTTTCTCTCTGTAGTTGTCACCCACGGAAGACCAACAAAGTCACAGGCTGTGCAGCGTCTGGTCACGCAGAAGAGCACCCCTGCCGCATCCACCAGCAGCACTTCTGTCCTGAGAGAGACCAGCCCTGCCAGCAGCCCAGAAGTTCCATTGACAAGGATGTCTCCAAGTCCCAGCTCTTTACCTGCCACCTCAGCTTCATCTGTTTCTTCTCCCTCCTCCACTGTGTCCTTGACACCATCACATCCTGGTAAGGGTTCCTCCTGCCCTTCTTGCTGCTCTGTCTGCCCCTTCCAGCTCCCACCATTCCCTCCTAAGCAGCACATCCCACACAGGCTTCAGTTTTGTTATTCATTCTCAATTCCTACTGCCCTCAACATGGGACTCCTGGGACCCAGGAAGTTCCTGGGACATGACTCAGCACATGACCCTGACTGCATCCTCCTCCCTTGCCACTTCAGGGGTTTGGCTCTGGGGCACAGGGCTTCATTAGGGTACAGACATCCAAGATTTCCTGTCCCATAGCTAGCAAACAGAAACAAGCTAACACACAGACCCTTCCTTTACAGTGATACCCTGAGAATCCACAGTGTGGGAAACAGAAGGCAGTGAAACTGGAAACTTATCTCCAGTTTACACCTCAGGACAGTTTGGAGTGAGAGAGAGAACACAAGGCATGCTCTTCATCCAGTGGATGCCCAGGCCCTGGCACAACCCTTACAATGTTGATAAACAAATGCGACCTCCTTCACCAATGCTGACCCTGGGTGCAAAAATGACAACAGTGGAGGGTGGGCAAGGTGTACGCTCAACTCAAGGCTAAAGTTCTCCCTCTTAGAACAACTGGGCTCCACACGTGTGGGTTGTCTTAGTGTTGAGCAGGAGAGGCTCCCTTAATGGGATACCACAACATGCTTTGCCTAGAATACTTCCCAAGACTCAACCATTCTTTTCTCTCGTCCCTTTCTTTGTAGCAAGGGAGCCAACCAGAGCTAAGACTCCAACTAGTAAAGTAGTAACAGGTGAGTGCTCTAGTGAGGAGAGAGATGAGAGTCATCCATGACCTATGCCAGTTCTTTCAGTATCTTCAGCTCTCCCATGGATGCTTTCCAGCACTGTCTGCAACAGGCAAATGGTAGACTACTTGTCAACAAATGGAATATCACATGAAAGTAGCGGTAACTCTTCCCTTCTCAAGAGCTCCAGGAAGAAGGAGAGAAAGATAAATTACTAGAAAAAATCAAATCCTTCAAAACCACATAAGCCTGCATTTCTCAGAAAAAACAGGGAGAGATGGGGCACACTGGGGATCATGTCCCCAGTTATTCCTCTTCAGAAATACCAGAATGAGAGAAACACAGTCCTGATATCCTTATGCACACCCGATCAAAAAGTTCTAAAAAGCACTACTCACATGACCTACCTTTCAAACTTTCCCAGTGATGATCAATTTCACTGCACTTCCCTCCTGACAGCCTTCACCCGCAAAAAGACAACCGTGCCGCACATTGTGCCGCCCCTGACCACCCAGAAGACGACCGCCACCACCTCTGCCAGCAGCACCTCCAAGACCTCTGTCTCCAGAGAGGCCAGCCCCGCTAGCAGCACAGAGCTCCCTACAACAAGCAC
>JAOXNO010000041.1:49655183-49711706 GCA_028565335.1 Limnodromus scolopaceus | reverse complement strand
CCTAATATCCAGCCTGAACCTCCCCTGGCGCAACTTGAGGCCATTTCCTCTCGTCCTGTCGCCTGTGACTTGAGAAAGTCTCGGTTTTCTCGGTTTTCAAGGCATAGTGATGTTTTTGGCTCCTGTGCATAATGAAAACCTAATGTGTTAACTGAAGGAATACCACATTCTACAATTTCTGTACAATTTCATGTGAAGGGAGGCACACAAAGTAACATCATCTCTACTGGTTTTAAATGGAACCACCCTACTTTATGATCTCTAGTATAGTAGTCAGGAACATTGGTGTGGATGCACAAGAGCTATCTATACATTTTAAACTGTATTCTGTACAGCTAGCAGAAGCCCAACTTCTAGTCCTATTTAGAAAAGGGCTGAAAATCTTTATTCAATGCTTCCTAGGATGTGGATTAACCCTTCTAAGAATAAACCAGAATGACATATGCACTGCTCAATCTGTGAATGGAAAGTGTATTTCCTTTGTGGTTCTTCTACGTATTTTTTTTAAACCACTGTTTGAGGATGCAGAAAAGAGTTAACATCTCAATTTCAGCTACTTTCCTATTGCCTTCTCCACTGTCATATACCACTTTCACCGTTTTTTCTCCTTTTCTGTGAGTTTAATTCCTAAAGAACATGCAACCTCACCTCCAACAGGTTAAAACCTCCACTTGCTTTACTTACCTTTTTCATGAGTTAGGAGGGATATACGGCATCCTCATAGGCCTGCCTGTTTCTACCCTGCTTAATGAGATTCTAAGTATTTACATCTTCTTATCATTGAAGCAGAGCTATATGCTAGTTCCTTAGTTGTTGTGAGTCTTCACAAAAATTCCTCCCTTCCATTGTTACAATCAGATCTGAACTAGAAATTTATCTCCAACAGCAACAAATATTAAGAAAGTGGAACACCATGCTCAAATCACCCAAGATATCACCTACTGAGTCTTACTCCAGAAGACTGATTTACACAAATTATCCCAAATAGTCAAATAAGGAAACTGTGGTTAACTACTATTCTCAAACGGTGATATGAGAATCAATATATAACAGCAGATACATAGTCACCTCTAGCAGAACCTTTCATGTTTTCACTGTTGACCTTGTCAGCAGAGTGCAGCTTGTACAGGTCAGGCAACTCAGCCACAAGGCACGGCAGAATTAGCTGCCTGCAGAGCAAATGATTAAATGCACAGTCTGTCCTTCCTCCCACTGTTACACAAGTAACGCAGTACCAGAGGCTGATTTCATTTTTCCTTAGCAGAAAGGAGGCTCAAATTGACTGACTTCATACGCACTGGGAAATGACAGTTTGACACAAGGAGATGGGATTCTTTCTATCACTCCATTCCCATTGACCTTGCTTTCCCTGCATCCTTGTACTTTTCACCTCACAGAATGGGAACCCAAGTAGGAACTCTCATAAGCAGAAGGACTTTTTCCCAGTATAATTATGGTTTTGTTGCCCATTTTAGATTTTGTTCACACACTTTTTCTAAGACAAGTGCTTCAGAACAGTATTTTCCCAACCACACTATTACTGGGTTTGCGCCTTGCAGTTAACAGACAGTACCTCCCAGTATTATTTCATGAGTTCAGAAAATTGCAAACAAGTTCTTCTCATTTCTCTGCACATTGTTCAGCACTAAACAGCAATTTTGGTACTTTTCAGTCTTGCAGAATATTAACAATGCTTTTGAGTCCGTAAAGAAAAGTTAAATGCCAGCTTAGCTCCTATCGCTTGATTTATGAGATACAGGTATAGTACCTTTGTCTAGTATCCAGTTACCAGTTGCCTTATTTTCCAATGACAAATTCCCACATTCCTGCTACAGTATTTACTGAACCTTCCCCACAACAATGTTCAGGTTTCATTCATAACCTTTCTTCAAGTGGGGAATCTGAACGTCCTCAAAAATGCATTGCACGGAAGCAGTGCAAGAGGTGCATAAGTTGCCTTCATAGTACTCAAACTCCTTGTTCTCCTCAATATAAGCTTGCAAATTAAATCTTCAAACTCATTAGAGTACCTATTTTCAGTGAGCTTTTTGCATCATAAACTGCTTAGTATTTTGCTTCAAGTCAGGAGAAAACGCAAGATCAATCCAATCAGTATCTGCTATGTACCATTATGCACTCCATCTAGTAAGGAAAGGCAGACTTCGGGCAGGCATTTCATTTATGAACTTTTGGCTGCCTGCAAGTAAATAAATCCTTAAATTAAGTAAATTAAGTATTTCTCAAATAAGTAAAATCTATTACAATGTCTGTGAACCAGAAATAATTCCATCAGAATTAGCCAGCTGATTTATTTCCATCTTTGTGTTCTCATCAGTGGATTAGAGTTTTTGCCTCCTAGACTGAATTTGCACTATATTCTTAACAGGAATTATTTTGCTCATTTGTAGTTCCAGTGACTTGCATTTTCTCAGTTGTCCTCCAGTGTAACTATCTCATGCATCTTCAGTGCCTGGTTTAAAACTTTCTCTTGCTGCATTACTCACTTGTGACTTGTCAGTTGTCTTATGCAATAGGAATAGTTTTCCATGAGCCAGAGGATGGAGCCTTTTGGCATCCAGCAAAGGTCACTCAAGAAGACCAAGATTTCTGCTAATTTTTTTTTTCTTTTTACATTTGACAGTGCGTTGTAGAGAACTCCAGTATGAAGAAAAAATAACTTACAAAGGCTGTTCTACCAATATCACTTTAAGCCGATGTGAAGGATCGTGTCCATCTTCAACAAAGTAAGGATAATTGAGGGATTGTGTAGTTGTGAAGTTGTTTATTTCTCTTACTTGGACATCCGTAAGTAGTGCTATTTGTTAACTACCACTCCTTTACAATTCAGGGAAAAAAATGTGGTTGGCATCTACCCAGCAATACGATGTTGCAGTATAAGCCAGCTGACTAAAAATATGCTAATAAGGTCATTTCATATGTAGAGATTTACAATTTAAACACTGAATGGTGTCTTACTGTTTTCAGTTATTAACGTTCATCACAATCACTAAAAGTTGTGGTTAAAAACCAGTTTTGTTTTAATTGAAACCAGGCAGACTTTTCTCCCCTTTAAAGAGATTTTTACAAAAATATTTTTTCCATAACACTGTTGTCTACTATTAACTACTGTGGTAAGGGACCTCACAGCCCAGAACTGACATTATGCAGTCATCAGCTTAAATTCTAGTGCTAACAATTCAGAGGAAGAAAGGGATTTTCCCTCCTCCATGAACTGTGTGAAAGGAACATGTACCATTCAGCATCTTTGTTAACAGATCATACCAGAGACCACCTGTAAACTGTAAGCAGTTCAGTGTACAGCTTAAAAAAATTAAATACATAGTTACTGTATTATTTTCAAAAGTGCAAAAAGGAGAATGGTGGAATCAAATCCTATTAGTTTTGCAGTGAGGCCTGAGGCCTAATACCAATAAACCTTTTGAAAATGCAAATAGAAAGTCAGAAGCTCAGGACGCCTGAACTCCCACAGTGGTCATGAGAACTTAAGAGTCAATCGCTGCCCTGTTTGTAGTTCGGTAGCTGACAGAACCCTTGAACTCTAAGGGTTGTGCTCTTTCCTCTAAGTGTTCCACTGCAAAGAAAAAAAAAATTCAAACACCTGAAGAGGTGTAAGCCTAAAATAGCATACACAGATCCTAACTGATCCTCCCTCTCTTCCAAACAGGTTGAATGTTGAGAACATGATGGTCACCACAGTATGCGGCTGCTGTAGGCCACTTCAGCTTCTTAAGAAGGAATTCCAACTACCATGTCAAGACCCAGACAACCCTGGAAAAAGGCTCACTACAGAAATAATTCTATTTAGTGGCTGTGTTTGCAACTTTGACAGCTGTGTACATTAGCCAGATGGCCTCAGATACTTTTTTTTTTTTAATTAAACACTGATTGCAATTTAACCCTTCCACAGTGACTGCTCATTGCTGGAAGCTCTCTTGTATTGATTCCACAGGAGAGCCTTGCAGTGAGGCTTCCCAAGCAGCTCCCTGGAGCATCAATGAAGTTAAATGATAAATTATTCCTGATCAGAAGGGAGCGGGGGGGCAGGGGGAGTGCTAGGTGCAGGTGAGAAAAAAAATAAAGTGGGTCAGGTGGGGGTTGGGAAGAAAGACCACATCAGAGACTGTCTGGCTTTGCTCAGGGTGATACTTAACCCGAGGCTAAAAACCACCTACGCACTGTGCAGTAACAGGAATTTTAACTTTCAAATAAAGTAGAAGGAATCAATTTTACTAAGTTATTTCTCGTTATTTGACCAGTTATTTTAACTGAAAATACTGTTAGGTTCACTACAGTTCAACTAGGAGCTGTGGAATAGCCCATTACTCCTCTGGGAGAGGGGACAGCTGAGGTGACCTGATCCCTTTCCTTTGAAAGTGGATCCACAGCAGACTTGTGCTTGTCATCCATACACAGCTGTTGTCAGAGAACAAGGTGCTACATGAACACTTAATGTGGTGGGGCATTTCTAGAAACATCATTAACACAGACACATAGTGGCTTTTGGACAAAGCAGGAATTTGGAGGTAAGAAATCAGTATTTCTAACAGGACACAGTTCACTCACAAGCAATTTCTACTTGCTGCTGATAGAGAGTATTTTTTACTACTTTGTTTGCAATTCGTTTAAGAAAATGTTGTATAAATGCACAAAAGCTCATAGGGCCCAGGTTTAGGTTTTTTCCTTTTAATAAGTTTTAAAGAAGTACTAAGAATCTGAAGCATACATTTAACCTTTGTGAGGTTATTTAGCAGTTCAGGTACTCTTCTTTTACAGCAACATCAACTTTTTTTCAAAGACCTGCCTGTGTGTAACACAGGTGTGTGTTTCATAGCCTCAACCATACCCCACTGTTACACCAGTTTACTGTACTGTTAATATACTTACTGTTGTTAAACACTATAGGAAGAAAGATTTTTACACCAAGGGCTTTTTTGGTGGTTTTTGGTTTTTGTGATTTTTTTTTTTTAAAGGCTTTTTTTTTTTGTGTTATAGCAGAGTATTTGTAACATATTATCAAAAATACCAACAAAAAAGCCATAAAAACACCTCCCTGGGGCAGCAGAGATCTGCAGGCCAGGTACGACTCGACTAAACACAACCCACCAATAGTTTGCAGGAAAGAATTAACTATTACACATCAACTGTTGTTTCAGAACCACCATTCCATGCAATTCTTCTTTACATTTCCAAGCCCCCAGACAAGAAAGGACAGTTTTATTACTGTTCTAATCATTTATTTAATCTTAATACGTTCTTCTGATGAATATAGTCTAATATATAGTCTTCTATATGAAAATTCTCCACTTAATTTGACAGAACTTTGTTTTATACAAATAAGACAATCACCATAAATGTTACATACTGGAGTGTAGGTCAAGAATGAACATGCGCTACCTGTTTTGCTATTCAGTTATTTTCACGTCAATGCCTGAAAATACTGTACTTAAAACAATAACACTGTTTACTGCAGAAATTACTTTGTCTGCTTGACAGGATACATCACTTTGGTAAGTTAACCATCATTCACAAAAAAAATAATCAAGTATTTGTCCTTAATTTTTTTCAATGTTTCTGCTCATGGCTTCATTGAGCTGACATTTAATACAGAGTGTGAACAGTCATAAGCTTAACACAGTCACCACTGAAAAGACACTTTCCCTTACCCCCCTCCTTCCCACATTTTAGCACAGCTTGAACCAAAGCAAAGCGAACGAAGTAGTGCAGTGTCTCAAGGTGTCCTTTAATGAGGGCACAGAACATTTTCAGGGGTAAATATACAACAGGATTTGGAAAAAATGAAATAGAAGCTCCTCCCCTGTCTTTGCTAAGACTCCCCTTAGTTGAGCACATCAGATTTTTAACATAGCAGCCAAGAGCATAGTTAAGATAACAGGACTATTAAAGAGACATATAGCATCCAAAGGACAAAACATAAGGTAGTCCATTAGTATTTTGCCAACTGCCCAACCTGACTGCAGGAACCACTCATGAAGATTTTTAAAGACAATGTTTGTGATCAAAGCAGCTCGATTAGACACGAAAGGCCATAAAAGAGACCAAGTTTTCAAGAGAACTTCTGCAGAAAGACCAGGTCTATAGCCAAGTTTTCAGTCATAACATCCATAGTTAACCAGCCATTTCTGGAAAAAAAAATAACAAACCAAAAATCTCCCCAAATCCACCCACCACAGCCAAACCTTTGTTCCTCATTTTTCACTTGTACTCAAACCAAATTATAATTACTTGGTTCCATCATTTAACTCAAAGCACTGAAGAAAAAAAAGCAAGGCACACTCAAATCATGTAGAATGCTGTCCCCTGCTGTGCACTGGGCAGCATGACAGGAGCCTCATTTAAATGTATTCTCAATGCCATCACTATCACTCAAAATCTTTATTTCATGGGCATACTTGGCTGTATGTATTGTGAGACACCAGTCCCAGCCTTCCTTTAAATAACCTTAAGGAAATCTTGATCTGAGGTTCACTTCTCATGTCAGAAGCAGCTGACGTTCGCTGTGACCCGCAGTACTCACTGACAGCTGCCAGCAGTTTCTAACTGCACTACCTCACCTGCTTTGTTTTAGTAGCCTTTGTTGCACCTCAAGGCTTGAAGAGTGAAAGCCAGAGCTGTGTCCACTTACTTTTGCAGAGAAGCTGTAAAGAGTTTGCTGATGTGGAACAAGTTACAAAGGCTTTGGTTGTGAAAACCACTATAAAAGCTGAACTTTTTGGGGCCTTCTACTCTCAGTCTCAACACAAGTCTTCTATACCGTGTTGGACATTTTTACCACCACTGACAGACCGGAAACTGTTCAGCTATCAGTTATGCAACCTCTCGAGTTTTACGATTACTGTACACTGGGAAAAAAATAGTTTAAAATTACATTTTCATCTAAGAGTGCATGCCTTAGAGCCCTTCAAGGGCCCATTTCTTCCCACTTCTCCTTTATACAATACCAGACTCTGCAGTTAGTTATATCACATCATTAGCACTATTACTTGCTAGGTCTGATGGGAAACAGAAAAAACACAAAACAGAATATTTAACTTCAGTTTGACTAACAATGAACAAGCATGTACTCATTCACCACCTACCAGAGAAGCTCGCCTCATTACTGAGATAAGCAGAAGGATTAAGAATAGCTTTTGTGTTCAATCCACTTTCCAAAGATCAGAAAACATTAAGATGTAAAGGATTACAAGATTAATACTTTAAGACTCTGGTCCTGTGGCATTTTTCAAATACAAAGATTGGCGACACTCAACATAAACATTCATTTGAATCAGATTCAAATACATCTTGGAATCTGCCCTTTCACCCAGTACAAGACTTGCAGCAATGATCAACTTCACAAAGTTTTGACTCTATGTTAACATCTGAATTAGCCTTACTGAGCAGCATTCCATTGGGTTCTGTCAGCTCAGAGCAGAGGGGGCACCTGTTAAAGGCAGAATATTACTAGCCATTTCAGCTGAAATCCTTGATTGAGACATCTAAATCAGTTTCCCTTTAACAAGTTTAAAAGCCTGACCTCCGCAAAAAAAAAGGAGCACAAGACAGCCCTCCCATCCTTCGTGTAACACACTAAAAGCCATTTTAAATGTAAAAAGTCACTTCCCTGTACTATACATTTCAAAGTCTTAATTTCAAACAAGGGTCAAGTCCTATTAAGGCAGGGAGCTGGTATTGGTTAACATTGCAGTACTCAGACAGTGATGTACAAGACATTTATTTGCAGTATGATGACAGTGATATAAATGGAAAAACCCAAACAGACATGGTTAATATTAAAACTGTTCCGACAGCAATTCACATAATCTCTGAGATACAGCTTCTTTACTTGTTCGTAGTGTGAGCCTATACATCTGAAAAAGAACATAAAATATTATTTACTTTTTAAACATAGTTTGGCATTAAATGAATGCACAACTAGTGAAAGCCAGCAGTTACCTCTTGTTTTCTTAGACTTGGTAGGAAACAGACCCCAAATTAAAACATTCAGGGGCAGCCAGGCACCAAGTGATACATTTTTTTCAAACCATAGACTGAAGCACATCTTCAAACCCTTGTTGAGAGTTACCATTGTTCTAATATTTTAGGCTTTAGCAGCAAAATTTTTCTGTAAGAGGAGTAAGTGTTGTGGGGAAAAGTCTAAAGACTCTCTACCACCACTTCTTCAGAAAACAGGCAACTTACCACCCAAAACTTGCTTTTATTCCTCAGTTAACTTTGAGAGAACCTCTATCAAAATGCTTGAGGAAGAATATTCTTATCATTGCATTCATCTTCTTATTTTCTTTTAGCTAATCATTCTTTTATTAATTTAAAATGGCCAAGGGAATTATACTTAATCTTTTCCACAGCGCACAGAACAGAAACATTATGTGTTTCCAACTTTCAAGAGAATGTGGGACTCCACAGACAGTCTAGAATAATACAGCGAACTCTTCCAACAGGAAAGAATTGCTACGAAGCAGCAGCTTACCAAACTGGGCCAGGACCAGCTGCTACAATTTCACTTCTGGCTGGAGTCTGCAGTCATAATTAGCTATTGCAACAGTGATTTAAAATAAATACCTTAAGGAGTTTCAGATACACACAGATATTTAGTGCAAACAGTAACTTGTATTCAATTCAAGCTGTAGATACTTAAACAGATACCTGTGCCTGGAGGTTGGGTTCAAGGCGCAGTAAGCATCCAATCTGAGTAGTTTTTGTATGTATGATACCAGCACCAACAAAGTTAGCAGGATTGGGATCTACCTCCTCAAGTAGGGCTGATCCAAAGCCAATTATCTGTGAAAAAACCAGAAGATTTATCTGTTGGGACAGTGGGATGCCAATACCAAGCCTACTCAAGCCACCACCACCTAGGAAAAGGAGTAATTTTTATTCCAAGTGTTCAAGATATTAAAGAATTCTCTAATACCAAATTTATTACAACATTTTTGAAGTTACAGAGTAACCCTGATAATGAGCTGTTCCTGAAAAAAAACCAAACATGTTAAGAGAAACTGAGAAATAAGTTAGACTCAACATAAATCTCTCCTGTTTTTCATAAAGCCATTCCGTTCTTACACTGGTCACTTCTGTTTTGCCTAAGCAGCCAGTACTACAAGAAGTCAGTTGTTTTCTTTTGTAACTGATAACTCTAGTATAAATTTAGTCTTGAAGTACCTTCCAATTCAGTTTTAAGCACTGAATTGGTGTTTTCTTAAATAGCTTGAAGTTTCCAGCTGATTCAAGCCACTCAGAAAAACATTCTATTCAACCCAGCACTGCCAAGGATGTTACACAATGTGGACTCCACACTTTGAAAGGATGATCCAACTGCCATATAAACCCAGACGAGCAGAGTTTGCTTATACCACTGGGCTTATGCTACAAATTAAAAATACCACACTACCACCCACCTTCGCTTTTGTGATCTCTGCATCCATCGGGTGTTTTGCTTTGAAGATATTCTGTACTTCTTGTTTCGGACTGCAAGACAAGATGAATACATGGTATAACACACGTATTATGTACAGCACCGCTCAGCAGCAACTAATTATATTGGGACAGTTTATAACTCCCAGGATTAAGTACAGGATGGGGCACTGAACCAGCTACATTCACAATATACCCTTTTTTTTTTTCTCTTGGCCCACCACAAGAATCCCAAGCCCAAGTACAGACAAATTCTTACTTGCTCAGTTGCTTCCAACGCTGAAAAAAGTCTTGAGAAGACATCTCTGTCGGCTGGAAAAATTTATTCAGTGTGATGGGTAATTTTACTGAAAGATTTTGAAATGTTCCACCATATCTGCATATGGAATAGAAAAAACATGGTGTATGCAGCAGTGTCAGCAGTCTCTCAGCCTAACTCAACCAAACAACTGAGGATGAACACTGAATTGCAATTGTTTAGCACTAAAATCCATCAACTGCAGATAATGTTATTTCCAAGATACAAGCTTTAATCCACTGTTAAATATATTTATTTGCTCTGCTCAGGTGGCACATGAAAGTGAACTGGCAGAACTTGTAGTAAGGATCTCTCAGTTTCAGCATAGGTTGTTACCTTTGTAGATAACACCCAAAAGGAGCAAAAATATATCCCTGTGAAAACATACCAGTAAGAACCAGTTTAGACTAGAGTAACAGAATGTAGCCAGAGACTGATGTTGAGTGGACATAACAAGATTCTATTTTCAGCTGCATGTATTTCCAGTTCAAGTTGTTTGCAGAAGTGTTCTTGGTTTCCAGAAGGGAGAAGTTACTGTGTACATTCCTGTTGAGATTCCTTAAGCAAACAGGAAGACTGTTTTATACAGATAGTGGAAAGAGAAGTCATGGAGACATTTTATCAGTAGCTGCTTTCTTGATTAGGTGTTTGGGTTTTTTAAACCACATTGTTCCAAGTGGATTCCCTACCTCCCCTAGTAGCTTAAAGCTTTGTTAGATCAATTTTTCAAGTAAGTTGTCTACCCAAGATAACTTTGTGTGTCCATATTCTATAATTCAGTCAAAAGAACAGGAGAAATTTAACATCTATCTTCTAATTAATTCACTAGCATTTGAATCCTGTGTTTTACCTGAATTGAATATTCAGGATTGGAGCTTCCATAAAGTCTGACACACATTCGATGTTCACAACCTGTTGAACCTGTGCACCTCCATCCACTGTGGGGTCAACAGGTTTTGTCTGAAGATTCAGGCATAAGAAGTGGTTAAGGAAACTGATCAATAAATTGATAACTTGAAAAAATTAGCAAATCCTCCAATAAGCTACATGAGAAATTAGCATTGTGTCTGCTCATGCTAATGAATATTCAAAGCTTAATTCTTGTACAACAAGAATTTTAATTTTTTTTTTTCCTCCATACTGACACACCTAGAAGCAATAACCCCCACAATTCTGTTACATGGATATTCTTAAAGAATGATGCTCTCAAAAAGGTATGAAGACACAGACTTCACAATAAAACCCACTGGACAACCTCATTTTGATGTGAACATTGCAGTGATGCTTTGAGTCAAACAAGTTTGATTACACAGTCTCCAAGAAATCCTAAATTTGCACTACCAAGCGTTAAGGATAAACTGTAAATTAAGAGCTTATTTTAAAGTATTATCATCGTGTACATGTTTTCTTCTACCTCCACCTCAAGTCTGAGGTTATCTGCTAATGCAGGACTTGAAGGACACCACATCTATATGCCTGCTACTTCATGACAGTGGAGAAAGCTACGGAAGTACAATACATATTTATTCAGCCTTATATTCAATAGTAAAATTTGTGTTTATAACCAGAGCTTTAAGGAAAGAATCTTCCATCTCTGCTCAAGACTTGTTCTTTCTACAGAAAGTTTACTTTAGAAGGTAATCAGCAAGTTTCTAATTTCTTCATGTTCAAGGACACCATGCCTTGATCCAGCAGCTTTATTATAATTTTGTGAGGTATAAAACACAAAACCCAAAAAAGAACAGACGCATGCTACTGCATTTAAGGATATTTGACTGTAGATCATCTGAGCAGATTACTGTTGGAGTAAAATTCAGGAACTGTGTTGATGTCTTATTTCCATAGAATATGAACATACGTCCTAGAAAGAAAAGAATAAAAGACATCAGAATTTTTAGGTACATCACATGTAATCATATGGAACTATTTTCCTTCAAGTATCTAATACACTGGTTGTCTACCTTTCTTTAAAACAGGTTTTGAAAACAAGCATAAATTTACATGGTTTATCCTAGCAAGACACTCTCAGTTCAACATGAAATAATTAAACCATCAGATCTCTCCCACAGTAGCTGTCACACAAGCAGTTAAATAATCAGTGGAAGTCTTTCAGTTGCCAGAAAAGGTTATTTTTTTTTATATAAAGAAGCTATTATGGTACAAAAAATTATGCAGAAGGGGAGAAGCAAGCAATTCTAGGACTGGACTGTACTTGATTCCCAGCTCCTTCCTAGAGGTTTTTGTTAATTTGTCTATCGTAATACATTAATGCCCATTTCTGAAATGCATTGTGTATCATATTATTACAATAAGCTATACTTTTAGATATGAAAATTGAGGAGAATGGTCCTTTATTACCCTGGCTGTACCAGACTTACAACTAGGCAGCAAGAGCTGGAGCTTACAGTACCACTTAACACTCCCACTTCACCTCAGCTACCACTACAATCAAAAAAATTTAAGGAAACTAGAACCCACACAGAAGCCAGGGACACACAAACAGTGAAGACCCTAAGATAGGCTAGGCGTGAAATCACATTCCCCTCTAAGCAGCCAAAAAGTAAGTCCTATCTGCAATAGCATGCTGCCACTGGATTGATAATGCAGACAGCTAACCACTTGGCCTGAAAGCTCTTACCCAGGTTCTGTCGAAATTCAGATTTCAATCCAATTTGTAGCAACTGATTTTCAAATAAGACTCCGTTATTTTTACACACAAACCTAGGGGAAGAGAGGGAAAACATGTTTTAAATTGAGCCATATTAAACAATATTTAGAACCCCAAAATTCAGGGTCTACACAGAGGATGAAGAGTGTGGTTAACCTAGAGAGCATCAGTCTGTGAGAGAGGCCTTTGCAGAAAACTGCAGTTAGAAACGACAATTTTACAACCAAAACCACCACTTGTAGGACACTAAAAGAACTGAAATTCTTATTTGATAGGAAGTCTGAGAAACTATGAAGGAAATCACAATATGCTATATACACACACAGTCTACAAAGGACCAGGCAACAGACTAGGATTTTTCTTATTCATATTCTTGACAACTTCTGAAACTCATTAGGTTGGTGTAGAATTGAAAAGTTTGAAGCTTTGACTGTTTAAACCTGAAAGAAAAAAGAATCCCTTGTTTTATCAGTTCTGTATCACATAAGTCAACTGAGAGCTGTATTTTTTTTCCCATTTTGAGAGAGGAAGCCCATTCTGCAGTGATTTCAGTCCTTTTTGTCACTCTTCACTTAAGAGTAGAAGAGGTGGTCAGCAAACATCAGCCTTTTGCATAAAATGCATTTGAAACATACTCCCAAATATCAGTATTTTTGACAATTTACTCTTATGTTTTTCCTTTTTTTGAGAATAGTTGCAAAACAATATACAACTGGCATTGCCTCATTTTAGAGCAGTGGCCCAACACTGACTCATAAAGGCAACTCTAACCTGTGTATTCATGAGCTTGTCAAAATCCACAGCATCTACAGAGGTGTTCTAGTCACAAGTTTGACAGCACTTGTTTCTCTAGTTTTGCTGGTATTAAGTTAATGAACAATAGTTTTGCTTTATAACTATATTCTGGAAGTTGCCCAGCCTTGCAAGGTTTTAGTATTGCTTACTTGTGAAAAAGCTCATCAGCATCATGCACAGTATCAGCTGGTTCCTCAGAAACTACCTCAGATGAAGCCAGGTCAGGGCTAGTTCAGGCAGCACAAAGGAAGAAAGGCAGTAGCGACAGAGATAGCAGGAGTTAGTAAAGACAGCTTAGTGCTTAGTTCTTTCTTTCACCTCCTTCCTCAAAAATGGCACTGTTAAGTTTAATGCATGAAAAAATTTATTAGCTGCCCTAGCTCAGTACACTTAGAACGATATTAGGCAATGTTTTCCCACATTTCTCTCTCCCACCCCGCCCCTCCCTGATTGTTAGGAACCAGCAATTCTTCCCAAAGACAGGAGACAGCTGAAGGTGTTCAGTAGCTTAAATTTATACCTCTTAAAGAACCAAGTCCTTTTAGGTTTAATTGCGACAGACAAAAATTTTTTAGTTCAAAACCATATATGTAGATGTATTTTAATTACTACAAATGTGTGCTTTGAAGCAGAGGCCTCACCAACCTTAGTGACACTTCTAACTATAGCTGCAAGATCAGTTCTTAAAAACACGTAAGTATTAAGTGTAGGCAAGAATATACGGGCACACAGAGAACGACTTACCCAAGTAACAGATTAGAAATAAAAGTGACAAAGAACTAAAAGCACTAAAGCACTAAAAAGAAGCAGGAAAATGTAAAAGGCAACTTCTCAGTATCATTAGAGAAGTGTTTCATCACCTACAGACAGACCAAGGGGTTTGGCAATGCTATACTTTCTTCTGCAGAAAGAGAAAACTCTTTTTAGGTAACTTTTGTTTATGAAGCTACTGGTATTGATTTCTTTTTTTCCCCTCTTTTTTTAAAAAGATAAGCTTTAACAAGCTTGTGTATCCTCTTAAAGTCTTGGTATTGTGTAGAGTGATTAAACATTGCTTATTGCCTTCCAAGAGAAACACAGGATTGAGTCTTAATCACTGTAAAACCGCAACAATGTGTTGCCTAGTATAAAATTTTGATGAAAGTCTCAGTGACCCAGGCAGATTAGTTTCACTAATTATGTCTTTTATATTAAGATGCACTGCAAATTTGTCATGACATGATTCAAAACTTGGTCCTTGGTAATAGCAGTACATTCTTTGGCCAGTGAGATTACAGAATGTCTTTAAAAATCTGTTATCTTGTACTGTTTATTTCCAAAATTTTAGTCAAGTAGCATTTAAGTGTAGCCACAGCAGCTTTTAATATTAAAGGGATCAACAACACACTGCATCTACACTAGATTATGTAATTAGGAAGATATCTGTATCAAATACCCTTAAAAAATAAAAAAGCACTTGTTTTTCCCCCCCCTTTTCACTCCTGTTTGTCAGAGAGTAGCAGAACAATTTAAGTGTATTTGAAATTCTGAGAATCTCGGGATATAATCCATCTCACTGCTCCAGTATTAGCTTGCCATAAGTGGAGAGACACAAGAATAATTTATGGAAATAAGTAAACAGTCATATCAGGCCAAGATAACCCCAAAATTCAAGATGTATTGAGATGCACAAGCAGCTTCATTTAACAAAGAAGCAAATCCAGCATGAAAACTAGGCAATATGTGTGGCTAGTATCCTCAGGTTGACTACTACAGTCTCAGTTTTCCCATGAGCAGAGGTATTCAAGCACAATCCAACACACCATTCAAGAACACCTCTCTTGCTGCACAACTACCACCCAGGAATGCATTCAATAAGCTGGAATAAAATCAAAAGTTATTGCACATATTTTTTTCTCTAATCCTGTTTTAACAGGTAAATTCTTTTTCAGATTCCTTACAAGGTGACTTAATTACCTCGCAAAGTTGTCATCAGAACCAGGAGCAAGAGGTGCAACTGCAGAAGGGGAATCTGAAAATACATCCACGAGCAGACTACCACTAGAGGACGGTGGGGGAGCTGAATTGGCAAGAGGGGCAGCACCCAGACCCAGTAGATCTGCAGATGGAGAAGGAGTAGACTAGGGAAGACAAGACATTTTAGTGTTACACTACAGCAAAACTAAAACAAAGCTATCTCTTTTGCATAGACAATTAAGCCATGACACAGTGCCTCTCCCCACCCCAAATCAAGCTTTGAACAGATGTAGGAGGCTTCATGGACATAGTTACCACCTTGCACTTCAACTGAAGGTCATTTACAGACATTTTCTTTTTTCCTTTCAAGAAAGTTATGCCCATCTAACCATTAAATAAAAAACCAACATTCATCTGTCCAGAATCTGATTCTGCAGAAGAAAGATGACCAACGTTTTTCTTCCTCTTCTCCTCTCCTAATTTCAAGGGAATTTAAGTACTGTAGGGAATAAAATTCAAGTGTGTTGCTCTTCTTTCAGGAAGAATCCAGCAAGGCAGGCAGTGACTTTTACACGAACCTGAATTAAAAACATCACAGCATCTTAAAGATTGACTTTCAGTTTAGTCCTGGGTTTTTAAAGCTTGGCAAACCTTAGAAACAATGTAAAGCCTAACCAGCACAAAAGCAGCCTGTAGCTAGTTCAAGCTGCAAACACTAAAGGTAAAGGCAAGACCTTACAATAATGGCTGCATATATGTGCCCAAGTCACGTGCAAGAACAAAGCACAGACTGTTAGAACAAGACGTTCATGTATTAGACATTAACAGCCTACAATATGGCAGATATGCTGAAAATGAGTCATGAGATTCACTTGGATTGAGTCTGAAATTTTGTTTTTGAAACCCAAAGTTATCATATTCTCCAGAGACTAAATTTGATGTAATATAACAAAAAATTCCCTGGAGAGTTTTCAGAAGCCAGTCAATAAGAACTACTGAAAACGACAGTTGAACTCCAATTTGGAACATATACTCAGCATCTAAGCCAGAGTCACACCAAAGCCACTGATGAAGGTAACATAGCAAAATTTCTTACATGTCTGCAATGCATAAAGTGAAGCTCAAAGCACAACGCAATCTTAACTGCCAGTCACCTCAGTAAATTTGGCATGCAAAGAAAATTTGGCAACTTTTCTGCTGGAAAGGGATTTGTGTCCATTCAAAGATGTTGCACTTGGAATGTCTACTCATACATACTGCAATGACTAAGAGTTAAAGAATTATGCTTTAAAAAACTGAGGATGGAGTGTGCTACAGTATTTCCTTCTCTTAGGTAATCTATTACTACATCTCAAATGTAATTACAAGTTACACTAGTCATTAAAACCAGAAACAATTATTATATATGGGAATGATTCACCCTACTGGTTTTAATTGACAACGAAATGAGAAGTTTCCGCTGAAAAAGAGTCTGTGGCCTAGTCTACCATTACTAAACTGAAATAGTACTGTCAAATAGACAGTAAGACCATTATATTAACTTCAGGACATCCACATTAAGTCAAGTGTCATCCACTTCTAGTAAAAACAATAACAAACTATCTACCATGTCAGACTAAGCAGAAGAACAGCTGATACTCTGAAGTTCAGGTTACTCCTTTTAAACACGTTAATTCTATTATCTCACCTTCACAGCAATTTCACCAGTAGAGATCCCCCCTTCTAAGTTTACAGCAGTATTTTTCAAACTAACAACATAAAAGAGACTTTTTTAGGCTGCAGACAGTTTGTCTCCATTTACATAATATTTCCAAAAGAAAACTGCAACCAAGCATGCAGTGGGGTGAAAGCAGCTATAGGTTCCCTTGCTACTTTACAGCATATGCTCAGTGTCTTAAATTTGAGATAAAAAGTTTTAAACCCCTAAGAAACGACTTCAAGGAAACCATTCTTTCCTCACTTGTACACCATCTACATTAGTGAAATAACAGCTTTTGAACTCACAACAGCACTGGCATTGACAGAGGCAGGTTCAGCGCTTCCATTCATATCAGAGCTCCTCTCCTTTTTAATTTCTTCCAGGTCAGTAACTGTGCCTGGCCCTTTCTTCTTCTTGAGTTTAGCCAAAATAGAAGACTCCCTCTCTGGAAAAGGAGGCATTTCTTCCAGCACTGTAGCCTTATCAAAAAAAAAAAAAAAGAAATTAAACTTACAGAAAAAGGCAAACCCATTTCTGAGTCTTTGAAAATATACACACTTATAGATTACATGAGGCAAAATCAGAAGTAATTATCTACATAGAAAATGACCGTGTAGTTTATTGTACAGCAATAGAGTAGACATGCTTTGAAAAAGTTATTTAAAGCTTTCCTCCCAAAGCAATTCTTTAAGAGAACAGGAGCATATCACTTCTCAGGTACAGCCCTATTAAAAAAAAATTAAAAATTAGATCACAGCAGACCTAATGGTCCTTAAGTCAAGCAGACCTACACTGAAACCACAGAAAATTATCCAAGGCTCTAGGCAGACCTAAGCATTTACTAGCTGTCAAGACTAAATGTGCCAAGCTCTGGTCAGACCTGAGAGCATCAGGTTAGAACCGTGAACTTCTAGAGACAAAAAAAACCCCACAGCACAATTAGAAGTTTCCTGCCTGACATCAGATAAGTCCTCAAAACAAAGCACTAGCCTTTTGGTATCCAAATATTGTAGGACCCTGTACTACGCCAGCTTCCTCTGGCTTCCCAGCTCCAGATTAACATGCTTTAATGGTCCTTCATCCGACTAAAGCAATAACAACTTTAAATTAGAGGTGATTGCAATTTAATTCAGTAGACTAAATAAAAATCAGCACCTACATTGTGGATCCTCAATTCTACATTAACATTTCTGAGCAATCAGGTAATATTTAGTGGAGTTTACTTTTTGACAGAAGACACAGCTAAAGAGTTCTGCATAATAAAAAAACCCAAACTTTATACCTACCAATATATCAGTACTTGCAATAGTACTGAGCCTCAAATACTCAACAGCTCTCTGCTGCAGCTCTACATCAGCATTCTTTAGCTGACTGTCACTGCGCAATACATCTTGAATTGTAGTTTTGATTTCTGGGAACAGGTTCACAAACTTGATGTAGGTAGACAGAAGCAGAGCTCGGGTAGGAACACTACACAGGTGAAACTTGGAATGTAGCAAGTTGAACTGGATGAGGGGACTTAAAAGATGGGAAGAATTAGTTCAGTTTTGTAGACATGATAATTCTTAATGCATTACTAGCAAGAGTTGACTCATTTGTTAGCTGGCCTTTAGGAATATTAAATAGACATTACATTCTTTACAGGAAGTGTTACTACTTCACTTTAGTATTTTAGAAGGTGTTTTACCTTGATCTTGGATCACCTGCTATCAGATTTCCAAATTCTCCCAAGATGTAGCCACCTACTTTTACAAGATTCTCATGGCATGCTGGAGCTTGAAGGGCCTGTAAGAACACATTAATAGTCAATGATCTGTAGCATATCAAAAAAGATCTGTTCTGTCACTTTCATGTCCAGTTTCCTAGTCTTCTTTCTTGTAAGAGCAGATCATAAGTCTAAGCACTACAGAGCACTAATGAGAAAAGCATGATAGGTGGTATGACTTTAGAAGATTCTCTAACATAAATATTACTGAAGAAAACTCTTAGACCCATCTAAGAGCACTGTGGACTTTTCAGGACAAATACAGCCGTTTAAGTTTCCCCTTACTTCTTCAGGGGTGTCAGAAGGATGTTAATATACTTAATTTAAACCTTGCAAGAATGTGCTGAAGTTGCCCAAGATAAAATTACTGTCTTTATTGAGTATTGAGAAACATATAGCAGGGATGAGTTCTTAAAGTCAGCTTAAACATTCAGGAAAGGAAATAAAAAAGTTAAAAGCCCATGTGAAGAACCCAAACGAAGTCAGAGCAACAGGGCCAAACATTTGAAAGTGCTCTCCTTTAATATTTCAAATTCCAGTTTTATCAGATCATGTAGAGAAGAAATGGATATATGTTTCCAGAAGGATCATCAAGTTATCATTTTGAGTCTTTTGGATTCCTGCATGCAGAAAACTCCAAAAAAAAGCAGCAAGCTGCCCTGTAAAAGTCTTCTATTTTTACTACATTTCAGTAATTTTCCACGTAATGTAATTTCCTTACTAAGCCACCCATTCAATGCCACCCAGCAAAACAACAAAAAACCCAGCATAATCCTCCCTGTCCTCCCTCACCAAAACCAGAACAGTACCAGGAATATTCTACATTACTTAAGCCAGAGAACAGTCTCATCAACTTAATGCAGTCACTGGCTCTGAAAATCTATGATGCTAGTTTTACTGAGAGCTTCAGCAGTGTTTTGATGAAACATTCAGGATCATGTTTTGACTCCTCCCTATTATGGGGAAGCACACACACCTGCTAGATCATGTGGTGTTTACCTAATTCCTACCTATTTTGAAAGTGAATTGAAAACAGTTATTCTCACCTCAAAAACAGTCTTTGCTGCATACCCTTGAACATCATCCCTGTTGATGACAATCTGAATAACTCGATACCACACTTCTTCACTGACGTAGTCACCAGCAATGCGAATCAGATTCAAAATTGTATCCACATACCAGGTATAATCCACTGCATACTTCTCAGCTAGAATTGCAACTTTCAGAACCTGAACACACATAAGGGAATAAAGAAGGTTGACTAGCTTCTACTATAAGCTACATATCGAGATTCACTTTCATATACACCTAGTGATACTCCATGGTAGCCCAGAAGTCTCAGTTTCAGATGCTCCCATTGCCTACTTGCTCCCACAGCTAAGGTGAAAGACAAACATTGAAATTCTGTGCCAATGCACACCAGTTTCCAGCTACAAAATGCTTTCCGCATAACGCATTCGAGTATGCTGCATCTGTGGCTTTTCAACCTTGTACTTAAGCAATTAAGAGCTATTTATTGAACATTTTTGTTTCTGATAAAAACACCATCACTGAGACAAGACCAGCTAGGAAAACAGAGATCTGTAGGAAAAAAAAGTGGAAAATCAAACTAGCAGAGACAGACCGGAGTCAGAAGTATAGCTGCCTTTTTCAGGTCATACTAAGATTCCTACAACCCAAAGCAAACAATCAGCACAATAAGCATAGGAAGAAATCTCCACATAATTTGTTATCAGTTGCATTTATACTGACCTATTATTTTAAGAATAGTAAATTAACAGAATGACATTCACATGTCAAGTCAGAAAAAAATAAGGAAACAAATATCTCACAATTTCTTCTCTAATGGAATAATCAGCAGTCTCCAAGTAATTGAGCATTTCAGCCACAATCTGTTGGGCATTGCTTCGGTCACACATCGCGTACAGGAGATCTACAGCTCTTTGTCGTACACTTACATCTCTTTCAGTCTGCAAAAGGACACACAGCAAAAAGTCAAGATGATTTCATCTTTATTTGGAAAGCACATGCAACTTACCGAAGAGATGAAACTTACTATAATCCACAGTCAAGTTTGAAACAAATGCATTTTCATAATCTTTCAGATGCAGAATATCCTTCACATAAGCTATGAGTTTCTCATATTATTCTTACTTTCAGTCACCTAGAAAAAGGTCACTGGAGACTAACACAGCTTCCTGCTCTTGGATAATATTATTAAAATTCAAATCATCAGGCTTTATTTCTCTAGTACACATATCCAAATCTGTACAAGTGCTGAAAGGATTGAGGACTTTGTAGAGAGTATTCCACTATTACCTTAACTAGGGCGAATGAGTTTGTATTCTACTGTGTACTGGGTAAGTAGTACCACTGGCCAGAAATGCACCAGTAACTGGCTGAAATTGTCAAATTGTCACCAGGCTGATGGACAATTAGCGACCTACAGGTTTAGTACTGGGTTTGCCTTGTATCAACAGAAGTCCAGCTAGAACAGATACATAAAGTTCGACAAATATATTAATATGCTACAGCATGAGCTTGGAAGAAAGCAATAAATGAAAACACTGAAGTGTGCAAATAAATTTACATGCCAATCAGTCTTCCTCTTTTGACTTCTGCTTTTTAACATAACCACAGCCTCAGAATATGCCTCTCTGGTTTCTTGACTTTCTGATTCTGCAGTGGAAGTTTATCTGCTCCACTGCTACCCATAAGCTATTGCTGTGAAGCAATAGTGCCTGAGAGCAGCAAGACAGTAATAAAACAAAGTCTCTCCAGCATTCACTGTTTTGAAAGAATTACTCATCTTCAGTCTACACCAAATTGTTACATGGACATGGCTAAAAGTATCAGATTTACTAGTAAGCTGCAGAAATAAACTGAAGCTGACTTCCATCGTTGACAGCACAGCAAGATTTTTGCAGGATTAAGGAAAAAACCTAAAACAGATTTTTGAGAATAACTCATTTGGTTCCCAAGTATTATCATCTTAATTGAGGGGGAGAGGGGCTTGGGGCAGTGGGGGAAAGGACATTGAGGCAGGGGAGAAGACAACAACCAAAACAGATTGCAAACTTAAATATTTACCTTCAATGCATTGATAACTGTTTCTATGTGTGTTTTCACAGCCTCATGTGAGAATTCAGAGCTGGCAAGCGTGCACATGCTTTCCAGTGCTAGGTAACGCAAATTAGTTTCTCGGTGCTGCAAGAACTGACCTAGCTGGTTACAGGCACGGACTAGTAGATTTGGCTCACTGCACAGAACAGGAGAGAAAGTGAAAGGGTTAAAAGCAACAGGTTTGAGAACACCCAATACAGAATACTATTTCTGCAGTGCAAATTTCTTAAAATGCTTTAAAGTGTCTGCTAGAATGCCCTGATGGTGAAATGAAAATTGAGATACTGTGAGCAAATAATCTCTGTTGGATTAGAGTGGTGGGATCAACACAAAACACCAGAAAAACAAAAAAGCAGCAGCAAGAAACAAAGCAATAAAATAAATATGCTGACAGCAACACAGTTCATGAATACTGTTCAATTCCATTGCTGTGGTTGTGTTCCAATCTAACAAATAGCTTCATACTCTGTTCTCTTCCCACTTCCCCATGTCTGTAAATTCCATTTACTGTTCAAGACAAAGCCACAGCTTTACACTTTAAAAACCCCCTCTCATAATAGAAGTGTTGTCACAGCTCACCTGTCGTGATGTATAATTAAGCTTATTGCCTCAAACAGCACAGCATTCTTTGCATTTGAGTGTTGTACTTTTTTTGACTTTGGTGGCTCCTGTGCTTTGTTAAGAATAGTTTCCAGGCATTCTGTTAGACGACCACGTACCGCAGGGTCTTCTGGAGAAGAACGAGCCGTTGGACAACTTCATTTTGCTCAACACCCTAATCCCTGTCTTAAGCCTTCCACCTTGTTAAATCTGAATAAACTGAAGTATTCTAATACATTAAGAACAGTTCAGCCTCCCCCAATACACAGGTGGCAAAAAAATTCTAAGCCACAGTTCTGTCTGGTTGAGGAAAAAAAGCCAAATGCAATCTCCACTATAATATATTTCACAGCTTTAATACAGTTGGTAACATTAAAGAATGTTTAAAATGACAGTTGTGACTGGCCTATAAGATGCACACTGATTTGACACTTTGCTCTAAGCAATGGGGCCTTCTGAATTATATTGCGTTTAATTTTAACAATCTGAAGCACTTAAAGAGTCCAGACTCAGTATCCTTGTCTTAAGACAACAAGCTTACACTCAAAGTTATGGTAACACTACAGCACAATAGCTTTTTGGAGCTAGTGTACTGAATAAGAGAGATGACCACTGTTGTGATTTGTGCATTACCTGGAGGTGGATAGCATTGTAACAGCCTCAGAAGTTTCACAGATAACCAAGGAGCAGGAACAAAGTAGTACGTATAGTCCTGAAGATCTGTTGATGCAGAAGTTACAATCTGTAAAGTAAGCAGACAGCATGTCAACTACTGAATTTAAGTAATGCACAATCATGAGAAGGACCCAAAGAATACCATAGATCACTTCTGATAGAGGCTTACAAAACTATGTCACTAGCAATGTTTAATTCAGTACATTAGTTAGGCGCAAGTTGTCATACTATGACATCAGTCTCCCTAGCAATAGAAATTCAGTTTTACAGATTCAGGAAAATACTTCCTGGAGTACTGTAAGTATACTTGCTTTTTGTAAGAATCAGGATGACCATCTTGTAATGCCAAAACATTTTACTAGAAGACTGACTTTCTTTGGTTCAGCAATTCACAGATTTAGCCAACTATAGTGTTATAGTTGATTGCTGATAGGTGAACTTGGAATTCAAGCACAAGATGCTGTAACATACTGAACTAAAGCAGAAGGCCAACTAACACCTTTAGTAGTATTCATACTCCAGAGCAAAGAACAGATAGCTTTCAAAGAAGAGGTTTATATGCATAGTGAAATGTGATAAGGATTAGATTAGGTTTCAAAGTATTCACGTATTTCTTCTCCCCCTCTGATTCTAGAGTAAGCATGAGTATGGTACTAGCTTTGCTCAAAAAAAGTCTAATTCTTGCTGTTCCATTACAGAACAGCTTGGCACTTCCCTCAGCACTCCCTTGCTTTTTAAGTATTAAACAAAATATTTATATTTGAAAAGAAATTAAATTCCTCTACATTTAATTTTGGGTGTAACACTGCATAAATCTGGGTCTAACACACATTTGTCAAGTAATATCCTCCCATATCTTGTTTACTTTCCAAAAGGCAAGTCAAACAAATCAGTAACAAAGTTTTCCAGCATGAAGATGCTAACTTACAGAAGTGTCTCTCCGCTCCTCCCTGCACCAGCTTAACACCCCATACCCATTTACAGAATATCAAATGCTTATAATTATTAGCCTAGCAGCAGCTCAAAGGAGGGAACTGGAAGCAGATTCATCTTGCAAGAAGCTTACATAAAGTACAGCTGTATTTTTGAGAGTTCTATGCAGAAGTTTGCAACATCAGTCTTTGATCCAACTGCTCTTTGGTGTCATAGCAACATAAAACAAGGATTAAAAACTCAACTGCATCATGAGGATTCTTTCAAATGCAAGTAACTAAGACACCTTTTGCTACATACGCTTGGAGCATAGCAAGGACTGCACCAAGAAAATTTGGGCTAGCTAACAGTTTTCTGCCCTGATAAGCAACAAGTGTTATAAGAGATTAGCTGAAGTAGCTATATGAAGTGAAACTGAATCATCTTCACTTTTAATGGTACACTAACCTGACCTAGAAAGTTGAATAAATAAGCAACAGTAAGCTAACCTGACCTAGAAAGCTGAGTAAATTAAGCAACAGTGAAGTATTATCAGGGTTATCACTGGACTCACTCTGCTTAATCTAGACACTGCCAAGGAGACTGAAGTTTTAAACTCTTCTGGGTTCTTCTGCGCCAAAGTCGTGATCAGACTTGTAGCTGCTGTAACCACACCCTAGAAAAAAAAAACCAAAGCAATACATTCAATTTTGTAACAGTTTAAGTTGCTACCCATTAACACCTTTCACTTCAAGTATTTTTTAATATACAACAAAACTAAGTTTGCCCTCATGACAAAGTCCCACATTAAGAAACCCTTTGTTTGGCTACCAGCTAGACTAATTATATATCTTCAAAATCCAACATGATTTTCAACAACTTGATAACTGCCATGCATGCAAAGCATTTCATATTTTTAATACAAAATATTTTTGTATTAGCTTTGTCTCATGTTTGGATAGTACATCTAAAATAATAGAGCTATATTAAAATAAAGTCTGGGTGCAAATTGTCTTCCTACACAAGAGAAGCATGAGTAGAAGAAATAGGATGCAGCAGATCAACCAGAAAAGAATTCTGACAACACAACATGAAGAGAGAGCTTTGTATAATGCATTTTATATATACACTACTGAAGCATAGGTCTTAATAGCCTTAATTTCAAAGAAACTAGATCTAAAGAAAAACAGTCTTTTATCTGGAACAATAGGTTTTTTTCTGAACCAACAAGATAATGACAACATAGACACCATAGGGCAAGGAAGTCCAAGGACTGACAAATCAGGCCTTGCATTTTTAGTGCAGGTTTAATCCTGAACGGCCTAGCAAAATTAGTATTGCACCTATGCAATGTGACTTAGGGTCACAAGGCACCAGATTAATTTATTTGCAGCCAGAGGAAAGAAAGAAAAAGGTAAACAAAGCTTTATTAAAAAATTTATAGCAACTAAAACTGTTTCTTTCCAAGTCTGAAGAGAACAGCAACCCATTTGCTTGAAAGACTCAAGAAGAAATAAATTAATAGTGTATTTAAACAGCAGAGAGACAATTAAACATCGTTGTCTCTATAGAGTAGACCCAAGAAGCATTATGAAGCTGATTTACCAAGTGCTGGTCATTGAGAAGATGCACCACTCTAGACGTCCAGTCTCCCATGGGAACAAGGTCAGGAGAAGTTCTATATAAACGCAGTAAGCACAAGGCAGCGCTCTGCTTCACACTATCCATAGTGTCTCTGCATTTAAAACACAGTGGTTAAGTCACAGCAACACTTGCCAGCCAACATTATGCTAGTCTTTGTACTGACTTAGCATCCCTAGCCAGGTAGCATCTTGTTAACAGAAGTTCACTAATTCTTCCTATGTTACTCCCTCCCTCCTTATAGTCAAGCTAAGGAAGCTACACAAAGTTACATTTGTAACTGACTGCTCATTCTGCACAGATCATGTAGATACGACATATACACATTTTATACATATTCCCTTGGAAAAACAGAGCAATGAAACCCTGAAGACTGACCTCAGAACGTAAATGCAGCTCAAAGTTCAAACAAGTCTGAACTGAAGATGCTGTGCTCTGTCTATGATGGAACTTCACCCTAAGTGAAGTTTTTGGAATTTTTTAAGGTTATCTTATTAAAACCCATGACTCATCATTGCAGTATTGTCTCCACTATGCTACATGGGGAATAGCACCTGGCAAGGGAAGTGCAGAACAGAACAGGAAGAAGCCTGACAGGGCCCCAGAACATGTCATCTCTAAACATGCACCCTTACATAGGGAATTCCATTTCTGAGAAAGGTGGAATTATGGGACAGATTCTCCCCCATTTCCTTCACCAGACAAGACCCATACTGAGCATCAGGTGCTAGCTGCTTATTCTTCTCTTTTTGGCATGTACTACATTTCAGGTCTGCAAAATAGTAACCGTGTTCAAGTGTGGCATTTTACAGACATCATTTCAAGACTTCAAAAGTATTCCTAAGATTTTGGCCACAATTAGACATCACATGTTATATCCTTCCTCTTGCCGCCAGCTCAGACAGCACACATAATTGACACAGTCAGAATTAGTGTTGTGTAAGCAAGCACATTTCCGACATTTGCAAACTCCAGTGCTTGACATTTAGAGTATTAATACAGTTCTTACACAACATGTTATATTAATGTAAGACATTAGTGTTTTATAAAACAAGATCCATGCATATTCCAAAACATTTCATATCCGTAAAAGAGCCTGAAGGCACTATTTGCACTTGGACATTTTAAGTTTCAAAATAAATTAGCCCTACAATCGCAAGTTTCATTTTAGATTTACTTAACTACAGTTCCAGACACTTCCCAGGTCTGTTTAGAAACTTTTAGCACTACAAAGGCAAGAGTCAGAAAGTTGTCAGTGACTATTTGCCATTTACAGGAATTGCTGTTTACATGACTAGCAGAAGCAGCAAGAGAGCTCACACAACAGAATGTTCTCACATTCCTTATGAAGTCAGAACTATTTAAATAAGAGCCTCAGTTTACAACAAAATTTGTAGTGTAAATATCTATTTAGGGTCATTTGTTTCTTCTTTTTATCAGGAGAGATAAGGAAATTAAAACATATACTTCAGCGATGTTCACTGCCACACATTTATACAGAACAAACTTGATCACAACAAAGCTGTAAAAGCCTATTCAAGATATTGACATAGTGTTAATTTCCATGTTGTTGTTGTATTTGTACACTTACAGGAGTAACTCCATGCTCAGGTATGTTAATTTCCACGCTCAGGTATATCAAAGTATCTGGAGTTACTGGAAATCGTGACTATTTGTGCTGCAAACCCAGGGCTGTATAGCTCTAAGCATGGATTAAGCTGCTGCAGTGGAACTGAGTTGCTGTAAAGGTTGATTGGTGTTGTATTTGGAGGTGGCGTGGCATGTCATACCTACCCAGCTACAAGTATTTTTGGAATTTCTCCAGCAAATGCTTCCGCCATCTCCCGACTACCCACATTAGCAATACAATGCAGAGCAAGTCCCATGAAGGTGGGGTTGCGGCTGGCCAGGTCATTCTTGATTGCATTGTTTATTAAGCGAATCAGCTCACTATTAGAGTTCACTAGTACAGAGATGAAGAGATATCCCTGTGAGTCAGAAAAATGAAAAAAGAAAAAATGAAAAATAAATGAAAATTTACTTTAGTTGACTTAAATTATTTTTCTGTTTATGTCACAAGTAATTTCATGATTTGGAAGGGATCTTTGAGATCATAGAGTCCAATCACAAAAAAAACCCAAAAAACCACTCAACCCAGAACACAACCCAAACCAACACACACCCACACACCACACCCGCCCACAGAGAGACAAAAGCCAACAATCTTGGGCATTAGAGCATGCCCTGAAGTGCCATGTCTACACAGTTCTTAAATACCCCCAGGGATGGTGACTCCACCACCTCCCTGGGCAGGCTGTTCCAGCGCCTGACCACCCTCGCAGGAAAGTAATTCTTCCTAATATCTAATCTAAACCTCCCTTGCCGAAACTTCAGACCATTTCCTCTGGTCCTGTCATTAATTATTCCCTTGGGAGAAGAGGCCAACACCCACCCCTCTACAACATCCTTTCAGGTAGCTGTAGAGGGCAATGAGGTCTCCCCTCAGCCTCCTCTTCTCCAAACTAAACATGCCCAGTTCCCTCTGCCTCTCCTCATACAACTTGTTCTCTAGACCCCTCACCTCAGCTCATACCAAACATCTAGGCAGAAATAGATATTTAGGTAGTAGAAGCTAGGAAGATTAAGTGAAGTAAACAAATTAATAAGCTTAGTGTTACCCTAATTAATAATTTTTTAAATATTTCACCAATCTATTTCAGAATATACTCAAAATATCAATTTAGGTGAATGGGAGCAAATCAAGAATTTGGCTTGTTATTCAGACACAAGTAAGTTACGTATACCTGACAAACACAACCTCACCTAGGAAGATTTAAAGAGATATTCTGAAAATGTAAAAACTACTTACCTTTTAACAGAAGACTCAAGGCAGTTTCTTAACAAGACTAATAATTTACACAGAGTACACATTCTAGCTTTTACAATTAGTACAAGATTCACTGTACACAAATCTGGGTTTAAATTTCAGAATCACTGCTAAATCCAAAGTAAGGCTTTAAACTGGGGTGTGTGTGTGTGCACGAATGAAGCAAAGGCCTTTACAGACTATACAGCTGAGGCAGGATATCAGACAGAACAGCTTATCTTTTATAGAAACTCAGTTACTCACGATTTGTTTCTCTGTATATCTATTGGAACTGAGCAGGTTTACAGCCTCCATATGACCAAAGTCAATGTCATGCCCCAGGAGAAAGATGAAAAGCAGTTTGCAGACATATTTTTTCTTACTGTAACCATCCAGAGCCTTGTCACCTGGAAAGCAAGAAACAACAAATAAGCCTATGTTGTTCCTATATCTGGTTCTCCCCTCCTCAGTTGCACTGAGGTACCTCATCATATCTTACAGTAAAAAGACTTACAGTTGTACATAGCAATTAAGATTGACATGTGATTAACTATGTATCACCCTACAGAAGAGGGAGAAACTTAGGGTTCAGCTATTGCAGTATTTAGATTTCACAACTTTTAAACACGTTCTTTCAGCTTTTATTCACTCTACAGTGAGCAAAATGCTAAATATATCCACTTATATGACTTAAAGGACTACAAGCATTTACATCATTTTGTGATAAACACATGAATGTTATCACAAACCATTACCAATGGATGCCACACAATCAAACAACTCCTGTGTTTTAAAAAAAAAAATATTCCCAGTCATAGAACACTGGTGGCTTGTAGCTCTTCCTAATGGTCCGAGACAGAAAAATGTGTAACTAAAAAAGCTAAGCTGTCACTGAATCAACAAGACATTCACACGATACCAGTTTTAAATATTTATCTAAATCTGAAATTGATTTAGAAGGGAAAAAAAAAAAACCCCAAAAGCTGAAGATTTTAGTGTAATTCCATTTACCATTATCTATCCTAAAGGATAATGAGATAATGCTATCACTAGTCCTGCTATGTCCTTAAGGTATTTTCTTGCTAAGAGGCAATATATATGTCTATTAAATTTTGATTTTCCTGTTTCTGTTAAGAACAGCTATATGTCTTCTGTATATGTTCTTTCATTAAATCAATTATCAAACCTTTATAACTGTAAAAGGTCTTCACACACTTCCTGAAGTACACCACAGTAAAGAACTCGGTAACAAAATAAAAACAGAGTCTTTAGAAAAATACAATAATAGAAGTATATCCCAAAGCCTTGAAAAAAAAAAATATACATGAAATAAGATTACCATGAGAGATTTAAAGTGTTTGTAAAATGAAAGCATTCACAAGTGTTTCACTTTTAGAAGAAAAATGGATCCTAAATACATTTGGCCTTATGTTGCAGTATTGCTGTATTTTGGAAGCTTGTAAAAGCTACATGGAACAGTACAGCAGCTTATAGGGCATCAGGTAGACCACTTGCTTTCCTGAAGAAAAAGGCTACATATGAACATACACTTTCTGCAGAACGTTCTCTCCCTACCCCAAATCAGGAGATAAAGGAGTAGGCACTAAATCAGGCAAGCCTAAATGCTAGCAAGTTCAGTCAGAGTAGCAAAATTTTGATAGATACTGCTGCTTAAAAGGCTATATAAGCTCTTTAGCCTCTGCCTTCTGGGTCCAGAATAACAAGTCTGTCAGATCAGTACGTGTTCCTTAGCGATGGGCAAGTTCAGCCAGAATAGCACCACATAAAGTAAAGCTTAAATAAGATATTCCTAACTCATTGCCCTTACCAAAAAAAGCTCCAAGTCGCATTTTTTTTTAATTTCAGATTTGTGTAACAGGCAGCTAAATACACAATAAAAAAATCTTAATAGTATAGAAGTTTCTCCTCCTTCCTTCTCATCCACTGATGCAGAAGCAGGTTAGATTTCCCATGCCACACGCATCTACAGCTCACAGATTTTACACTAAATTCAATGACTGTATAAAACCAACAGGAATCTTACCACTGTAAACTAAATTTATAGTTTGTGAAGGAAAGAATCAATGTGTGAAGCTACGTAATGTTAGTGAATTGAGAAAGTATGCTGGCACACTGAAGTAGACAATGATAAAAGGTTATTTCTAGAGTCTGCAACTATAAAGTTCGGAGGCTGCTTTTTATTTTGACTCTAGAAAAATTTTTTTTGTTTTATTTCAACTGAGAAAAACTTAAGCACACAACTGCCATTTTAATACAGACAGTGATACCCTTCAATTCTGAGTCTTTAGACACCCATTGATATTTTTGAATTTTATTTTATTTATTTTTAAACTGGCAGAGCGTATTAGTTGTCAAGAAAAAGCTTTACCTTAAAGCTATTTTTATTCTGCACAAAGAAAAGCTGCCTTCAGGTCTATACTACAGATGCCAATACATGTCACATTTTACTTAGATACATGAGGTAGTGTTACTGTAGATTCTCATGACAGTGAAATCCTGCTATAGTGGATCCTGTCAAGATTCTCTGGCAACATCCAACCCAGCAGAAAGCTACCTAAAGACATGTTTTCTTCAAGTCACATTTACAGTTTGCTGCCATAAGGCTATTTTCCTGCTGAGACAGCAAGTTAATCCAGGACAGTTTGCTTTATTAGACATCTGAACTAACATTAGAAAAACCAGAGCAAAACATCCAGACTGAAGGTGAGGAAGGACAGGGGAGGTGGGAGTAAAAGGTGGTTTGGAGTTCCAAGGAGTCCAGGAAACTGAACTGCAGCTGCCTGTTTGCATGCAATCCATCAGCAACACACAAAAGTATAAACCCCATCTTCTCAAATGACACTGGTGTTGACTTTGTGAGATCAGCAGAAGAGGGAGTATAGAATACTGCAGCACAATTGCTTAATGAAGAACACAAGCAGATAAAAGCATGTATACTCTGAACAACATTGACTTTCACAACAAAGTGTTTGTCATGGTTTGGCAATCCCTTTTTTCGAGTTTAGGGCCCAGCTATTTAAAGCTTACATCCTTCCAAGATACCAGTATTTTAAGAGTTCAGATTGGCAAGGTGCTTGGATCTTGGGGTATTTGAAGCACTTTTGATGGAAACCATGCCATGCAATCAAGCTCAAAACATATCACCATCCTACCAACAAAGAAAAAGCAGCTTTCTTCTCCATATGTGCTATCAAAGAACAATACTGTAAAATCAGTAACTGAACCGCTTTTTCTTAAGACAGAAAAAAAAGTTCGCTGACTTGCTTTCAAAAGCTTCTCTTCAATTCCTCTCCCTCCCAGTTAGCATTTACAAAGAGTTAAAAAGGTTCTATTTTAAATATCACTAACAAGTCTCATTGCTTAAGTATGTGCTCAGATGTACAGCTTCCCTTAGCCTCAAGCAAACATCCAAACAAGAGCAGAAGGAAATCTCACAAGTTCTGTTATCTCTATTGCAATATACAATCATTTCTTTTAACTCAGCTCATTTTTAAATGCTTTCAGGAGTATTTGCAAGTACTGCAAATCAAGTCAGCAGAAACAGGAAGGATTCAGAACACACGTCAGCAGGTTTTGAGCACAGTGGGCATTTCAAGGGCTACTTGCTTTCTCTGGAAAGTTTTAGTCATTTTTCTAAGAAAGAAATTATTAATAGCTGATCAGCAAATAGTACTATTATTAAGAAATAATTATTACTTTCATATTTCTGTGCATCACCTCTCTACCACTTCAACAGGGAAATTTTGGTTTTCATTGCTCATAGATCTCTTTCACACAGACTTCCAAAGAGGAAGAAGTAAGGCACAAGTGCATTACGAGACCCTTTGGTTCCCAGACAGAACCTTCTGTCTCTAATTTGGACTGTGAGTTAAAAACACAGCACCTGCTTTTGATTCTAATTCAGTGTACTTAAAAACCAGCCTGCTGCACTGTTACAAAGCTTGCTACCAGCCAGAGAGGGCAAGAAAGCAGTTCAGTCCTGTGAGTTGTTTGCTGGGGGGGTAGAGCATAAGGAAGCCTGACAAGTCTGGTCTCACCAGCATCCAGATGGTTGATTGCTGTCTCAAAGACAAGACAGTCTGAGCTTTTAAAACTGCAGTAATGGCTTACAAAAAACAGAATGGACAGCACCCTTGAGAGTTTTCTGTGCATTCAGTGTGCTTCCTTCCTAGGCTGACACTGACCCATGTTCATGCAGTTGACAGCAATCCAGCGCTATACTGTATCAGCCTACTACTGGCTTAGAGGGCAAGAAAAATAAAGTTGTTTTTTATGAAAGTAACTACAATTTGGGACAAGATTTGTCTTCCCATAGGAGTGACAGCCCAAGCCCTCTAAGTGACAGGATGAGTATTTGTGGCAGACAACCTGTACACATCTGTAAGACAGTACTTAGTTACCATACTACTACCACTAAAATAGAATATTACTAGAGAAGCCCTATAATTTGTGTGATATTTGAAGCATGGTTTTAGTTCCAACAGTTTACTTTGTCAGTGAAGACACTTCATTATTTTACTGCGTGATTGCATTCATACATCTCTTAGATGATCAGAAGACAGCTGGACTTGGACAGTGAGACCTTTGTAACCACACCCATCTTAAATATAAAGACTACACGTTCACAGCCTTCCAGGGAAACAATTTACTGTTGTACAGCTTCTGCTTAAATCAGGTAGTTAGAGGCTTATGTTGAACTTCCTGCAAAGGGTTACTGTGTAGGTTGGGACAATATAGAAGACTTGCTTGAATTTGTGAAAACAAGTGAGCTGGAATTAAAAAAAAAAAAGCAGATTAAGACAAAACTAAGATACACTAGCATGTCTGAAATCCAGTAGCCACTCTCATAACACAAACCATATTAAGCAGTCAGAACAAAACTAAAATAGTAGCTACTGCCAGATCGGGAGAAAAGAAAAAGCCTGAATCAAGCAGAGAAAGTTCCTTTGACTGCAGAAACAGCTTACAGATTTGTGAGTAGTTACATTAGTACAGAAATTCTGCTCTGGGAGATCAAAATGATACAACAAATTAATAAACCAAGTATTTTTTCCACTCATTTACAAAGCAATTGCTACTCTGACAGCCAGACTTCTAGTTTGACTCGAGCACGAGAGAAAAATCAGCTTATAGTCTGAACATGTAAAACAGAAAGAATAGTATTTGTCTACTTCATCCTTAACTGCTACAACTTCTGCTTTATTACACTAGTGTAGTTTCTCTCTATTACATACATCTTATCTCAGTTAATGCAGAAGCATTTAAAGCAACCGTCAAGGACAGATTGACCTCAGCTACGGAGCTTCCTCAAGCTGAAACAAGAGACAAAGTCACCTTAAGTACAGAGATACTATATTCCTTCTGAGCTTAGGGTGCAGAAGCTGGAACAGAACTTAGTGCCAATAGCATACGTTACATCAGTTCAAGAAAAATATGGCTTTTTCCTGAGACGCACAGCCTCATCCCAGTCTGTTAAGTACAAGGGTTTTTTAAATAGCAGGTTGCCCAACATAAGGCAGGTAACAGGCTTGCCAGCTACTTGATGGATAGAACAAAAGTAGGAATACTTAGTCTCTGTAACAGTTTAAGAATCTATCTTGCAAGTTACACCAGGTGGGTGTCTGGATACTGCAACAGAGTAGGCCAAAGAGTATAAAGGTCCAGAGGAAGGAAAGGATACTTGCAATATACCAATCTCTTATGCTAGTCTCAAGCAAGATCATATCTTTATCAACAGGCACTATTGTCAGCCTTGCTTCTTACAGTCAGACCTTTCCCTGGTTATAGCAATGCAGCCAGTCCAACAGCTGCATCTTCAGACAGGTAATTAACCCAAAGCCCCAGTATTCCCCACAGTTATTTAGCAAGGGACTCCATCTTGAGTTCACGGTCACACTTTTAAAAATGTTTTTAAATAGTTTGGATTAAGACAAAAGTCAGAGCTACATACAAAGAAACTGGGTTAAACTGAATGATCTCCACCTGAACCATGAAGAAAATGCATTATGGAGGTCTGTTTGCTTTTATACAGCCCTTCTGCAAGGAAGAACCATGCAGCACAAAGTCCATGTAGAACTTCTGCAGCAGAAAGATAGAGCTATCACCTCCTCACACTCTCAAGACCTCAAGCAGCTACACAACAAGTTGTCCAAACTCAGCTTCTTCCAAATTGTGACATTTACATCTAGCTTCCGTTCAGGCTGTATCAAGCTGTCTTCATTTAAGTAAGGTTTTTCACTTGAAATCTATACAAATTTGGTAATAAAGTAGCCAGAACGAAGGTTATAGGAAGGTTTAGTCATCTGCCACTCAAGCTACTGAATATGCATACACTGATATTTATTCAAAACTATTTCAACTGTGCTTAAAGGATGCTACACAAGGTATGCAGGCTAAAGTTACTGCACCACTTTGCTGAAGGTCCCTGTACTCTCTGATCATTGCCTGATTCATTGTTCTACACTAAGGTTCCTATCATCATTTCTCCCATGTATCACGATTAACCAGAGAAGAATTTACTGTGCATGTATTTTAACTATTTTTGTACTTAAGCCACAAAATACCTTGCAAAACCAAGGAACAAACTGAACAGATGTGTTATGAACTATGCCATCAGCAGCTCTTTAACCTATGATGACTCAGAGATACAGCACAGCTACCAAACTCCCTATGTTAACTAGAGACTGCTATTCTGACAGAATTCAATTCACTTGAAGTTTCATTATTGCCAAGTTTTATTATAGTTAGTAATGCAGTGGCTTTTATAAAGACATTAACAGAAAAGAAACATGAAGACTAGCTCTATTGCATTAGGCAACCTTTCAGTACAGTTGGTATTAGCAACCTTCTGAATACTCGTTTCTTTGAGTCTTCACAGGGCAAGACTTAGGATGACTGACATTTACAAAATACTGAATTGGATGTCAGTGTTCATTCTGTGATCCTCACATAGAATTGACTGAACTTTATCAGTAAGTGCACTCAGAAGGCATAATTATTAATAGCATTAATCGTAAAGGCTGCATTGATTGCTGTAGTACCCAAACAATTCCAACTGACTTCTTCCACACTCACAAGTTTACAGAAGTATGCAGGTTAGTGGGTGCAGATGGACTCAAATGGAGTATAACTTGTGTTACTCAAAACATGTAAGCCATCATTTTTTCTAGAATGCTTAGCTTTCATATGGAATAGAGGTTTGAATCTAGCTTCCCCATTTCAGTTTGTAGATTAAAGCTTTTCACTATCAGAAGCAAACATAAGGAATTGGACTAGTAAGTAGCAGGTGAGATACTAACTAGTGGTGCAGCCTGAAGTTAATCTGCTGAAGAACTAGATTTCCACATTAGTGACTGCAGCACGGTTTCCAGCTATGCATCAACTTCAGTGGTTCTTGATGATAGAAGGACATAGTTGGAGTAACTGTTAATGTATATAGGGAAAGTGACACGTGGCTTTCTAGAACAACCTGTCCTGTTTAAACAATTAAGTAAAGAACTTACTTAGGTGCTGAAATTAATTTCAGCAACAGCCAATAATCAACAATGCTGCTATCTGACAGCAAGTAGTTTTATAAATGCAGACCAAGAGAAAACAAGCAGTCTTTGTGGCAGTATCTTCCAGGTTAATAAACTTAGTACAATTAGTTGAAAGAAAGTAACATGAAACTTCAACTAATTTCTTCAGTGTGCAGAAACTTCTTAAACACTTTTTGATTAAATTCAGTCTCTTTACCTCGAAGATATACTTAACATGTCTAGTACTGATCTTGCTTAGAGATTAAACTGCTTTACTTAAAAGTTACAATTTACTACTTAAGTTTACTAGACAATAAGATGATTTGCTTTAATCATACAGCCAGAACTAGAGAAAAATGTCTGTTACTCTTATATGCAGGTTTCCAGTAGCACCTTGAACTATGTGCTAATTGCTCAGTGTGCACTCATACTTAGTACACAGAGGCAATATCTGGTGGTCAGTGTCTGGAAAATGGACACAAGTTTTTGACTTGGATCGGGTGATGGAGCATAGTCTGTAGAACAGACTACGTAAAGCCTGCTACTTACAGCAAAAACAAAAAAAAAGGACTAACAACAGCTTCAAATGGAAGCTCTGCAATGAAAAGGAATTAAAAAAAAAACACCAATGTGACATCATAGGGTGGTGACTAAATGAAAGTTCCTTTTTCTATTTACCCTAGAAAAAATAGCCATTAAAATTTCCTTAGTTACCCTACAACTGAAGTTACCAAACTTGATAAAGTATGCTGAAATTTCTAAGAGAAAAACACTAGCACAGAAGTATCTGATGGCTTCAAATTTAGAAGAGCTTCTTAACTTTTCTTGAGTGTCATGCACTATGGTCAACTTTTCCTTCCAAGCTGTTGTTAACACTCAAGTTTTTGCAGGTCTTCATACGCCTTCAAGGGACATACCACTTAAAGAGTAGCAACAGATCACTATGAAGTTCAGGAAAGTTATTTCAGGCTTTGCTAATCCATTGAGTATTCCAAATACATACACTAGTTTAAGTCAGGGTAGGTAATTAAGGCAAACTGGTAAAGAGCAAGTTCTGAAGCCATATATATGGCCTCCACACTGCAACACCTTATCTAGCTGCACACACAGCCTTGTATCTATTTACACACAATGTTTACTGCAGCCACAACTGGTAAAACTCCATTCAAGAGCATCTCAACTACCGCTCAGAATCTTTAAAACTTGAAGCCGCATACACAACTTGAATACAGTTACAGCAGGAGTTTTAACATGTGTTGTTTAAAGTGAATTGCTGCCTCTTGAAACTCACAAGGATGGAATTAGTCACTGCATATCCTTTGTTTCATATTAATAAGTTGCATTGCCGTTGCTTATGCGAGTGGTCAAGATATATGGCTTCATCAACTACACATTTTGATCTTAATTCTCCTAGAAGACAGCCTAACCCATTACTTCCCTAAAGGAGTCACGGGAAGAGGGGGGAGCGGGCACAGGTAGGGAAGGAGAAGTTTAAATTGATTCCGTTTTACTGGAAATAATTACAGTATGCAGGAAATAATAATATAATAAATATATATTATAAATAATATAATAATATACGTACATGTTCCTTAACACTAGTTCATGGCCTTCTGGAAGAAAACAGGCTGAGCAGCCACATGGTTAGGAGGCAAAATATTAAAAAAAGCTTGTGAACAGTAGTGCAATTCTTTGATATAGCAGGGAATTTTCCTCTGTTAAGGCCAAGAGTCATAGGAATGTCAAGAAGTTCTTTAGCTAAGAGAACATTTTTCAATAGATACTCTAACAGGCTGCTCTAGCATTTTGCTTGCATCAGCAGTTGGTAAAAATGTCTAAACATGCAAAACCAAAACAAAAACCCATAGAAGAATGTCGTATGAAGAAATATATATAGTTTAATATGATCAAGCTACTTACCTTTAAATTTTGATCGAATGTTTGCTAGTTCTTTGTTTATCCTTTTTATCTCCGCTTCTTTACTTTTGCCTGAAATCAAAAGAACAGACATCAGGACACAGTGCTTTGGACAGCCCTCTGACACCCTAAACTGGTTTCCACAAACCATGCTGTGTGAACATACAAACATCAGAAGGAATTATTATTCTCCCTTTCCAGTAGTAGGACCAAACAAAGACAAACATCACAGAGGTAACTTAAGCATTGTTTTATAGGGGAATTTGAGAAGCTAGAAGCTTTGCAGACTTTAGACAGTATCAGTCACATACAATTAATCTAAGATGCCTTTATTACTGACTTTCACAAATGCTTCAGTTTTTATATTCCTTAAACTGGCAAGAGAAAAAAAATGAATTTTAATTCCAATTTGATGACAAGGTTAACAGTGCTCTGAAGGAAAGAGTCTCCTAAGCACTATCTTATAAACAGCCAGCTTGTGTTATTCTCCATCTTAAGGGCAAGCCAATTTACTGTATCTCTATTGAATGGTCATTCAGTTCAACAGCTTTAAAAACATTCTTAACCAACTGAAAAAGAAAAGCAGTAAACTTATGAGTAGCCCAAAGACCTCAGACAGACAGGATCCATGCGTAAGTTTAGACTTTCAATATGCCCCATGAAAGTCACTTGAAAAAAACAAATATTTAAAATTGACATCTTTATTAGGTGACTTTACCGCTTTAGGTCTCTCAGGACAGTTTATATTTCATATCAACTTTTGATTCCATTAATAGGTATTAAGATATCCAGTTCCAATTCAAGTTAGGTATTTGTAGAAATAAGGTGCAGTTTAATTTCTGATAATGCAAGCTTATTCAAGTAATACTTGTATTGTCCAAACCAAAGCAGCTGATTGCTCTTTAGCATTTTAGGTTTTGGTGACTGGGATCCTATACAGATCTGGGTCCATTATCTCCTACTTGAGTGCGTATGGTCGGGTAAAATATCCGACTCAGCTGCTTGAAGTCTGAGGGAAGCAAACAAAGTCCACTTCAGCAATGTAGAACTGGTTATCTAGTTGTGCTGGACATTCTGACTGTACCTACTCAAACTTTCAAGCAGTTTCCAAAACATTAACTAGCAGCAGAAAAAGACAGGTTCATTTACTCTTCATCACATATATCTGGCCACAATATTATGAATAAAAGTTCCTTGGTCCTGTTTGAAAATGTTCCAACCTTATGAGTAGTTGGGGATCAGATGCCCTGCTTTCACACCACTCTGATTACGGCCAATGCAGGGCAAGGCTTGAAGAGCAGATCAGGACCGGCATTCCAAAGCCACTCCAATCTCACCTTTTTCTTCCCCATAAGAAATGCAGCATTTAAACATCCTACTACATCTGCATGTTCAAACCTCCTGTGACATGCAATGACAGCTAATCATCCTTTTACCATTCCAAAGATGATCTGACACCAGGCCAGATGAAAGATGATAAGTAACTCAAAAAAAAAAAAAGTGCCTTCTTCCCAGGATACCTGTCCTTGCTTCCACTGCCTGTGGATTTCACACAACACACTATGGATTTTCTTCCAATTTAACTTGCCAACCTAAAGTAAACTGGTTTTAAAGCATTTACACTATGTACTGTAGAATCACAAAATTGTAGAGGTTGGAAGGGATCCTCAGAGATCATCTAGTGTACCCCCTGCCAAAGCAGGTTCACCTAGAGCAGGCTGGTCAGGAATGCATTAAGTGTCGTCTTCTACAGATCTTACATTTGTCTTAATTGGATGAGATTATTTGTCCTGCGCACATGGCAGACATGCTCAAGTGTTCATGTCTAGGACACCTGCCAGCATTAGGAATCCACTACTAGACTGAAGCAAGCCTTTTGCTCCTGGGTCCATACTCTATGAACAGAGGGCCAGAATAACATACCCCAGGAGGGTACAAGTTTTTATTTAAATAAACAACACTTCAATTTTGCTAAGCTTTGTGTTAATACTTGAAAACACTTCCCTTATTTTCAGCAATTCCTTGGCTCCAGATGAAAATGTTCATTTCTAAAACTATAATTTATTTTGCCTTTCCCAAGTGAAGAGTACATCTCATGAAATTACCACTGAGTCTGGAGATTTTGTACTTCATTTAAATTAATGGGGCAGAGAACACTGACCTCACTCTGGGTTATTGCTAACCTGAACAGGATATTTAGTTACCTAAGTTTGAAAGCTAGGTCCTTGCTCTAATATCTTTAAGTTCTGTTTGTAAGGAAAGTACATTGCAATATTTAATTTGCATGATTAGGAATTGTTTCCTCTAACTTCAACAAGCCTGGCAATATCACTGATGTTAAAAATGGGAGAGGAATGGGGAACAGAAGTAAGTATATCTCAGCCAGTTTCCTTAGCTCAAGATGAAATCAAGGCTTTAATTTTATTTTAAAAAAAATCACCAAAACCCCTAGGCAAACCCTGCAAGCAGCATTATCTATGCGTTTTGCTCGCAGATTATCAGTTCCTGGCAGAAATTGGGTTCTTTGTGTCCTAAGCAAGCAACAAAGCATTAAGGGAAGTCTGACTAAAATACTTCAGGAATTTGTGAAGTCAGCACCTTTGGTAGAAATGGACTGCAACATCAGCAACGCAAAATCAAAATCCCATCCTCTGTGCACACAGCTGTAGAAATCAGTTGACAGGAACTGTCATATTAAACAGCAAATTCACATTTGAAAGTTTATTCTCTTGTAGTTTAAAAACTTGCATAGCATATGAACAAAAGCTTGTTTTGAATAATTCCTTCAGGCTATTGTATTTTGAATGCAGTACAGAAACTCATCTAGACCTTGGCCAAAACTAAATAGCGTAGCAAATAGCTGGTGATAGAAGTTTAACTCCATACATTGGAAATTAAGTTGAATGACTAAGTCTTGAGTTGTCTCCTTATTACTGATTACAGTCTATATATGCCCAAAATAGCAGTTTTAGAGAGCAGCACTAGCACATTGGGTGTTAAAAAAAATCACTGTGGATAGTCAAGTAACAATGCTTAGGATAACCATTATTTAAAACGAAGCTGAAGTATCCAAAACCAAAATTTCCTGAACTCCAGCAGTTATACTGCAGGGTAACCTTACTCAAACTTAATTTGCTTTGTCATCCTCTAATGTAAACAAAGCAAAAAACTCGCAGTGGCAGGTAGCTTCAGTTTGTTCCATGTACAGGGTAAAAAAGAAAATAAAAGTATCAAAAAAACAAGGACTGTTTTTTAACTAGATCTTCTGTCCCACTAGGCAGGGGTGGGGTGAGCAGCAATAGCTGCTAAAATCTTTTTGATTAACTGAATTAACTGAGCAGTTTTCATCATAATAGTCGGCCACGGTAACACTCACTGATGAATTTCTACAAGCATATGTGATTTTTATCATCACTAGAAACACAAAAATAACCTTAAGGATGGTTAAAAAGGAAGATAAGACCACTACTGATGACAGTTGAAGGAGTGCTGTGCTGCTGTGCTACAGAACTAGAGGCTTACATTTCAAAGCTTGCAAAGGCAATTACACTGCCTTATTTCCAAGCTGTTACACAGCTCCCAATTTCAAGAAATTATCAGAGGTGTATTCCAACAAACCATGCTGTATGCAAGCTATTCAACTTGGAGAGGGTTAATAAAGGTCATGTCATGTATAGAAACTGATGGGTAGTACAGTATTAAGCCAGAGCTCAACAAGATTATATTCCACATCAGTTCAGGCCACCTGAGCAAACAGATGTCCAGTCACAACATCCTCTGAGGGACTTAGGAGCAATTATGTCATATTTGGCAATTTGACAGGTTTCACACTCTGCTTGTGCTGCCTACTGCCTTCATTAGGCAAGGTAAATTTAGTCTGCAGCACACTGTTATCTTTAATTGCCATCTTGTTTAACAAAGACAGACTACTGAACATCAAAAGTCATCCAGCTCCTCAGAGAGCCAATTACTATTCTTCAATCTAATAATCCAGGCTACAGTCAGAGCTTCCATACTGCATGAACACCACCTCCGTATCTCAGTTTGGAGTTTTCCATTACAACCTACAGAATAATGAGAGAACAAGTTACAGGAAAGGGGTTTTTTTTGAGCCTGTTCATTTGAAGCGAACATTTGACACACCTTAATACTAGCTTCGCAGCAGGGTTGCAGGACTAAACGTGGAATTCGTGGAATTAGTGGGTTGCTTGTGGCTCACTTAAACAGTGGACCTGCTCCATCAGGATTACCTTATTGCTATACTAACTGTAGATACTACCTAAGCCAAGTTTGAGGCAGAAAGCGATTCTGTGCTAATTAACTAGAACTCCTACAATTTCTTAGCTTTCATACAAACCATTCAGAGTCCAGTATACTTCTGGCCAAGCCTACATGTTTATTTTCCAAAGGAACAGAGAAGACCATGGTCTACACAGGTCTCTACAAAAATACTAAGCAGAGTAGAATTCAGCAGGCAAGTTCTTGAGACAGGCACATTGAAAACATTTAAAGCAAAAAAAACCAAAAAACTGCTCCACAAAACTTTAGATGTTGCCAATACTCATGTGGCTCCAATCTGCTTACAGCCAGCAGCAGTGTAATTAAGCCCATACAACAATTTATTTATTTTGAATTTACGCACAGGTCAGAGCAGTTAACATCGTGTTACCTCTCACTCTTACTTGCCCTCTGGCCATCTGACAATCCTACGATTATGGATTGGCCACTAGTGTAAAGAACTATAAAGCTTGTAGGGTAGGAGGCTCTATTAGCATAACAAAAACCTTGTCAGTATTTTCTCATTTTTCTTGAAGGCAAGTAGTAGTGTCAGTTACTATCTGTTGCCGTACCATTTGTCTAGCAGAACATGCCTCTGTTCACATTCAATCATCAAACAGGCCTTGATAACAGGACAACTCTAGTTTTCTGTTTAGAAGAGCAGTAATTCAAACACAGCCAGAGCTAAGAGCAGCAGCTTCTCCTCTGAACTCTGTAGTGTCTAGGAACATCTACTTGGGAAGAACACAGTTCTTACACAAAAGATAAATTCTCAGTTTTAAAGATATTGTTACACATTTTCCTTGAGAGCCATTGTTTTACAAACAAGAATTTATCTATTTTGTTATGTATCCATCAGTCTCTATAGAAGGAGCATCTAAACTGATTGGCAAGTTAGAGAGACACAGTCAAACTGCTACTAACTTCCCTTCAGCAAAACATGTTGATACAGTTTCATAATTAGTTCGATTCAAGGCTATACTTCTTTGAAGACAACAGCTCTAGATTGTTTCTTATCACTGCTCTCCTCCTCCTCCGTGCATACACATTCCTGCTACTATCTTGTACTGCTACAGGTAAGTTAGGGACCCAAAGAGCTGAAAGCAAAATCAGTTTATTTAATATCCAAGGGTAATTTATATCAGCGTTACAAGTGATAATGCCAGCAGAATACATGACCAGGTAAAGAACAAGTTCACCGCATTCCCCACCCAAACACAATTTAGTTGGCATAAAACAAACAAATTACCCACTTGCCTTTCCTATTGCTAAAACAGCTTACAAGCATGACGCTAGACTACACCAAATTCTTAAACCCTGCTGTCAGGGGACAGAGAAAGAAACTGGTTGAAAGAGAGGGCCCAAATCAAAAGAAACTAGCATCTCTACAGTAAAAACAGTGCAAATACTTATAGGAAAATATTCATGTAAAAATAATCAGTGCATCTATTCTTGCTTTTGTAAAACAGCTTTTATAGCACTTATGTCCTGTATCAGTAAATTAAACCACTACTTTAACCTGCCAGCAGAACAGATACTCATGTTACAGCCCTAGAGTATAGATTAGTCATTTGCTATGCAGATCATTAGCTTTATGAAGTAAAACACCAAATCCATCCTCCACCTCTCCCTAATCTCTCAGGCAGCTTGTTATTTAGCACAGCAGGGAAGAGGGCCAGAAGGGAGGCAGGTTACACAGCAATACATTAGAGTGGTCCATTTTCTGTATGCCTGCCTTCTTATTATGTGAGTTTACATAAATTCCCTCATTTGGCAAAACTATCTGGAGTATTACAATAGAGGTGCAAGTTCCAGGTCCACCTGAGTATGTCTGAAGGAGGATACTGATGCTATTCTTTACAAACTCACTGTGCAGCTAATCCAGAGAGCCTACTATAAAATACTGTAGCTTCACAAGATGTTAGTATGGCTTCAGTTTTATTCAGAAATTAACCAGTTCAAGGCTGCAAAACAAGAAGCTTTTTGCTTAATGACATACTAACATCCTGTTATGAACGAAAACATGAGTGCATGCTGGCTTTCCACAAGATATGTTTGATCAGTGCCTGTCTGTCATGTTGAAGGTTGTGCCTTGGGACATCCTGTTGTGATTAGATATCCTACTACAGATGAAGAGATCAGCAACACTACTGATCACATTTAAGAACTCTGTAGCATACATTTTCCAATAGTCTGCACAGTAAGTGAACTACTATGCACAGGACTGACTTATTCCTCCAGTATGCTGCTAGAGATTTGCCCCTGTAACAACACTTCACATGAAACAGCAGGGAGTCACAGGCTTTACTGTAATCCAGTAATCCATTAACTCCATGTCCTCACAAGGGAAGGGAAATACATGCAAAGGAGTACACAGTGACTCCCAAATCCCATCACAATTCAGATGTATTAAATTGGTGCAATTTAATACAAGTTTAATGATTTTAGGTGCCTACCATGGATTTTTTTTTTCTTCTAACTTGGCACCAGAAGTTAAGAAAAACACCACAGCTCAAACTGTGAAAGAGTTTGAGGAGTAACTAGGTAACAGGTAAGACCAGATCTTTCCCCAAATAAACTGAAAGATTACTGGAAGCTCATATACCAATGACTTTATGACATACAGAACATCTCTTCTGGCAGTTAGTATAGTTTTGTCAATTATCTAAAGAGAAGCTTTAAGCTATGAAAATATGGAAAACCGAAAGTGCAAGGTTAGGCTACTATATAAAGCAGCTCTTCCTCCTTCTTGACTAAGCAGCATTTAAGTAGCCATTTCCTTGAACAGCATTTTCACACTGTACAGTTACACTCCCTTCAAGAGAGTAAGGCAGTATTTGCACTGTTTTAGTACAAGTCCTTGCAGACTCCTGTCTACCTCAGATCACATTCAAATAATAGAAGAAAAGTTTGAAGCTTATCCAAAGTTTCCTAGTTTAATTATCACTCTAAACTACTATTTCAGGGGCCTTAAAAAAAAAAAATCGTACATGAGCTCATTACCTGATGCAGATATACATTAGTCTCTGCAGTAGTTGTTAACTTCCTCTTACAAGTCCTGATGGGCAGCCTTTATCCAAAGGATTTAAAATTCAGCAGATGTTGTATTTTCCAGTGTCTCTAATGGAGAGGCTAGATGTCACATGAAGGATTCTAGCTCTTTACTACCTGTCTTATCTATTATTATCTTTGCCTACTCTCCTCTTTTCTTAACCAAACATACACAAATTCAAGAACTGTAAAAAAAAAAAAACCAAAAAACACCCAACCCTCCAAAAAAAAAAAAAAATAATCAACTCCCCCCAGCCCCTCAGATTTCTATGAAATGACCAGAAGAAAGCCAAGACAGAGAAGCCATGGTCAGAACACATCCTCCTCAGATTAATCTCATACTAATTGTGTTTTCCTTAAATCGCTCTCCTGCAAATAGTAGCAAGCAATGCAAGACTTAGTGCTTATTTTAGCTCTAAGCAGCATGCTCTTCTTAGGGTTTTTTCAGGCCAGAAACTGTCCATATTAGTTAAGTGGTCATAGCCTTGCAAGGGAAATAGGAGAGCAACTCCAGATGCCTTGCCTTCAAATATGTTCAGAGAGGTTAAGTAATCTAAAAATACAAATAAAGAACAGTCATTGACTGTCTACAGAACTAGAGTCAAGTCCTTCTTTAAAGCTATACCAAATGGAAATAAGAATCTACACCTCTGAGGAGCAATGCAGTAGCCTTAGCCTATACACTGAAAGTTGTATTACTGACATATGGCACACCAAAAAAAGCTGTATGTGCTCAAGTCACCCTATGTGAAGTTTGTTTCACTGTGTGGCTGTTTTCACTGAGAACAAGTAACTCTATATACACTCACATGGTCATTTAATTTACATGCATGCCCCTCCTACACACACAGGTAATATACTCCATTAATTACCATCCAGTCAAAAGGATGATCATCATATGATAAATTTAATGAACCAGCCTTTTTTAATCCCCACTTGCTTACCCATAGCCTGATGCACCAGTCCCAATTCTGTGAAGTAAAGCTACTGAAGTCAGACTTGAAGAGGCCGAATACTCTTCCTGCCCAGTACAAGTAATTAATGCATTCAGTTCTATGAGAAGAGACAGACCTCTGTTCAATGTACTGTTTGGGTTTTATTTAAGGAAAAAAATATAGCCTGATGAGAAAGGAACAGTATCTTAGAACAGAACATATACCGAAACATTTGGAGAAAAAAAACCTAAAGAAATCCTTCCTCCCTCTGTCTAACTTTTAAGGTGACACTGAAAAGGTAAGGCAAATATCTAAAGCAGTGAAGGATATTAAGACCTGACTTGTTCTCCAAGCCCGCAAAAAAAAAACAGTTTTTGCCTCTGTGTAGACCATTTCATTCACCCAGGAGTAGATGAAATCACAATTTTACAGTGGCGGAGCAGGTTACTAGTCGTACACTTAATATGGTAATACAAATTATTTCTACACTACAAACTCCAAAAGAAAGGAGAAAAGGAAGCTTTCCTTGTTTTCAGGGTGTATGGCAAATAACATTGTTGTTGCAACAGCTTGAGTGACAAATGACTTGAAGGATTTCATCACCAGATAAAAATAAATCTATTCTCAAAAAAAAAAAAAAAGAAAACAGACTCCTGATGCTGTATCCGGCAGCTAAGACAGCTGGAGAGTTTATAAAGTGCCATCTTGCATAAGCCAAATCACTTCAGCACCTCTGCAGTATATGCACAAAAGAAGATTTAACATATTACTTAAGAATAAGTATTTCTTGCAGGAGTCCATATGCTTATAACACATGCAGATCTTGTCGGGTTTTAGTTCATGAGGCACTTCTTCCAAGCAGTTGACAAGGACTCTTCCTGCCCTGAACTCCTAAGTCTGGATGGCACTTCACCAAACCACAGGATTCAGAGCTTTCCAGCTCCACTACCACTGCAATCTATTTTACAGCATAGCCACACCTTGCTGTTTTCTCAGTGGGCCACATTAACTAAGTGCTAACAGTAGTGCTAGACATACCTATCTTAACCAAGTACTTCAGCTTTCAATCTATAGTTTTCTTTTCTCTGGTGTTTATGAAAGATAAACTAAAAAGCTATTTGCTGTACTATTTCTATATATTATAAAACAACACAACTGAGCAAGTTTCTAGTAAAGTCCATATGTCTACTGGCAAGCTGTCAGGCATCTAGAACTGTTATACTCTTAACTATTTTCAGGCATCTACACTAGGACCTCTATAGGCAAAATACAGAGCCTACAACAAGAAGCTGCACTGAAACAAAATTTCAGAGAGCTATCAGGAACTGCAGAATAATTCACTTTCTTATACTATTGGATTTTGAAAATTCACTTGATATTTGTATGAAGAAAGAACATTCCCCTTTGAAAAAGTCACTTAATATTACAGTTTCATGGAGTCTCTAGCAAAATCAAAGCAATAAGAAGCACTTATGCCAATGTAGATATTTTACAATTACTGTTATAAGTAGTATGCTGACATTTAATAAAAAGCTTCACAGACTTTTGAGAAAACAGCGTATTTTAAGCAGACTTTTTAAAGTCATAGAATAATTTGGGTTGAAACAGATGTTTAAAGAGTATCTTCTACAACCCCCCTGCAATAAGAAGGGACATCCTCAATCAAACCAACTTGCTCAGAGCCCCATCCAACCTGACCTTGAATATTTCAAGGGATAGCACACCTACCACCTCTCTGGACAACCTCTTCCAGTGTTTCACAGCCCCCACCATAAAAAATTTCTTCCTTACATCTAAACTGAATCTACTTTTTTTAGTTTTAAACCATTAACCCTTGTCCTATCACAACAGACCCTGCTAAGAAGTCCGTCCCCATCTTTCTTATAAGACCCCTTCAAGTACTGAAAGGCCACAATAAGGTCCCCCCAGAGCTTTCTCCTCTCCAGGCTGAACAGCCCCAATGCTCTCAGTCTGTCCTCAGGGGAGAGGTGTGCCATCCTTCTGAACATTTTTGTGGACCTCCTCTGGACCCAGTCCAACACATCCATGTCTTTCCTGTGCTGACAGCTCCAGAGCTGGACACAGTACTTCAGGTGGGATCTGACCAGACCAGAGTAGAGGGGTAAAAATCACCTCCCTCAATCTGCTGGCCATACTTCTTTTGATGCGGCCCAGCATACAGTTGGCTTTCTGGGCTGCAACTGCACATTGTCAGCTCATGTTCAGCTTTTTCATCTGCCAGTACCCCCAAGTCCTTCTCAGTAGAGATGCTCTCAATCCCTTCATCGCTCAAACCCTCTGGATGCAACCATACAATCAATTCCTCATTCACCAAACAGTCCACCCATCAAATCCAGCCCTCTCCAATTTGAAGAGAACGATGTTGTAGGAGACTCTAAGGTCTTACAGAAGTTCAGAGAGATGACATCCATAGCTCTTCCCTTGTCCGCTCATGTGGTCACTCCATCACAAAAGGCCATAAGGTTGGTCAGGCAGGACTTGTCCTTGGTGAAGCCATGCTGGCTGTCTCAAATCACCTCCCTGTCCCCCTTGTGCCTTAACACAGCTTCTAGGAGGTTCTGTCCCATGATCTTCCCAGGCCCAGAGGTGAGGCTGACCGGTCAGCAGTTCCCAGGGTACTTTTCAAAGATCATGGAGAGGGGCTTAGCAACTACATGCAGCCTGTTCCCTCAGGACTCTGGGATGCATATCATTGAGTCCCATAAACAGATTCCTCAGGTGGTCTCAAACTTGATCTTCTCTTACAGTGGGAGAGACTTTTCTCCCACAGTCCCTGCCTTGAGGTCCATCCACTCAAGAGATGCAGGAAGAGAAGTTGCGAGTGAAGACGGAGGCAAAAAAGCTTTTGAGTACCTCAGCTTTCTCCTCATCTCTTGTTACTATGTTGCCAGTCTTGCTCATCAGGGGGGTTAATGCCTTCTTTGACCATCCTTTTCTGGCTGACATACCTGTAGAAGCCTTTCTTATTATTCTTTGCATCCCATGCCAAGTTCAGCTCCAGCTGTGACCTGGCCTTCCTGACTCCATCCCTACACAACCGGACAGCATCCCAATATTCTTCCCAGGATTCTTCAAGCAGTCCTTGCTTCCACTGCCTGTGGATTTCACACAACACATTATAGATTTTCTTCTGAGGTAATGTAGGTCACTGGTCATGTATAGAGGTCATGTAGAAAGTAATTCTTATGTTTAAAGTCATATGTGGCATAGAAGCATTTAATGCACATATCAAGAAATTTAACAGATAACCAAAGTGCCAAAAATATGCCTGACACAGAAGTGATAACCAACCTACCTTTTAACTATTAAAGACAGACTGGCAGCGTCAGCTCTCCAGTCAGAATCCACTACAATTGTTCACCCAGAATCCACTATAGTTGTAAGCACTGAAAATTGCTATCAAATAAGAATTTTTGAAGCCTGTAACAGACTGGTAAAACCAGACAGGAAAGACAAGCATCACTAGCAAATCAGTAATACAATAAACTTGTAAGAGGATGATGCATTATTTAGTGCTGCAGTTGTTGTAGGTAAAAATTCCCAAGAAATAAGACTTGATAAAAGAAAATTAAGTATTTCCAAAGGTAGGCAGTCTAAGTTTACCTAAGTATCCTCCTGAAGTTTAGGTTATTTTATCACTTTGAAATCACATGCCGTGCATCCACCTGAGCACAGTTAACACACAACTACATTTCCATTTTTCAGCAACATCTATAATGCAGATCTGTTTTCTGTGCAAAATCATTCAGAAAAAAAACACCCACCATATTTCACATGTTTCAACATTACCCATAATGTGGAAGGGCAAACTAAAACCATCAGGCCCTTATGGTAGTATTACACAGATAAAAGAGTTGAACATAGCCAAAATTAAGACTGAAATTCAGAATGCCAGTAGACATTTTGCACATCAGTGCAACTGTCAGATACATTGTCCAACTTCAAGTCTAGTAATAGAGGTTAAGAGCTTCACTTGGTGTCTAGCTTCCCTCTCATCTCAGAACAGGAACATTTTCTTAGATTTACAAGTCAAAAGATTCTGTTCACCTGAACAGCTGTTTATTTTTGTTCTTGACAAATATCTAGCTCTCTACTCTGAAGAGGGAAAGATGGAACTTACGTCAATGCCCATGCCTGCAAAACACAGTCTCTAGGGAGTGCTCTCAAGTATTTTTGGGAATCTTAAGTCAACCACACATCACCTCACAGTTAGCTGGCAACATTCAAAGCTCCCTTAAAGGAAAAAAGATTCAAATGCCATTAGGCAGCTATTAGGAAACTGCATAGATCACCTATTAGTGGGAACTATCAGCTCTTTCAAAGCTAATTGGAAGATATAGTTACTTTCTTCACTATGAAGATGAAAAAGATACAAAAATAATTACAGCTCCTAATAGCTGTCTGGACAGGGACAAAACATTTGAGAAATATCAGTATTTGTTTAAACAGTGAAAGTGTTAACATTTTGTGTCACAAGCGAGTTACATCTTTGTCACTTTTGCAGACACTGAGTCCTTGAGAGGTTTGTTGTCCAATCTGGACAGAGAGGTAGTTGTTCCATCAGAATTCCCACGCTGCCTACGCACTAGCAAGCTTGTGGGGAAATCAGTAGTTAACTTCTTCTATCCTACTACCTTAAATATTGTTATTCCATATCTCTAAACATAGGTTAGGAACCTAAGAGCTTGAATGTTTCTCTTGTATTCCTTTCTACTGAATTCCACTGAAAACAAGAGTAGACAAACACATTAACCAAATGCAAGACGAAAGTGACACTGAAAAATAAAATAATACCTCCAATGAATAAAAATAATAATTAAAAAATAGCAGGTAGCTACAACAGCAAGTCTCAAATGCTATAACACCAGGTAAAACTATGTTACACATGCAGCTTGTATAGAATACCAGGGCACTAGAAAATTTTCAATAAATAGTTGGTCCAACCAGACAAAGCACAAGAGCATTCACATAACCTTGAACTGATACACAACACATTTTATAAGCCACCCTCTACAAATACAAGCATGAAGTCTGAAGAAACCTACAACTCTGTTTTACAAAAAATATTGAGACATCTTTTGCTGTAAGGAAGATTAACAATCTTGAATTTTACATAGAAGGCCTCTAGAAGTCCAAATCATCTGAACTTAGTTTACCAAAACTCTGCATTTAAACAGTCTCATTTTATTGGTGTAATTTTCTCCACAGCTTTTTGTATTAGAAGTCATCAACATGAAGAGTTTTCCGAGCCAGCATGGTTATCCCAATACAAGCTTAGTTAGATCATCATATTTTGCATTTAAAAAAATCTCCAAATCACCTTTCATCTGTTAGAGGATAAACCTTACTACCAGTACCTTTAAAGTAGCCTCAAGTAATCTACAGAGACACACAGGTGGACAAAATAGGGCTGTTTCATCACACCAACCACAGTGACCTTAGCCCTTCCCCAGGCAATTCCTGCCACATCATAGACTTAGATCTCTGACTCAGATTAATATTAAACTGCTATCACATACAATTCTCAGTCAAAAAGGAAAGCTGAGCACTGAGGTGTGCCTCCAGACATATACCTTCCCCACACACACTACCAAGCAGCAGATTTGTACTCCTCCTGCACTGCACACTCACAGGCACGCTCCCCCCTCTTCCCTCAGGAGGGCACTTATTCACTCTCCCCACATCTCATTTTTTAAGTACACAAATCCTAAGAGCTGATTTCTGTCAAAGCAGAATTTTAAAGCCAATTTTAGCCAAGTCTAGGCATACCCACAGAAGGCCCTGCTCACAGTCAGCCTTACAGAGGCCTGCTTTCCATCAGTGACGTTTTGAATTGAAAGCCGTTCACGGATTTGGAAGGAGACCAGAGATGCCTCCCTCTGCCCCGCCACAAGCCCACCCGCACCCCGCACACGGGCCGGCTTCGCTTCAGCGCCTTATAAACAAGGACGACGCCGGGAACCGACCTCCCGGCACCGCCTTCCGCCGGGGCAGCGACCACAACACTCAGTACCCCTCCACAACGGTGCCGGGGGAGGTAAATACCCCAACCAATCCAACCAAAACGCACAAACCAACCCAAACCCACAGCCGAAAACCTTAGGCTGCCGCCGCCCTCCCCCCCCTGCGCCGCCTCCCCCGCCGCCCCCCGGAGCGCGTCGCCATTTCGTGATGCGGCAGCGCTCCGACCAGCTCGGTGCAGGAGACAGGGGAAAGAAGACAGCACTAAGGAGGGAACTGAGGGAAAGAAGCCCCAGCCCCACGAGTCAACGGCCCATAGCAACGGCCGGGCCAGGCCTCAGCCCCGGCCCCACCGCGCCCCAGCCACCACTCACAGTTCCGGATATCGGAGATGAAGACCGCCAGGCCCCGCATCCCATCGCCCTTCGACACCGCAGGCATCCTGGCGCGCGATCACGGCCGACCTGCAACACACCAAACCGCCGCAACTACCACCACCGCCGCCGCCCGCTCTCCCCGCGGGGCTCTTCAGGCCGCTGCCGCCGCCACCTCTGCACCGCGCAGGCGCAGGGATGGCTCCCGCGCCCCCGCGGGCGGCGGCTGCGCGAGGCTCTGGCGCCACCTGCCGCGCGGAGGCGGGGGTGCTGCTGGCCGCGCCGGGCCTCCCCTTCGCCGCCGCGGCGGGCAGGGCCCCCGGCCTCTGCACCGGCTCCTGGCGCCGCCGGGGTATCCCCCGCATGAGCCCGGGCGGTCCTGCGGCCCGGGAGGGGTGGGTGCTTGGAGGCCGGGTCCTGGAGATCGGGCGGGGGACGCGATTAGCAGTCACCGCCGTCAGGGCAAACGGGCTTCAGCCGACGTCAGGGGTGGCAGGCCTTCCCCGTGAGGGGTCGGCAGAGCGTCTTTGACTGCTGGGTCTGTGGGTGAATCCATATGCTCCCTGCTGAGGAATGGCCTAATTCCTTCCTCATTCGTGCCCCTAATGATTGAGAAGTTTTACGGTTTCTGAAGGAGAAATGTCGGGCTTTGCAGGTATCTCAGAGGATGTAACTTCTGAGGGAGGAGAGGGATGACAGATTAGGAGACAAGAAAATCTCACTTAATCTGTAAATTTTGAGCAGTCTGTTAATCTAGTATTTTATTTCTAAAATGCAGAGAGCAGGATACCAACCCTCTGTGGTATAGTATGTAAGATCATGCTTTCCACAGGATGGACTGATCCTGACTGACAGTGCCTCTGTCCTCCAGCTCGAAAGGGACCCCACAGCAGTGCATGGGATCTACCTCACATACCCAGCATAGTCACTCTGAACATTTGCAAGCCCAAGAGCTACTACATGCAGAGTCATCCTTTTGTCACATAGCCCTTGTGAGCCTGCCTTCAGTTGTGCAAGTGACGCAGTTGTTCTGCATTACATGTGGCGATTCACACACCTCTGACTCCCTGGGCATGCAGGCGTTCAAACCCAAGGCCATGTCTTTCTCATGAAAGCTATGAACATACAGAACAACACAGTCCCACGCCACATCTACTCCTGAGATTGAAGACATTTCAAGGTTAAACTGCCTTAAACATGCCAAAGAGATAGGACTGCACAGAGCATTTAATCTCATCAGCTGAAAATAGATTGAAAGGGTGTCAAAACCGGCCTAGTCTACCTCAGCGAAAGTATGCCAAGAGTTTCAGTCATAATGCAAGTGATTAGTATTCTTAATGGAATATACTGACCTGTAGAATCATGGGGTTCAGGGCTACTGGAGATCAATCAGTCATTTCATCTGTTTTCCTGTACACTTCAAGCCATTTCATTTCACCTGTTCTTTTTTCTTTCTTTTTTCCCCTCAATTGAAAGACTTCAAAGTCTATTCAAAGACTTGAATAATTATACCGACTTTTGTAAAAGTATTACCATTAAGCTGAATGGATTCAGCTGTTGAGTATCCATTTGTGGGAACTACAAAAACCGAATTGTTCCTTTCCCTTTGTTACTTCTGCCAGATTTGTTCCTCACCCCATCAGTTATTGCTTTCTTCTGCCCTCATGGTCATTCTAACCATTACTGGAAGCAAAAAGAGCTAAGGAGAAAACAGAATTGGTGGCTCTACCACACGTACACTCAATCATGTTTCTCTACTCAACATCTAACATTCATTATCCATTAACAGAGAGCACAGGTTTATCAGCAATGCCTTCTGCCATGCCAGAGTGTCTGATGTGCTGCTTTCAAGACTAAGAAACACAAAGTTAGATAATACCACTATTATGAAACCCTAAACTTCCAGAAATTTGGACAGATCTGCCTAGATCTTTTCTTTACAGTGAGCCCCTCAATGACCAGAAAGAGTTTACATTCAAACCATTCAAACCAAAACACCACATTTATATTAAAATGTAGAATATAATACCTAAACTTTAAAATAAATTGCAGGAGAGTAGATGAGATAAAATAAGGATGAATAAAGGCTTCACAAGCAAGATCTCCTTTGCCACCTGCATGCTGGCAGAGTAATATCAGCCAGCTGGGTGGCTTTGAGATGCAATAAACTCTGTATAATTCCTTCTGGTCCATAGGAGGTTGTTTTTTTCCATTTATGATTCCCAGAACAGGTACGGATTCTTGTCTCTTTGGAGAACATTGAAAATGTAGAAGCATAGTTTTAGTCTTGCTTAGTGGAATGTCAGCCTTTGGTGGGAACTGCCCAATACCTTGTAGATGTGTTAAAAATTTGGGTGCATCCTTACGTATAAGAATAAGATCTGTGATACACTTACAGATAGCTACAGGTCTCCTCAATGGCAGCATGCATCCTGTCAACTACTTGCAGCAAACCTTTGGATCAGTCTTGCTAAAGCTAGAAGAGAGTCAATAGGAGAATATGATAGGAATGCAACAAAGGAAATTGTTTCATTTCATTACAGAGGCTGGAAACAAAACTGATTTTTCATGCCCTCATGCCTTATCTCTGTTGTTCCTGCTATTTAGTGTAACACAGAAGCATTTAAAGTTTGTGAGATGAACAGCATGTTATGAAACAAAAGAAAATCTGGTACCGCATCAATTGTAAATTACTTTAGGTACTGTAGTTGTGCACCTTTTAAATTATGAAAATGTACTGTGTTTCAAACACATCTATCAAGCAGTCCTTGAAAAAAATCACCACTTCTTGAGTGAAAGTTGAAGGTTTCAGAGGTGCTTTTGTCACACTAAAAATTGGGATGAAAGCTTCTTTCTTTCTGCTCTTTCGTCTGTAAACGTGTGGTCCAAATGTGGTAGTGATTACCAGTTTCCTTTCTGAAGCCCTTGCTGGAATTTAGATCTGGGTGATTTAGTACTCAGAGAAAGTGTATATGATCTTAGCACTTGACAGAGAGACCATCCAGTTCATTGGCAAGGCTTTTTCCCGGAGTAAAAAAACATTTCTGTTTTTCTTCTCAGTGCTAAAGAATGTTCATGAAGATCTTAATTACACAAGAGGGAATGACAGAGAAGGATGCATCAGGAGAAAATAAGGTAGTCTTCCAGTTCAGCTTCTGGGAGGTTGCACCAAGATGTAATGATGACAGAAAGCAGGTCAAGGAAAGGTTTCTGTTGGGAAGTGCGCTGCCAGGATGCACTAGGCTTGCCACTACATCACAACATAACACATCCATTTTTATCAAGCCTTTTGATATGGTATTTAGTCCCTGCAAGCAGCCCATGAAAAAAAAGTGTTCCATCAAAACTTCCCCCTGCAGCAAAAATAGTAGTAGCACAGCCATGTTGTATGTAAAAACACAAACTGTAGAAGGTCAAAACAGAAGATAATAAAAAGCTCAATTTAAAGCATAAACTTTTACTTTAATGCCTGTTAATGGCCATCTGACAATTCCTTTCTGCACACCTGGGGTTAGCAAAAGTGCTTGCTGACCCTCCACAGCCTTCACTGTAACTCCTATTTTGTCTCCAGGCCAGCGAGTGTATTTTACCCCAGACTCTGTACGTACCTACACCATTGCTACAGCTTGGAATAAACCAGGAGGCTCCCCGAGGGAATTTAGGGTTAGGCTGACTACCATTTGCTTTCTTCGGGTATTGATGAGCATCAATGCAACCCGCACTCAGGGACAACCCAGCCGGCACCTCTTCTCCTGGGGGCCAGGCAGCCGCTCCCGCCCCGGAAAGCCGGCACCCAGAGCCGGCCACATCCTCCAGCCTGCCACCGCCAGCCACCGCATCGCCGCCATCTTGGCGCAACCAGCTCAATCCCCACACGGCGCCCGCCTCCCCGTCAGCGGGCGGGGCGGTGCCGTCCGCCTCTACTTCCGAAGCGGCGGTGGGCAGTAGGTGGTGGCAGCGGGCGGCTGAGGGCTGTGCGGGGAGGGGAGGGGAGGGG
>JAOXNO010000041.1:49608582-49655083 GCA_028565335.1 Limnodromus scolopaceus | reverse complement strand
GAAGGAAGGAAGGAAGGCAGGCAGGCAGGCAGGCAGGCAGGCAGGCAGGCAGGCAGGCAGGCAGGCAGGCAGGCTGTGCTCCGCGGTGTGGTGGCTCTTGGCCTGTGCTGGAGTTGGGAGGGGGTGACATGGCAGTTGAGGGTGGCCCCACGGGGTACTAGCTCGGGGGTAGGCCGCGGCGGGGGCTTGCTGCGAGGGAGCCTCATGCCTTGGCAGGCCCGCAGGCTGCTGGCGGGCTCTGAGGTCTGCGGGGAAACCTTTGGTATCTAGAGAGTCAGGCGAATATGGGAGGAAATTTTTACTGTCGAAGTGGTGCACCTTAGGAGAGGAAAGGGAGTAATGTTTACACGTGTTAAAACCGCGTTTGTTTTCGCTTTTCACTCCTGAATCTAGCTATTATTGATTTAATTTAAAAACGCATCAGCAGTATGCTTCCTGGGCTTCTTTTACTAAGTGATGCAGACTTCTTCTGCAGCAGTAGTTAGAATCTAGTTTCTTCTTTAGAAATAAAGTATAAACGTTAACTCTTTATTTCCACATAGTTACTATGTCACCCTCTAAGATTATTTAGTTTCTTTGATTGCTTCTTTTGGACAACCTAAATTTATGCCAGCTTTTCTCTCTTTTAAAAATGAAGATGCACTTAAAACAGCTGACTAAAAGTATGTTGCCTCATGTGGAGACTCAGGTTAAATAACATTTGTGACCTGGCTTAGAGAGAAACCCGGGCTTCAGATCAATTTGTCAGAAGATGTTTTAAACCTTAAAGTGTCCGCAGTATCAGTTGAACAAGGGCACAAATGGAGTCAGTCTTTATTTTTACTTACATTTTGCAATGATACAGGAAATTAACGAGAGTGCCAAGCTCCTATATTTCTAGTCAGTTTAGTTAGTTTGAGGAGATTTAAAAAATTATGAAGGAATGATAATGCAAAAGAAAAACTTGATGGGGATCTGGTTTTGTAAAGCTTGCAAAATTTGTGCTTATAGTTTCCATAAAGAGCGTTTAAAGTTTGACTAATTCATCTTCATGTAGTAGAGGAATGCTGTCTGCGTCATTTTCACGAAACCAATGTTGTTAAAGAGCAGATTTTTAAAATAAGGTTCCAACCAAGAGTTGATATTGGACTGTCACTGGCAAAAACCATTTTGCCAAAGGTTCAGTGCTTCCTATAGATCTAGGAGTTAATGCAACAACAATAATTGGCAAATGGATATGATCATGTCAAGAAAATGAGCACGTTTTGATGTCTAATTGGAGTTCAGTGTTGGTTTTTTTTAAACTTCTGTGCTTCAGCTGTTAAATGTTAACTTCTCTTCAGGGCAGAGGATGCTGTTGCTAATTGTTTCTGAAAGTGATATAAACCACCTCCAAATCAATACATAGCAGCTTCTGGAAGAATTGATAACCTGTCCAAATAGTTAAGACTTGTATTGGCTATTCAGACTCTCAATTGTTCCTCTCTGCAGTATTTTATAGATCTTGCCAAGCTAGATGGAAAAGAGTAGATGCTTTCAAGAGCAACCTACTTTGTCTAATTTTTTAGGATGTGGAAGACAAGGGACTTACCAGTGACCTTCAAGTCAAAGTAGAAGCATACCTCCTTAACTATTAATAACAGTGAATTTCAAATGGTGTGCAATTTAGCTTTTATCCTGCCCTCTGGATCCAAGAAGTATTAGAAGGCTTTCTGCTTTTCTTTTGTAGTCTTTATAAGATGTGTCTAAAGCCTTCACATCACTTTGTACGTGAGGTTTTTTGATGCTCTATGTTCTTTGGTGGCATTGTTTTTTTCAAGTACTTCTGCTGCCATCATATTTCTGCTGTGTTCCTCAGTCACATACTTCTCTCTGCTTTCCTGCAGAATTCATAACTCCTGCAATAAATATCTTTGCTTTTTAAAACCTCACAGTCAGCCGCATCCATATATGCTTAAATATATTGGGTTGTTGATCTCATCTCTGTGTTACCACTGTTGGCCTCAAATAGCTGTTGTTCCATTGAGTACACTTCCATTTAACCTTTAAGGTTCCTTCTGCCATCATGTTACTGCCACAGCTCTCCTTTAAAGTGCTCAAACTGCTCCCGTGGGATCCCTCACCTGATGTTTTGCACTGAGCAGCACTTGTTACCAGTGCCAACACAACAACAAGTTTCGTAAATATGACTTGAAGAAATGAGCTCATAATGAGTGGTAACTTAAAATGAATGGTAGAAATGTTAATTCTTCAGAGTAACACAGGAAGCACAATAATTTTTTTAGTTTGAGAAAACTTCAGAAAATTATGGGAAAGGTAACCTTTTTTTCTTCTCCATTAGGATCTCGTAAGAAGCAGCCTGATGCATGTCTAGAGCCACTAGTTTATTATAGATGAAAGCTAGTCCCCCAGTTTGATAATTAGGACTTCCAGAATTAGTAACAAGTTGCTTTTCTTCATTCTGGTAACTTACTTTCTTTAGCCTGGTTCCCCTAAGGCTAAATACTTTTTCTGTTTTCTTCTTATCCACTTCTGGGAACTAGGCTGGAAAACCAGTGTGACTCATGAATGGGTAGAGGGTGAAAAACAGTCTCTGGGTGTACTTGAAATTTTTTTTGTAAAGTCTTTCCTCTGACAAAACTAAGGTGTCATAGATAAATAGCACTGAACAGAACTGTTCTCTATTAATTCTCAATTCTTTCCATCTGGAGCTGGGACAAAATGTCAAAGTCATTCTTCTAGAGAAAAAGGACCATTTTTTTGTTTGTTTTTTTTTGTTTGGTTTTTTTTTCAATTCTGTGTGTATCACTGACTTGGCAAGGAATTGAAAACAAAGTTCTCACCTTTTAGAGTAAAGGCACATAGCTATAAGCATATAGCTATAATTCTTTCTGTCTCAATTAATTTGTCACTTTCTGACTGGGTTAGGCAGGAGCAAAACCAAATAGTATCTCTGTTTGCTATAGAAGAGGTAAAGTGATACTATAATTGTTCGGTACAGCAGAAATTTATCTCAATTTCAGGTGTAAACTGTAACACTTCTCTAGGGATTCTTTAAATGGGAAGCTGCAAGTGCCCAACCCACTTTCTCTGTGACACACCTCCAGAAACAAGGGACAAAAGACCATGTTCAACCCTAGGAGTCTCTTAAAACACTGTGCTATTTTGCTGCCAGAGCAAAAGCACTATTAAAACAGTACTGCCTTAATAAGTCTGATTCTAAGGGGCAGAAGACAAGACAATTATTTTACTTTTCTTAGACAAGAAAACTGAATTAAACTGTAATATTCTGTTTACAGAGATCTGAGCCCTAATGTTTTCAGGGCAGAAGAATCTTGACATGGGAAAGAACACCATGAGACTTCTCTGTACTTCATTTTCTCTTGCCATGATTTGCTGGCTAGCTGAAGGTACCCTGTCAAAAACAGATGCAAAGAAAGGTTCTACAAAAAACCTGGAAGAAAAGGTAAGAGAAATAAATGAAATGTTTATCTTATCTAACATGTCCAGTGAACTAATTGAACTTTGGTAAAGGGACTCTCATTCTGTCAAAACAATTTTAAAAGCAATCATGCATTTCCGTTGAAGCTTATGCTCGCACATAAGACTACCTGACACTGTCCTTTCTTCACCTTTATGAGTGTCACAAATGGTTCACTCCTTGAACAAATGTGATCTAGACTTCTGGAGTTTTATCCCCCATGCAAGCCACAGAAGCAGGAGGGTTGTGTCCATCTTGCATAGCAAAAGGAGACATACTTCCATCCATTTGGCAAGGAGGGGCAGGGAGCAGTAGTTTGGACCAAGAGCGCTAGGTCATTTACTTGTGGAGGGGAAGTTGTTCTCAACCTTGCCAATGGATCCTCATAGAAGAGTCTGAAGAGCCTTCTAGCCAGCAGTTTCTTTGCAGGCAGAAATGGTTGAGAGTCCTGTAACAATCTGAGCAAAGGGAGCCAACATGCTGAAGTCTGTCTTAACCTGCTGAGCATGTTGTTGTTTCCTGCCTGTTTTCTTTCAAAACTGCAAGAGGGCACAGCAGTGCAAGAGAAAGGGTGTGTATGGAGAGGAAGTATATTTATCAGCGCATGTACCAAGTATATGTACTTAGTGTTGCTAAGCACATTAGGTAAAAAAGTAGGCATGTTCAAAATCCTCTCCTTAAATTAGAAGTCTAGTTAATCCTTCATTATGCAGATATATCTCTCATTGTTTGAATTGCTTGCTTGCTCAACATCTACCAGGAAGAAGATCTAGTCTGTAGATAGTGCGGATAATACAAAATGTTAAGACAGGCCTTATCTTTAAAGTCCTTATGCTGAATCAATAGATGGTTTCTGTGTACTCACCAGGCACACTTTGTTAGGCCTTCTTACTCTGTTTCTGTCTGCTAAAACTATTTGTGCTGTTTTAGTTGAAGCAGATCTTCCTTGAAGGAAGCTATTCAGAACCTTAGCCTTCAGTAACCACAATGCAGGATACTCAGTCTAAGATATATCCAGTCTAAAAGTTGTCTTCAAGTTATTTGTTATAACTCCTAACCCCTTTTTATCATTTCTGGAGTAACATGCCAGAAAGCATTGACTAGAGAGCAAAATACCATCAGCTGTGGTGAATGATGTTCTTTCTGATTATCGCTTCTTGATTTATTTTTTTGTTTATATGCTTTTTGCCTTGCAAACAAAATAAGTTTACTGATTATGAAAAATCATTTCTGAGCACTTTCCTGTTTCAGTTTTAAATCAAACTGCTCTGCATCATTTAAAAGAAGTGCTCAGTCTAATGATGTGATTTCTTTATTATTATTTTTTTTTTTTAAGTCTGTTGCTATTCAAAGTGGCTGCTTTATATAGCTGGTTCTAAAAACTGTCTTCTCCCCCAAGATGCTGCATTCTGATAAAAGTGTGCAAGACCGGGGACTTGTAGTTGTGGATCCAAAAGCAAAGGATATTATACTGGAACACAGAAGTTACTGCTCCAAGAAGATGAAGGAAAGACATTTCTTGGGAGATGTTCTGGGATATGTTACTCCTGTAAGTTAATAGAATTAATATTTTATTTTAAAATTATTAATAAGTTAATATAATTAATATAAGTTAATATAAAATTAATAATAAAGTTAGTAAAACTGCAATTTTGCATCTCTGCTTTAAAAGTATTCTTATAATAATGGAAACTTCTGGTCAAATACAGTCAAATAATTAGAGGATTGTTTGATAGCTGGATTGGAATTCAGGTGGTCTCAAACCCTTGTTCTCCCATCTATCTGTTGAAGGATATCTAGCTTGTTGATAAAACAGAGATGATAGTATTCTCTTGTCTTTGAGTCATGTGAAGTTGCAGTAAAGTCAGACCAGGAGGGCTACTAAGTGTCCGCAAACCATGCAGCTACCACCTTGAACTTTCTAAATAAACAGTAAAAAATTTATGCTGCTGTCAAACTGATCTCTTTTGCTATCCAGTTTTACTATTATTCAAGGCATCCTTTCTTGAATAATAAACGTTTCTTCCTTTTGTTTAGAGGATGCTTTTCACTTGTTTCAGTCTTACACTGCTCAAAAGAGAAATAGGTGCCGTATACATTTTCACCTTTCTCAAATTCTCTTGATCATAATTGCAGAGTCTGTAAATTCAAAACTGTTTTGGAATCTACATGCAAATTCCTGTAGTTCAGGTGAATTTGTACAATTTGAAGATTGCCTTTCATGTAGCTATCAGCTATAAAAATAGTATCTCAGAAGGTTTGCTCAAACCAACAAACAGGGGTCTAGCAAATGATTTCATTTGTGTTAAAGAATTTCTATTGATCATAAGTAAACTGAACTGTATATATTGCTTTTCAGCCTCTCACTTTTTTTTCTCCTTTCTTTTGCAAGTGGAACAGCCATGGCTATGACATTGCTAAGATATTTGGAAACAAGTTTACGCTAATCTCACCAGTCTGGTTACAAGTGAAAAGGAGAGGGAAGGAAAGGTTCCAGTTCACTGGGCTCCATGATGCTGATAAAGGTGTTACTTCCTTTTTCTTTGAATATGCCTTGCAACTAAGATTTGGTCATGTTGATTATTGGTCTGGTAGCTTTGACAATATATGCATGTGGGTTTTTCTGGCTCTGCCTCATGGTGAAGTACTTTCATCTGTTACGTTCTTTGGGAAGTTTTCTTCAGCATGAGCTTTTTTCTGTCCCCATCTCCTTCCACATGTGTACATAGTTCATATATCCAAAGAAGAAGTGAAAGATTGGATCTTCAAACAGGCTGTCTGCAAAGCCCTTCTTAAAGGAAGGGACAAAGAATCTGTACAGGCATAGAGACCATCTGTCTTTGATGTTTGCACTGGGCAGTTGTGTACCTGTTGCGGTGTTTTTCCCTCTACAAATACATTTGGGTGAATATGTTTTGGGAATAGAAGATAATTTCAGAGAATTTTTTCCTTTGCTGTCAAGAAACTGACAGCAAGTTCAGATTTCAGCTAGTGTGTTTTTAAATAATAACTAAGTAGTTTATGGTTTTGAACTTGATTGAAACATTTGTCTGCGGAATCTCATTTCAAACAGTTATGATTCTTACCATGTTAATACCTGCTCACAAATTAATTCTTGTGCAGTGACCACTGAGAAGAGTGGATGGGACACTTGAAAGTACCATCTTACCACGCCCCCCCTCCAAAAAAAAAAAAGGTTACTCTCAAGTGATGCTTGGTGACTACAGAATTGTTGTTCTGAGTAGACAGTAAGATAGTTGCCCTGATGAGGCGGAACTGGAAGCAGCAGGGAGGGGCTGTGTAGGGACTGTTGTAAGATTGTAGTAAATGCTCGTTATGCTGTGGTGTAGGTGAATAGCTTCGAATTCCGTGCATCAGAGGATGTTTTATCTGTGTTGGTTGTGAACTAGTAGCCTGTGGCAGGAAGACAGATATAATGAAACTGTCCCATATTATTTGAAGAATGCTTGAGAATATGTTGTCATTGTCAACATCATTTATATTTTAACAGTTGTTCTCTTACTTGATAATACTGTTTGACAGGCTGGATGAAAGATGTTAAAAAAACCTCCAAAACCATCAAAATAGGTGAGCTTCTGGTTTATGTTTGTTTGTTTTTCATCTTCTTTAACTGCTAGCAGAGCAAAAGAAGGCTTTGTTCCAGGTGTTTATGGGAGAAAGGGAGGTTGCCTTAGCATAGCTGTATGAAGGAAGAAGTCAGAGAAGAAAAAGAAAAGCAGTTATCTATAGATAGCTAAGTAACTGAACCATTGATTCTGTTGATGCCCTAATGTTTTGCATAAACCTCCTGTCTCTGAATGAATCCTGGGTCACAGGGCCCTCTCTGGACGGGTGCTTTGTATACAGCCCTATATGCTTGCCTGGGTGAGCAGTTTCCAAACTTGTTCAGGGGTTCTGCTAGTTGAAAAAAATAAATAAGTATCCAAATCTGAGTCAGTCAGAGTTTCCTCCATGATTGATAGTAGAAAAGTCCTCCTTTGGCTCTTCTCCCCTTGAAGCTGGAAATTCAAGGGATGTGCTACAGTGTTTGTCTATAGGGAAAATCACAAACATTGCTATAGAGATAATACTGTGCTGGACTTCTTGGATTTGTCCATAGCAAGAATTCTGTGGTTCTGTGGAACCCTTCTTGATTCAGGTGAGAGTATGAAGCTTGAAATGCTTCAGAAAAATTGATTACTCAGATATTTTAAGTTGCTTCAGCTGCTAGATAATAAAGCCTTTGAAATCTGTCTAAACTCTTCTAAAATTCTCTTCTGCATCCATGGGGGTTAGAAAGGGCTTAGACATAGCTCTGTATGAGTTGTTAATTTTTCCAATGTGCGTGATTATCAACTGTTCCAACAGTAGTTTTCCTGACTCTTGTCTGACTATGTTTTTAGTGTTTTAAGTGTGTTTTTAGAAAAAGAAATTAGGAACTCAATTAACCATGTTTTCCAAAATAAAAATTTGTCATAGAGACTTGAGAAGAAGAGTGGAGTAATATAGAGCTGTGTACAAAAGAGTGAATTAGAATTTGAGGTGAACTTTTCTATCTTGTTCTTGTGGCAGAAGAGATGCATAACTGGGAAATACTGTTTCACATTGGTGTTAAGACTCTACTTGGGGCCCTAAGTGGTAATTCAATTAAGATAGTTCAATCAAGTGAAAGTATCTTTTCTTAAAACTTGCATCAACACTGACCTTTAACTAAAGATAAAATGAAGAAGAATGTTGTACAGTGTCAATTTATCTGTGCTGCTAAAGCTGGGCAAATGAAAAGTGCAATGATCTTAGTCATGGGATACATTGTTTAGTGGCATCTCTGCTTGTATCTGATGTATTCTGTTTCTGCAGAAATATTCCAGTGTAGATAACAGATTCCTAATTTTCAGTACTGATTGTTGACTTTGCTTGATAGTGCCTCGAGTTTTGTTTGATGGCTGGACTTACCGGGACTTCGAGAGTGTGTTTGGCAGCGAGGATGAGATAGAGGAACTTTCCAAGAACATGGTTCTACTAGCCAAGGTAAAAAGTTTTTGTTAATGCTTAGGAAATAGTGTGAGATGACATTTGATTCCTTTTGTAATGGGTATTTTCTCATTTCCAGTAGTTTTATATTCTACAAAATAAAATTTTGCTCCAAACAATAACGAGGCAGGATTTTTAAGAGTGTGTCCTAGTCTGTGCCCAATTCCTGTAAATGTGAAGTATAGCAACACTTACGTGCAGTTAACTACAAGTCTAAATTGAGACTACAAAGGTTTGATCAACATAGCCTTGTTAAGTTATCATTGGCAGCGTCACTGGTGACTTTTGCCTGCTATAAACTGTGATTGATAAAACCTGTTCCAAACAGCTGACAGGCTGAATGTTATATAGGCAATAGTGGATACCTGATAAGCTTCTCATGGGGGTTGCCTAGTGAGCAGGCTGCTTTCTTTTTAATTTCTATTAAAAAAAAATCTGTTAAGCATGGACTATACTGGTTAGTGGCATTTTTTCATAGGCAGAAAAAGGATCATGAGTGCAACGAGTACTGTTTTCTGTGTTACAGCAATACATTCAGGCTCAGCATGGTAAAGCTAATGAGCCACTTTTAATACCAAGAATAGCTCACTGGGTACCTGTGCTGTACAGTTTTGTTCAGGTCTGACAAACCAGTTTTCCTAAAATGTTAAGAGGCAGAGTAGAGGAGAAGAGGATTTCCCTTAAGGAATGGCTACTGTTTGCTAAGGTTTTCTGGGCAGCCCTTTAGCTAATGCCTTTAGAGCTATGCATATGTAGGACTAGACAAGTTGCACCCAAAAGACGTTCAGCTTCAGTGGTTAATTCATGACAGCCTGCTTAATTACTGTCAGAATAAGTTTTCTCACTTACTACATGATGTAAAGAAATCTTAGTGTCCTCTAGAGGAAGATGGATCATATGTAGAGGTAAACTGAGTAGCTTCTTAAAATTTGTAGCTGATACATCAGTTTTAGGTCCTCAGTAACAATTGGCCTCTTAAGGAAAGGGTACTCAAGTACAACAGTATCCCTGATCATGCCAAACATAAATTATCACAAATGAGATTAATGGTGGGAGATGTTTGGAGTCATGCATATGCCAAGCTAGCATTTACGTCTTTAGGCTCAAGAGCTCAAGAGTTTTTTCCCAATATACATGTAAATGTGTGTCAAATGATTTGCTTAATAACCAACTTTCATTAATGGCTGAATTTTCCCAATCCAATCCGTGTTTATCCTGTAAGAGTAGAAGTCATGTATAACTAATATGAGATTTTCATCTTTTGCATGTTTGTTAAATGATTTGTGCTTCTCTTTGACTTCTTAATGAAATGCTACATTAAAGACAAAGCTGGTAAAAGAATACAAAGCATGTTCAATGTACACTAGAACAAGTAAAACTTCAGTAATTGCTTTAATACTGTACTATCATCTCTGGCACAAGCCTAATGAATAAGAATGGTGATTAACTGTCTGCTGCTGTCAATTCTGTTTATTTAGAATGAAAATTTTGATGGTTTTGTAGTTGAAGTTTGGAGTCAGCTGGGAAATCAAAAGCAAACGTGAGTACAAGTCTCTAGGATGCAATTCCTAAAAATCAGCACTTTTAAAGCATCTTTTTAATTTGCCCATGTTGATTTGAATTTGCATAAATAAATGCACATTCTAGGACAACTGAAGATTGTTCCACTTATTGTAGAATGAAGTTCTGAGTTCTCCTTGAGAACTCTACATGAGCTCCAAGATTACATAATAATCTTCATCGTGGGCCTGGCACACATTAGCCTTTCATACTTAAGTTCTGCAAGATGTTGTACAAGGGTTAAGAAGATACCTCAATTGCATGCTTATTCAGACATTGGCCCTAGCCTTTATTATAACATTGATTGGTTTGGGTTACTGGGTAAAGCTTGGAATCATGGGATGCTTTCAAGACTACCAAATTTGAGTGAATAAGGAAACCTTCCAAACTCTTAAATAGAGTTCTTTTAGACGTATTGAAACTGAAACCAAAATCCCCAACCTGAAGCAAATCTAGGGAGAAACTGCCTTACAGTTCATGCAAGCACAGTATATTTGAAACTTTGGGGTAATTGATCTACCTTTTGGTAGCTTCACTATGAAGTTTCAGTGAGTCTGAATTTATTGTAGCTGCTAAGACTAAAGGGCTTATCCATATTAAGCTGTTTCCTGACATGTTCTAATCCACTGCAAAAAAAAAATGCTTGAGCAAAAGCCCCTTGGCTGTCTTAACATCTTGGGCAGAGTCAAGGTAAGGCAAGTTCCAAACTGCTGCTTCAGGAGGAAAAGGCAGAACAGAACGTGTGGTGAAATGAATAATTCAGTGCAGCAATCTTAAGATTTTGTGTTAGTTCTCTCAGGATATTCAGACATCCATTTCCTAAAGCACAATATTCCAACCATCTCTCTATTGCCTAAAATGTCTGGGGGAAACATAGCTTAAAAGAAAGCACCACAGAATGCACGCTTCATTATGAAAGACTTTTCACCTTTCAAAAATGGTTATTTCAGGTTATTCTGTTTAGGGCAAATGTTATTGACTGATGGCGTATAATAGTTATTTCTAGAACTGTGTGTGCTATTAACGGAGTCCTGTGTTTTCCCTATAAAATCAACACTTGGGAACAAAGAATTGAAACTGCAGAAGCCTTGTCAGTGGCTCCGTCATTTGCACTGAAACAAATAATCCTTAAGCTAATGATCCTTAGATGCTCTTGCACATAATTAGGTGATTTCCTAGGTTGTCCCTAAGATTTGATCTCTATACTGAGCTTTGAAGCTATTGCAATATCTTAGTAAGACAACCAACAAGGTTATTCAAGCAATAGTAACTGTCAAACAGAAGTTGGCTGTAGTGGACAGTTTATCTACTGTGCTTATTGATGCTTTTCCTATTAGTTAACTTACAGAAATGTAAGAGTGTATTGCTGTAATTTTAAGACTCACTGAACACCAGTTTAAGCACGCTAGCATCAAAGTGCTGTATTGTAAATGACACACACGAACAGAGGATGCATTTCTATTAATTCCAAGGGGAGTTTACTTGTGGCATGGTACAAACGTTATGCTTTGCCAGGAGTAACACTGGTTCAAAACAGCATTGCTTGTCCTATCTTGTGTGATAAGATCTACTTGTACTAGAGGAGGTGTTGCTGTTTGGTTCCTCTAGCCTTCAGTGTCAGAGTGTTATTTAGGTGAAGTAGTAGAAGCCCCACTTACACATTCACTGTCTGTCTGTTATTCATAGACAGGAGTGGGAAGTATTTTCCATAACTTCAGAGAAGGGAAAGGTTATTCTCATAGAGTATAATGGTAACATCCTCCTTTGCTCTGAGTCAGTAATGTTTGATCATATCTGGCCACCTGTGAAAAAGACTTTAGGATTATCCTAACTAAAAATGTGAAAGATGATTGGCAGAAAAACGTGAATAGATACAAAAGTTACAAACTGCAGATTTTCCTCCTCTTCAATATCAGTTTTAAGTGCTTCACTGTAAACTCATCTCTGTTTTTTTTTCCTCCCTTTATTGCCACTCTTTTAGAAATGGTTAGAGTGTTTAAGTTGCAAAATACCTTGTGTTAGGCTTTCTGAATAAGTCTAATCTAGGCAGCAAGCTGAAGCTGGGCTTGTGTGTGGAATTACAGTTGTTTTGTGAAAGTAGAAGCACATCATTACATTAAAATTTTATCTCATGGTGCTTTTAAGTTATGGGATCAGTGCCTTCATTTTGAGATTGTCAGTTTGTCTATCACTTGCTGTAAAACTGGATGGCTAGGGTATCCAGTGCTCCAGGCGTTTTCCCTATCAATGTTTTTTGGAGTGTATAGGTGCTTTGAACAGATCTTAAGGGGCAGAATTAAGTGAACTTAGCACCTTGGCAAGCCTGTATTTTTATTGCACATTGGGTGCTGTTACTTTGGGATTTCTTAATCTCCTCTGGAATAGCAGAGCAGAGTTACTCATGATAAATGGGTAAGCACGGACAATCTTTTGCTCCACTTGTCCCTGGCAGAAAAGAATTGGAGCAGCCCATGACCTTTTTAGTCCACAGAGTGGCAGTATTGTAACGTGAGTCAAACCTGATCATTCTTGTCAGATTGCATCTTCCCAAAGTGACAAACACAAGTAGTAAAGAGTGTTCTTAGTCTTGGAAGGGTGGGGGTCAGTTGACAGGTAGATGTCAACACAGAGATGACCCCCTAATCCTTCGGAGACATGAAGCATCCATAGAACAGCAATTGTGTATGCTCCATATAAAGCATCTGTATAAACTGTTAGGTACATAGTCTAGGCTTTCCTGATTCAGATCCTTCAAGGTCAAACACCTGAAATTAGCTTAACTTACTTCTAGGTAAAGGAACAAAAGATCATAATGGTGCTCATAGTCTGCCTTCAAGTTACTTTCAGAGCTGTCTGACAAGGAGACCTAGCTAATACATTTTATTTCTATTATTTAATGTGAAAATGTTTTAGTTTAAAAAGAAAATTTAAAAAAAGTTGTGTGTTTTTTTTTCTGAAATGCAAGGAATGGTCTCATGTAAGCAGTTAGCAACGTGTTATTGAGACACAACACAGGTGCATAAAAAATATCTGGGGATATGCTGCAGCTGCCAGCTTGCTGTATGAAATGACAGGGCAGTGGTGTGGATCTAGATAAAAAATATTTCAGTTAGAATCATTATGGTTTTTATTTTTCAAAATCTAAAGTAAGTGTGTACCTAGCTATTAAATTAATAAATAATAAAATGGCACTCAATTATTCTAGTGCATCATTTTGTGTATCTGTGTTGAGGGGAAAACTGAGGAAATGATTCCTGTTATTTTTTTAATGGTCTTATGGAAAAGATCCATGATCCGATCCAATGTGCTACCTTAGTGGTGCGGAACACTTAACATAGCACAAATTTCTTTATCAGACTTAAAATTATCAGAGAGTGGGATTTGCTTATGGAACATTTGTGCTTGATATGTCCACTCTCAGAAGTGATACTTTTTAGCAGAGTGCACCAATATTTCTTGAGGCAAGTGAGTCTGCAAAAGAATCCGAAAAAACTGCAAATTAGTGTCCTAACTTACTAATAAATTGGGTTATGATTTAAGCACTATGTGTATCAGAAAGCTGGATTAATTGCAGGTGAAGCTCTCTTCTCAGTAGGTCTCAGCTCAGCAAGTGTCCCCATGAGATACCTTTTTTTCAACAGCTGAACATGAATTTTGGTTGGGTTAGAGAGGCATAATGACATCTTAACAACACAAGCTCTCCCCATTGTCTTGATGTTGTGACTTGAAACAATGAATTGTCTAAAGACCTTTCAACAATTAAATTTTGTGTGGAGATACTTGCAACCAGGTAACAGGGTTAACTCTGTGCAAAGCTTTTGTAACCCATAAATCCTGTGACCAGCCTCTTTAGGAACCTATAATCACTGACTATTTTTAAAATGAGGCAAAATCAGACACTTCTCTGTCAGCCCTGTGCATGTTTCTAGAAAATCTTGGGGCTTTGTGTACTCACTTCAACATTAGAAATGAATGAAAATTCTTCCTGCAAGGCCTGAGTTATCTAAAAAGAGCCTTCGGTTTCCTGTTTATCCTAGCTGGCCTTATAGATGAGGTAAAATGTTGCTAAGATGTTACCTTGCTGGCATCTGCTAAGACATGAAATTCTGTGGTTTAAGGCTCACCAGTATCTTTTGTTTTTCATCTCCTTAAGCAGAACTAACATAATCTGGTTTTGTTTGTTTTCAAGAACAAAAATTTTTCTATTCATTCTGGTTTGGGGTTTGAATTGCTCTGTAACGCTCAGCATACTAAAGTGTTAAATTATATTATTATCTTAAATTATATCAATCCATTGTACTGCTTTCTTTTGCATATTCATTTAAATACTGATTTTTACCAAAAGTATAAATTTTATTTAAGAGAATTATTTGCTTTAATACAGCAACCTTGTTTCATGTTAGATATCCTAAGCAGCCTGGTCTCTGGCTGTTCACATAGGGTCCTAGATGCCTCGACTCTTACACAGCAACCCTGTGTGCATGCTTTGTATACATTTGGATGTATAAAATGGCATTAGGTTCTTATATTTACATGCCAAAATACCACCTGTTCTATCTGAAGAACCCGAATTGTCTTGATGTGTGTGTGGACCTAAGTTTTAGGGGGATTATACTGACCAGGTCAGGCTCCTGTAGACCTCTAATGTGGAACCCTCTATAGTACTGGTACATCTTTTCTATGATTTCTGGGAATAGAATTACTGATATACAAATCACAATCGGGTCAAATTTAATGTGAGGTGAAAGACTGCATCTAACTGATGCTGCCTCCTCTCATGCTGACAGTCATTGCACAGTGAAAAAGGATTCAGCTTACCATCTTTTATTTTAACACATAAGAAATTAGTCTCCTAAAAATCTAAATTAACAAAAATATCCTTTGCAGACTATAGCTCAATTCTAATGTGTTTTTCTGCTTCCTGTAGTTTAAACCTGCTTCTTAATTAAATAACTGTCTTTTATCTAAAACATTATTGATTAATTTTGCAATAAAATATTCCAAGTTATTAATCCTGTGGAATAATGACAGGACCAGAGGAAATGGTCTGAAGTTTCAGATGGGGAGGTTTAGATTAGATATTAGGAAGAATTACTTTCCTGAGAGAGTGGTCAGGCATTGTCCAGGAAGGTGGTGGAGTCGCCATCCCTGGAGGTATTTAAATGTGTAGACATGGCACTTCAGGGCATGCTCTAGTGCCTGGGATTGTTGGTTTGTGTGAGGTTTGTTTTTTTTGATTTTTTTGATTTTTTTGGGGGTTTTTTTGTGGTTGGTTGGACTTGATGGATCTCAAAGTCCCTTCCAACCATGAGGATTCTGTGATTTAAATTTAGAAATGTACATGGCAGAAATATTGAGATAACTGAGCAAGCAAGCAAAGATTCTCCTGCTTATTTAGTCAACAGCTAGACACAACCATGTCTCTCTTGTTAATCATATTTGGGAGACCTGGGGGTTTATCGAGTGGGTTTTTTCTACAGAGATGTGTGTCATGTTGTGAAAAAGACATGAATGTACCCATCAGAATCTCACAGTGTAAATAAAAGTGCACGCATTATTCTGATCAGCCTGGCATTAGCTGACAGATGGCACTGCCATCACACAGACTCAATCTGAAAAACATGATATTTTTACTTTTTTTTGTCATCATGTGCTGCAGGCACTTGGTATCATGCAGAAGATGACCTTCAGACATCTAATTAATGTTGGTAGGAGTATAGGAGCAAAAAGCTCTTCTGGCAGTTCTATCCTTCATGTTAGTCCCTGAAAAATTAATCTATTAATCAAAGATTTGTCATAATTCACTCTAGTTTCTTAGTATTAACTAGGCAATGAAATGGCACAAAAGGGCGATTTCTTCTTGAAATAGACAGCTTTATTCTATACAATTTTCTTGACAAGGCATAAATTTTATGGAGTACTGTCTACCAACTTGTGCAAAAAAGTGGCTGAAGTTGGAAAATTGCAGAGTTCTGAAGGGTCACGTAACTGAAGGGAGGGCTTCAACAGCTTCACGTCTTCTACAAGGCTTTTTGAATACACCTACACTCACTCTTGTGCATAAAGTAAACTGTAGTACAAGGTGTCACAAACGAAATAGACCAGCGATGCTGGAAGAAGGGACTTCTGAAAAAATAAGCTTCCCTCACACTTTGGGTAATGAAAATTTGGAGGTCTGTAATACTTTATAGGGAACAAGATACTTTGAAATCATGAACACTTGGAAAATTGACCTACCATATAGGTACCGATAACAGAAGGCCTGAAACAATAGGAATGAAGTAGACCTTAATTAGCTCAAGATAGAGCCTTAAAGCTGCCAGTGTTTTAGTAGCTACTCTGAAGTTAAATTTGACAATGGTGAAGTCTCTGGTAAATATTTAATGAAGCCTTTTCAGGAAGACTGATTCTATTCCTACTTTTCTGCACCTCATTATAATGTTTAAAATGTCAGTAGCTTTTCTTTCAAAATTACCAGTGGTAACATTGGAGAATTGTGTTTAAAACATTGGAAAGCACTGTTGCAACACAGTAAAGTTTTAATTTATAGCACAAGATAAATGAGCATTCTGCTCTTGCTGTTGGGGGGAGAGGGGAAGAGTGTACATTTGATTTACATAATCTGTCTTGGCTGACAAATGGAAGGGAGCCTAAATTAAGTCTTCAACAGTTAATCCTGTCTGATTTGCTAAAAACTTTTAAGGGCCCAGAAACCTGGTTTGACAGGTTAGTGAGCAGGTGCTAATCTGGGTTTCTTGAGCAAGAATCTGCAGTTGCCCAGCTATCCCTTTTCTTCCTGACCTCCTTGAAGGTGAAGCTAATTATTTTTGGCCAGAGCTATTCTGCACAGATTTGGTGGTGGGAGGAGAGAAGTGGCTGTTTTGATAGAGCCTGGTTTTAGTTAGAGGCCTGTCTGTTAGCTACAAAATAAAACCAGCAATCCAAACTGCACTCCTGCCCCTTTATCAGGCCAAAAATCTCTGTCCTTCATTTACAGGTGTAGGTTGTGGTTCTACGCTCTATGCCTTTCTAGTTTTAAAATATGACTGCTTTTGTGCAGTCACTGTTTTTGTGTGCACGTCACTGCTTTTGTGGATACATTTTTACCTCTACTGGCTAACTACCAGTGTCTGACATTGCCAAGAAAGGACAAACCTTGAATTCAATATTCACTTGATATTTTTTTTCTTTGTATCTTGTTCAAAATAATCCCAACTGCTTTTCTTCTTATGCTTCAAAGCATTTCTACCTGCATAGCAAAGTTTTAGGAGCTGGGGCAGATATGTGGAGATGCAGAGTGGGCGTGAGGGCGTTGGCCTTGTTTCTAAATGAAAAGAAAAAGATGTTATCTTGCTTTGCACTTATGTTCTTTTATCCTATTCTGCCCCTCCTTCTGTCCCCTCACCTTATAAAGCATTAAATGTAAAGTCAGCAAGTGTTTTGCGTGGTGTAGAAGTCTCAAAGTTCCTACAGCTAGCAAAGGCAGGCTGGCAGAGAAGAGAGATCCCTGCTGATGAACATTGTAGAATCATCTCAGAGCCAGAGGAATTGAATCTTGGTGAAATTTATCTTGTATGTATCATCTCTGACATCTAATAAAGGGTGCATTCATACTGCAGTTTGGGCATAATTAGTTAAAAAGGTCACTTAGCCATGAGACACAAATCAGTGGGAAAGAAGGCTTATCTCGTTCTAATACTGATTATAGTTTTTGATAAGACTATGTCATGTGGGAGCTGTGATGTGTATGTTGGAATCAATAAATGTCTGTTTAGTTTAGTGCTGTAATTTTTTAATGCGTTCCTATAGAAAAGGATTCTTCTTTGCTATAATTGATTTGTCTGAACAGTGACACTCTTAATGTGGAATGCATATGATAAGGAAATGGGAGGGAAAGCTGTTACTTTCCCAGAGCAAGAATGGTAGAAGTACATGCTGCAGACAGACCAAAAGCTGATTCCTGTAATCTCGTGTCTCCCCCCCAAAGAGAAATATAGGTTGCAGTGTGGAGAGGGGAGGGGAGGGGAGGAGAGGAGAGGAGAGCTGTTCATTGTCAAGAGCTGTTCAGCACAGCCAGCTCTCAAATTGTAAGCACAAAATACTGATAGTATTGAGAAAGTGTTAAACTTGCTTTGCCAGGATTTTGAGAGTAATGGCTTTGGTACCATCCTTAGGAGGTTTTCATCAGGCATCAAACCATTTCAGGGAGAATTAAAATACTTTGTTACCTTTGAATAGTCTTTACATTGTGCAAGTCAAGCATCATTACTGTGATGGATAATTATATTGGAAGATCAATGATTTCAGAATATCTCAAGGATGATACTGTCTTGAAAGGCATGACAGTAACAAAAGTTATTTCTGAGAGTTCGGGTCTAATTCAGTTTAAGTGGAGAAAACAACTCGGATGATCACTTATGTATATTTTGCCTTTGCTGCTTTAGCACTTTAAGCTTACTGTAATTCGTCACAAAGTTGCTTTCTATTCGGTTCAGGTTTAAGCATAGGTCTGAACAGATCTACAATTCTGTGCTGATATCATGTCTGACTGCCTTTGTGTATCCAGCCTGTCAGTGGATGAGTACGAAACTTGACTTTGTTCTGAAAAATCTAATCACTTAAGGAAAGCACACAAAAGGGCCATATTTATAGTGCAAATTGAGGGTAATATTGGACTCCTCTTAAGATAACAATAGTCATTAAACTTTTTTTGTATCTGCAGCCTGTCTCTGAAGGATTTTCTATTAATATCACCCTTCAAATCAGGAAGACAAAAAACAGTTTATGTGAGAATTTTGGAGTTTATTTTCCTATTGCAATGTTTAGAATTTGGATACGAAAATCAGCTTTTGTGAAGGCCTTTAAATGATGCAGATGGAAGGTGATACTTCCACATATGACATTGTCAAACATTTATTGTGTAGCTATAATGTATTGAGAAACAAAAGGATTATTTATACAGAAAAAAACAGCAGCAGAAATGTTTCTAAATACAGGCTTCAGAAATATCCCTTGAAGATTGCATGTCTTGCTGTAAAAGCATCTTTACAAATTCTCAGATCTCATGTGTAGTAATAGATTGACAACTTGAATCTATTCAGTAGCTGCTTATTTCAGAACTGTGTTTGATTCTTCTGTTGATTTAATTCTTTTTACTGAATATGACCTCAAGAGGTAACCTGCTCTGATAATGTATGCTGGTTTTACATGCTAACAATGCATAATTAGATTAAAATACAACCAGGAAATGTTTGAGCCCCAAGGTGATCACCAGTTCCAATAAAACTAAGACCATCTCCAGCAGTTCAGCATTCTTAGTCCTGGAAGAGGGTAAACCTCTGATCAGTCTTCCTCATTTTTTTTTCTGCTATGGTTATTCACTATAAAATATGTTTTGCTCTCTTGCCAGCTGCATATTTTCAATTATTTCTACAGTTACTTGTGAGCTTGCTCTTGCCAATATATAGCACCAGTTTTACTGCCTTTCCCTCTAACAATATATTTATATTTCAGGGAGTTGATTCACTTGCTCATTCACCTTTCTGAAGCTCTGCATGAAGCACAGCTTAAACTCATACTGGTCATCCCTCCTGCAGTTGCAGCAGGGTAAGTATACCTGTTTAGGTGTCAGATTCCGGATGAGATACTTTCTTGTCTGATACACAATAAATTCAAAGCTTTGTGTATAGCTGTGCAGCCTAAATGAGTAAGAAATTATTTGAATTTGATTGGTAGTCATGTCTTCATGCATGTTGCACTGAATAGTCTTAGCAACTATGTGCATTCATAACTTTTGATGTTGAAATAACTTGCAGAGGGGCCTGCTATTGTGGTGTTAAACCAAAATGAATGGTAAGAACTTCCAGGAGAGCAAGAGCAGGAACAGTTGTGGAACTTAATGACTTGTTGCCAAGGAGTGAAAGGGTATCATAGAGGTAGCATATAAAAAAAACTTTCTGGGCCTCTGGGCATGATTTCAGCTATGATAGATAGCACTTATTCTTCAAGTAAGAAAAACAGAGCTACGGGAAGGAATTATATCTGTAATAGGGCTGTGGGGTTTTAAAATTATTTATTTTGATTTGGTAGTTCATATGCACAGAAAATGCATGTAGTAAGAGGATAATATTTAGAATTGTTAATGATTCTGTTTATTTGTGCAATGATTTGAACATGATGGATGTTACAGTTTATATGCTCTTCTGGCTCAACAGCAGTAAGCAATTCTTATCTTTCAGTGTTTATAGCAGAGAGATACTTGCTTCCTAAGATTGTATTTGTTGAAAAAACAAAACCCATGTGGAAAATGAGAATGTAATTTCATTATATGTGGAAGGAATTCGAATCCTCTTAAAGTTTTTATATTTTTAGGAAAAGATTCTGTATTGTCTCCAAGTGATCTATAGTAAAACTGAAAAATCACAGTTTTACAGTATCTCTAGTCTCTGGAAAGAAAATGGCACTCCAGTATTTTGATATTTCAGGGAGATTGTACCTGGTCCTTCATGGTTTTGTGTGATCAATCAGTGAGTACATCCATGTGAGAGTGAGCAAACAGAACTGAAGTCAAGGGCGGAAGGTGATTCAGAATATCAGCAGAGTGATGTGACTTCATTATTGTGATTTCAAATTGAAATGGGGGCTATGCCAATGCTATAAAGCTTTATTAGCAAGAGTTTTACCAGTATCCATCTGCCATTTGGTTACATTAGTTTGCATTTGGATGCCCTTCCAGGTTAAAAAAAGATGCATGCCATTCTTGAATCATTAGCATAGCTATCTGCTCTGCTACCTTGTGGAAGAGTGTTTATGGTATACAATAGTGCTATGAGGATATACAAGGAATATATCATGCCTTTCAGAGACTTGTGGTATTAAGGGTTATCTTACCCTAAAAACTACCAGGGTCTGAATCTCTGTATTCCGCTCTTGCCTTTCCTTGTTTCTCAAAGGTGATCACAAAATGGTAGGGATTGGAAAGTACCTTTGGAGATGATCTAGTCTAATCCCCCTGCCAAAGCAGGTTCACCTGGAGCAGGTTGGACAGGAGCGTGTACAGGCAGGTTTTGAATATCTTCAAGGAAGGAGACTCTACCACCTCTCTGGGCAGCCAGTTCCAGTGCTCTGGCACCCTCAAAGTAAAGAATTTTTTCTTCATGTTCAGACAGAATTTCCTGTGTTCCAGTTTGTGCTCGTTGCCTCTTGTCCTGTCACTGGGCACCACTGAGATGAGCCTGACCCCATCTTCTTGACACCCACCCTTTAGATATTTATAAGCATTGATGAGAACCCCTCTCAGTCTTCTCCAGGCTAAACAGATTCAGGTTTCTCAGCCTTTCCTCATAAGAGAGGTGCTCCATTCTTCATAGCCCTCTGCTGGAGCCCAGAACTGGACACAGTACTCCAGATGTGGCCTCACCAGGGCAGAGTAGAGGGGGAGGATGACATCCCTCGACCTGCTGGCCATGCTCTTTTTAATGCACCCCAGGAGACCGTTGGTCATCTTGGCCATAAAGGCACATTGCTGGCTCATGGTCAACTTTTTGTCCACTGGGACTCCCAGGTCCCTCTCTGCAGAGCTGCTTTCCAGCAGCTCAGCCCCTAACCTGTACTGGTGCATGGGTTTATTCCTCCATAGGTGCAGGACCCTAGACTTGCCCTGTTACACTGTGGATAGGTGAAATGTTAAAGTTACGTACATGTCATTGGTCATGGCCTTTTACTGTCAGAGTGAGAAGCTCCAAATCCCTATTAGTTGTTTTTAAGAGGTTTGGTGGGGGCTCTTGTCATATAGGACTGCAGTATAATGAAGTGTAACCTGTTGTAGAGGATTATATGCAAGAAACTGCCTTCTAAAGTAATTGAGTATGTTTCAGTGTGTTCTGCTAACTGCAGAATAGGTGACATATGGGGGGCCATGCTAATCCTATGTTGTGTTTGTTCCTTATCTCTGAATTTTACCAGGAGGTACCTCCTCCTGGTTATGCAGATATTTCTGGCTTACTGGGCTTGCCTTGCTGATCATGATACCTGGGGAAGACTTGTAATATTTGCATAGTTGGCAATGCAAGATTGTTTTTTTCCAGGTTTCGTTTTCTCTTCAGTCTGTTCAGCAACCTTATGCCTGCACATGAAAATTCAATAATGTAAGTGACTCTTAAATATAGAGCCATTATTAGGTATTTTTCAGATGAAAGTTAGGAGACAGCTGAAGAAAAATATTACAGTGTCTTATTTCTCTCACCTTGGGCTGTGTAACAGTATGGACAGGCTCACAGCCACTACGGTTTATGACAGTTTAACAGCACAGTTTCAGGATGGTGTTGTACAACCTCCTAAATTTCTTGTAGGCTGTCACAGTCTTTCAGTGTATATTTCTTTTCAAGGTACAAAAAAGGCTTAGAAAATGGAATGCCTGAGCAGATTTGTAAATGTCTGTTCTGCTGCTGGACTTTTCTCTGCAGTAGTCTCAAGTTTTTGTTGAGTTTTGTGCAGAGGTCCAATAGCACCAGGGAGAAACAAAGCATTTCTGCCTACAGGTATCTTAAGCTTAAATGCTGTCTGCTGGAAATGTTCAGGATCCTGTAGTAGGTGACTAAAAAGTTGTGTATGTGCTGAGATCAGTTAGCGTCTGCACTGTAACTATGATGTCACCTCCTCTGTAGGTTAGTGATGTAAATCTGTTCAAATCGATTCCTGAATATAGGATATGTACTTTCTACCATCATAAGACCGTAAGCCTGGAATAATACCTACCTGCAAGTTTGTTCTTTAATAGCTGCATGAAATCTGATTGCAGTTTGTTTTCTGTAAAACTACGTTCTTCAGGATGTTTTTTGTTGCTTTATAATTTCCTCTGTTGCACAATATAACTGGTTTATATCCTTAAAATGAAGTAGCTAGTTTAATGCAAAAATCCCTGTGCTTCTGTGTGAGGCTGGCCACCAAATTTTGATAGGCAGAGAGGGAGAAGCAATGTGTTGAAGACTAGGAGAAAAGCAAACAAAATAAATTCCATGTAAACTGGTAAAATAGACATTCCTGTAAAATAATACCTATGCAGAGCCTTTTCGTTAGGGACTGAAGGGTTCTGGCAGCCTTGCTGCATTTTGAGGAGATTCCTTTCTATCATTCAGGCCCTTATGCTTCTACCTCAGTTCTGGTGGTTTTTGCATCATGTTTTGTGAGACACTTTATTTTTAAAACAATATTAGTTTCTAGTGGATTACAGCATTAAGAAAATAGATCCAAGTCCCAGGACAACACTAGACTTATGCTGCTGTTTCTTTTTCTCTAGATGTGATGTGGCTTGTTCCCTTTTCTTCTTTGTGCTCTTTATTTTCCATGGTCTTCCCATGTCAGAACACACACCCTATAATACCAAGGCAGTTTGACACACTGCTACACTCCAAATCTTGTAATGCGCAAAAAGGAATGCACTATATAAATGCGATCAAGAATTTATTTTTCAGCCACTTAATGTTTTAATGGTCTGATAGTCCAAATTACCTAGTTGATAACAGAAAAGCCTCATTAACATTACAGCTACAATTGCTATGCAAAGCCTTCCTTTCTGTATGTGGTATTCCCAGAGCTGGAGGCAGTGGTCACTTGACCACCACACAATTATTTGAAAGAAAGTTTGGGCCGTAAGATACAGAGGATTTAAAAAAGGAAAAGCTTTTAATCAGCGCTGTTTTTCCGGATGAGGCATCACATGTGTTGTAAGTAATCAGAGGTACAGGGCAGGTATGTTGTTTCTTACTGTCATGGAAGTCTGCGTGGCTGTTGAAAGCCGCTTTTGTGGTTGGTAATATTTGAGTCTCTGTCAAATGAAGGTTGAGAGTCATTCAGATTTGCTTCAGAATATAAATGCTTAGGAGCTTCTCCTGATGAATGGATGGCTTTGCTGGTAAAACTTTCTATTATAGAGAAGGTTTCAGGAACTGAACTATGCTTTTGGCTATTGTCGTCTTACAGGGTTCCCAGTAAGCTGAAGTGTTATATGCCTTGTTGTATTAACTCATTGCACCAAAGAGCAATAACTGCAGTACTTCTTTAAAATTAAAGACATGGAAACTAAGTGCTTAAAAATCTATTTCTGGCTCATGGGATAACCTTTGCCACATTCACAGACCATTAATACTCTAATTTCTTGCAGACTTCTCTGGAAAATTGTGGGCTGGTATGCCTTTGTATTGCATAGATATTCAGTGGTGATAACAAATACTTTGAGATTCTCGTGCTTTGGTTGTCAAAAATAATAAGAAATTACTATGTCTTCTCTCCTGTCTGTCATTTATTCCAATCTTTCATGCTGCCCTCTGATGATCTACATTTCATCCCAATTTAAAGCAATTTTCCGTTTCTATTAATTGTAGTCTAGTACAGATAAAGCAAAGGCGAACACTAAAACATTTTTCTAAAATGCTTTATCAGTCAGTTCATCACACAGATGCTTTTTACAATGCTAATGCATGCTCTGGTAGAATTTAAGTAATTGCTGTAAACAGCGTTCACATTAAAGTGCATTTGCTCCTTTTGGTGGTACAGAGAAAGTGGAGAATAGTACAAACCTTAAGATTCTTGTGCATCGTGATGCCTATTGACATTACCGTATTCAGCCTCATAGCCAGAGGGCCCCAAATCTGTTCTGTTTATATACAATCACATGGGGCTCTACAGTCTGTTTTTTCTAAATCCTGAAATAAGAGTTGAAGCCACTATAAGCCCTCTGGATTCTTAAACACATTTTGCCTTGACCAGAATTTGCTTTGTTATGGTTAACTGTATCTTTCAGGACTATTTGCGGTCAACCACCACACTGAGGTTTGGACCTTGTATTGTCATTGCCCCTCCTGCTGTTGTCCTGCATATTGACAGGGTAGTGGGTTCATAGTTCCAAAACCTTTCTGAACTGGGATAGAGATGCCCTATTAAAGCTGGGAAGAGCTGTCTATCTAAAGTTCAGTTTTTAACCTGAAATATGCATTACATGCTTGTCCCTAAATGACCTCATCTGTAGAGGAGTAGTGAAGCTGTTTTCTAGCTGTAGGAAATAACACCCACCGTTTATATGAAAGAATCCAAAAGTCTCATTCCTCTAAGCCAATTGTTTTGTTTCTTTTATGTTTTCCTAAAGTTTCTAGGATTTATTCATAAACTTGTATTGCCCAGGAGCATGCATTAGTCACATTCTTTTCAATTAATACTGTTATATAAGCCACCTGTCTGTGTCTTCCTATTGCCTTAACTAGAAAAAACACTTTTAACTCCCTGAGTAAACAGGTAGCTGAAAGTATGTTCATCAGTTACAGAACCATCCTAAAACATTTACAATGTCCATGCATGCTTTAAAGTTTAGAAGTATGTTGGATTTAATGACATTAATAAGTAGAATTCTGAAATTTTCTTCCTGCCCTGCTTGACTTCATAGATAGTAGCTGTACTTGAAAATTTTTAATTTATAGGATAACAAGGCTTCAACTGAAAAGTGCTTCCTGTTGTGTATTAAATACCTCATGTTATCAAATCCTTTGTGTCTTGAAACTCACTTTGGGTTTCAAAACTTACACACGGTTGAAAGTGTGCTTTAATGCATCTTATAGTCTTTGTTGGAATCGCTGTAGACTGTTCATCAAAAATACAGCAAAAGGCATGGAAATAAGTACCATCAAGAATCAAATAGTATTTTAGAGTTCAGCAGCTGGCAAAAGACTGATAAAGGAGACATGAGCTCTATGTGGAATACCCTAACTAGCTGGGATGCTAGGAGCTGAAACATTGTTCCTTTTGTGTTCTATCCTGATTAACATTTAAAGAGAGAGCATAGTTAAATGTAAGCAGTTTATTTAGGAATTTGTAATTTAGACTCCTTTGATATGCATTAAGATCAAAGCAGTCTGGCAGCAAATGCTATCTGAAAGGAGACACTTTTAAGAGCTAAAAATGCTGGTTTGCTTAGGGACAAGCAAATGGAAATGCAGCATTGCACATGAGATCAAATGCATGATGCAGGAAGGAAACATTTGGTCATCTGTTTAACTTCTCAAATTCAGCTTTTGCAAAGACTGAGACTGATCCTCTAGCTGAATCTTGCTTTCATAACTAAAGGGATCCGGTGAAGCTTTTGGGTTTTGGTTTGCTTGTGAAATGTTCTGGGCAAAAAGAAAACTTCACTTGAATTTTTCTTTTTTTTGTCTGTCTTTTTTTTTTTAAAATCCAGCCAATTTATATATTCCTTTACAGTATTTTTTTGTGTCTGTTTACGGCATTGTCTGGTTGCACAGTTGCACTGGCATAACCAAAGGGTTGGAATGTGTGTGGAGGCTGATCGGGAGACAGGAATCTCTAGCAAGCTTTGCTGTCACAGAGAATGCATGTAGAGCTATCATTGTGGCAAACACAGATTAAGATAGTATTTTCTTCCACCTGATGTGCAGGAATTGCATGATTTTCCTGCAAACATAAGTGATTTGCAAGAGAGAGGAACAGCAGGAACCAAAGCCACGCTCTAAAAAGTATATGTGTTACACTGTGACTGTCCTTTGGAATGGGAGACTTCTGGTTGCGTGTGTCTGAAGCGAGGTGCTAGGATTGCTGTGTTATGTAAATGGTTGCTAGAGCAGATGGCTTGCTGAAGGCTTCCAGACTGTCTTTCAACAGATTGTCTCAAAATGTTAGTGTTGCTGCTTTTAACATGCATGGGTATAGATGCATGTATAAACTATATGAGTACCATTTCTAAAACGGCAATGGGTAGCCAGGCATATTCTGCCCATTGGTGATCATGGGTAATTCCATTTGTACTGACTAATCCTGGGCTTGATTATATTCCTGGTTTAAATATGTGTGCTTCAGTCATTATTGTACTGCCGAAATAATACTGGTGAAAGCTGTGTGGATGTTTTATACAGATATGATAAGCCTCTTTCTAAATAGGAGGGCTGCGCCATAGTGAACTACCTTTATGCCTAAATATGCTGTTGGGGAAAAAAAAAAAAAACCAAACCATGGCAAATGGGACTTGAAATTTGGTTGTACCTGTTAAGCCTGTAAATCACGGGGACTAAGTTGACTTTTTTTTTTCTCTATACTTACATCTTTATGATATGTTAGGGATGCTTTTTCAAAGGCAAAAAGTGAGGCTTTGAATTTGAACAGTAACTCCTGTCTGCAAGAAAATTGAATTTAATCTGACTAGATTATTACATATTTTGTCCAGCTCCAGCAACCATTTTATCCATGGTTTTTTCCAGTTACTGTGAAGAAAACAATGAGTAAAGAAAATTCATAAGTTTATTTAGATCAGCTATCATCAGATAGAGCATCAGTGATACTCCTGTTTCCTGCTGTCTTGAGAAAGAGCAAAGGCAGACAAGAAGCTCTCAGGAGCTGTAGATAGGATGCTGCCTTTACAGGGATTCTGAATCTAGCCATGGTTGTATAACCATGGCCTTTCTGGTATTTGTAGTTTATTACAGATATTAGACATATGGTGTAACTGTTTTAAGGATCAGCTTGGTCATTAAAAGCTGTTAGTTTTGCTAAACACAGTGTTAAATAGCTCCATATTTACAGACAGGTTGCTAGTGGTCACTTTTCTTGGACTTCCATTGTCCCCTGAAGTATAATCCTTTGCACAAAGTAGCAATAAAACATTGCATTGGCTGTGTCACTTTTTAATATAACACTGTGCTCTTTACTTGCATTTTGATATGCATGGTTAGGATATGTGTGTACGGTTAGGGTATGCACCAATAAGATTTTCCTGTGTGATGGATATCCTTTTAAAACATCTATCTTTAGGTTACAAGACATTAGCTGCTCCTTGCATAGCACATGATTTTTTATCTCTTGAAGTTGTATGGAATCTGTAAACGAGAAACAGTAAAATCTCAAGTAAACGGGTGAAGTATCCTGATTTATTTGACATGCCATTAAGAAGTTTTTTGGGGTCTTTTTTAAAGGCAGATCACATTTATGATATAAGAGCCTGATTTTTCATACCCTGAGTATATGGTGAAGCTACAAAAAAGTACTGGTTACTTCGTTGCTATTAAGAGTTTTAGAATTACAAATGAAAAGCCTGCTACATTTCTGAAAAAAAAATCTGCTTAAAACCTCCAAAACTTTGGAGTTTTGTATGTATCAATCATAATTAAAATGTATGGAAGACAGATTTAAAAACAGATTGTTTCAATTGTTTACGAAACCCCAGGTAACACAAGGCAGCTTTATACTTTAGTAATTTTATCAAGTCTAGCATGATAATATTAGATATACATCAGACCCTGATCCTTGGTTTAAGTAACAGTATGCAAAACAGCTGCTGATCTTACCCATGTCTTAATAATATACTTACCAGTACAAAGCAGAGTGTATGTTTTCATTTAACCTTATGGGATATGGTGTTTGGGTTTATTAGCAAAAATGAAGCAAATTGTAAACAAATCATTGGAGCTATCACTTCACCTCATGAGGTTCTCAAAAATACTACTACTGGTAAATGCATACAGTTTAGCTAGAATATATGGTTATCTCCTGGCAAGTTTCTGACAGTATCTGTCAAAGTAGTATTTAAATTAAAAACAAACATGTTTGTCTCCAATGAAAGGTGCAATTAACCTCAGTTTCAGATCTAGCAGAAGGACTGGGAGACATTAGCGGAAATATGAAGTATGGCTCCTTGTCTCTAAAACAAAAGCTCTTGGTATGAATTTAATATAAGTGCCAGCTTTCTTAAAACAGTCCACTCTGCAGATGTGTGACTGTCAGACTGAGATGACATTTCAGGTGGGATCTGTTAGCACACCTTGTATGGTATAAATAAACCAAAGTCTGCTATGTTTTAGTAGGGGTTATATTTTCTAGACCATGGATCATTTTTCTCCGGACTCTAAATCTCCTACATTTTCCTTAATATATGGTTCCCCAAACTGTATGTTTTAGAGCCTGGGCCCTCAGATTTCCAGGAAGAAATATGTATTCATATGGTATAGAGCAGAATGTATAGGACAGCACAGATCAACTGTGTGGGACGAGCTTAGCAAGTCTAGAAATGTTTTGGATACATTAGACCTGTTGTATATGCCGTATAAAAATCAGTTTTGCTGGTCCTCTGCGAAGGCTGCTGGACCTCTGTAAAATCTGGGCCAAAGAAGTGGTAGGGCAATATATGTCGTATGAAAGTGACCTAAAGTATTTTCCTAAAACAGCGAGGCCAGTGGATTGTTTTTAAGTTTGCAGAAGATACCAGATTGGTAAGTAAACATTTAACCAGATCTTGAAGTTATTCCAAAAACATTAAAAATTATCTGGAATTAAGTAAAGATGGAAATAAAATACTATTTTAAGGAGGGAGAAGTAAAATATGGAAATGCATGGAAACGTTCTGGGCAGACCTGTCTTGGAAGAGAATCGGGCAATTTCAAAATGCTGAGGCAACATGTAGGGAAATGGGAGATGTAGGGAAAAGGACACTTTTCAGTTTGAGATGATTGACGGGGAGCGTTTAGGGTGACAAAAGGTAATTATTCTGCCCTCAGTGCTAGGCAGGTCTCATGGAAAACTGAGTCTGAGGTACTTATAGGAGGATGTAGAAAAAGGAGAGTGTTTAGAGGAAAGCAAGAAAAATGGCTAGCGATATAGGTAATGTCTCCTTTGAGGAAAGTTTGAAGAACTGTATTTAGTATATTAAAAAGAGGAGAGGAGTGTTGGGAGATATAATACGTGTTCAAATATGTCAACAGGGCTGTATAAGTGACAGTGATACATTAGTCTTTACATCAGCTTGGAAGAAAAGGACAAAAATGCTCTTAGTTCGTGATAAAGAATTCTTATGTTGAGCACTAGAAAAAAAAATAACATCAGATGGCAAAACATTATAGAAACACGGTAGGAAAATTCTGGAATGTTCATATGCATTTTCAACTTCACGATACATCTAGGCAGCAGGGTATGCTCAGCTGCATGAAGAGAAAAGGGAGGGCAGCACCTTTATTAATTTCTTTGGGTGGCAGAATTAATGTTCCGTATGTGCCTGTTTGGCAGAAAAGTGAAAGGAAGCAGAGCTGAGCCAGTGGAAGAAAGAAGAAAAAGAGCGTGCTCCGTTGTGAAACCTTCTTCCTCTATCCCAGGAACAAAGCAAACATTCACAAATACACCTTCCCTCTGTTTCTTTTGAAGAGCTGTGCAGGGGATACACCTGGGATTCAAGCTAGCCTTATTCTTTTTGAATAGATACTTTTGAAGGCTTTCTTTGTTAAGCCTTCCTACTAAAGTTTTAGGTAAGCTAGAAATCTAGAAATCTTTTTTTCTTTTAGTTGTGATTAGAAAAGAGTGGGTGAGGCAGACCCAGTAAAGGAATGGAGAGAGCTGAAGATAACTTAAGTCAGAGTTTGGCCACCTGTTCTTAAACTGAGACTTTATAGGCTTTCTTTTAGCCTCAGTGAATTAAAATGACAGGTAAACATTTCCAAAATAATGTCTAAAACACTGAAGAGGCTCATACTGTGACCTGATGTGAATTTTCATGAGTTATTTAAAATTGACGAAACAAGTCTATGACTGAACACTTCCTGTCAGATACTGCGCTGGCTGTTTTCTCATTGTTCTGAAGAGTTTGCTACATCTGTATGTCAAGCACAGCATCTCAAAGTGTATTTCTGCTTCCCGTTCATTCTCAGCTAAGTGCAGTTATATGCCAAACGTCATTTTTAACTGCTGCATTTTACTGTGGCTGACATCATTTGATTGGAAAAAAAGTTGAAATTCATAGCACTTCTTACATTTCAACCCGTCTGAAGTCTGAAGATTTGTAACTGATTTGGTTTATGTTAAGGTTAAGTGTTCTTGACACTGCATCTTTTAAAAAGCAATGAGAAGTTGCTGGCAGAGGATATTTTTAGTTTACTTATACATTATTAGTATCTGAAGAGCCATTACTGTACCACTGTTTTTAGAGTATGGAGATTTTAAAGCCTTGACAGTGTTTTACTGCGGTTCAGCAATTTTCCTCTTTTCAGCCTCAAAGTGCTTTTGACTTAAGCCATTAAAGAGAAAGCATTTTATGTTCAAATGGCACTTAGTACTGTTTTGAAAATCTTTATTGTTCTAGGAGCTGGATCTGTTGACATTCCTGAACAAGGTCAGGAGGCATGTTCTGTACTGATTTTACAGTAGGGGGGCAGAGGATAGGCAAGACTGATTCTAAATTACTGTATTTCTGTCATAAAAAGACTAGCAATCTTGTTTGATATCTTTGAAATGGCATTCTTCACTCATTGAACAGTAAGTTTTGCTACGGTGAGATGAAATATATGGAGTTAAGTTGGCTTCTTTTAGGAGATGCCTGGGAGGAAGAAAAAAGAAAAAAAAAAAAGAAAAAGATAGTTAACACAGATTCCCATTTAGTATCATGCTGTTTAGGCAGAATTGTTCCAAGATTGAGAGTAATTTGCGCAAATATTTTTCTAAAAACATATAGCTGAAATTCTTCCATGACTGTATGGGGACTGTAAAAGTTAGAGTATACTAATCCTTTCTTTAGGAAGGAAGAAATTGTATTTCCAGGAAAACAAGATGTTATCTTGTTAAAAGCAGTTCTTTTGGTGGAGTAGAAAGTGAAAACTTTTCTGGAGAAGTTGGGAAGCTTTTTCTAGTGTCACTGCTGTTTATGAAGAGATATTTATGTAACAGGGTTTTCTACCTTTAGACCATTGTTCAGAATAGGTGAATGTTTCATTGTGTTTTTCATTTGTTGTGAGAATCAGCTGTCTCTTAGACCTCACAATAAGTTATATAGATCAAGATCCACCATTGTATTAGGAGAAATCCTAAATTGTTGTGTATGCTGTCAGCAAGGTACGTAACGATGGATTTGGGGGATGGACACCCCTCAGCATTTTGAAGTGATTTATGTCTTTAAAATGTTCTTGCCAAAGTTCAAGTTATTACCACATTTGTTATGCTAAGCTTGGTATAATCTCTTAAGAGAAATACAAGAAGAAAATACTCAAACAATATACATTTGCCCTCTGAACTTTAAAAGAAAGCCAGGCAACTGAATTAATGGAAGTCACTTGTTAAGCAGCTGGAGCCAGAGGTGGCTGAAAAGCAGGATTTCCAATTTGTGCCAAAACAGCCTGCAAACCACAGTTTTGATATTTAGCTTCTTCAGCTTAATGCACAGTAATGCTGTGTTAATACCAGTTTGATCTTTAGACAGTTTGCAAAATACTTCTCTGCCATGCAAAAGTTCTGCTCACAACTTGTTACTTGCCAGTGAAACACATGCAGTTAAATCTGTAGTTGAGCATGTCTTTAGTTTTTCACATTTTTAGGTTCTAGGCTTTGAAAAGAGCGTATTAAAACTACTGCAGTCTTGGCAAATAATCCGTATCAAATTTGTCTGTCTTTATTGGCTTCTTGAGCTGCACAGCAGTAGTGCAGCTGCATTCATTTGAAAGCTGCAGGAACCCAAACCACTTCTCTCATCAAATATTTGGGTATAATATATGCTTCTCATTCAAAATACAGCAAGCATCCCTAACTTTGGAAGTTCATATTTGAATATTTAAGAATGAAAAAAAAAAAAAATAGACAGCCTCTCCCCCTGTTAGTTGAAGCTTCTCTATGTACATACTGTTAGTATTTTCCACCTAATAATTTTCCACATAATTTCGGGGAAGTGGAGACTCAATTCTCCAAAGTTAAGATTTTAGCTACTCACTTTATTCTTTATTCTTGCTGCAAAAAAAAATTGCAGATGTGAAGGACTGTCTAAAGTAGCTTCAGTTCTTTCTTTCCAGAGCTGCTGTGCAATGAAAATTAGCAGAATCTATGCAGTCTTCATTACTGCTATCCGGTAGCAATGGATATCAGCTTAGTTTTGCTGCCCTACCTCCTGGGAAAGATTGGCAGCAGGGCAGCCAACTTGTCCCTTCTTTTGCTTTGTACTGTCATGCTCTTTTCCTCCTTTCTCCTGTACATACATACATACTTGGCTGAAAAGTGGGAAGAGTACATGATGAAAATTGCTGGTTGTCCTCACAGTTGTTCAGCTCAACGGATGCCACAATTGATCACTGTTTTGCATATGTGATAAAGGAAACAGTTGTTTTAGTCTCATAGAAGTTGTTTATGAACAGATGTTTTTAATTAATAAGGTAATATGTGTTTTTTACCAGGAGTCTGTCATCTTTAGAAGGTGAAAATTCAATTGCCTTGCCATAACTTCGTGTATACAGAATGATATGGTTTTGGTTTCGCTATTCCAGTATATGCAATATTTTCCTTAGAAGCTTTTCAAGCAAGTAGTAATTCTGATGCAGAATATGCAAGTAAACGACGGGGTAATTTTTGTAATAATGTATGGTAAATAAATTCAATTAAATTATAAGTTGTCTCTGTTTTAGAGTGAAATAGGAAGCATCACTTACTTTTAAAATCATTCTCAGGCAGGACTCTGCAGGCCAGAATGTAAAGCCTTGAAATTTTGGTAAGTAAATAATGCCAGGGATCAAAACAGCAGGAAACCTATTGCTTGTTTCAGATGGAGTTTTAAATTACCAGATTATGTAAAGTAGCAGCATATTAGAAAAATAACTTCGTAGAGTAGTGTTTATGAAGGAGGATACTGTTTTACCAATACTTACATTTAACAGTGTGAAAGGTTAAAATGTTTGTGAGAAACTTAGCCCTTATAATCTTATTTTGTTGGAATCAATGATACTCTTGCTGTACTTTTCTGATCTTTCTACATATCTTATTATCTTGCTTACTTTTCCTTCCAATTTGACAAACGAGGTCATGAAAGCATAGCAAGCAATTCTAAAAATGATCAGTGTGTATTCATCATAGAATTAGTTAGTGTATACACCAAGCACCATGCTTGCTGTTGCTGATAAAGAAATTTGATGCTGAAAGGCAATCTCTTTGGACAAGCAATATACAGAGGTGGGACTTAGGAAACTGTTCATAGTTTTCAGATTTTCTTCCCCGTTTGTTGTGCTTAGTTGATAATAACACATTGCCCTCCATCGTTTCTGTAGTCGTCAATCTTCCTGTGAGTATCTTAAAACTAAAAAAAGGCACTGTCAGGAATATGGAGAGTACAGTTGCCTATGAAGAGATTTTGAAACTGGGCTCTGTGCATAAAGTTCAGCATTTAAGAAGGCATAGAAATGACTCTTAAGTGGGCTGTCAAGGCTAGCTGACTGGCATGATAGTTTTCATTGCATGTAAGAGAACCTGTAAAATATGTGCGACTTGGATTGCAAGATACAGCTTGAGATACGAGTTTATTTTGAGGCAAGCAGAAAACTGGGTAGGAAACAATTCCTGACTACTTCTGAGTAACAGTTATTGGAGAGACTTTAATAACCGCTTCAGATTATAGTAATACTTTTGAATCATACTTAGAGGCATGCTGTTGGGCTCATGGGTTTTGTTTCTTCCCTGTATAAAGGCTTAAGTATGGGTGACTCAGTCACATCTCTTTTTAAATTGAATTCTATTAGCTGCGGTAAATCTGGATGCTTGTTAACAGCTCTAAACTACATCTGTTTCCTTTGCTGATGACTTCTCTATTTTTGCTGCTGTTTTTTGGGCTGTCAGCTCAGTACAGCATGGCTCCAACTGCAGCCATGAAAGGTTCAATGCATTTCATACAGATTCAGAAAGGACTTGAGAGGAATAAATCTTTCCTTAGAAGTGGCTTTTTAAAGACCATGCCTCACTATATAAAATTAATGTAGCCAAGGTCTGACTGCAGTGTGACATGTGTTGAAGCAGGTGTACACTGTATTCCCACTAGCGAGAATCATTAAAATAATCTGTAGGTCAACTAATGATGTTCAAAGAGAAGAAAGAGTGAAATGTATTTCTCACTATGTCTGGCACTTGTAGCTCTACCGATTCTGAGCCAGCTGCTGTAGAGCAATTACTGCATAAGTTTCAGTGTGAAGTTGGAAAACTTTCCAAAAAAAACCCCCAACCCAGAATAAATTAAAAAAAAATAAAAAGGATAAACATTTTAATCTTTGCAAGGAGGAATTAAGCCTACATTTGATGCGTTAGAGCTTTTAAATTGGGCTCATATGCTTCAGGGTACAAGCCTGTTTTGCATGATGTTCTGTTATTGGAGCATGGCTTGCCTGGGCATTAAGCCCTGGCATGGAAGGCACTAGAATAGTTTGGAAATTAGGAGAACCAAATGGTAATATAGTGGATGTTCATTTATCCATAGTCTTGCTTAAATGACTCCTCTGAAGAAGCTGAACAACATAACAGAAACAGCATTAAAGGAGAGCAGTTAACGTCCCCAAAAATGGGGAAAAAAACCCTTTTTCTTCTTTGGTATTCGGATCATCTGTTTTTGTCAAACAGATGTATTTCTTATGTTGGCTTAAGAGTATCAGATAAAAATTCTTAAGTTACTTGAAAAATACAGTGTAAGTGGTGCCAGCTAGTCTGCCAGCATGCTTCAGCTCTGAGGACAGCAATTTTCAGGCTCGTTTGTCTCTAGGAGTCTGCTGGGATCTCATGCTTTCTTTTCAGGTCATATAATTGTTGTCATGTTTCTCCTTCTTGACTTCTGTACTGGTTTAAACCAGATGGGCCGCAGGTAATTAGTTTGGCTTCATGAAAACTGTGTAGGCTACTCCATGACAAGAACAGATCTTGTGTTTTTCCCTATTTTGAAGAGCAAGTACTGCAAAAGCAACAGCTAGGATAGGATATGTACATTAAGAAAGAGTGCTAGCCCTCAGTGTTTTGCAAAAATTTAATTTGGTACATAAATACCATTTTGTTTCCTGATGAAAATACAGCAAGTTTTTACTTGTCAGTCCGCTATCGTTTACAGTCCTGTAGTGATGTGAAGCACTTATATTATGTGAAGTAACCACTCTCAGCTCTTTTTTATTGTGAATTTATAGCACGCAGATACAATCTTCTTGGTTGTCAGGCTGGCTAGGTTTTGTTGTTGTTTTTAAATGCCTACCCTAATTTAATCTGAGAATTTGGTAAAGATTGCCATTAAGAAAACTTGAACATAATGCTAATAAAATCAGGGAAAGTCAGGTTTGTGGTTTTAGGATGCACTTGGTAGAGATTTTTTTTATTTTGAATTGTGATCTTCTCTGTGGACAACTGGCAGATATCCCTTACATTCTTTGAAGGCATCTGAATTTTACCATTCCTATCATGAAATCAGTGCAGCAGCCAAAGACAGTGCACAAGAGGGTTGCAGGTTTTTATTTCGGAATTTTCGTTACTGTGCTGAATAGTAGAGAATAGTATTGGAAGGTGCATTATCCTAAGGCAAACTAAACTATAATTTTGTGACTTTTGATGGAAGTTTATCTAATAAATAGTTAAAATCTACTATTGAATGAATGAATGTTATTTCAATGCTCCCAGACTACCTGCACCATTAGAAGGTTCTCCCTGATGTCTAGCCTAGACTTGCTAAAGTAATTTTCTTGGGATATTCAAGCTGTTCCAACTCACTAGAAATGAAGTGCTAAATTGTCATGTTTCCATTAAAATTTCTCTTTTTTCATTGCTCATCCTTTCACAATTTTTATCTCTTGGGATTATGCTTCTCTGACTTATTAACAGTCTTTCATATTACATGAGTGAGATGTGTTTTGGAGATATTAAGAAGATGGGGGTGAGTTGGGAGAGGAAGGAACCTCTTGCTTTTGTCTCTGCCTCTATCTGTCCCAACACTTTTAGTGTGTGAAATTGGGAGAGTGTTCTAAGAGTAGAACCAGATGAAAAGCCATGTCTGGAAGAGTGTATGTGAGCAGTGGTGATTGCATTGGTTTTATGGAGCTACCTTTTGCTTTGATTTTTATTTAGGACTTTCATACAGATTATTAAAAAAAAGGGAAGAAATTTATACTAGCTTGAAATTTGTGGTTTTTTTCTCCTGCAATGGACTGACCTCAACACTATGGTTCAATGGACTGATGTTTTTGGTTTTGCAATGTATAGTCCCTGATTTGTCATATTGATCTGGATTTGTAGGCCACAAAATCAGATACTGTGTTTAAGCTCTGATTTAACTGAAATTTGGATTGTATCATTACACACAGTTCTTCAGCTCTTGCAACTTTTTGTCCTTAGAAAGGAACTAGAGAAAAAGAATGCTGTATTACAAATGCCTGTGAAAGTATTTGAATACTAAGCATGTGCATTTTCTGAAATGCTTAATGAGTAACATGCATCCCTGTAAAAGCCTTGATATGTTGTTTGCAAGGATGTGCTTGCTGAGACTGAGAGAGAGAGGTCAAAGATGGAGATCATGCTGTGCTTTTTAAAATCTCCAATAAACTGCGTAGAATTCAGTCCCCACTATGTCTTGAATCTATTTTCATCTGACTCAGAATCTCTCTTTTTTTGATTGATCATTCAGTTTGGTCACGTTCTTTTTTTGACAGCAAGGATTAGATCTGTAATTATCATTCATGGCTTTGAACAGTGATATTGTGTCAAGGTCCTGTTGTTGACTTGTCTGCTTCATCCAATACTGTTGCAGGCAGAACTTTATTTTTAGCACAATTACTGAGGAAGTAAGGTGTCTGTAAGCTTTATCTCTTCCATTCTTCATCTCTCTGCAGAAGGTGTTTTAGCATTTGACCAGTTTCAAACAAAATTGACGTAGACATAGAGTTTTAATAGTCAAGTCCCTGCAACTTCATGAAAGTAGGCAGCTGGACAGATGAAGATGACTCATCTTTTTTTCCCAAGACCCGGGAGTGAGAGGTCATTATAAATGGAACATCTATAAGACACTAGAGAATCTAGTCACAATGCATCCATGGAAACAAGATCCATATAAAACGGTTTTCTACGTACTGATAGTGGAGGATTACTTCAGTGAGCTGTCATCCTTATAGAGTTTTGGAGAACCTAAAAAGAGATAGGGTAGTTACAGAACTGCCAAGAGGATTTTTCCTGAAAAGAAAATGGTTTCAGATTTTAATTTGTTTATGGATTTGACTACTTCATTATCAATGCCTATAATTGTCTGATGCACAGGGTAGATTTTAACTCTTTCTTGTATTTGCTGTAGAACAGACTGGATGCAGGAAGAAATGGTGTATTTTTATTGAGTGATTGTGCATTAACTAAATTCAGGAGTCTCTGTTCATAAAATGCAATAGCATTATACTTTAGTGCAGCTAACTGCAAGGAGCTATGAAAACCAATAATATCTGATGGTGAAGAAAGATAGGAGAAGGGAAGATTCACAAACTTTTGCTTTACAGAGAAAACAGAGAATTATGCACAATAAGAAAATAAAGTCATTACTGTGATGATGACTTCTGAGATAGAAATATACAGGAAACAGAAAATCAATCAGTTTTCCATTATGAAGGGCTATTCAAAGATGTGAGGATACAAAAAACTCCTCTTTTATGAGGGAGGGAGAGAGAAGGTGAAGTAACAAACGAGAATGCAGTTTGAACTTTCAGGGAACAGTAGTCAGTTACAAGACTTTTTTTTTCTTGTCTTATTTCATCTTGAGAGTAATCATAGTGAGACAAGAAGTAATTGAGAATGTAGATTCATTTGAAAGTAAATAAAAGTGGCTTGCATGGTTGAAGTATTTTCTCCAGTCTTTCAGTATGAAAGGCTAAAAAGTCAAAACCTTAGAGAAATGCTTACAAGTAAAACACTAATGGGAATATGGCCATATGCCATTTGGAAGAGTCGGGTAATAGACATTCTAGGCTATGAAACTAACTCCCCTGCGCTTACTTTAGATTTGAAAGTATGGAATGGTAAAACGAGACTGTAAAATTCTAAACTGTGTATACAGAAATACCAAGGAAAACAGGTGATTTCTTCTTTTATGTGACATTGCCCCTGTAATTGTTTCTGCCTATACATATAGCAGTGTGCCATCGGGAAATACTGACAAATTGTCAGGAATATATGCAAATAAGACCTATGCTCTCAGGGGAATAGTTGTTCCTCTCTTGCTGTGTTTTCTAGTAGAAAGTTGTGTCAGGAGCCTATAAATGGAAACGGCAAATCTCCCGACAAAGTAAAGGAGCTTCTTAGTCATGTCAAAAATGACTGAGAATGGGAAGAAATGAATACTGGGCCATGTAAACAAGGTTTCAGTAGGAAAGTCAGTATTTTATCCAAGAAAATGCATCTCTTAAAAGTGTGTGTTGGAAGCCTCATCACCTCTCAAGGGTGGCCTAAAGCAAAAATATTGATGTGTCTCGGGGACAGCTGTTCTCTGTATAAGAAAAGGACTGTCACTTATTAGCAATATTTCTGTGTCTTGAACATTATGCTCAAAAAGTAGAGTTATTTTTCTCTCAGTAACTCAGTGGTTCCCTGCAAAGGAACAGAAAAGATAGAATAGAATCAAGTATTTTTCCGTTGAAAGGGACCTACAACGATCATCTGGTATAACTGCCTGATCACTTCAAGGCTGACCAAAAGTTAAAGCATATTATTAAGGGCATTGCTCAAATGCCTCTTAAATGCTGACAGTCATTGGACATTAACCACTCTCTAGGAAGCCTGTTCCAGTGTTTGACTCTGGTTCCTAATGTCCTCTAAACCTCCCCTGGCACAGCTTTGAACCATTCCAATGCATCCTATCACTGGATATCAGGGAGAAGAGATCAGCACCTCCCTCTGCACTTCCCCTCTTGAGGAAGCTGTAGAGAGAGGTGAGGGCACCACTCAGCCTCTTTTCCTCCAAACTAGACATCCCAAAGTCTGTAGCTGCTCCTCCCATGACATTCTTTCCAGTCCTTTTATCAGCTTTGTTGCCCTCCTCTGGATGCATTCAAGTACCTTAATATCCTTCTTAAATTGTGGACCCCATAACTGCACACAGTACAGTCATCTCTTTTGACCAGCTGGTCATACTGTGTTTGATACAGCCCAGGATGTGGTTTGCCCTCTTGGCTGCCAGGACACACTGCTGACTCGTGTTGAACCTGCTGTTGACCAGCACAAGCACCTGGGATAATGGCCTATACACATCATGATGGACATTATATCAAGACCTCAGGTGAAACGAATGATTTGCTGAATATATAGTATCAGAGGTGGTTTTTACTGCAGTTAAAGTGCCATAAATTTCATCTCTGTGGTGAATTTCTCCTCATGGAGCAACTTCTACAGTCCACATAGATGAAAATTTGGCTGAGATTAGGTGGCTGTTTCCAAACCTGAATAGTTGGGGGCGTTGCTCATATTTAATGAGTTTCAGAGTTAACTATGTTGAACAGTGATATAAGAATCACATAAGAACATTGGTGCATTTGAGCAGAATGTTAAGGAAACTGAATGACATTTGCTTAAGGTATTGAGATAGAAAAATGCAAATATCATATGAAGTGTCTGGCTCTTAGAACAGCAATAAAAAGAATGTAGTATAAGCTAACATAAAAAGAATACCCTTTTCTGCTTAATTTTGCTTCTTCAATCCAAATTATTTCATATTTATAGTGCATTTTGCATAATTTCAGTGTGTTTTCAGGCTAGTAGGAGCAGGTTTCTCTTGTATTCAGTGTTCAACTTCGCTCTTCTAACAAGTACGTTTGTTACACACCGAATGTGATGTAATTCTTGAACTGTGTCTTAAGGTGAACTCAAAGATAAAGCAAATGAAGCAATTCAGAGTTCAGGTTTAATTCCATGTAAACTTTTCAGATATATTAAATAATTTGCTTTTTGTACTAGTCATGTTCATACACCTGACTTCTGCTCCTTCACATTTGTGATGTTTGTAGTGAGCAGATAAAATCGCCAAGGTTTGAGTTATCTGACAATTTAATAAAAAGCTGTCTTCAGTATGTGTATTGTACAGTGCTGATAAATTATGATGAAGTTTCTGCCACTTTACTGAATATTTTACAAACATTATTCAAGGCTTAGAAGAATGAATCATAGAATCATAGAATTGTCTAGGTTGAAAGGGACCTTAAAGATCATCTAGTCCAACCATCAACCTAACCCTGACAAAAATCACTAAACCATATTCCTAAGGACTATGTCAACCCGTCTTTTGAACACCTCCAGGGATGGTGCCTCAACCACTTCCCTGGGCAGCCAATTCCAATGCCCGATAACCCTCTCCGTGAAGAAATGTTTCCTAATATCCAATCTAAACCTCCCGTGGCTCAACTTGAGGCTATTGCCCCTTGTCCTATCTCCTGTGACTTCACTTTTTGTCATGAGAGCAAATCAAGCCACGAGAGGCTTTTTGCTTAGACTTGGAAACTTTTATTCTCATGGACTTTGCGTATTCTGTGCTTCCTTTTGACTTTCTCTGTGCTGGTTTTCTCAAGGATGTAGTCAGTAAACATACCTGCCCTTGAGTTAAATTTACAGTTAAATATCGGAATGATTGGGAAACCTCAAATGAGAAGAATAATAGCTATTGAAAAATATTTAGTTTTTATCCTTGAGGGCAGATTTTCTTGAGTCAGAACAATTCTCAAGGCATGAATCAAATAGTCTTGTTTTTGCTCCAGTGTACAGTTTCCCAAAGTGCTTGACTAGAGCAGAATTGACTGGTTGTGCTCATTGAGCTGGTGTGTGGTGCTTTCTGTTGAAGGATGATGGTGTTTTAACGTTATCCATGAATGAAAAAGTGTATTTGTTGCTGCTGCCTTTGTTCCAAGTTGGAAATTCATGACTTTGCTCCTCAGGTCGCATTCCTCTGTAGCTGAAGTCATTCAGTTACAAGTTTGCTTTGGAGAAAATTATGACAATATCCATTTTAGCTTGGGGGAGTTTATTTGTCTTTGGGTTTGGTTGTGATTTTTTTTTTTGTTTTCCCCTCCATATTCCTTTACAGTATATATGAAGAATAGATGTAGAGGACAAGTTAAACATACAAGTTTCATTAAAATACTACTCAGCTTAATCTATAAAGCAATCCAACTTGCCCTAATGTCTAATACACACTATAATTACTTGTTATGCTTTTCCCTTCATGAGTAATCAAAATCAATTTACTGAAAATGTGTTTTGCAGGAGTTTGTGTTGGGGAACTGTGTTGCCTACAGACATCCAAGTTGCCATGACATTGTTTCAAAGGTGTCTTTCATTTTCTGTATTCTTGTGGAAAAGCTGGAGTTTGCAATTGCAGTAAATGACAAGCACATAACTCACAAAAAAACTGAGGTTCCAAAAGTGAAGATTTGTTTTAATTTGTTTAAGCCCCAGAAGGAAAGGGATGGGATTTCTCCCTAATATGAAAAGTATATCACTGGTTCTGAAAACATGAAACTTCCAGAACACCACTACGCTTCATATAAATTACAGCTACATAATCCAGTGTATGTTTGGTCAAGTTCATTGACCTGACTTGCAAATAACATTCATGCTTTGCTCCCCCGTAACATGACAGGTGTGTTAAATGATTTATTTTGCCCCACTTTGTAACCTGTATTCTGTTAAGCTCTTTCCTGATGTGATGGAACAGAAAGTGTCCTTGTAAACTGATAAATGAACACTGTTATGCTCTGGTGATCCACTTGGCGCATATTGTTGGATAGAGAATTTGCACACTGATCCAAAAGTGATAAGGGTCAAAAGAAGTGATTTTTCAGTTTATTATTTGCATCTGTCACTGAGCATCTTTTTGTTTTTACTTTTTAGATGGAACATGAGTGAGTTTAGTGTGTATCTTTTTCAGACAGGGGTTGCCTACTGATTTCTAGATCAAGTAGCAGTTTCTGATATTACTGGGAGGTTCTGGTTTCTTTAGTCTATCTCCCCTACTCTCTAGAGGAGTCTTGTACAATCCTCTTAAGTCCAGCTCTCGAATGGCAGAGTCGTACTACAGAGTTTGTAGCTGTTAAACAGTTGTGGGTTTTTTTCCCTTTTCTTTTCTTTTGTATTGTTCACTTATGAATCCTGCTCTCCCAGGCTATTTAGGACAATAGGCTATTTCTCTGCCTCTCTGTGTCATCTTAATGTGCTTCAGAGCCCTCTGGCTGAGAACATGGTTCTCATGGCAGCAGCTTCTCCTTTTTAGTTCAGTCCCATCTTTGCAGTGTGATTAAGGCTTCCTTGTGTTCCCTGCTGTGCTATGTGTGCTGCTAGTTTGAAGTTATGAATTCTCTTTGAAACAGATTCGATGTTTTCAGGCAACTTGAGTCCATTAATTGTTTCTGAGTTGAATAGTTGAAGCAAATCAATAGTCTCTGTGAGTCCAAAACTGTCAAAAATACACCCCCTCATCCATGATGCAAGGTAGATATTAACCCAGTGCTAGATTTCATAAATGAAGAATAAGCAAAAAAAGGTGGAAGTAACAATTGTGTTCCAGATTTCATACAAAGATATGCTGAAGGTGTAACTAGACTTTTGTCTAGAGAAGGTCATAGAATGGATTTCTTCTTCCCCCCAAAAGAAGAAAGAAAGAAAAAAGGTTTGTATAGTCTTTTGCTAAAATCAGACAGTTGCATAGGCCTTCTGCTTTTTAGGACTTTTTTTGTAAGGTAATTAAAAGACACTAAAGTGTTTCTCACCAGTGAGAGAAAATTTCTTAAGTACAGTACAAGCTGAAATTACCGATCATTTTGAGATTAATTAAAAAATTACCTTTGGTTTATGTTTTTGTGTCAACAGCTGCACCCATCCATTTATTTAAGTATGGTTCAGATAACTTAGTTTTGTAAATATTAAAAACAGTTTGACAGACCAAGCAATTGAAGGTTTTGTAAAAGCTTTTAGAGCTCAGTTACTTGCTACTTAAGGCAATTTGATTAGTCCACAGCCCTTACAATCACTACTGTAGCCATGATGGAAATACTTTTTTTGGTAAGTATGCTGTGGAAGTCTGATTCTTCCCACTGGCAGCATATGTAGCATTGAATATTTGTTTCTCTTAGGCATTTAAGAATACCATGGAAATATCTTCTTTTGCCACCTCAGAATGAAGGATTTTTCTTACCTGATCAAATGGTATGAATCCCAAAAGAGAGACTAAGCCAGGTTATTGTAGTAATTTATCTCCTTGTGTTATTTTTGTTTTGCTCTTTTTTTAAAAGGACTAACCAGCCGGGAATGTTCACAAAGAAAGAATTTGATCAGTTGGCCTCAGCAATAGACAGCTTCAGTCTCATGACATATGACTATTCAACACCACAACGGTAAGACTTGGTCTAACATTAGGAAAAGATTGAAGGAACTGATTCTCAGTTAAGTCACTATTACATTTACAGCATGAGTTCATTTTTTTTTTTTTTTTAGTAAAGTGGACAGTGTGTTTTAACTGCATCAGCTACTAAAGTTTTGGATTAGTAATTAGGATAGGTGATCAGGACACCCACGTATTGTGAAAGGCTTTGACTCAAATGAAAAGATTATCCTTTTACTAGTACTGTGAAGTTTCTTCTTTTCCAGGCCAGGTTCTTTTGTTTTTAGTTATTTAGCACAGTTCTGCAGAATAGGTACACTAATAATCTAGTACATATCATTGTCAAAAAAGTTAGCTTTAAAGCAAAATTGACAACTTATTTGCTTCATCCTGAGGCAGCAAACTGCCTTTTGGCAACACTGCTAATGTGGACGTGCTTAAACATGTTTTTCCATTCTTCCACTACTCCCTCCCTTGTACTGATACAAACCGGATCAGGGAGCTGATCTGACTGAAGAATAACACAAAATCCTACTTTTGTACATGAATATTGATTTTCAGAAACTTAGTGTTTTTAACTGTGTGAACGTGGAACAGCAGTGTAGTTGAGACGTCCATAAACTCTACAGAGACTCTTCATGTTACTGTTCTCCAAAAGCATGGTTCATTTCACCTCCAAATTGCATTTAACGATATGCTTTTGGGATTCCTGGGAGATTCTGTGTATCTTGCTTCAAGGTGGCTGTCCAGAGTTAATATTTGTGGTAAACTGGCAGATTTAGTAATGCCATTGTTTTTGTGTTTATTACATCACTAAAACCTTCCTCACCTGTAGTATATTAACATTTTGATAACGTCTAGACAGATTTAAAAGAAAGGAACTTTTGTCTCTTCTGAAAAGATTTATATACTTCCTTCCTATCTCTCCCCAGGCCTGTCTCTACATCTTCAAGCCTAACACCCTAGGGGAGAACGAACGTAGGCAGTAATGTGTACTGAAGTTAGAACAGTTTCTTTTTTTTATTACTCTCTGCTGGAATATGCAGCATAGGTGTATCCAGTTTAGCTTTCCTCTAGGTAAATCTGACATCTATAAAGATGAGGTGCTAAGGGCTTTTGTACAGACTATACAAACTCATCTGGAATTTTGAAATACTGTGCTCTAGGCTGCATCTCTCCTGTGTGGTGAAGATGGACCACACAGGATGTGTTATGGTACAGTCACATCTCTATGCTTTCACTGGCACTTTAAGTTACTTAGGTCTGACTTGGAGCTGCTAATCTTTTTTACTTGAAAGAAGGAAGGAAGTTAACACACCCATTGTATTTGGAATAAGTGTGGTTTCTGAGATGTAATACTTTTAGTCTGAGAAGGGATTTGATAAAAAAATGCAAATCTTTTTTGCTTGAATTTGCATTGATTGGTCTGAGTATATGAAATACAAGATAATACATATGTTTTCTCACCATTTTTTTGCCTTTAAATATTAATACAATTTCCAGCAACATTTCTATACTGTACCAGCATATTGAGTTTTAACAGCACACATATCCCAAATGCTTTGAGGCAGATAATTAGTAGGGAGTAGATGTTGATATTTCTAAGATTAGAATATGCTTTTCCTTATCCTTGCGATAAAACGTGCTCTCTCTGATGAGATAGGAATGGAATGGGCATGATATACTGATACTGTATATATGAAAATTCAATTACTCTGTGTATTAAGGCTCTACTCTTTTTCTTAATGTAGCTTTCTGTTAGGTAATAGTCTATTTAGGGTTTTATCCATAAATGTTAAACAATCACTGAAACCCGTATTACTTACCCAGTCACTGATTTTATAGTTCTTTCTGTAAGTAAATGGTGGATTTTGTCCCAGTATGTTGTGCCAATTTAAAGTAAAAACATTGAGGGAAGTATTGAAAAAGAACTGAAATTATACAGAGTTTTGGATTACTGTGTGGGCATTGTGCCAGGCCCAGTGACAGAGAAAACGTGCTAGGTCAAAACCTTTTCTTACCAACTATAAGAAGTTTTGTGTCCCTTTACCTTAGAGGTGAATCACAAGTCAAAAGTGGACCAAGTATGTTTTGTGCATCAGTACTTAAAGCCACTGAAGAATGTGCATTGAACCTTCATAGGATTGTAGGTTAACCACTGATTTTTGTGTGCTATATTTTCCTCTTTACAGTTACGCTAGTCAAAAAGAGAAGGCTGAGAATGATTGTCTACTGTTTCACTGAATTTCACTGAATTTCACTGATTTTTAGAGTTGGAAGGGACCATAGAGATCATCTAGTCCAACTCTCCT
>JAOXNO010000041.1:49570715-49589900 GCA_028565335.1 Limnodromus scolopaceus | reverse complement strand
CAACCATCAACCCTACTCTACAAAGTTCTCCCCTACACCATATCCCCCAACACCGCATCTAAACGACTCTTAAACACATTTAGGGACGGTGACTCAACCCCGTCCCTGGGTAGCCTATTCCAGTGTCTGACCACTCTTTCTGTGAAGAATTGTTTCCTAATGTCCAGCCTAAACCTACCCTGTTGCAGTTTGAAGCCATTCCCTCTCGTTCTGTCATTAATTAACTGTGAGAAGAGACCAGCGCCAACCTCTCTACAGTGTCCTTTCAAGTAGTTGTAGAGAGTGATGAGGTCTCCTGTCAGCAAAAACGGTTGTCAGTGAAGAATAGTACTTAGCCAAATTACATAATTTTTGCTTATCAAATATACTATTTTCAGAGGACTAAAGCTATTGATGTAGGTAGTTTTCTGGGAAACAGGTAAAAAGTGATAATTCTGTTTGTCTTGGGCTACTGTATTCACCCTTCTTTTTTGTTTTTTTCCACCTTCCTTTCAAAACTGTTTGACAGATGTTAAGGTTAATGAATTTTAATTTTAATTTGGCCTTTTCCTTGGGTTGCTGACAGTTCCTTCTACACCACAGGGACCTTTCTTTTGTAATTCATTTCATGTTTCAGTAAGAAGTGGAGCATCTGATGGAAACTTCTTCATAAATAAGTGAACTCAACTGGAACACAGCCAAACGCTATCAGAACTGGCTCCCTGAATCCCAGTCTTATGTTTTACCATGGTATGAGAGATTAGATTCATTAACCTCTCATTAGAAACATGTCAATGCTAAAATCCCACATTATGCTAGATTCAGCCTATTAGAAATCCCAAAAGGCCAGTTAACGTAAAAGAATTAACATTTCTTATTCCAGAAGTTAATAGTAGATTCCTCATTTGGCTCTGTTCCATTTAATTGATATGGAAACTTGTTAGGTGCTTTTTTCTTTAGAATTAGAAGCAATTTTATTAAGCCAGAGAGAATTGTTTGATAAAAAAGCTTTTATCATAGTGTAAATACAAGCACTTGCAGTATAAAAATGTTTATTTCATTATTACATTTTCTACATACATGTATAGAATATGCTACATATTTTACTTATAGATATAATAACACTTGCAAGAGTTATCTCTGTACGAGTCATATCTTAACTTAGACAGAACTTGCTATTTATAGGAGGATATTAAATCCTATTTGAGTAGATCCAAATGCATCCAGATATTAAAGCACTGTGTTTAATTCCAGGTAGAGTTCAGAATATGAAGTGGAATGAACATCTTTTACATTGCCTTTCGACCTAGGGAGCTTTCTCCTCTAATGAGAATAAGCACTGCAAAATAATTTGAGTAAAATGGAATTCATTCTTCATCAGTCATATTACATAGCTTCTGCTCAAGCTTGATGTGAGTGCCAGTTAAAATCCATAAAGCAAATAGCAAATGACCTTTTACTAGCAATACATTTTTGTGTGTATTCATCTGCTACTGTGAGCAAAAAAAGAAATTTCCATTTTGTGTGGTGGTTATAAGCAGCATGAAATAATGCTTTTGAATCAGTTCATGTCATTGCTTGAAATGGAAAACAGCATTTTCAAAGACATTGTACTGCGATAAGTGTGGCTCTGCATAACAGTCGCTGTTGTTAGGACATTTGGCTGCTATTTCAAAGTAGGTAGGAGTTGAACACAGGGTCATTAGTAGGGAAATGAGAAAGAGAGAGACTGGTGGAACTATACTCTGTCCTCCCTGAGACAGAAATGGGAACAGCCACCGGGAAAAAACACAAGATCAAGGGGATCCTATAGCCTATATCCACTCACCAGACAGAAGGCAGTAACTTAAAGGAAAGAAGTGAATGGAGGTAAGTCCATGCTTGGGATGGCAGGTGAGCCCCCTCTTTGCCCCCTTTGCCTTCCCAGGTGCTTCTGTATAATACGTATGAGGCTCTGGATGCAGAAGGTCAGTCAATAGATGATGATGTGGATGATGGCCCATTTACACCAGAGGTGTTCCCAAGGTCAAAAAGGACTAGCCCCCATGTCACGACGACCTCCACGAGGAAGAAAAGACAGGTTATAGTGTTTGGTGACTCCTCCCAATATGCTAGACAGACCCTTCCCTTAGGGAAGTTTGCTGCCTCCCTGCAGCCCATGTTTATGACATCACTAGAAAACTTCCTAGTCAGGTATAGCCCTTGGGCTATTATCCATTATTACCCTTCCGTGTGGGTGGCAATGAAGCTACAACATGTAGTCCACGGGCAGTTAAAAGAGACTTTGGGGCCTTGGGATGACTGATAATGGAATGCAGAGCACAGGTAGATTTTTCCTCTGTCCTTCTAGTTGCAGGCAGCAGTGTTTGAAGAAACAGACAGACCCAGTCTAAAAATACATGTCTCTATGGCTGGTATCACCACCACAATTTTGGATTTTTTGATAATGGGATGGACTACTGGTGTCAGATGGGATTCATGTTTCTCAAAGAGAGGGTCTTTACTTATGAGCTAGCAGGGCTTGAAACCAGACTTGAAGGGAGAGGAGAACAAGCTATGGGAGGCCAAGGTTAAGAGGGATGGTTAGCGAGAGCCCTCAGCCTATTGAACAAAATGATCAATGTGTGAACTGGGAAGTTATCAGCAGAGAGATTTCTTGAAAATACTTTTTCAAAAAAGTTTGAGTGATTCCAGAGTCACATTCAGAGAATAAACGTTTTTAGTGTGTGTCTTTCAGTTACACACTGTTGTCAGTACAATTTTAGGTTTTCGTTGTCTAAATAAATTAATATTTAATTTTGAAGAGGTAAATGTTAGAATATTAGAAGTTCAGGCTATGTTTAGAGTTAAAATATTAGAGAAGCTTTCTCCAAAGAAAATACAGGGCAAGGATTCAGTTTGTTTTACAGATTTCATCAAGCAACACAGAGTTGATTTCTGCAACAGGAAGTTGCACTTGTGCCAATGAAGCAAAGTATGAAAATGCGTCTCAGTTGCCTTGGTTGTTGAGACACGTTTGGGTTCTATTGTGAACAGCCTATAGAATTCTTTGTTCAGTACTTCAGGGTTTCTTGTGGTTTGGTGTTTTGGGTTTTTTGGGGTGGGTTTGTTTTGGCTTCTGTTTTTTAAGGGTAACTTTACTATTATTCTTTACAAAAAGTCAAGAAAGTTTTTCCTAGAATATTAAACTAAAGAGCAGCTGTTTGGTAGAATAGCTATAGAGGAACAGCTCACTTCTGTCTGCTGGTGCTTCTAAGTTGCATGTATGCTTTTCAGTATGTTGGATTCCTGACCTGCACAATTTGAAAGTTGCCTGTGAGATGTGCCTTTGTGTGCCCAAGTGGAACTACCAAAACATTTGTGATGTGTTTTAATTTAAAATATTTTGGCTTTCTTTTGTGCTAAATACCAGAGGTAATGTAGTATATTGCTTAAAACTAATGACATATAAAATTCTTACTTGTCTACACTATTATAATACTGGTCTACTTTTATGTACAAATAGAAACTTTGGTTCATTTTGTAACTTTCTAGTATATGTAGTTTACCAAGAGCTTCCATAGGACCTGAAAAGCAGAGCTGCTTTCCACTCACACAGAGTATCCCGTGGCATTATGTAGGCAGTGGTTTTTCCCCAGGGTTGACATCATATATATTATTCTGAATGTGTTCATTTCCAGAGATGTGCTGCCATTTCAGAGTGATATTTTGTAAAGCTCCTTGAGAGTTGATGTTGAATGACACTATCACTAATATGGTTTTAAGAACCTTAAGTCTCAAAATCTTTAACTGTAAACACCTGCTGGTGCTCTACTTCTGCTTTTTTGGCACTGAAGAGATATTTTGGAAGTTGATGGGCCTCTCTTGAATTTTAGAGGTTTAGGGTTTTTCCTTTTTCATACAAAACAAACCAATGTACCACTGATTAATACATAACTTGTTTCTTAAATTGCAATGAGTATTCTCACAAGGGGCAGTGTCTACTAGTGTTACACTTAAAAAGATGCAGTAAATGACTGGGTTCCTTAATGTATTCTGCAAAAAATAAAAAAAAAAAAATTAAAATATGCCATTTTTCTATTGCATCATCTTCAGGGGGCAAGCTCTCTATTACACACAGTTTTTTTTCACTAAGAGGCCAGTTGAAAATGAAAGGAAATTGTTCCTGGCCTCTCTGCTCAGTCACAGTTCAGCTTTAATTTTATATCCTTCCACCTCCAGATAGCTTGGACTCCTGGATATAGCACTGATGGCAACACATGCTGATTAAATTTGCCATGACCTCAGAATATCACAGGGCCACATAATTTTCTTTCTCCTTCTAGCACCCCATTCTTTTACTTGCACTTTGTTGCAGCTAGGAAGTTTTTTTAACTGATGATAGTGAAACGATGAGGAGTGTAATTTGGTGAAAGTGTAGGTTGCTGATTATACATTGTGTCTGCTGTTATTAATTTCCATGAGACCTGTGTCTGTTTTACATACATGTGAGTGGGCATCACGACCCCTTATATAACAATTATTTTGAAAGGTTTGAGAAAGAAGAGTTGTCCTCTGGAAATTCTAATTTAGTTTAAACAATTGTCGGATGAATGTTTTCTTTACGTACATACTCTCATAAGTATTAGGCAAGCCTAGAACATGTTGATCTTAACAGGCATGACAGTTGCACAAAACATTTCAAGTCACTTTGTGAGTGATCTATGCTAGCGAATCCATATACGATAGTGGACATTGGAAATACTTTATGCTAGAGCAAAGAGATTTCCTAAGGGAAACTTCAGGTTACTTAGCATTATACCTGAAATAACAGTAAGCACTTTCTTAAAGATGTCTCTGTCAGGACTGGTGTGTGAGCTGCTTTCCTGTTTCCATTTCTGGTCTTACTGAGTGATTCTGCTAAATTTAGTCTTGCTTCCTTCACCTGCAGGAGAACGTGCTTTTAAAGCGAGTGCTGAGTACTGTGATTGCTTAGCAGGCCCCTATAATGTCTTTTGTCAAGCTGAAAGTTGAAAAATACTTCCTAGTTGTTTACTGTCCTTTAGATATTTGCTCTCCAACTTTAGCAAAATAAGTCTTGCAACTTTGGAGCTTTAAGACATCCAGTATTTCCATCAGTGATGTTTACTGGGTGATTGATTCATAACCTGGCAATTGTTGCTCATCCCATGGTTCTGTACAGTTTCTGAAGAGCTCTTTTACTAAGCCAAATTCATATATGCACACATTAACTATCTCAGTAACCAGGTCACGTGCTCTACTGATGATGCTGAACTGTAATGTTGAAGGGCTGAGGGAAGGGACAGAGGTATACACCATCTTTTTACAGCCATTCTTAAAAGTGCACTGCTCTACACTTAATTTGAACTGTTTCAGTGTTCAGTTGCAGTATCAGGGGAGTGTAGTGCACGTAGCTTCCTTCCCTTTTTTAATACTTCTGTTGGAGTGCTGTGACTTTGCTGTATTTCAGCTATTTGCAGAGCTTTTTGTATTCTCAGGTCAAGTTAGTGTTCCACTGTCTTGTAGTTCTGTGAGGTATTGCAAAAGACAGACACAGTCCTTCTTACTAAGTGGAAGACTGTTGGAGTTCTTTATGATGTTTCTGTAGCAAATTTGACTTCTATCATACAGATTTCCTGTACAACATCTCTCTTGTCAATCTTCCTTTAAACCAAATACTGTCATAATCAGTGAGTCTGAACAAGCAAAGAATATGGAGAAGGACACCTCATTTCAGGTAATATAAGAAATACAGCTTATGGAGGGAGTGTTCATTAGTGATAATCTGCTCTTAACATTATTAACGCAAGCTGGCTGTCATGAGCCCTCATTTACTTTTTTTTTTTAAACAGATGTTTCTTAATGGCCTTGCATATTATGTTACCCTACAATGGAGTGGTTATGCAGCCCATGCTGCTGGTGGCAAAGTTAGTTGGTTTTGCTTTTTACTGGGAAATAGCTTCATAAAATGATTAATTTTCTTGCCAAAAGATATTATTGAATTGTTTATTATGTGTGTATTGTATGAGAACTCTGTGTATATTCTGTACCTGAAATATTGCATATTTTCAGTGCAAAGACAGAATTTGTGAAAAAGATAAGTTGAATGTTCTTATAGCAAATGTCTGTGTCACGTGTGACTGAGACATTTAATGTGCTGAATATATTTTAATGATATGTCTAATTTTAGTGCAGTAGGGTGTTTTTTTTTCAAGTGTTCAATGGTATTTCAGTGTGCTTATTTTAGAATTCGTGTGTGTGCCCCCATTTTTGCATCACTTAAAAGTTGTAATGAAATGACCTGTCTTGTACTAGTTAGATACTATTGTATGGAAAATATGCTTGTATAGTAGTCTGCTGGATTATGAAGTGTAAGCCATTAACTTGCAAATTTATTGAGGGAAGCAACTTCTAGACTTCATTGTAACACATCAACCTTTTGATTTTAAGCCAGAGAAATAATAGCTCACTGTCTTATTCTCCGCACAGTGCCAAAAAATTAGGGGATGGGCAGGAATAACTTTATTGCTTTTCTCTTTAGATGCCATTGAAAAAGGCTGTATGAAGTTATGGGTGAACTATACTTTATTAATTATTTAGGGTTAATTCATTTTTCAGTTTAAAGATGTCCATTATTCTGGGCTGGTTTAATGAAACTGGTCAGGGTGGACCTTCAGATATGTTTGACATTCCATTTGGGAGTCTGTCTTACTTCTTCATGCTCATTGGCTGCACTAATCCCTCTGTGCCAAGATCATATTCACAGGAAGAGGTATTCTTTTTACTGGGAACAAGTGCACTGGGCTGGGACAGTCAGATGGCCTACTGGAGCCAGTATCATCCCTTCTACTGTACTGTGACAGTTGTAAAATTTTCCCTTTCTCCAGCTGGAGATTTTTCATTATTTGTGTGGCAATGAATCATCAAAAAAGGCACGGTCAGCTGGCAGGTAAAATAATTCCAAGGTAGTAATGCTTAAGGGGCAAGGGGAAAAGGATGTTTATTAAGACTGCATGCACCAAGTTTGCCTACTTTCTGGGATTCATAGGATCTTGCGATGGTTTTTGTTGGAAGGGACCTTAAAGATCATCTAGTTCCAACCCCCCTGCCATGGTCAGGGACACCTCCCATTAGACCAGGTTACTCAAAGCCCCATCCAGCCTGGCCTTGAACACTTCCAGGGATGGGGCATCAACAGCTTCTCTGGGCAACTTGTTCCTCTGTCTCACTACCCTCACAGTAAAGAATTTCTTCCTAATATCTAATATAATCTACCCTCTTTCAGTTTAAAACCATTACCCCTCGTCCTATCACTGCACTCCCTGATAAAGTCCCTCTCCACCTTTCCTGTAGTCCCCTTTTAGGTACTGGCAGGCTGCTATAAGGTCTCCCCAGAGCCCTCTCCTCTCCAGGCTCAACAACCCCAACTCTCTTATGCTGTCATCATAGGAGAGGTGCTCCAGGCCTCTCATCATCTTTGTGGTCTCCCTCTGGACTTGCTCCAGCACGTCTGTGTCCTTCTTATGTTGGGGGCCTCAGAGCTGGATTCAATACTCCAGGTGGGGTCTCACAAGAGTAGAGTAGGGGCGCAGAATCACCTCTCTTTGACCTGCTGGCCCCAATTCTTTTGATGCAGCCCAGGATGCCATTGGCCTTCTGGGCTGCAAGTGCACATTGACGGCTCATGTGAGCTTCTCATCCACCAACACCCCAAAGCCCTTCTCCTCAGGGCTGTTCTCAATCCATTCTCTGTAGAGCCTGTATTTGTGCTTGGGACTGCCCTTTCCCAGGTGCAGGATCTTGCACTTGGCCTTGTTGAACTTCCTGGGGTTTGCACAGGCCCCCTTTCAAGCCTGTTCAGGTCCTTCTGAATGGCATCTCTCCAGAGTGTCAACCACTCTACACAGTTTGGTGTCACTGGCAAACTAGCAGAGGGTGCACTGAAACCCACTGTCTGTGTTACTGACAAAGAAGTTAAACAGCACCAGTCCCAATACCACCCCTTGAAACGATATTTGGAAGATAAATCCTATGGAAGGATTCTTAAGTGGAACAGGCAACTATGCAGTAGCTTTGAGTAGAAAATAAGAGAAAGATCTACTTTTACGGGTTTTGATGTTTGCTTTTTCAAGAAGCTTAAGGAGCTGCATTACTGTCACACTGTGTGCATGTATTTGTATATGTTCAGTCAGCATATTTTCTGTGCTTATATTAGTATATGTTCTGTTTGCTCTGACTTTACGAACTTTACTGATTAGCAGTTTAATGAATTCAGAGAGGAACTGGACTCATGATTCTCTTACTGACTTGTGTAGCCTTTGGCAAATTGCCTAATACTTGCATTTCTAGTATTTGAAAAATGTTGATACGTATTCTTGTATAATGCTTCTGGGGGAAGCTAGCTTTAGATTGAAAAATTGCTGGATAAACTCATGTTTATTTCTATATATTAAAGCTATCAGTCTAGGTTTTGTTCCATATTTAATTCCTCAGGCAGATGCTCAATTCAATAATATCTTCTTTCTGGTACAGAATGATTTTCAGGGGACTGATTGTGGTATTGAAAGTAGAGAGGAGGTAGAAGACTTGGAATTGCATATTTTTTCCACATACTCATACTTTGACCTCCATTAGAGCAGAATTTATTTCTAAATACAGTGGTACTTCTGCTTTATATCATAATGTCCAGACAGGCATGTGACAATGGAAGGAAAAGATCATGTGTTATGTCTCCAGAAATACACTGGGCAATATATTGGCTTGAAAGTAAGAGAATACCATTTTTCAAGGAGGATTTGAAACAAAATATTTAAGTAATGGCTTTTGATTTTTAATTGAACTAAAATTCAGTTCCCTTGCCTAATCAGTGCTCCTGGAAAGCAACTGACTTCTTTGCTGGAAAAGATGCCAGTAATTTTATGTACTTAAGAGAAACAATGGACAAAATATCTCTGAAACAGTTTTCTATGCTTTCTCAACAATAAATACCTGCATAAAGTCATGCTGGGTTTTTGCATCATGAAAGTTAGTGGGTCTGTAGTAGCATAATGCAAGTACTTCAGTATTTTCACTATAGTGTTTTGAATTTAGTTTCACTAGAGGTACACAGAACAGTAAAATATAGTCTTACTTGAGAATATTTTCCTTACCAAACTAAAAATGTATAATGTGCGTAAACTGTGATGAGAATTTAAGTGAGAGATCAGAGAAGTTCACAGTGCAGCACCATGCCAATTATATTTTAATGTTATGGACTACTGATAGATGCATATGTGCTATATATATGCATAAAATCTATTAAATTTAACATTACTTTGAGAGCCTTCCTTTTCAATTTTCCTGATGCTTGTGTGTTTAAAATCTATTTGAAATCTCATGTCTATTGAAAACCTGGAACACCTCAATTTCCTTTTTACAAATAAACATAATACAAATATTTTGTATGCATGTGATCTTGTAAAACTACAATTCTGTGCAATAAATTCTGTGCAATATATGATGAAAGGAGTGGACAGGTTTAAGAGACCTTAATCAGAATTATCAAAATGAAAGTATTACATATAGAAAGTTATTTATAATCAAATGTTTACACTTACATAGATCACACTGTTGAAGAATGATTCAAATAGGTATAGAGTGAATAATATCCTACAACTTTGTGTCTGTGATAAAAAGTTTGGGATGACACTGATTTTCTACAACTTCCACGTGTGTTAGCAACAGCTGTCTGCAGGCTTGCCAGGCTCTGCATTCCTACGAGGGCCTGTAAAGACAGGCTCTGATGTAATGGAGTATTTACCGAAATACACACACAAGGTGTGGTGCAGTTCAGGATTCAGACTTGTACATGTACGTGTACATGTAAGTGTCTGTATGTGATCTGTGCACCTAAAATACCATTTTAGAAAGTGAAGCCTGGAGGTACGCAGCTACTGGAGGACTGCTAGTGAGACAGTCTGTCAGAGGGGCAGCCTCCTGCTGCCTGCCTTCTCCAGCAAGCTGTCATAGGGCAGCCATGGTGCCAGCAAGCAAGCATATGTGGCTCTCCATCTCTTTAATGCCGCCTTGTGTTCATGAACTAAATTCCTTCACAATGTGCTACGATCACTTACTGTATGTTAGCAAAAATTAATAAACCGGTAATAACTAGAACTAGTGAAGCAAATCAATAATGCTCAATGAAACATTTATTTAAACAGTGAAAAGATCAAATAGTAGGAGACACGATAAGGCACATACCTTACATGACTCATTACAGTGACATGCTGTGTGTGGCCCATGCCATGGCTACACCAGAGAATTTGTCCTCCTGTGCACCTTCCATGACAGCTGACTGCAGGAGAGCACCCATGTTGGTAGAGATAACTGATAAGGATGGGGTCATGTTGACCACTCAGGGCACAGTATGTATAAAATTACTTCAACCTAGGTCCAGCCACAAGGGTGGGACTCCAGCGCTTCTTCCCTTGGGGTTTTGATACTGTATCCCTTGAGGCTGTTTCTGTTCAGAAGTTGTGCTTATTGGTGGCTGTTCCTCCAGTTCTTTTTGGAAGGATCTTGGTGAAAATAATACAAAAATTTTGCCTACATTAAGCAATTCATCTGTCTGTATTTATTTCAGGTTTTTGTTACTGCACATTTTGATGCTCTTTTATTAAGAGGGCATTTTTGATCTTTTTGCAAAAAAATAAAACTGTACATGGCAGATACAGACAGGAGGGTTCACGTCAACTAGCAGCAAAATAACTTGTCCACTTTCTCTCAATCAGTTGTTTCCTTCAAAACCAGCAACCGTTTCAAAGAAAAAGATTACATTCTCTCTGTTTTTTTTTTTTTTTTTTTTGTCTTAGTATACAAATCTCATTGCATTCAGGTAATTAAAATGCCGTAACAGTTTTCACATTTCGTTGCCTAATTAACAGCAATAAAGGCTACACTAAATCAGGGTGAATCTGTAATTTCAGCACTAATCACACAAGCGTGTGAGTGTCAGCATCATAATGAGATGCACAAATCTGGAGGTAATGAGGCTGTGGCTGTCTGGGAAATTAGAGGAAGTGCTGGCACGAATTGTACAGCAAGGTTTATTCCCATTTTATTAATTATATGCTTGCACAGGGAATTGTAACCAACTCAAATGACTTTAATTTGTGAAATTCATGCTCCAGCTATGAACTTGACATTTGAGCATGAAGTTGAGTTCCCCATCGCTCCCTCAGTGCAAAAACAAAAACAAGAAAACCCGGTGCCCTGAAATGTTTGTTTAGATGTGAAGACTTTGACGTTCTAGCATGCAAGGGTATTGCAAAGCTGCTGGCAGCACTGTTGCACAATGACCATTTAGCAGTGATGGTAGTGTCCTACTATGTAGGATGTCAAGGCTTTCTAAGGTGGAAGAGTTTCAAAAATGACGAAGTTAGGAGTATGACAAATAAAAATGTTTGGGTTGCAGATAATGACTGGTATAACGTAATTTCATCTCTTACCCAACCTCTTTGATTGATGAACTGAAAAATACCAGCTTGACCGTTTTCAGTTAGGCGAAAGCATAGTTCTAACAAAAACTAACATTCTAACAAAAACTGTTGTAGTGCTACAGACTAAAAAATATGGATTCAAACTTGTTGATTCATATGAGGTTCGTTGGTTTTATGAGCAGATCATGCAAGTTCATCAGTGTTTTTGATCAAGGTGATTAAATGGTTTGTGCTGATTCTATCTTGAGGCTGTATAATAAAGTACTGGTTAATTTGGAAGTTTATACAGTGCCTGAATGAACTTTTTGTAGCCTATACACATTTTATGTTGATAGCCAAGGATGGCAGTGGTCTATCTCACACTGTAATCTTTTTTCATTACTTAATATTCAGCACCTAAGTATCATACCTTAAACTTTTGTTTTAAATGCTACTAGACTGGTACATGGAGAATTTGCTCACATAATCACTATTCATTGTAACTGTATTCAATTTTCATATTGCATTAACATTTCTAACTGGTTGATATCAGATCTACTGTCATTGCCAAAAGGATTGTTTGCAAGGGGTTGAATGAATTATATTTCCTAGCCTCCGTTTGTCACAATGTTGAGAAGTTGTAAAGGTGCCGGTGAGGTTAATAATTATCTTCAGTAGCATGATAAGTGTTTTACAGGAAGAACACTGACAATCACACAGTGGGTAACAGTTTATTCTCTTTCACTAGATAAAGGTTGGTATTAGCAAGTAACTTCTTGTATCAGGAGTTAATAGCTTAAAAAGTTATTCCAAAAGCCATGGATTCTTCCTATTGTCTAGTCGTACTGGATGCAGTGTTACTTTTTCTACCAGCCAACAGTGCTATTAAATTTGAGAGAGAGATACTATTTCCAGGTTCACATAGTCACCAGGAAGAGCTGCTGTTTATTACCTTATAATGGGTCAAGTTCTTGGTAAAAGACTGTATGAACAGCCATCTTATGGTTTAGATGAGAACTGTCTTTCAGTTAATCAGAGCAAAACCTTGATGCATTTGATTGTATCTTTGCTACATACTGGCTTGTGGGTTTGCTTATGTTTCCAATTGTGTTAGGTCTTTTAGTTTTTGCATTAAGGGAAAATGGTAGCCTTTTAAAACCTATAGTGGTACAAACCATCTTGTTTTTCTTAATCAGTCAAGCTGGACTTAGTACTCTGCAGATAGTCTGTATCATTAACTAACAAGTGGGGTTTTATCAAGGTACGACTGAAAACATACTAATGATTGCCAGCATAAACCCAGTACTCAGATCTTCATCTGGTATTAACATGTTATTAGAAGAGCTTCAGTATGGTCTTTATAAGACGTGCTAACTCTATTTTAGAAGAAAATTTTCCCTGCTTAGTTTCCTATTTGGCAAAACTTGTTCTTAAGAAATTTGACTTAGAAGTTGAAGTCTGACAAAACCATGATTTTGACGCATACCATAAGGCTGTCTATTTTGCCTCAAGATGCCATCTGCCGGGATTCTTGTTTTTAGATTTCTGTTCCCTGGTAGAAGACTTTGGAAATCACAAAGATTTCTGGGGGCTTTACACTAAAAGGACAGGTGATAGACTGCAACGTAACCCACACAATCAGGGGCTGCTCTGCTCTGAGTTTACCCATAGTCTTGGATGCATAGCAGGCATGTCCTCTTGATTCTGTCTTAGAAGAAAAACTTTCAGTAGAAGTTACATTTTTTTTCTCAGTTTTTGTTCTCCTTCAGTTTTCCCCACAAAGCAATTAGATGTTTTCTGAAGTCACCCTTGTTGTATAGCTGTATATCTCCTGTGACCTTTCCTTTGGCTTTAAGAATGCTCTGTTGACCATCACATTGCTTTGGAATTTATTTATGATTTGCATCCCGTTACTGATATACTATAATCAGGAGCTGAGACTCAATTTTTTTTTTTTTTTTGAAGCTTTGCCTATTTCTGAATATTCAGGAGACTTCTGAGGCTTGGAAACAAAGCATAAGTTGAAAGGAAACTTCAGGATATGTTTTATCTTAATATTTATTTTGTCTACTGTTTTAAATTCTTTTATGTAACATCAGTTATTTCAGTTGGGTAGAACAGAGGATGTTGACTGGCTGGAATATCCCAAAAGCTGTGTAGAAGTGCCTCATGACATTGGTACCGTCTAGCCATCGCACACAGCTTTTAGGAGCTTTGAGAGTTTCTGTTTATCTCAAACATGGAATTGAAATCCAGGAATGTGAATTCTCTCAAATCTCAGAGAGGCAGAACTGTAGACAATGTTCTCTTCCCAGACTATGATACGTTGTCTCTATGCAGAATTAGTTTTGTAAGGATCTTTGTAAATTTGTACACTGTGCTGGTGGTATTCTAGGAAATTGTCAGAAAACAAGTGAAAGTATAAGAGGATCTGGAGTAGAAGCAGCATCTCAGCACTGAGAAATTAATCTATTTTTTTATCTACAAGTTATAGGTGGCAGTGCTAATCGTACATCTAATTATTACATCTTTTCTTCCTCTTCCCTTGCCCTTCTATGTAAGTAGGCTTAAAAGATGCCTTTTTGAAGGGTAAGAAACGTTTGAACACTATTAAAAATTGAGTACTTAGGTTTATTGGTAGAGATGATCTAAAGTAGTATGTGTAAGACTCTGAAACAGTAATATGAATTGCAGATGGCCTAGTTTTTCATGACTTGATAGGCTCATACTGGCTTTGAAATCACTCAGGGTTTCGTACCATAAACTATTATCCTGAAATATGATTATCCTGCTGAACTGTGATTAAAATTCTTTGTTACTTCATTCATTATTCAGCAGACTGTAGACTTAATAGTAGCTTAAGATACATGTCATGTATTTGTGATGCATTAATTCACTTTCAGCATTGATCAACGCTTAATGTATAATTAGCAAGCAGATTTAACAATCTGCTAGGACAATACTCTCTGTTGCATAACTATTGTGCTCATATCTCACAAAATCCAGGGCAGAGAGAGGCCACAAGAGAAAGATTGTCTTAACTCCACCGTTGTTGTTCAACAAGCAAAGATAATGTGTTGCTGAATTTCAGAGTGTAGTATTTGTTATCAATTTCAAGTTGGTACTGGAAGGCAAAGTAAAATGGAATATGCAATGTATAACACTGACTTTAGGATTTGAATGTCAGGAATGCATAGCTGTGCTGCATAAGGGATATACAGTTTTAAAATGAACCTTAGATGATCTATAAAAATAACTGAATTTATATCCCTGTTTTGCCTGTGTGTGTAATTTACTGTCTTACAATACCCTCCAGTAGCAGGATAAGTGGAAAGTCTAGAGGGACTTGTTGCTAGAAACATCCCCCCTCCCTTTATTCAGCTTGCAAACTTATAAACAAAGATATTTGCAGGCATAGCAAGCAGTTCTCAGCTGTTGTGCTTCTGCTCTTCACTTAGAACCTTTAAGGAGGAGTACTGTAGAAATACCTACTTTAGAGCAGTATTTAAGGGCTTCGTCTATTCAGGCATATAGTGTTTGAATAGCTACAGAAGGAATAGATGAATAAATACGTAAATAAATAAACACTATATGGATTTGCTGCTTAGGAATTTCTGCAACTATAACCCTGTTTCAGAAAAATACTTGGCCTGTGCTTTTCACTGGTGAAAGCCTTGGCACTGCTGCCCAGAATGCAGAATGCCCAGAGTGCTGAAATAGCTGTACTTGGTTAGTGTAGGTTTGAAATCCTGAAATATATACAGTATTTAACAGATTCTAACAAGCAAAATCTTGATGATATTCCTTATGTCATTTTGACTTTCTGGGCTGCTCTGAGAGCCCTGAAAGAGTTGATAATCTTATACAGACATCTGCAGTACAGCATGGCAGTCAGCTGTTCATATGGAACAGTGAAGAGCTGTTTTAGTAAGCAAAAATACACTCTTGATGTATTTAAACACAATTTTCATATTACAAGCAATTAGAATAAGTTGTTTGTTGAGAAAATGAAAATTTTCTGCATATCAAACATAATAATTTGATCTCTTGAAATAGAATTCAAATAAAATGACATCATATCTAATAAAAATTCTGAAATATCCTCATTCTTATAATTCCAGCTGGCCAAATGTTTGATTGCTAGATGTTTTTCAGTGCAAATACTTGCTTAGCGATGTGAGATTATGAAACAGCTGCAATAAAGGCTTGAAGAAAGATGCTGTAGTAATTGCTAGCCAGCCCATCGGAGCACTGACTTTCTGAGGTTGCTACTTATCAAACAAAGGCACTTCATAAAGGCTTTTAATTTTTAAATTTTTCCACACATTTTAAAAAGAGTCTTCTGACTGCAGCTTTAACCTAATCTATTGTTTCTCATAGGAACTCTTAAGAGGTAAAAACTGCTGTGTTATCACAGAGTACAAAACTGCAATAAGAGTCTCCTGTAAAAGGAATATCAGACAGGTGGTGTTCAGGAGTAGATACTGCTGTAGACATGGGAAGAATCACAAGCACCACTGACAGCAGCAGCTGTAGCAATTAGCCAATTAAACAGTCTTTATTGATGATCTGCAATAGATAATAAACTTTTAACAAGCTAGAAAACACCCCATGGATCAATCTTGCTAGTAAGAGGCTGGATCATAACCAGTACTTATTAATTCTAGCTAACATTATTGTTTGGAAATGGAACGTGTAAGTGGACTGTATGCCAAATGTAAGAGTGGAGACATCATTCCAAATAAATTCTGGTAGATTAGGGAATATTTATAACTCACTTCAACAGATAAAGCAATCTTTCTAAAACAGGGTTTGGGGGCATCTTTTTAGCTTTCTGTGTCATTAAGCCCAGGATGACACTTCCAGCCATGGAGTCACAGTACATTCATAGAAAAGCCGATAAAGAAAACCAGGCAGGTTTGAGGGAATTGTGTGTGTGTGTGTGTGTGTGTTTGTGTGTGTTTTCTGTAGTTCCATATGACACAAAACCATCTTTAGGAGAAAGAACATTCAAAAACTCAGGGCTTAAGTAACTTTAGTAACTACTTGCCTGGTAATGTATTTTTATCTGATTGGCTGACTGTTATTTTTCTCAAGCAAAATAGTTATTTGATGTTACACAAGGACTTTTAGGTTTTTTAAGTATAATTAAATAGAAGACTAATGGGGAGATATTTAAGGATTAAGAAATTGTAGAAAGTATAGTGTTAGCAGATAAGATATTGCTTAAAGTTTAAAAACACTATACATAGTAAAAAGCTCAAGAAGTATTCCATCAGTTTTACTGTTATAGGCTAAATTCACTGGAATTCCTAGAATTCCAAGTGGGTGACTGATATATGATGTAACTGTGAATTCTTGGGAGGTACTTTTCAAATTTCTGAACAGTGTCAATTTTAATAGTTCACATTTTTTAATTTCTGATGTCACATGTAGTTGTGGTTAGTCCAGCACTGTAACTTCAGTGATACTATTATGGAAATGTTAGTTCAGCTGAAAATTCAAATTGTTTTTCAGGGAAATGTGTGTGCATGTTTGTATATCCAATTATGCACTTAAAGAAGGAAAATAATTTTGCTTAATTTATCTCCTCTTTTCAGCTCTATGTATGAGAAGCACTCACCTCAATGTAATATAAAACCTATACATTAAAAGTTAATTGAAGGTATAAATATAAAATAAAAGCCATTTAAGACTTATCTGCAGGAGGAACAGAACCAATACAACAGCTGTACTTAAACCAATAAGTTGACCAGCTTCAGTTGACCAGCAGGTCTTTCATGTTCCGAAGTCATAATAAATGCAGTCTAAATTCAAAACAGTAAAGTGTGTAAAATTACACTTGGTGGTAATTATAGTTCCATCTGCTGTGCAGTCAAGTAGTTAACTTTTTCACGTGAGCCACAACCAAATCTTTTATCTGGTGCATGTGTTCCAAGAAGTACTGGAATGAGTGACTAGGTGGAGCAAATGAAAAATACATCTACAATCACCTGTCCTATGAACTAGTTCTCCAGAACAGCTCACTGAACTGTTTGAGATAAGTTGAGATGTTTATTTTCCACTTGCAGCAGTTCTAATTAATGTAATTAATGCTGTTAATGCAGTGAGATTTCCTCAGGGATTTGACAGAAAAAATATGTTCCTGCAGTTGGGCCTTAGCTAGGAAACTCTTTGCAGGAGCTGGAAAAAAAAAGCCTTGGCAAGCAATGGAAATGATGGCACAGGCACCAGGTGGTTCTGTTCCTGCATGTGTTGGGATTGCTGGGTTTGAAGTTCACCATTATCCTTGTGCTCATCCCTTTGCTAGGTCTCAGTTGGTTACACAGGTGTCAATCTTCTTGCCTCCCTGATAGTTTTCTAAGAGGCAGATCCTTGTTTGTTCCCCGGTAACGGACTGTACTTTGTGACTGGCTTCTCTAAGTTCCCAGATGAACATGGATCCTGCAAATTCACTGTTAGCACATGCTTTCTGTGAGCTCCTATTGTACAGTTTCATTTTGCAGTTTGTCTCATCAGACATTTGTGATACTCATAGGAAATACAAATACCCACTGGGACTTGCTAATGGGTCCAAGAAAACAAACACTCTTCACCTTAACTAGAAAAAGAAACATACAGCGGGCAAAATAATAAACTTTGATGTATTTCTTATCTTTTTCTTTCCTCATTAAGTATTATTTGAAGTTAACATTAGAGCCTCTAGGAGTTTATTATTCCCCTCCTGCACATAGTTTTTGCTCTTCTGCTTAGAAAAAAAAAAATTGTTCCTTTGTTATTTTCTCCATAAAGAGCCATTACGCAACACTTCCTTTTATAATCTCTTGTGTCTTCGTGTCTCTTTCCCGGTCAGCCTTGTCTGTGGATCAAAGTTCATTTGTATGTTTAGAGCCTGTTAGAATTTAAACATAAAGTGATTTTTGTCTTGTGTAGCAAGCCCTCCTCCAAGGTTGCTCCCTCTGAGTAGCTGGTCAGGAAACAATTCTTTATTGCATCTGAGCTGGGAGACTAGATGGCGCTCTGACAGAAAACTGCAGAGTGTGTGTGCCCTGAGACCGTAAGTGATGCAACAGTTGCATAACCTTAAGCAAAATTCATAACTTAGTGACATTCTCTGAATTGTTAGAGGTAGTTGGTGGACATGCATCTTGAAGAAATGAAATTTAGAAGATTTACTGGGGGGTACATTCTATGACCTGCAGAGTTAATGAGAGAATGTTCTGAAAAGCTTATTGTGATGTTGCTTTTGGATAGAATATGGATGGAATGCCAATGCAAAGGCTTCTTAATGCAAGTGAAAGTAATATGGTATTTCCAAAGGCATGGATGTGAAAGAAACAAATGACATGTCTGTTGATTACATTCACAAAAAAATGTTTGTCAGTGAAAGAATTCTGGAATCCATTTCTATTTAAGTCTATAAATATTGTGTTTCATTATGTGGAGATAGACTGCATGCGTCATAGTTTTTAAATTGCTATTAAGCTGCAAAAACTGTGCTTTCAAAAGCAAAAAAGAAGCATGAGGTGCACTGGATTCTCCAACTTCAGGTTTTCATTTGGTTTACATTGGTTAATCCTGTTTCTCTACTTTGAAAATCCTCATTTTCTATGTTTACATAGTTAAATATTTTCATAGAATCATAGAATCGTCTAGGTTGGAAGAGACCCTTGGGATCATCAAGTCCAACCAACTACCCTACTCTACAAAGTTCCCCCCTACACCATATCCCCCAACACCACATCTAAAC
>JAOXNO010000041.1:49536310-49570615 GCA_028565335.1 Limnodromus scolopaceus | reverse complement strand
TAAACCCATGCTGACTAGGCCTGATCCTCTGGTTGCCCATTATGTGGGTTTTGATGGCATTCAAGATGACCTGCTCCGTGACCTTCCCTGGTAGGTTTGTTATTCTTTTCACTTGCACAAAATGACAAGTAGTTTCAAAACTCTGGGGTTTTTTTACACCTCTGCAGTGAAATGGAAAAAATCAATTGCATCGAAATCTTTCAGTTTTACAGATAAGACATAGTTTGAGTTTGTTCTTTTTCCTATTCTATCTACGTTGTGCAATCCACACAATTTAGATAGGACTGATGCAAAAAATGTTACTCCAGGTGAAGTTTAAGATGTAGAATGTTTGGGCTGGTATTTGCCTAAAATATTAGGAGGAAGAGTGATGAAAATTGTGCTGTTAACTAGCAAAGCTTTATGCTGACAGACCTGTAGTGCAGATTCCTTTATCTTTTTGCTTATTTTACTTATTCTAAATGATTTAGGCACTTCCAATAAAAACTGTCAGCCCTATAGGTGTGTTTTCATTTTGGAGGAGTGACAAAGTGGGGTTGAATCATGACATGTTAGTTATTTTGAGTATTTGACTATGTACCATTTGATAGATTACCCTGGTTGTCTTGACAAGGAGAACACTTAATATTCTATGGATTTATGTCTCATCCAGAAAAGTTGCTGGCATTAAGAGTTACAGTAAGCTGAAACTTCATGGGGCTGTACGTTTACAGAAACACCATGTTTATCCTATGCTACAGCCCAAAACTTCAAAGCGGCAAGAAATATGTGTAATTTGTGATCTCTAAAGTGTTTGTAATTTATGGAGTTTCTGTTATTTTCATTTCAAAAGTAAAGATTTCCCATCTTTCAGTCTCTCTTGCAAATCTCCAGAATTTTGATCAGTCTGAACATCTTTTTTGAAACCTCAGATTTCACAGCATTGTCTTACGTATATATCACTCATGCTCATGATCTTGCAATTGTGAAATCTCTGAAGTATCTCACAATGAAGTTACAGCCATAATGTTCCACCATGGTACCATCATAATACTGCCTCCACTTATGATATTGGGTTGCTAAATAAAGTTTTAGTGTGCTACAGTTACATTCTTCAAATTATGTTTGGAGTTTTGCAAATAATGTATTTGCTACTTCTTTGTCATACCAATTGGAAAATAATTTTAATGTTGCTGTTTCATTTTAATGAAGAAGAGAGAAGCTAAAATCATTGTAACGAACCTATTTATGTATTAACTGACATTACATTGGCACAACTTTTTTAGAGTCAGTTTTCAGTGGTAAGCAGCCTATTTTGAAACTTGGTAATGCTCACGATGGAAGAAGTGGAAAAAAAAAGCATAAAAAATATTCTCTTTTAAGGTGTTTCTGAGCATATTTGCATGGTGTATGTTTCTAAAAAGCAAACGTTATACCAAATTTCAAAATCCTTGATCCTTCAAGTATACAATACAATCAAGTTGGCAGATTATATCATTAAGTTGCCAGGCCTGCTACAATTAAAATTCAGAATCTGGTTCTATTTCTAATGTTTTTAAAATACTGTATAGTTAACATGCTTACTTAGATTTACCTTGGATGTCTCCTGGCAGGGTTTATGCACCAAATCAGCACTTGTTGAAATAGTTCAGTGTCTCATCTCCTCTTATCTAATTTTTCCTGGCCCACAAACTTTTCTGGTGATTGACAGGTTCTATTAGTGCTTGTTCCCATATGGAGATTAAACCATGACTAATGGAACTATGCCCCAGATGTTTTCATTTCCTAGATGTCTCCCTCATCTACTGCAATGGCACCTACTTGCCCCATGGGAAAACAAAATTATAATAGGTGCTCGAACCAAGATAGGTTTTTACATTCACCTAACTGATTGCAGCATGTATGGGCAAGGAAATACAAATGATTTCTGGTTTGTTACTTATTTCTTAGTTCAAGAGGTTGTGTAGTAGACAATGGCATTGCTGGAGATTGGTCAGAGTCTGGTTGAATGTGGCCCTTAGATGAATGTTGCTGTGTAATTTGTTATAATGTACTTGATACTTATCATAGGCTTCCGAGTACCAGAACTGGGAACTACATTCAGAATGCTTTATAAAGTGAGTGAAACAGTTTATCACTTGTGGTTCATGTTTCTGCAGTCCTTTCTTACAAATTTCTAATATTCTGTTTGACGTCTTGACAACTTTTATGTGTTAGACTGATGCTAGCAAAGAAACACCTATAGAAACACCAAGGTAATTTTCCTGGGTGTTAACAACATGTCCAGAACCAGTACCTTACTTTTTTCATAGTTATTATTTTGTCTTTATTGGCATGAGATTTTAGTTGCTATTTTACTGCCACATAATTCATTGCTGTGAACTTCTGCAACTCATTTCAGTCAAACTTGGTTTTAATTGACTCTGAATATTTTTGTATCATCAGCAAATCTTGCACTCTTACTGATTGCTCCTTTTTCAAATTTTTATGAATATACATTGAAAAGCAAAGGTCACAACACAGATATTTGTAAAATGCTGTAGCTTACTTCTCTCTGTTGTGAAATCAACCACTTACTATTGCCAGATAAAAAGTCCATATGTCTACTAATTTGCAGAAAAAGTTTATTCAGAGCAGAGCTATGGATTCCTATTGGTACCTTCTTTCCATCTTGACAGGGTTTGAAGTCAGAAAAACCTGGGCTTCTGAGATTTCAGGAATATAAAATTATGGCAAAAGTTCATACAACAGCTGTTCTGTCTTTCAGGGATGCCTCAGTATGCCCAATGTTACTTTCAGTCTGCCTTTCCGCTGCCCTTAGTAGGAGACGTATGCCTATGTCTTTTGGTCACACAGATTAGTCTCCGTATGCCAAAGCAGTTGTTGCCTTCCAGTTCTGTAATTTCACTTGCTCTCAATTAAATCTACACACCATGCTCTGCTCCCATTTACCTGCTGACAGACAATGAATAGCAGAAAATTGTAGGCTGACAGACCCATGCGTTACGGTTCTTTGCAAGTGACATCGCGTGCCGGCCTGGGTGCTGAACCTGGGAATGCTCAGATCTTGCAAAATGGTTATGCAGCTCTTTCCTGTGTATGAGCCAGGCTGACAACCTTGGAGGAACACTGCCCACCAGTCGTAGCTTTGCCATACTCTTCCTCTTTATCCCTCTGTAGACTGCAGACCAATGTGTAGCTGGAAGTAACTGGATGGTGTGCAGGTGTTTCCCAGTGTTCCACTGCCAACAAAAGCAAGTGACATGCAAGTTTTGAGTTGGGAACACCTTCACTCCTCCTCAGGCTTAGCATTGCAGAAGGGCATGAACAGTATCAGGGAATCTTTGAATTAATTAATTTTTTCATGACTGAATAATGCATAAATCCAGCTCTTACTGCCACCAACAATACATGTTGTTTTGTAATGAAATATGCATTTCTTTTATATTTGAAAAATGTAAAGTACATTCATTTTGTGGGTAATGCAATATTTATGATCTTCTTAATTATTCATTTCAATGGGTTTTTTAAGTTTGTAGGTATATTTAAATGACATGATAGATGTCCACCCTGTCCCTTACCAATGCTTCGAATAAAACATGATAGATTTGGAACGCTTGAGGCCTGCTCTCTTTTTCCTAAAATGAAGCAGCTTGACCATGTGTACACTTCTAACAACCACTCATTTGAGACTTATCCATGATGATTACAGTAGATTTGCCTGAAATAACTTAGCAAGACGTTTTGCTGGATTTAGAGGGGTAAGACTGTCCTTTAACTTTGTTACCTACTGCTTGTAACAAGGTTATATTGTTTTCTGATTCAAAGTTGCGACTGTGCACTCCTCAGTTACCAAGATTATTCAGCATGCTTAGGTTCCTCCCTCTGCTGTGTTGGACTGCTCTCTGGGCTTTGTGAACCCATACGGTTGTGGATTTCTTTGTTCACTTATTCCTGTACATCTGATTTTATGACACAAAGAAATATAAAACAAAATCTTTCTTTTTCTTTTGTTAAAAATTTCAGTAATGTTCCTTTAACTCAGTGTACTGTAGGCATGTCACTGTAGGAAGGGAGCTGCCCAGTATTTTGATGAACAGATAATTCAAATGCAGCAACTAATGCTGTCACAGAACAAGTGTTTAACACAGTGTAACCACTAGACTACGATGTGCCTTCCCAAGCAGTTTCTTATTTCCCCTGAAATCATATTTAAATTCAACCACTATCCTGTCTGACACATCACTCTTAACAGACCACATATTTACTTTTACAAGGTCCTCTTCTGCATTTGACCTGGTTCAGCTAGAGAGTGTTCCACAAGTTAATTAATTCTCTTTGCTCACATGCCTCACTGGGACGGCCAATCCCAGAATGTCACTTAGCATTTTTTAGATGTATTTAATATTCTCTTAGTGAATTAAAGCTGAGTTTGACATTCAGTGCATAATGAACATCTTGGGGGCCACTTTGAGGTTCTGTAAGAAGGCTCTTGCTGTTCAATTCTATTTTACATTATCTGGAAGGCTTGCTGAGGATCAGAGTTCCTCCCCTCAGCTGTGAAAGTGTGCTAAACCAGATCCCTTTCCTGTTCAACTCCAGTTGTGAAAGGCTTGATCAACAACTGGTAGCTTTTTCTTGAATGCTCATTTTAGAGATTCTCTAGTTGGCTATTTGTGGCCAAAGAAAAACAGAAAAGCTTTACAACCATCACGTATTTTACTCTTAAGCATCACCTAAGATGCCTCACAATTTTTCCCCTTTTTTCCCTTAGGGCATTTAACCTATTCCTAATGCCTTTTAAAAGGAGATAGAAGTAGCACAGTGCAAGCAGATAAATTGTTAGATTTAATTTTTATTTTCTGTTAAGCCCTCTACACTGGGATTCTGTTTCAGAATTTTAGCCAAAAATAATTCCTATGTCTCAGTTATTGGCTTAACTAGACTTCAGAGTAATGTTATAATGTGCTCATAACTGGGAAGACTGATCTTAGTACTGCTTTGTCTGGTGTTCTTTCTCTTCAAAATGTTTGTGTGCTCAGTTCTTTCTAACGGGAGATGGTAGTGCTGGTGTTCATTCGACAGCATGATTTTCCTGACTCTTAACTTTTCCAATGCCTTATTTTACCTTTCGAATTTTTCACAAGTTTCAAGGAGGTAGCTGGTATTTCAAGATACCAAGTCATAGATTTATTGAAATGTAAATATCAATGAATGCCTGCAACAATGTAACAAAAAAACCCCCTTTGTATAAAGATCAGTATCAGTCACATTGCTTTTGTAGTTAAGAGTATTTTCTGATTGTTGCCTGCTTGCTATTTGCATACTCCAAGGATTTTTAAATTATTGGGCTTATACATATGGAAGAAGAGGGTGAGATCAGACTTCTGCAATCAAGGATTGCTGCTGAATCCTTCATAGTCCTTTCCTACATTAAAACAGTTCCAGAATTTCATTATGAATAGGTTATACAACATACAAGTTAGACCTGAGTCTTTTTATGCAAGCTTCTTCAAGAACTTTGGAAGTACTTCATATGGGTATGATATTCAGTCTGAAGTTTCAGCATGTATAGTAAAAGCATGTATAACCTTGTTTTATGATGGGGATGCTCCATGTTCATAAATGAATTGCTTGTAACTGTAAAAGAGAGATAGGAGTAGCAAACCAGCAACAAAGTGTCTAACCCTGACAGCTGTCCTATGTGCTAACTCCTAGGTCCCGGTCCCTCAAGATTTACTAATTGATTTCAGCAAAACTTGCTTTCAACATCTAGCTCAGCATTGTACAGTCAAAAGGAACTTAAGCAAGTTTCAGCAAACAAACTAAGTATTAAAGTTTTTTATGAGTAGTAGAGTGAAAAAGACATTTTATTCTTCTATCTCTACACATATAATCCACAATGTAAATTGAGTCATTTTTTGTTGCACACCAGGGACCAAAACTGAACACAGCATTCCAGGTGTGGCCTGACAAGCACTGAGGAGAGTGGGATAATGACTTCTTTATCTCTGCTGGTGATGCCCATGTTGATGCAACCTAGCATCCTATTGATTTTCTTTGCTGCAGCAGCACACTGTTTATTCATATTGAGAAGGAAAAATGTTAATCAAGTGGGTGGTTACTTGTTTTTTTGAAAATTGTATTAAAATTGTGGATTAAATCTGCTTCAGAAAACTATTTTGATAATAATCAGTCATTTACCAATACAGACCCACCAATTTTTACCAAATTGGCAGACTTCCGTTCCTATGATGATTTTGAAAACATAGCTCTTGCTGGTGACATAAGTTAACATCTCTGCCTTTTCCTCTATATGGAAGGTGAGATGCTCAGATTAATTGGATAATGCCAGAGAAGCATTTAGAAGATGCCAGAGCATTATGAAAATAAGTTATTCCACCTGCTCTTGAAAAAATCTGAGGAGAATTTTGACAAATAATTGTTCGCGCTTCTGAATTTTTCATAATTTTATGGAAAATTCTGGAATGGGTGAAGTAGTCTTTCTGTACCTGTAAGATGTATTTTATAGTATTTTCTCCATTTGCAAAGACTTCTTCTATTTTGTGTTATGAGAAAGCAACTTCTTAATGACTAACTGTCTAACCAGGTTTTCTTGCATGATAAATCAAACAAGCAAGGTTCATTAGCCTCTGTAATGCTTTGGAATACATAAATTATGGAAGTTATTAGTATGTTTTGCATACAGTGATTACATAGATATATTAAAATACACTTTCAGTGGAGTCAAAGTTAAGCAGCCAATTAGTCAAGTTTAAGAGGTGCTGAAGTTATATTATTTTGTGTTTACTTGGTTAATGAAAATCATCATCTTAGCTATTTTCAGAAAAAGATGTAAAGCTCCAGTTTCAATTTTTTCAGTACTGGCCCATGCAGAAAGATTTGTCCCATACATAAGAAACAAATGTTTAGTGTATGTGGGGGTGGAGTGGAATACGATTAATAGTAGCATCTTACAATCTAACAGATCTCACCTCTGAGATGTGACTTTCCATTCTTGACTAATGAATGTACTATTTCCTTAGTAGCTGTGAAAATCAAACTAAACAGCAGACTGCATAGTCTTCTACTCCCCTTTGAATATACTTTAAGAGGCAAGTCAAATAGTAGCTGATGCTTGTGTAAATAGTCATGGAATTCCTAAGCCAGTAGACTTCAGTACTGTATGAAAGAATTGAAGATGTTTGTATTATATGCAGTATATAGTATCTGTATTATACTGTCTTACCTTTCAGTAGAGTGGCAGTAACATTGAAGGTAAAATGTAGTGTCCCATATACATCTGTTTCTAGCAAAATCTGTTTTGTGCATATAATTTATTTATAACCATAGTGTATTTCTGTCCTTTTAAAACACTTCTTTGATTATTTTAATTTATTTTCCTTTCTTTAAATATGATACGTGTGTATGAATCCTGTGATTAATTCTGATGCGCTTGTTGTATCAGCTATTCTCATATTAATGCTGGGGTGGTAAAGATGGTGATACTCTCCTATTTTCTTATCCCCAGAAGTTCATACAATATGTCCTCCTAAGAGCTTTCAAGTGAAAATATTCAAGTCTTTTATACTGAAATATTTCGTAGACTTTAAGATATGAATCTTTAAAACTCCAAATACATTTTAAGAATAAAATACACATAAATTTATGTAAGGTTAAAATCTTTTGAAAACAAAGCAAAAACATGAACGTGTTTTTTGTTATGAAATCAGAATATTATGCTTAATAGGAAGCACACAATTTTACTTGTAAATTCCCTGGGATGCATCTGAAAATCAAATTAAACAGAAAAAAAAAAAAGAAGCTGTTGCTGTTTACACAGTGACACAGTGAAAAATAACTAATTTTGACTGCTAAATAAACATTTTGGGTTTATTCCTATATTTTTGTGTTTAATGTTACTGAAATATCTTAATGTTTTGAGTAATTTCTTAATTTATGACTTAGCTAAATTCTTTTGGAAATATATGTGGAACTAAATGCAAGCATTTCTGTTCTGCTAACACTGACTAGCAGAGGAGCAGAGGTAGGTTTTGCATATTTGTTGGAGGAAGGAGAAATGTGATTGATTTGATGCTGGCAAAATGGTAGTTGTGTGGCTTCCTAAAGCACTTGGGAGTCTTGGTTTGAGTCACAAGTTGATTTAACTTGCTAAGGAAGTCATAAGGTTAAGAAGGAAGGTTTGGTGGTGAAGGTGAATATCAGAAATCAGTCAAGAATTTTGTTCTTCTGTTATGTTTGAGGTTGTGGTTAGTGACAGTTAATACAGTTAAAAAATTCTAGTGATTTCCATCAATTTTAATTATTAGAGCTCAACCTTTTCAAAAAATTATTTAGCCGCTGGGTAAAAGCAAACACGAATATCCTGTGTTAGCTTTAAATTTATAGTATCCAGTAACTCAAATATAAAGGTAAGAAAACTTCGATATGTTACTTGAATTTTATTATAAACAACATAGATATATTTGCTGGAATGAAACAGTATCTGTGGTTCTGTGAAGTTTGCGTACTGTTGTTCTGCACTCAAAGTTATAGAACCAATTCTTTACAGAATTATGTTTCTGTATCTGTAAAAATTGAGCACCTTTCTGAATTCCTTTTGAATTACTTATCCTTTCATTGTGTTAAAAATAAAATTTTAATCTGATTGACCAAATTTAAATGATGAACAGTATCATTTGCATTAGCTGTAAGCTAGAGCAAAGTGCTCCTGAAGTTACACAATCTTGCCTTAAAATAAACTTCCTTTAAACTGTTCTTCTGTTAACTTGGTAACATCTTAGCTTCCCCTTTGTGACCAGGCTTCCTTTTGGGGACACAATGAAGATTACCTGAAATGATATAAAGAAACTTCAAGAGTTTTTACAAATTTCTGATATCTGTCTTAATTATATTTTTCTCTATATCTGCTATTGCTGTTGCAATATTTCTGAAGAAATATTTACATGTCGTGGAATAGTTCATTGCTGCCCTTGCAGGGAGAAGTCACTGTTCTATTATACAAAATCCCCACAATTACTGACTAGATTGCTATTATCTCGTTTAATTTATAACATTATCCCAGACTTCTGTCTTTCAGAGGAAGAACTTGTTTCCAAATATATTCTTTATTTTTATTTTTATCAGTAGCCTTCCCACCTCTATCTTAATTGCTTAATGTTTATGCATCATCCTTAAGTGTGAAATGCTGTGACAAGTTGATGGTTTTATGAATTCTTTCAGCACTCTACTTTTCAATATGTTCTTACTGTATTGTGGGTACCAAATTGCAACAAAGGCGATAGGTTTGAAAGTGGGGATGCAGTTCAAAACTGCTCTGCCATGGGAGAAGAATCTGTAATACTGCCAGCCAAGTTCATTAAATTATGTTGTTATAGCAACTGGCTAGCCTCTTCCATACTTAAAATATCTTGTGTTAAGTAATTAGTACTGCCTAATTGTATTTTATTGGAAAAGAGGGAAGCAATTAAAGAGGTTCTTGCAATGACTATGGGGCCAGAAAGGCTCAGAAACTACTTGTAACTGGAATATATTTCGTGAATATGAATTAATAGGTCTCATAATCTATCTCTTTATTCCTCATTCAAGAAAAGTATCCAGCATATTTGAATTGCTGTTGCTTGCTCAGAAACATTACTGGATAAAAATTATCTCTTGGCCCTGCTCTTCTGGTTTTTTTTTTTCCCTTTGTTTCTTGTCAGCTAAACAAATCTATAACATGTATGACATATTTAGAATGTCCCCGATGTGATATCCACATAAACAAATGGCCCAATAAAATCTGTTTTAGCCTGTTCAGTGTGTTTCTCTGTATTTGGGCTGTGTGTTGCTGCAGGTTCTTTTGTTTTTCCTCCTAGTTTGGTCCTCTTCATGGAAACTTTCTGAGCATTTGATCAAAGACAGCAATCATCATAATCCACAAATGTAGAGCTTTGTGGGGAAAAAAGATTTCTCACAACATAATATCTGGGATTTCAAGTCAGCAAGTGCCAAGGTCAGTCAGAAAAACTAGTTCAACCAGTTATGAAATCAGAGCTTACTGAAAAGTCAAGAACCTGCATTTTTTTCATGATCTGAGGAGGTAATTTTTATTTCTCTTCAGAATTTCTGGATTTGATTCACTAACCATTTTTTGATGCTGAGTACACAATCTGTCATCCAGCAATAATGACAGTTTAAAGAGAAAACTGCCATCCTGAAGGGAAGGAGGGGCTGAAATAGAAGAGCTTCTGAAGTGATGCAATAGCTGTGTAGTAGACTACAATGTGTATAAAGCAGAATTGAGGCTTATTGCAATAGCTGCAATGGAATATTAAGAGGAACGGATTACAGCCCTCCACCTTTTGTGAAAGTAAACACAATTAAAATAATACCCAGCAAAAGCCTTCCAATCCTGAACAGCTCAGTAAATCTTTCAGTGACTGACTGCAGTTGGAACTTTTTCATCTAATCCAAGCACTATTCTCCATGTTATTTATGTTCTTGCATTGTAGGGCTTTGCATTATACAGTTGACAGTCCCATCTGTTTCTCTTCTAGCTTCACTATCATCCTCTTCTTATGTTTTCTTTACTTAACAAGGTCATTCATACCTCATCTCTGTGCATACAACTGTAGCAGAAGCTTGTGATAATTAGGTACGTGGGGCACAGGGAACTATTCCCAGGTGGCACCTCTGCCATATGGCTTTGAAATGGCTCTTTGCAATGAGAGGTAAAGCTTTACTACTCCCCTCAGGCTTTCCTTAAGGTAGAAAAGTTGACTCATTTGTGGCAATGAACCTATTCAGTATTTTGCCAGACTTAATTGAATGGAATCCATTTTTTTAATTAAAACAAGCAAAGGCTTTTCTTGAGTCTTTGCAAAAAGTAATTTTCTCTGATGAAATCAGGAGAAAAAAGGAGAACGATAACGTTTTTTCCCCAACAGTTGTTTCTAAATTGTACTTTAAAAAAAAAAAGCTACAAAAAAAACCCCAACCAACCAACCAAACAAAAAACCCCACCAAAACAAACAAAAAAAAAGACATTGTTTCTTTATTTCATATTGTATTAATCTCTCTTCCACAACGCTTTTAGTAATTGATTGCTTGTGGGATTTCTGCTCTTTAACTTTGCTTTGGGCTTTCTGGATACACCTTCTGTTACATGCATATCATAGAATTTGTTGATGTTTAACTTGTTTAGATTTACATTTAGTAAGTGTTTAAAGGACATTCTTTTAATAATAATTACACAGTTGTACTGGTGATTACTCCATGTGTTGGATGACTTTTGTAGGGAATGCAAAGTGATAGTGTTTGAAAATGTTATTGCAATTTAATATGTTTGCATATAGAACCACTTTAGATACATAAATGCCCTACTGTTTTACCTTTAATAGTGCACTACGATAAATTGTGAACACTTACTGTCTGAATTTGCTCAAATAATTGCAAAAGGCAAACTTCTATCATTGCAACACAGCAAAAGGATTTATTTTCTAACTTCCCCAGATGTTAACAAAATTGTAGAATGTACACAGATCCTGCATATGCTGTGAGTATAATTCTCCTTTACACTGTTCCTTTGAATCAACAATTTCTTCAACAAGACAAAGATACTTTGTTGACAGAGTGCTGTATACCTGGTAGAGGGCCGTAGTTATGGTTAATATGAAAAGTAGTGCTGTTTTATTTAAAGATTAAAAAAAATGCATATGCATACCTGTTAGAAGTAAAATAGTATTCCATTTTGAATTTTTCAGTCAATTTAAAGGGAAAAAAATGTAGCGGCCATCATTTTATCCCTTGATTTGGACTTCAAGTATTCAGCAGAAACTAAACAGATAAAAATATACAAATATTTATCAGTTACAGCAAAGATACAGATGTTCTGCTGTTTTTCATTATTAAAATTGCCAGACTTGTCTTTAAAACTGAACGCTGCCACATGAATATGTATTAGTTTAACTAAATATCAAGAGATTTAAAATCCATGTTCTCAAGTATTTACTTAACTGCCCTGATGAAGATAGTTTCTTGAAAGGGCATAAATCCATTCTCATTGGATAAAATATAGTTTATTACTTAATAGCCCATCATCAATTCAAGTCATACCAAAAATGGAGGAATTGTATGCCATCTAGATTATTCTAAGGCATGTTTAAAAAGTACTAGCCCTCGAAGATTTGCATTATTTATGAGAGAGTAATAGTCATTTGCATGAATTTGTCATCACACTATCTTTTCAAAAAACAAAGCTGAAAGTCTTGTATTCGTTCTATTGGTGTAGATCCAGAATAAATCTGTATAACTGTGACTAAAACATGGTCAATTGAGAGGAGAAAAATCCATCTGCCAAGTATGAAAAGTGAATTTGAAAGTCAGCAGAAATGTTCTTCGTTCTTCACTTAACTTGGCCCCAAAAGATGGAAAAGATTATGTAGTTCATAACTTCATAGGACTCTGGAGGTTTGTAGAGTTTACTGATCTGCCATAGATTTTCCTTTAGTGTACTCACCTTCTTTAGTTATAATCCTCCCAGCCAGGGGTTGAATTTATGACTTCTTTCATATGAAGGTGAAACTATCTGCTCTATTGCAGCAGATAGTTCATTTAGATTTTTTACTGCATATCTATACTTCATGCCAAAAAAATATCCTTGAACTGTGTTTCTTTTATCTTATAGAAAATGTTTGGTGTTCTGGTCTTCAGAGGTTGAACTTGAGACAGGACAGATGATAATTAAAAGACATGGAGTAGCTTTGAAATGTTTTTCTGCTTTGTGAGAGCTAGGTTGAAATACCAAAATTTAATTGACATGCCAGGTAATTACAGTAAAAAATGGAACAAAAGAACCCTGAAAATTTTCAAAAACTATGTGTGTGATAAGCTGGAAGTCCTATTTTAGTCAGATTTCTGAGCAATGAGAATTTGGCAGATTAAGCTCAGTTGTAATAGCAAAGTTTCCTGGGTTTTGGTCTTTGCTGCCTCTAAATGTCAGAGAATACTACAATATGCTTTCATTTAGGAACATAACCTGAAATAGTTTTTGAATGCACTAGTTTTAGGAGACCATGGGTAACATTTATCAGCAAACTAGAACAGCGCAGTAACATACACAAAACTTGCACAACTCTATAATTTCATAGCTTCTTTGAGGTAGTTTATCACAGTTGCTCTTATGGAATCAATTTTTTTTTTTTTGTAAGGAATTACTTAGCTACTACTATTTTATTTTGAAAGCATTTTACTATGTATTTTGCAAGTGAACAGAAATAGCCACAATTAAGTAGTGGATATTTTGTCTTTGTTTGTCATAGCAGCACTTAAAATTACAATCCTGGGGCTCTGATAGCTGGGAGTATGCCATTGTCCCAGGTGGAGGAGATCATACCATGAATTTGTTTGTTGTGCTGACGTTAAGACCATTGTCAAAGGCATTTGATTTGATGCATTCAACAGGACGCTTGGGATCTCAAGGTTCTGCAGCAGAGCTGCACAAGATAGTGGTGAATGCTGCCTCCTTGCTTCTTGGACTGTTCTTCCTGTAGTTTAAGAATTAATGTCTTATACACCAAAATGCAGGGCCACTGTAGCAGAGTCTGCCTTAAAGAGGTTTGAAGGATATGGATATTCCCACTACTTGGAAGGGAGAGGGCTGTTCAACAACTGGATCACTGTTACAGTGTAGCATTTTGTATCAACTTTGCTTTCACAGGTCATGTTTTACTGAAAACCCACTGGTCGTGCTGCCAGCGAGAAGCAGGCAAAGATACTGGTAGTGGACATTGTACGCCTGGCGTGATTGTTCGCTAAGGAATCTGAACACTCTTCTGAGGCTACTTGGAAGTGGAGATCTATTTCTGTGTCTCATTCTCAGCATTTTGTGAAGCAGATGGAATCCAAATAGCAGTCAGCTTTCTGAGGCTACAATCTCCTACTGTAGTTACTTTTGTTCGTCACCTGAAGTTCTGGTTCCTTGCAGTCAATACTGCTTCTGTCTAGCCTAAACTATTTCTTCTTTTTCTGGAGAGAGAACAGAGCTAGCATTTCTCCCCCAAGGATGTTGCTGACCAGGGTTAATTTTAGATACCCAAAGTCCTGCAGCCTACAGGTTTTGTGCTCTGCCTGACCAGAGAAGGTCATCTGGGAGCATCCTTCTCCAATCCTTGGTGCCTTTAGCTGCTTGCACCCAACATATGTTCCCTTTCATTCTCCTTTGCTACTAAATGCAACCTTTCCATAACCATGCCTTTCATGGGGCTTGGCCCCAGCCCATCTGTCTCAGCGCAGGCCTCTTAGAAACCCTATGGAAACAGTGCACTTGAGCACCTACCTTGCACAGGCCTCCCAGCAGCCACAATGGTTGTCCTCCTTTACCCCAGACCCAGGTCAGACAAGGCTGAGGTGAGGAGTTTGAAAGAACTGTGGTGCTCCTTTCCTGACACAGAGTGAGGAAAAGATGTTCCTGCTGGCTTTTGTGGCTGTTAAATCTTATGGGTGACATTGATATCAACCTTGTGTTTGTATTGGGATGATTTTAATTCAGGAGTGGTAGAAGACAGATGCAAGAAGCAACTGGAAGAGTTAGTAATGATGTTCACTAGCATTAAGATCATCTGATCTTTTAGGAAAGGATGGAAAAGAAATGTAATTTTTTTTATATCTACTTGTTCTAATGAAGTAGGCACAGAACAATTAATATCAAAGTAGGTGACTGTGCACTCAACCTTCTGTTTCATAGCTGGAGTGGATCAAATTTCATCTCCTACGCGCAGAATTAAGATAATCAAAATCTGATCAGGTACCAAATCCAGTATAGCACAGTTTTCATAGCTAATCTGTGTAGCATTGCATGAATATAGTTGATTTGTATATTTTGAACAAGAAGAAAGTCTGGAAAGCTTTTATGATGTGTGTAAAAAACCAACCTGACATGCAACAGAACTAGCAATGTTTTAGGTTTTGTTATTTAGAGCTGAAGCTGAACAGCAGATATCTGAGTATATCTGAACTTTGTTGAGTCTTACATACCAAGACACATGGCCTTATTTTTTCATATGCATTGCCTATTAAGTCAGTTCTTGAAAGAATGGAGAACTGTATTGCAGAATCATAGAACAGTTTGGATTGGAAGGGACCTTTAAAGGTCACTAGTTGAACCACCCTGCAATGAGCTACCCTTCAACTAAAGCAGGTTGCTCAAAGCCGTGTCCAACCTGACCTTGAATGTTTCCAGGGATAGCACATCTACCACCTCTCTCAGTAACCTCTTCCAGTGTTTCACCACCCTTAGCATAAAAAATTTCTTCCTTATATCTAGTCTAAATCTACCTTCTTTTAATTTAAAACCATTACCCCTTATCCTATTGCTACAGGCCCTACTAAAAAGTCTGTCCCCATCTTTCTTATAAGACCCCTTCAAGTACTGAAAGGCTGCAATAGGGTCTCCCTGGAGCCTTCTCCAGGCTGAACAACCCCAATTCTTACAGCCTTCCCTCAGAGGAGAGGTGTTGCTCTCTCTGACTATTTTTGTGGCCTTCCTCTGGACTTGCTCCGACATGTGCATGTCTTTCCTGTACTGAGGACACTGGAGCTGGATGCAGTACTCCAGGTGGGGTCTCACGAGAGAGGCAGAATCACCTCCCTTGACTACACTTCTTTTCATGCGGCCCAGGATACAACTGGCCTTCTGGGCTGCAAGCACATTTTGCTGGGTAATGTCCAGCTTTTAACCCACCAGTACCCCCAAGTCCTTCTCAGTAGGGCTGCTCTCAATCCCTTCTTCCCCAAGCCTGTATTGATATTGGGGGTTGCCCTGATCCAGACCCCACACTTGGCCTTGTTCGACCTCCTAGTGTTCACACAGGCCCACTTCTTGCGCTTGTCCAGGTCCTGCTGGATGGCCTCCTGGCCCTCAGGCATGTCAACCACACCACTCAGCTTGTTGTCTGCAAACTTGCTGAGGGTGCACTTGATCCCACTGTCTGTGTCATTGATGAAGATACCAAACAGGACTGGGCCTAATACTAGAACCCTGAGGGACACCACTTGTCAGTGATCTCTATCTGGACATTGAGCAGTTGACCACTACCCTCTGAATGCAACCATCCAACCAATTCCTCATCCACTAAACAGTCCACCCATCAAAAAAATCTCTCTTCGATTTGAAGAGAAGGATGTTGTGGGGGACCATGTCAAAGGCCTTAGAGAAGTCCAGATAAATGATATCCATAGGTCTTCCGTTGTCTACTGATGTAGTCGCTCCATCACAGAAGGCCATGAGATTGGTCAGGCAGGACTTGTCCTTGGTGAAGCCATGCTGGCTGTCTTGAATCACCTCCCTGTTCTCCATGTGCCTTAACATAGCTTCTAGGAGGATCTGTTCCATCATCTTCCCAGGCCCAGAGGTGAGGCTGACAGGTTGGTAGTTCCCAGGCCCCTCCTTTCTACCCGTTTTAACAATGGGTGCAATGTTTCTGTTTCCCTTTTTTCAGGGACTTCACCTGACTGCCGTGACTTTTTAAATGTCACGTAGAGTGACTTGGCAATTGCATCAGTACATTGTACTTGGAGTAATGTATTTGAAAATGCTTCAACCTCAATTGAGTGTTACTTAAGCACTTCAGAAAATGTACCCTTAAACCAGCAGTTATATTTTCAAAGATTTTTTTTTAGGGTGAACCTGCTGATTCTTGAAACAAGCCTGTAGGCATAAACAAGCATTAGTTTTCATCATGTTGAAAAGTTGTTTTAAGCAGAGAGACTACGTCTGGTCTCAGATTCTAAGTAATCAGATTATTGGGGAAGCTGGAGCAGAATTGAAGCTTCTATACTATGCCATTTGTGAAAAACTAATACTTCTACTGTTACATGATGATGCATCACCTTATAAGAATTTATTAGGACCTGTGTTTCTTCTACGAAGGATGGACACTGACGTGCAGTAATGTCAGTGTGGTGGTTTGACCCTGACTGAGGGAAGAATCACCTACTGGCTATCAACAATGCATATTTTCAATTCTCTTTTAGACATAGGCATTCTCTTAGAAGCCTGGCAGCACTTTTAAGTATTTCAGAATTCTGTAAGGATAACGTTTCTGTGATGAAGCTTCTTCTCTTCCACATAGTAGATACTTGTTATGTAACTTATACATTATGTATATTTCATTTTGACAGCACGATTATTTAGTTATTATCCAGTGGAAATTCATATGCTAAATTATTTGGTGTTGAGATGATTCTTGTCCTGGATTACAGTGGAAGCAACCTTAGTATGGTAGAAGTAGCAATGGTTTTCACTGGTCAGATGTACCAAGACAGGGAATGTCCTTAGGAGTACTAGTATGAAAACTGTTTTGGAGGTATTTCTGTATATTTGTTTTGCATCAGAAAACTAAACTCCTGAGCTTTAGAATATGGCCTTTTTATGTGATTTCTCTTCCTATTATTAAGAGATAGAGCTTCCTGAAAAGGGGGAAGATTTACCCTATCTAGTTGAGTCTCAAATATCTGTTGCCATGTGTAGGCACTGATGATGGTCACAGTTATGGAGATGAAATTCGTGGTAGGTTCAGGGTTTAATAACTAAGTTAAGCTTATTGTGACTGAAGCAGACTGAAAAGACAATGTGTGGTGTAGATTTTCAACCTGAATAGTATTTTTTATCCTTTGACTGAATCACTTAAGTTTGCTATAGTGGAAGATAAGCTTAGTTTGCAGCAGCAGGAGCGAATTATCCTTCCTTGTGATTAGAGCCCTCTTGCTTCTAGTCAGAGTTTTGTTCATGTGAGAACTGAGGAAAAAATGTAGTGTTAGGAAAGAGCATCAAAATGGGACGTATGCTCAGTAGTAGTTTCCTTTTCAATAAAGCTTATCTGTTGAAGAGTGACTCAGGACTAGTAAAACAAAGCACCAGAGGATTAAAAAAGTTAACCTTCAAAAATAAACTGTAGCCCAAAAATTATATATGAAGCTGAATATTTTCCTAGAATGTATATTCTTGCTGCAAAAGATTTACTAGAGATTGTTTCTTTATATTCTTGGTGAAAAAGAATTATCCATGAAGATAAATACCTTCTTCAGGGAGACTATAGATCGTGGGTTTTACCCTAGCATTTTACACTGCCATATCATTTTTTATGGTGTCGAAGAAAAGTATCTTAGAATAGGATCATCAGCCATAAATCCTGAGAACCTTTCTTCTGGATCCTTTATTTATTATTTGAATGTGCAGCAAAGTGCAATAGTGTGTAGGTGTAGCCATATTAGTGTTGTTCCTAGGTACACATCTTTGGCAGGACTGACTTTACAGGTACTCCATCATATGTACATTTTGGGTTCTCATTTACTCTGTGGAAGGGAGTGCTTATTTCAGTCCAACCCTGCCCAGTGGGTTTGTAACAAGGAGCATCAGAGTCGTAAGAGTAACAGTCAGTGTCTGTAGACCAAGAAGCATCCTTTTTGACAGAGTTATGGCATTAAATTGCAGTAAAACACTGTAGATTTGAAGTCTTGTATGAAAGGTGGCCAGCAGACTTAAAATAATTTCCAGACACTTTTGTGTTCTGTAGCCATGTTTTTACTACTTCTTAACTTTTAAACTTTCAAAACCCAGTTGTGACAGCAGAATTTGTACTTTAGCTGCTTAGCTGTTATCAAGAAGGAAAGTTTTGGAGAATAAAAATGTTGCTTTGGGTAAGTTAAACCAAGACTTATTTAAATGAACCAGAATGTCAGTTCTGTTTGAGAACAAGTATTTGCAAGATGGACATGCAGGTGACATCTGTGGTTTTTTACTATTCCTGAAAATCCATGCAAATTTATCATTTGTCCATGCTGCATTGGTGCTTCATTAGATAGAGACTAGCATCAACACTCCCGTATTCATTGTGCTGGCCTCCTTTCAGGCTAGGACCAGAGAAACAGCATGACTTTCTCTGCAAATGGTCACAAACTTCCCAAGAAATATGTATTGGAAGGCAGCGAAGCTGAGTCTTCAGTGTTTATCATACTCTTAACTGCTGAGGCAGCTTGGTAAAAAAAGAAAGCTAGTAAGTTAGGAGCTGACAGATGAAGAAGCAAATAAATTACTCTGGATAGGAGTATAAAAGCAGATGTGAACTGGGACAATGGCAGTAGAAAGAGGGATATATTAGAAAGAGGAGAGAAAAATAGCAATGAGCATGAGCTGAAAGGAGACAAGTGAGGTGAAAGGTGGAAAGAAGGAGGAAGGCTGGCTGTGATGAGCGCCCTGCCTATCTCTTTTCCTCTTTGAGAACCTGGAAATGAATCTAGATCTCTTGTACCCCAGGCATACTGGTATCCCATGCTTGTCTGGTTCAGCATGATGGAAAATTTCTCTTCTCAATTTTATATATTTTTTTTAATAACTGCCTAGCAAGTATTTGTTGAGCCAAGTACTGCCTAGGCTAGGAGATAATATGTTAAGAATGTCTGGATAAGCATTAGTTTGAGTCAAGCTAATGTATTGTGTTGAGTCAACACAACAAGTTTGTTGTGTTACAGGTGCTACAGTTTTACATAGGAACCCTTCTGTTTCTGATGCACGTAGTAAGATAGCTCAGAGATAATAGGAAATGTGTCATATCTGGAAGATGTTGCCTGTAAAGCCCCTGTATGTTTTACTGCAAGAAAATCAATAGTGATGGGGTAGATGACTACAGGAAGGGAATGGATTGATCCCAGGTTAGGGCAATAGAAAGCCTTTGTAAAACAGCTCTGGTTTGTAGCTGCACCTCTTCCAAACTCTTCACAGCAAACTTGTTGTCTGGTTGAAAAACATAAAACTTGACTTTCAGAATCATTGAGTACGCAGTTGCAATTGAAGTAAATGGGAGCTTATTGTTTTGAACATTTTACTTTGAATTTTTGTTGTCCTTAATATAGACAATGTGAAAACCAAGTTAATACATTTCAAATAGGTCCTCCAAAATTAATGGATAGTAGTGACAATTTCGGACCTAATTTTTTTTCGCCCCAACTCAAGATTGGAACTAGTCTCATCATTGTATATGTGATTGGAAGATAAACTTGTTCATTTTTGCTGTTATGTACCGTGATGATAAATGCCTAGAGGCAGGAGAAAGGGAAATAAATTTTGTGTGCCTGTTGAAGACGAGTTCTCATTAAATACACTCCATGCCTGAACAGCTTTAAAATAATAATATGCCTTATATTTAAAAGGCTGTAATAATTGCTTAAAGTTGCATTTCTAATTTTAAAGCTTGTTCATATGTATGTTGAACACTTTAATTGTTTGGGGATTTTTAGCAAGCAAAATTAGGATTTTTCATCTAAAATCATACATTCAGAAATAAAACTGTGTGCCAGGATGTCTTGGCTGGTAATTCTTGTTTTCTGGGCTATAACATCTGCGTCCCTGTTCTACATGAGTCTTGTCTTCTGTCATTACTGAAGTTGCCATTCTGGAATGGGGCAAGGTGTTAAAAGCTATCCTTAAATTTTAAGTATACAAAACTAGATCTCTTTGCACAGCAAAAGAGAGAAGATATTCCCTGCAATGCTGAAGTTGTAAGTGCATTTAGACTAATACCAAAGGAGAAAACAAATTTTTTCAAACTAAGAAATACAAACATTTTTCTCTCTTTTTGGAAGTATATTGTGAGGTGGAATTTCAGCACTGTCTGATAGGATAGGATAGGCTGATAGGATAGTCAGGATAGTGGCCGATGGAAATCAGTTATAACATCTTTTGCACAGGAGATGGAAATTTCTTACTTAAAAATAATTTGAGGGCAAATTTCTCCATGCAAATCCTGTCATGAGCAGAGAATTTATTGCAAGAATGAGACATATTGTGGAAGAGATGGTTTTGATAGATTTTGCAAAAACAGAAAAATAATTTTAATGCTACCTTATGTGTGTGCCTGTGGTAGCTTTTTATAATCATGATACAGTACTGATAATGGGAGTTTGAATTCAAATTCTCAATACAATCCCCAAGGAAAAAAAAGAAACTGATAGTGCTTACCCTGTGGCCAGAGAAATCTCCTAATGTTTAGCCAGGGAGTTTTTCAGCAGAGTTAAGTTCAGCCTTCTTGCTGGCCAAAGATGCAGAAGATACAGAGATGTGTGATAAAGACTTCTCTTATTTCTGTGACACCCATGTGGCCTCTGTCGTTGGCAGTAGCTTGCCATCTTCTTGTCTTCCTACATGAGGCAGCAAAGCAGCTTTCTTTCTGTTGTGCGGTCAGAAATGCAAACACAAGGAGACACTATCTCTACAGCGAGAGGATAGCGAGCTAACCAAGAACATGAATTTCCAGCACATTAACTATTCCACACCAGTTCCCTACGCAGTTTTTTGGGTACAAGTAGTATTCTGTCCTCTCTTTGTGACAAGTAGGTATGAGGTAAGTCATCCCACATTCAAAATGTCCATGCAAGAGAATGAGGCCAAGAAGTTAGTGGTGGAGAAAATTCATATGCAGAATTATTTAGCAGTAACTTTTTCTTGAGAACAAGCTCTTTTCAAATTTCACTTTTAGAAGATTACCTAAGCCCCTTTTATAGAAAAACTTTTCTGATCACATAATAGTGGCTTATAATTAAGAATCACATTGATTAGCCTCAAAGGACACAATTAAGTACAGCCTAGGGATGACTTTATTTCCTCTGTTTCGGCATATAGGAGTTAGATTGTAGAAATACTGAAGCACTGCCTTCAAATGCCTGTATGGATTTGTCAGTTGATGAATGTTAATTAATTCATTATGTAAAAAAAAAAAGCCTAAAATGCGAACATGGCAAATTTTAAAGTGGCTGAGGAAATAAATTGTCAGCAAGAAGATATTTTTGGTACGGTAATCAATAGCTAAACATTTTAAAATTGCTTTTTTTCAGAAATTTCTGCAATGTAATTTCACAACTGCTTTTTTAGAAAAGTTAATTCCATATCTATGTTTTTAATTTGTAGGTACATTGAAACCTTGAAGGAGCACAAACCAAAAATTGTCTGGGATGAACAAATTGCTGAACACTACTTTGAATACAAAAAGTGAGTTATATTTATTAACTTACCATTCTGCAAGAATTTTTGGGCATGGTCCAGTACACAATGAATTACTAGTTAACTATAGTATGCAACTGAATTCAGCAAATGGAAATTCTGCTGTTTGTGATCTGTATGTCAACACCGAACTGCAGCATAAAAGAGTGCTTCAGGTGAGAAAAGTAAATCAGAGAAGGTTTAATGAAATAACATAAGCTAAAGAAATCTTTAGAAGAGAACTCTGATGAGCCATATCTTTACAAGTTATTAATCAAAGTTATCTGCTGACTGTCTGTTAATCAAATGTTCTGAGATTAGTACTGTGGGCTGTTGGGTGATTACCAATAACTTGGCCAAAAATGGTTCTGGTAGAAGAAGCTGGTTTTACAAGTCCTAGTGATAAGATTGGTCAAGCAACACCCTTCCACTAAATGAAACGGACTCAAGAGAAGTGTAATGAGAATAATATCAAGTGACTTCCGGTTAAAGTATTTTAAAGGACTGAGAGCATGAAGGGAAAGGGTAATAACTTTCTTTGTCCTCCCTTTTTCATCATGAAATTACAAGAGAAGTCCTGAGGGTAGGAAAAATCCATTTAAAACAGGTTTTTAAAAAAACAGAGCAACATCTTGTTAAACCTCAGTGATAATTTGCTATTTTTGGATGTAAATGTACAAAAACATGGTAAAATTACACAAACAAAATCCTACTGCTTCTATAAAACCGTGTCTTGTATATTACTCAATGCATTGGTAATGTGAAGAAGGCACATCACTGAAAACAAGTAAATCACATTCTAGGGTGCTTTAAGAAAAAAAAATCAGAACTTCTTTGTTATTTCCAAAATACTTTCTTGGTTTAAAAAAAGGGGGGGGAAGAAAAAGTTCTACTTTTATATTTTTAGTTTAATTTTCAGGGTCTCTTTCAGCCTGTAATTTTCTCCTGACTTCTCAGCAACATGTATTTCTTATCAGAAAAAAATATATTTACCTGTTGATCAGCAGTGTTTTAATTTATTTTCTGTGTTTGTATGAAAGGACTGGGATGTCTGTTCCTTCATATTTAATTCTTTGGTATTCTGTTGCAAAATTGCTTTGTGCCAAACAATTCCAATGTTTTTCATGTTAACTAAAGAGGAATAAATCAAAATCAGAAGCTTTGTTTTAGTGATCTTTAGTGCACAATCCCATTGGAGACACAATGACCACTGGATGAAAGCTTGCTCTCAAAAGAGTATGTCTGGGGGCTCGGTTTAAATGGCATGCTTCTGGGATTCATTTCTGAAACAGAAAAATATTTCCTAAACATCTCCTTGCAAACTGAACATGTGGGAAAATGATAGCTTGTCAGTAATACTACATCATTTGCCTTTGAAAGCCAATCTTTGGAGATTGTTTGTGGGCTTCCTGGAAGAATTTTTGATTCATAAAGCACACTGGATCTGAAAATCACTCAAAACTTCACTTGCTGTGCTGTGCTTCGCAGGCAGCCGTGTAGCTCAGCACGGCTGCAGTGGTTCCGCCGGCTGCAGGGGAGGGTTATTTAAGGGAACTTTTTTCAGTTACCACTTTTTTTTTTTTGCAAAGGTTCAGTTGCATTGATGGGGATGGCAGCCAGGCCTGAAATATGCTTCACGGGTTCACTGGTTCACATCTTGCCTGGAAATCTTTCATGTCTGCAGTTGCTAGGAAATCAAATCATGAATCTTTAAGCAAAGCACAGCTTTGTAGCAGGCAGAGACTAAATATTACAAATAGTTACAGCAATCTATTGTCTCTGAGTGCTTGTCCCTTCACAGGTAAGTATGCATTTACGTCAGTTGGGGGATTTTAGGAGCAATGCCTACTTGGTCGGTCCACGTCCTCTGCATTTCCTCCTAGCCTAACTGGTTAAGTGGTGCTGTGAGACCACTTGTAACTCATCCTTCTCATTATTAGTGGTTTAAAATGCAGCCTTGTTATCTGTGCCCAGCGTAGCTTGTTCTGTCTGTGTATTTTATACTGCTAGCATTTAATTTAACCTGAAAGATAGTAATTTTGGGAACTGGGGAAAATCTTTCACAGTCTGCATCTGACAACTAAATGTCTTCATCTTTTCCAGATGTGCATTTAGTAGGCACAACTGCCTTTTACTATCACAGTTTTATAATCCAGTTGCAACAAGGTATCTCAGTTTGTTTACTTAGATCTAGTATCAGACCATCTCTCTTGTGAGATCTCTTCCTGGATCCTCTATCTTTGCTGACAGCGTTTTCACCTCTTTTAAGCATTTTTCTCCTTAAAGGCCACTAGTGCGAGGTAAATAAGTATCCTGCCTGACTCTGCCCGCATTTTATTTCATTGTAACCAGTTCTTGGATGAAGTGTTGCACCCAAAGAAGTTTGGAACTTTCATCTTAATCATAAAAGTTACCTGATTTTTTTCCTAGTTATTAGGAAACTGTGCTCTGTTCTATAGATGTTTTCAAACATGTCCTGAAGCCTTTTAAGGAATCATTTTAGATAACCAGGGATTTTTGCTGTAGTTGTGGCATGATGCGATTGCTATGCAAAGACTCCTCTAGCAGGTCTTTCACTCTATATGGTCATGTTTTGAACTTTCTAACTTTTGAGCTGCTAGCGTTGTCAAAGCCCACTTAAGCTGAATGATTTTGTCAGGAGGACCTTTCTGACAGAGATTCCTGTAACTGATACTTGTAGGACAGTGACACAGTTGCATACTTGACTTTTAGATATGTTGTGTACCTTCTCTTAATGGCTTTTCTTTCCCCACCACTTTGGATTTATGTGCTGTGATATGTTTGTATCTACAGCAGAAAAGGGGCAGGACTAAAAGTTCTTACCTGCAGTAGAAAAGGAAGAGAAGTAGAGAAGATTTTGGCCCTACCCTGCTGTCAGTAGATAGAGTAGCCAGACTGCAAGTAAGGATTGAATGGAAGTTGATGGCAAAAGTATCTGATTTCAGAGACAGAGTGCCTCAGCTTCCAGACTGGAACGAACACTGGTATCTGAAAGTTACAAGCCACTAGATGGAAAGTAGTCTCTGTCTTTTATATGGGCATATTAATGCTCATGTGATGAACATAACTACCGTATCTTATTTTTAATAGCAGTAAGGTCTTCAAAATAAAATTGGCTGTTTTCTTCAGCGCTGTCTTTGTTTCCTTTTAGTGGGAAGGAATAAAACTGGTTTTGAATTCTAATGTCAGCTAAAAATCCTCTGAGAATCTATCACAGCCATTGTGACTATTTGATTTTCCTGTTTTGCAGAAATAAAGGAGGAAAACATGCCATCTTCTACCCAACACTGAAGGTAGGTGCCACTTTTTCAGGTCAGAGGGCTGTAAAAGGAAAGAGATGTTTACTCAGCTTGTTGCATTATGGAGACACTTCAGAAAATCTTGAACTGGGTTTAGGCTTTTGTGAAAGCAGTTTACCCTGGTGTAGTTGCTATGATTCAAAGCTTCAACTGCCTGTATAAGAAGACTGGGGGCTTGGAATCTTTGAAGATTAGGCATGTCTAGAGATAAGACTCACCAGGGCAAACCAGTGCTCTGAGAGGATCTGTTCAAGTGCACAGTTCATGCACTAACAGACATGCTGATTGTCAGACAAGAGACCGAAGAAATTTTGCTTCTGATCATGTTGGCTGGAAGCTTGGGGAACTTTTGCCTTCCTCTGTAATGAGGTTCTGATTCTCCCTGTCAGCCTGCATCACCCTGTTTTCTTCAGTTCCATTTCCCTGGAACATATTTTAGTGTTTTGAAAACTTAAGCATTTGTCCTTTGGCAGGATATAGAATTTCTGTCTACACAATAGTCTGCAATATACCAGAATACAGGATAAAATGGTTACTTGCAGCCTTAGTTCCTTGGAAGTTTTCTGTATGTTTTCTCAAATTAAGCTAAAGGCAGTATGTTAAGCCTCTGCAGGCTTTTAATATTGGAAGGGAATTGCATCTGTAGTGAAAGTATATCATGTTTACAGAGAACAAAGGCATTTTGTATCGTTAACCAAGGCTCTATTTTTCTGAACAGAATTGTTATCTTAAGCTCCATTAATATAAGGATATTTCCCTTCATTAATCTAATATTGGTGGAAGTACTAGCACATATGGGATATTAATTATACCTGCCTTAGAATGTTAGAAAGTTTCATTGAAAACCTATTAGAGAAAAGAGCGATTGTGATACTACATTCTCTTTAGCCTTGTGGAAGGATTTCACCCTTCTATTGTCAGTACTAACCAGGTTAAGAACACTCATTCCTGTACATTTCTTTAATTAATTCTTCTCTAACAGATACTCAACTGTGGTGGTTGGTGAATTTATGGAAACAGGGTTTCTTTCCAATTTCAACAAGCTAGTAATGAAATATTTTGAGATTTGTATGCCAGGACAAATCAAAGAGTTGTTCACGTAATGGGGATCGAGATGGTCGGGGAGCACTTAATTTTATTACCCGATGACAAATGTGTTTCTTCCCCTTTTTAATGTTATAATCATTGGCAGGTTGCACAAAAATGGTTTGTTTATGATTAAAAGCAGTCATGAATGCCATGCCTAGTGGATGCTTTGATACTTTGTTTTGTTTTCTATGGATATGAGTTTTAAACACATCCATCCTGAGAGCTGTTTAAACATTGCAGTGCTGCACTTCAAAGTAAGAAAACCTGAAACTAAAAGATTGAAAAATAATTATTTTTATTGTCTGACTCAAAGAAGTGCAGAGCACGAATTGTGGCATTGCTTCCCTTGTAAACCAATGTCAAAATTAAATCAATGGCTGGAGATCAAATAAGGATACTTTTAAATTTTAATCTCCCAGAATTTCTTTACAATAGAATATGATAATGAAAATTGTGAATCTGTCCTGGGAGAAGGCAAGGCTAGCTAAGAAATCTTGATGGTATTTGACAAGTTGTTCTAATTGTCTTCAGTGATAAAGTTTTATTTTACCCCTGAGACATTTCTGGGAAGAGTTAGAATTTCTGTACATAGTGAAATGATAGCCTATATTAGAGTAGTCCTTTGCATAGTTCATAAATCTGATTTATTTCTGTGACATTTTGTCTATTTAGCTGGTTATCTTTTATTAGGTCATTGAATTAACTATTGCAATTAACTGTCTCTTACTGAATGATTGCTTGCTAACCAGAGAGTATTTGAAATACAGACTAAATTTTTCAGTATCTGGTTCAAGGATAGATGATTTTTAAAAGTCTGATAGTAGGATGAAGAGATGGCAGCATGGAGTGCCAAATGTCTCTGACTAAAAGGTAATTGCTTTATGTGTCTTTGTCTTAGTCCATCCAGTTGCGCTTAGATCTTGCAAAAGAATTGGGCACTGGAATATCCATCTGGGAACTGGGACAAGGCCTGGATTATTTTTATGACCTGCTTTAAAATAAGAGATGATCTGGGAAAGACTTTATTTGCTTCACTGAGACTCCATCTTCAATTAATTTGGGTATCCCGGAGAGGTGATTTTTACATTTTTTGTAATTTATATCGTATCTGTATTAAACTTGCAATTTTTTCCCAATAAAGAACATTTTCTGATTTGCCATACAGACGTGATTGTTGGTATCTGATAAAATTCAGAGTAAAATAAAACCACAGAAATTTCTTTTAAAGCTCCTGAATTCAGAGTCATTGAAAACAGACCAACATAGCTGGGATGCCTTTAGATTTGAAAATATTTTCTGAATTTTTTTCTACAAGAAATAAAATGGACAAGTTGATGCCATCTGATTGAATTTTAAGACAGAAACCTCTCAAACAATTGCTGATTGTAACCAAAGAGAATAAAGAAATCCATCAGATTATGTCCAGCAAATTTAATATCTGCTGAACCCTCTGCATCTTGCTGTCGTCTGATAAGGTAAGTCAATATAAAATGTCGGGGGATAGACCAGTAAGATATCTTTCCCTGAAGCTGGTAGAAAATTAAGCAATGACAAGCTATGTTGTTAGCTCTGTTTGATTTTTTCATGTTAGTACATTCCTTATGCAGTTCGAAGTCACAGTAATTTCAACGTATTGAGACTTGATTCTAAATCAGTTTTGTTACAAGAGACGCTCTGTGCTTTCTCTCTTCTGCTTAGCCTGCTTAGTGTCTCTGTTTAGCGTATTTAGCAGTAGTTCATGAAACATTAGTGGTTAGTTTGTGGGTACTGTAACATTGGCACCAAAGACTATCATGGAAATGAGAAGTGTGTATGTAATGATGGATTACATGGATAGCCCAGACAGAGCCCTGGAGCAGCTATGACCACCTCTTGACTTAAGAAGGTGCTGTGAATCTGATGCTGATCATCATCTTTGTGCATAAAGCTGCCGTTCTTTAGCTGTACACGTTGGTGCTTTTGTCTCCATAATACAGAATTTTTATGAACCCAAAAGCTGTAGCAACCCGTCAGTTTAAAAACAAAGCCAAAAACTTGCTCCTGAAATTCTGCCCCTGGTTTTTGGTTTACAGTATTTGTGTTTGTAGAAATACAAAGGCTTTAAGGCAGTTTCTTCTAAGGAACTAAGAGGTGCTGAGAATTTGATGAGGGTGTCATTGGTCACCAGCAGAGACTCAGACAATAGCTCTGTACACCCACAGGTCTTCCTCTTGCCACTTACAGTTGTCACAAAGATAACTGCACTCCTCTGTTTGCATCCACCCTTCCTAATAATTAATCTCAATGGGGAATTTATCTACTCCTGCTGGTTTCAGCAGAATAAATCCCACTGTAATCCACCATTGATTAAAGAACTATTGATCTTCACCTCTCTGATTTAGTTCTGGCACCTCTCAACTTCTCACATTGCAAGTATCCAGCAGGGTTTACTAATCAGGCTTCTTTCTTCCATACCATTATTAGTAAGATAATTTGCTACGTGAATCCTTCTTGAACTTTCTTGTTCATTCAAAAGCAATTTAAAGTCACTCTGGCAATGTTATTTGGAATAGCACGAGAATTAAATTTTATTACACTGTTTTTTCTACTTTCAGTGGCACTACTGAACCAGAATGTCTCAGAAGAAAATAGTTTGTAAGAAAGGGTGAGAGGGTGGTGAGACACTGGAACACGTTGCCCGGGGAAGTTGTGGATGCCCCATCCCATTAAGCAACCTGATCTACTGGAAGGTGTCCCTGGCCATGGCACAGGGAACTAGATGATTTTTAGGGTCACTTCCAACCCGAACCATTCTATGATTCTGTGAAATGGAAGGGGTTGTGACCTGAAATGGCATCCATTATTATATTAGCTATTAGGTAGCTTTCAAAACTGGGTGTGAGTAGGAAAAGAATATTTCATTTTAGCTTGTTGTTTCCTCTCTGAAAAAGATACATGTCATTTATCACATTTTTCATATTTTTTTTTTATTTCTCTGATGATTCTCTATGAAGTTCAAGATTCCTGTTTTTATGTGAGTACCACTATGTTAGAAAGAAATGTCTTTTCTATCCTTAGAGATAAGAATGAATACCTCTGTGTGTCAAAAAAAATCAAACTAACCCTTGCCGTATGATGAAAAATAAATACCAGATGAGAATTACATTGTGATTTTGAGCCATCCATGGTATATAGATGCTTGAGGCCAAGGACATTTCCTTTTGTCTCTAAAGGCAAAACATGTTTGTTGCTTTAGAAATAATATTCAAAAAGAAATAAAGTTGACATAATTCTTTATTGTGAAATTCTCTGTTAAAAAAAAAAAAAGTGGGCACCAGGAGGCATGTGAGTTCCAGAATGAATGAAGATCGACTTCTGATGGATTGGTCTTGTGTTTGCTTAATTTTTCAGTGTGTGGGAACGTCAAGTTGTCTTTTATTAGGTATCAGAGGATCCACAAATCAGTGTGCCATCATTGAGCCACCATGTAAACAGGTTTCTTTTGAAATTCGCACCTCACTGCACGTATGAAAAGATGACACAGGAGAGAAATGCTGGTATGAAAGTGGTTTCTGCAGAGCATCTGGTTTTATGACTTTCTCTCAGACAAGTGGTGAAAACTGAGCAAAGGGCAGAAGGTGGGTGGGTGTGCTGGAGTGGCACTGCTGTAAGGACCATGGCAGGTGACTTTCATTCCCTCATTTCAAAAAGAACAGAAAGCACCGTTTTACAATACAAAGAAACATTTTCCTGTAAAGCAAGAAAATAAAAAGAAAAAAAAAGAAAAATACTGTGTTTGTTCTTCCGTGGAAGCAAGTAATTTGCAAGGCAAGGCCAAAGATGGTGGATAAGGGATTGACTGGGGAGAAATAGCCAGTGTTCCTATTAAAACAGCTTACCTCTAGTATAGCAAGAGGCAAAATGGAAGTGTGTTTATTTCAACAGAATATTTCTTCATTCAGTTTTCTAAGGTATATTTAAGGGAAAAAAAAATGCTGTGCTCTATATTCTAGTTCTGTTGCAATAAAATTTTCTGTGTATTAGGGTAAGATCCCAGGTGCTACGGCTGTAACGGTATCTTTTAGCCACCTGATGCCAAGCAGAGTTTTTTTTACAACTGACCTTTACTCTTCTGTTTCCCCATGTTTTACTTTTTGGAGTTAGATTCACACAGCCTTAAGAGAAATACATTTTTCGGAACATTTTTTATTGCATTCACTGAGAAAAAGAAATAGCAGCCGATTCTGTTGCAGCTGGGCTTCAATATAAAGTTAGTATTTTTATTGTCAATTATTATCCCACACATCATTTCAGTAGTTAACAAGGGGGTTTTTATCTCTGTATACAGCTATGTATCTTATCGAGACAGAAAAGAGGACTTATCTGATTACTTGCAGGATCACATGGACCATAGCCCTGGGATAACAGCACTGCATCTTATCTCAGGAAACGTGTCTCTTGTGGTAAGTATATCTGTCGTGAAAACCAGAGCTGCCATAGAGTCTGTAATCAGAAGAAGTTTTAACAGAGAATTGTGGAAAATTAATTGTTTAGCTTGTCTTGCTGTGAGATGCTATTTCTTCAAGGAAGTTCGCTTTGGTACCTTGGTACCTTGCTTTAAAGTTCCTTTTTGTTATCATATGTAGTCATCAAACTCCAGAATTAACTGTAGCTTTCGAGTAAGAAAGTTGGGAGTGAAAGAGGAGAGGTAAGGTAGACTTGAGGATGACAATAGGAAAACAGCTTCTTTAACTACTTTTAGTTATAAAGAATTGTTGAGCAATAACAATTTAGTGTTGTTTATGGGCTTGGGTGAAAATACAGAATACCTTTTCCATTTCTACTATGAGCTACTAGTGGAGATTGCTTTTAAGAGTGGGGGTGGTGGTTTGTGCATACTTCTGTGGAGACTGCAAAGGTAATTGGTGTTCATAGGAACTGTAATTACAATCTCTCCTGGATTTGGGACATGTCTTTTGAAGTTTACTGTTTTGATTAATACACAGTGCAGCTGTTTGACTTCAGTTAAAAATAACAGTGCAAAGCAGATGGATTCTACCTCTGCAGCTTGAAGAGATTATATGTAGCTATTTCATGACAATCCCATTCCCTTAGTGATCTCTTTTTTATGTAGTAATGGCAAATTGACTAAGCCTGAATTGGTGTTTTGTAGTCCAACAGGTAATCACTTTGATAGTCATGTTGGGGAAAAATGTATCTTCTCTTTAGAAAAAAAAAATCATAACTATAAAAATAACTGGAACAGAATTTGATTAACACTGCTTCAAAAGTTTGCAAAATTCAAAAAGTTGCAAAAATAAATAACATCACTTATCTTGTTAGCATTTTAGATTAAAAGCTGAAATATGCCTTCAAATGTGTTCTATTGGGACAAGAACATTGTAACAAAATGTTATTTTTTCCAAAAAAGTGTGGATGAATGGAATCTAAGACTCAAAATTGAAAGCAATTAGTAATTTTACATTCCTACTTATATCAGTTACCTTTTCTAGATATATTTTGATGTTTATTTGGTTACAGTGTAAATTTAAAGATTATTTTAGAAAAAATACTGTAGAAAAACCTGGATGATAATTTCATAGAAATAAAAAAGCTCTTACTGAAATAAGCTCTTACTCTGACTTGCAACGTATTAGAACTAATTCTCCACTCAGCTGCTGAGATCAAAGCAGAGGGGCGCTTTTGAGTTTCCTTCATGTGGTGCATAGAGTATCATATTTTGATCCATCCATTGTGTGGAGTTTAAATAAGGTAAAATTTAGCAATTGTCTAGTGTTGAAAACATAGAACAAACTAGAGAAAGCTGCCTCCCTGGGCATGAATTCTCAGCTGGCTGCCCAGGTGGGAGTAGAACTTAATCACAGGGCATTACCTTGCCCACCTATTTTTTTCAAGAAGGACAATGAAGCTCATGTGAAAATGTTTAGTGTAGTTAAGCAGCATATTGGCTGTCTAAAGATTTCCTAACTCTCCTGATTTCATTTACTAGAAGCCACTAATCACAACAGGCGTACACGTGGTGGTAGAAGGGCACAGACCCTCCAATTTCTAGGTTGCATACCATGTTGTTTTTGCGTAAGTGACTTGCTGTAAGGCCTGCAGGATTTTTGCATTTTTTGGCAAATCTGGGTACAGTTTCTTGGAGCAGAGCTATCTAATGTTCCAGCTCTGTCATCTTTTGCCGTGAAGTTCCTGCTGTGTGTACAGCTGCAGCGGGGACTGCCTGAGTGAATCACCTCGCCTTTCTCAAAGGTCAGTGTGCGCATAAAAGAAGTCAGAAGATTATGGTGTTTCACTAGTTTCCTCCAATATGTAAATTCTGTACATTATGGTTACCTCTGCTGCTCACCCAGCTCAAGAAGGTAAGATTGGGTTTTTTTTCTTTTTTTTATTGCATATACTTGCAAGTGTTAAAGCAGCTCAAAAAAACCTTACAGACATCACCAGTTTTCACTGAACATTACTTTTTCCTTCTATTCTTCCTTATGATCAGCATTTAGGCATGGTCTAGCTAGGCCTTTTGACATATTTCAGTGAGTTTTTTTCCAGTGTACCAGTGGAGAGCGTGTACTCCACCGTATGTTCTCTTTACTTGCAGTTCTGGAGGATGGGACTGTGTCTGAAAATAGCCAGCAGGCAGTTGCTGCCCGGTGTAGGAAATTAGGACTGCGTATATCCATTTTCACTTAGTCTGTAATGTTTCTCCTCTGATTTTTCAGGTTAACTGATGTGGGCAGAAAAGTTAAGTTGCTATAGATTATTTCACTATTATTACAGTTTTTTCAACATTTTAGTGTTTTCCTTTGCTCCTTTTGGGGGCTGAACAAAACAAGTGCTGTGGGCAGACATGCTTATATGAGTAGATGAAGACCCAGCAGTAGCAGCGTCAGCATTCTTGTGCTGTGGGAGTTAGGAAAAGATGCCTGGGAGTGTTTTGTGACCACACAGAGAGAAGGAGAGAACAATTTATGTCATTTGCAAAGTTGGCTCCCTAATCCCTATAGTTACTAAAGTGATATTGTGGGATGGTGGCAAAGCTCAGCTACATCTGGGCTGATTTCTCCCCTAGTATATAAGTGCTGTTTCAGTTGCTGTGATGGGAGCTTTTGTGTAAAACAAGCAGTCATGTTATTTTTGCTCTGCTATTTTATGTCCTTATGTGAAAACCTCTGTGTCTCTCTTTTATTTTGCTCTCATTAAAACAACTGGTAAATCTGGCTAAGTGAAAGCTGAGATGCCTTTATTTTGCACTAGAGCTGGAGCTAGTGATGCAGGTGTTTACAATAATTAATGCAGATCAGCTCTACTAATGCAAGTAGACAAATAGTTTTTTCATAAGTGGCAAGCACTCCTCTTTGCAAATATATTGTCTCATATGTTGCAACTGTAGATACAACTTAAAATCAGTCTTTTTCTTTCTTTTTTTTTTTTTTTTTTTGAGTCCAGGCAGCTTGCCGGTAGCATTAGCTGGAATTAACGTTAGAAAGTGTTTTATTCAATGACGCCTTTAGAATCACAGCACTAAATGGTTGTCTGCTCTATCAGGCCCTTGCATGATGGTTCTGCTTTTTAACTCAGAACTTTCTATTAAAATTAAATTGCTTTTGTTGTTAGCTTGGAATTGTTTTAGATGGATTTTCTGTGTCAAACAGTGGGCCAGGATTTTAAATTCCATCTAACTCCTCCTTTCTTTATTCATATCAACCCTGAAATTGTGGTTGACACGAGAATGCAATTGCACACAGAAGATTGGCTGAGCTCATGTCTTGAAAGCCCTCTTTAGAATCATAGAATCATAGAAATGTTTGAGTTGGAAGGGACCTTAAAGATCATCGAGTTCCAACCCCCTGCCATGGGCAGGGACACCTCCCACTAGAGCAGGTT
>JAOXNO010000041.1:49490798-49536210 GCA_028565335.1 Limnodromus scolopaceus | reverse complement strand
TCGTTCAGTAGCTCAGCCTTATCCATATCCTGGGTGACCAGGTCTCCCATTTCCTTCCGGAGGGGACCCACAGCTTCTCTTGTCTTGCCTTTATCCCTGATATATCTATAGAAGTTCTTTTTATTGTCTTTCACATCCCCGGCTAGATTTAGTTCTGCCTGGGCTTTCGCTTGCCTGATCAATAAACTTTAGAAGTTTATTGACTATTTTAAAGCATTGAGGGTTAAATTATACCTCTATTATTTGCTTTAGGATTTGGGATTACTGCCTTTGATACAAGCAGGAATGGGAAATAAGTTTTAAGAGTTTTGGTTTTTACTGAACCAGATTTTTCAGTTGTTTTAATAAGAGTTTAAAAAAATATATAAATAAAGTGACAGGGAGAATATTCATCATCCCCAGAATGAAAACTTTCCTGTTCTCTCTAACAGAGAGTTCTTAAACCTTTGGCACGTTGAGGTCCCAGTTTTGTGTTCAGATTTCATCTTCTTCCCTTGGCAGTAGCTGTTGAGCTTATCTGCCCGTGTCTTTTATGGTGGTGGGCAGGGCAGGAAGGGGAGACAGCTCGTGGCTGCTTGAGGGAGATGAGAGGGAGGGAATGGGATGAGGCAACTGCTTTCAGAAAAAAAACATACTTTCTCCTTTTCTCCCCCTTGTAGGAGCAGCAGAGAGCTAGACTTAGCAAAAGAAAACCCAGACCCCTGTATTCCCAAGATAGACCTTGTGCATTTTTGAGCCTTGTCTGTCTTGGAGCCAAGGAATATGAAATACTTTGGCAGACTCAATGCTGTACCCTTGGCATATATATTTGTAAAAACTAAGGTTACTATTCTGATGGCTCCTCCCAGTGCTTTTTGGCAGAGAATTATTGAATGGATTTTGCAGATGACAACATAAATATTGTAAATACTCATTGCCTTCCCAGGTACGCATATTGGCGTATAATTTGAATTTCAAGTGTGGGCAGTATTAAAATCATTTATCAGTGGTAAGAGACGCCTTTTCCCTCTCCCTCAGGAGCGTTAGTTGTTAGGGATAACAAGTGCATTGAAAAAACAGGTAGGCTTCCCAGAGTAAAGAGTTAGAAGAGAACAGTGTTCCAAAGAGCACACAGCCTTAAGCAGACCTGGCAGACAGAGGATGAGGGGGAAACAAAAGAGAAAATTACTTTTTCAGTGGCAGGTAGCAAGTCTGTCACAAAGTCAAATGGGAGCCAAGGTTTCTGACTTTTTCTCCCATCACCTGCTGGCTAGACCTTGCTGCTGAGTCATCAGAAACCAGAACAGGCCAGATCAAAGTAGGGTCCATTCCTCCCTAACGCTGTGATGGTCTTCTCAAAATCATACACTGCAGAACAATCTGTTGACAACGAGTTGTGTGCGTGCTGAAGTGGACAGAGCATGCTGCCATTCCGAGTGATGGGTCCCTCCCCTCTCCACCACAGACTCAGGGAAAATGGTTTTGCTTGTAGATATGAACACAAGTAACTCAACAGACGATAAATGGAAATAGTCATTTGCACAGCATGCAATCAGGTGGAGGAATTAACTACTGTAAGAAGTCAGAAATCTCCAGTCAGTACCTGGATCTTTAAAACACATGAATATGTTCCTGCCATTAGCTAAATTATTACTTCTGTGAACCATCTTCTCTCCATCTCACCCCCCGCAATATTTGGATGTTTTTTCTGACACGTTGGTACTTTTGGCATTTCCTGCATGTTACATGGATAAGTTGAAAAAAAAAAACCAACACAAAAACACAAAAAAAAAGCCCAAGCAAAACAGAGAGAATGGTCTGTAGGGGATCATGTTTGCATGGTTAACCTTGTGCTTTTTAATCTTTCTTGTGTACACGCTTCAGAGGATACCTCTCCTTTGACAGTGACTCTGCGTTTGTGTGATGTCCGAGTCAAAATGCTGCTCAACTTACAAAGAAAATGGCTTGGAATTGGAAGTGAAAACACTTATTTTGCTGGTCTTCAGGCACCACTGCCACTTAAAGATTCCACAGGCCCCACTTTGCCAGTGACTTACATGTCTGGGAGCCCATTTGTTTTCTAGGATTTTTGTTGTTGTTTATAGTTAAAACAGAATTTAGCAATGCAGCTGCAGCTTGATTGCAGCTCTTTTAATGAATCTCAAATGAAAACATAATCCTGCTTCGTCTCCTGCAGTTGTGTTGACTCAGTGAGAATGGGAGGAATCAAAAGAAGTAATAATGCTTATCCTCCATCCTGCAGAAAATTTAAAACCGTTATTTGGAAGATGGTGGTTCTGAATGATGAAAAGAACACTTCTGGGAACAGAGCTATGCTGTGAAGTTGTATAGCTCAGCCAGTTTTTACTGATAATGCTACTTTTGTAATCATACCCTTCCACTTTTTAAGGTATTTCCACTGGCAGTATCAAATAACTCACTTGAGGCTTTTCTGGAAGTAAACTGTTGCGTCTGAAAGAATGTACTTCTAATTTCAGAGCAAACCCAAGATAATGAAAGCTTTGCTTAGGGAGAAGCATTCTGTGGTGCAGGTGTCAGGCACTTAAATTTGGGCAATTTCTTCATGATGATGAGGAGATGTCACCCAGATCAACTGCAGATGCTACCAAATCGGGAGGGTAGCAGCGTAGCTCACTGCACATGAAAATGCTTTTGAATTTCTGATAGTATTGGAGTGGTCTGGAAACAGAGCACTGAAAGTGAGCAGCACCTGGTAAGCCCTCTGAGTTCTCTGAAGGCATCTCTCCATCCAGTACTTCTCTTTCACTGCAAAGCTTTTCTTTCTGTCAGACAATAAAACTTCTAACACTCACCTGAAAGGCAGGATTTCGTAAGTAACCCCTCGAATGTGCATCACCCCGAGGAAGGATGTTTAGTTTAGTTTCAAAATTATCTGTGTCCTGACAAAGGTCACACCCTTTTGCCATTACTATTGGAATAGAATAATTCCAGTTGGAAGAGACCTGCAATGATCATCTAGTCCAACTGCCTGACTGCTACTGAAAATGTGGATCATAAGTTATTTAGGAGAGTGAAGCTGAGGTTAATTATTTGCATGAAATTAAAGATTCCTATGGTGCTGTGTTGAATGGCCTTTAAAAGTACCCCCGGTTTTGAGGGGGGACTTTGTCCCATATATGGTCTATCTCAAAATGTAAATTAGGTGCTAATAGATCTGTCTGCAGGATCTTGATCTAAGGACTGGTAATGCTTTGGAGAATAAATCCCTTTTATTTCCAGTATTTGGAACTGGCTGGTAAAATGTGCATTCATAATAATGGATGTTCGCCACTTAATTTGAACTATTCCAGCTCATTTCTGTCAATGTTAAGTTAAACTTTCGGAATTAAGAAGGATAAGGAAATAAATTAAATTACGATGAGATATGTCTGCCAAGCTTTATACTAGGGCATGTAGAACTTATAGCAAGGCAAACTTGGCTCACTTATCAAGACAGGAGATTATAAAAGAATTTATTTAGAAAGAAGCTGAAACCGTTATTTTTATTTAAAGTCTCATGAATTGTTCTGTCCATTAGCAAAAACATTACTTCCTGTGCTTACATAAGTAACGCTATTTTTCTTCAAACTATTTTGCACCTCAAGAGTTTTATCCATTAAAATGATTCTGTGTTTTGGTTTTGTTACTTCCTAGAATCATACGGAATCATAGAATGGTTAGAGTTGGAAGGGACCTTAAAGATCATCTAGTTCCAACCCCTTGCCATGGGCAGGAACACCTTCTGGTAGACCAGGTTGCTCAAAGCCCCATCCAACCTGGCCTTGAACTTGTGAGCATGTATAGTGAGTGTTTCTAAAGACAGCTCTTATAAAATAGGTATTCAAGTATAGGATAAAGTACAAAGAAACTAAGCTAGTGCACACAGAGAAAGAACTGGTAAGTGGAAGATCATTTTACAGAATTTGAATATTTATTTGTTTTGAACTAGTCACTTTGCAGACCTTACCACTTCCCTGGTGTAGCCGGATGGGCCACTAGCAGAAGAAGGACAAAGATTCATAGAGTTCTGGGTAAATATAGAAATCCCATTGCTCCACGCTCTTGTGGAGGGCCATGCTCTTCAGTAATGCGGGAGAGTTTTAGAAACGTAGATCTGAGGTACTGACGTTCTTTCAGGTAAAAAGCTTGCGGAGGCAGGACGGGGGGGGAAGTACCCAGCAGGACTGTATCACTGAATGGAATTTTGCATATATAGGAATTAATACATAGGCTCTGTGTGCACGAATGATACCAAATGCTTTGGCTGTTGTAATCCCTTGTTAATAAAGGGATTGACTTGCAGTACAAAATGACTTACATAATTCTGCATGCTGTACTATCCCTTCCAAGGATTGTGAAGCCTTATGTGTTTTATAGCCCTTGATACCCCCTTACTTTACTGTAGTACCTGCAGAACTTGTTTTTATGAAATGTTAATCATGGTCCTCAAACATGAATAATGAAGTACTTTGCTTCCTACTGATGGGCATGTAGGTGACACGGGTCAGGGAAACACATGGCTGAGCCTCAGCTAGCCCTCTAGCCAAGTGTATTCAAATAGTAACTTTGCATTTTGAGATCTGACAACATAATAGAAAAATGTTGTGAGTATATTGGCTTTGCAACTACTGTATTGGGTCCATGTATAAATAGTGTAATGTGAATGGTAGTACCCACATGCTACCCGTGTCAAAGCAATGTCCCCTAGCACCGAGCAGAGCAGTGTCTCCACCAGCCTGTGCTAAGGTACTTGATGTAGGTATGCTGGAAGAACCTTGGGCTGCCGCTTGGTGTTTCGCTTCATTGTTATACCTGAGCACTAAATCCAGTATTCTAGTTTTGCTCCATCTCTAGGATTGCATATGTACACACAGACTCTAAACTCCTTATTTCTTTCATTTTTTTTGGCAACATCCAAGTTTTGTCCCTCTGGGTATAATGCCTTTCTGACCATTTTTCAATATCTGATCCTGTCTAGAGTCTAAAAAGGGAAATTCAGGTTAGTAATTCTGTTAGTAGAGAAGCTGCTGTACCTCTGACAGCAGTCAGAAGGGTTTCAGCATGCCAGCCCACAGGGTAATGGTGATACTGTGCAGAGAACAGCGGATCTGGCTGCAGTAGAAAACTTGGGTTGGAGGGGAGGGCATGGAGAAAGATAATAAAAGAATTATCTAATCTGGGAAGGTGTTAGTTCCTCAGATAGCGTAACAAGCCACACTCCCCACGAGCTCACAGGGCTGCCTCAGGGGGTAGCAGGGCTGCTTGTGCTACAGATCTCTGCTAATCTTCTGTCGAAGAGGCAAGTGGGATTGTAGGCACCCTTGTAGGCACTCCCTGGTCCCTTTCCACAGCAGAAGTCCTAAACAGGACCCACATTTGCTGCTGTTTTCCTGGACCATCTGTTTTACCGTTGGCCAGTGGAATGCCTTAACAGTATGAAAAGCTAAAAATCTCAGCTAAAAGCTTTCCTGGTTTGCCCCACCTGCTCTTGTGATCTGAAGTGAACCAGCTGAAATACAAGAGGAAAGTAATCTGTCTGACTAGATGCCCTCCTTCCCTGATAGGTAGAAAATTATTCTTTTCAGAAAATCTTGTATTGGATACATATCCAGTTTATGCATTTTAGTTAGCCTAATTTTTAAGCAAAAGTTGTATTGGCTGAATGCTTTTTAAAATAATATAATGGCAAGTAGCAGAGCTCAAATATCAGATGTGATGCTGGTCCTGCTATCTTTAACCAGCTGTCTCTTTACCTGCAGTGTTTCCCATCGGCATTATCAGAGTAGTGTGAATCCTGCTGTGAACCTCTTTCTAATTGCTAAGCTGGCATTTCAAGGCAGGAAAAAAAGTGAGCTTTTCTCCTTCAGTGGTAAACCCATGATCCCAGCATCTAGACAACTCAGGGAGAATGTGACTGAAGGGACACATGGGCTGCTTTAAAATGGGTGGATTTATTACACACTTCTGTTAGTGTTAAGACATTTGCCTTTATCTAATACCACCCTGTGTGTATATATATTTAGTGGGAAAATGTTTATCTTCTGTGCACCACTTAGGATTTTTCAGTCATACAGAAGTACTTAAGATTAAGACCTTAATATTTAATAAGCTCTCCATTGTTAGAGAGCAAGCGAACCTGCCAATGGGAGATTGGGCTGGCAGCTGAGTGGATTAATGGAAACATAGAGCTGGATTTAAAAGCCCTGAATGATAATCTTTAAGTACGATTAGGCATTGTAGTTGTGCAGTTTCCCTGGTGGATCATCGTATTCTCTGCTTCAAAAATTGCAGTGAAGTCATAACCGAAACTACAGCACAACCTTGCCTACTGGCAAATCTGCTTTTGTTCCTGGGACTTAAATTCCTTCTGTGTACATCTGTACACCCAGAATGTCATTCCTTGTGGGTTTTTTTCTTATTATTTTTTTATCACAGGACCAATTTTACCTAGACCTAAAAAAGAAGAGTTGCAGAGCTGAGCACCTTTCCTACCTGAACAGAGATCTTGCTTAGACTTTCAAATAAGCAAATGTTGCTGTTTGGAAATACTGAAATGAGAGTTATGTTGAGGCTTGTGATACGTGTTCTCAATAAGGCAGTCAGAGGAAATTTGACAAAGACTGGCTCAGCTGGCCGACTGCCTTTTTTTTAAAAAAAAAAAAAAGCCTGTCAGAAATTCTGTGGTGCTTCTGGTTCATGTAACCCATTTCAATAGTACTTCATTCTCTGATAGAGATCTGTGTAGGGCCACTGCAATGGTAGTGTACACACAGTGTGATGCATTCTGGTATATCTGCAGACAAATTCAAAGGCTTGAGAATATTTTCATTGCAGGCAATTGCTTTTCCTTATTTATATAAGAATTTACTAGTCTGAAAGGTGTCTGGACTTAGAGTTGCTTTACTTGTGTACACATTGCTGGGGATTATCTCAATTTCAATTTAATTTGCCACTTTATGCTATAAAGCTTTCAGGGAATCTTTAATTTTCAGTGAGAGCTCACTAAATTAAAATGAAAATGAAATAGGCTTGCATCGTCAGCACTGAGAATGGCAGCGTCGTCCTGAATTTCTGTTTATACTTTGCCAGAGCTGCTTGTGCAAATAAGGCACCAGGGCACTCGGTTCTTCGGTAGTTGGTAAATCGGATTGTGCCGCTGAAGACCCTTCTGTTCTGTTTAATTGCACTGATGTTAAGAAAGCTTTTCAACTTGCAGGACACTGCACTCCATGTGACCAGTGACACATCAGCTGTGACATGCTGACTTCTTTTAAAAGTCATGGATCTCAGCAGTTTTCAGTAATGTTTAAATTACATATAAATGCACCCCCACTGTGCCCTGGATTGATCTCCTGTGAGGCTGTGGGAGTACTGAAGGTTGGAAGATGTAAGAGAAATCAGTGTCTGTACCACTCGTAACTGTTTTCATCATCTGAGTATTCCAGTGTCCTTCAGTAGCTCTGTGAACCTGCAGGGGAGTAGATGGGATTGCAGTCTGAAGAGGACAGGAAAGCAGTCACAACAGGATGAAAGCAGGATCAAGGAAAAAGAGGTAAACAAAATTGCAATGAACATTTATACACATACCTTTGACCTTGTCTAGATGGGGTTGGTGACTTCCCCCTTCTCCTGGTGACAGTATCAGTTGCAGTTCCTCTACTGGGAAGTTACCTGTGTGGCTGCTGGGGGTGGTAAGATGGAGACTGTATCCAAGAACACTGTGTCTGTTGTGAATGAACTGACTGGGCATTTCATGGGATACTGCTCTATTTTTGTACCTTACAGCAGGGAAAAACAGTGTGCTCAGGTGCAAAGTGTTGTCTGCCCAGGTCTCTTGTCTGTTTCCAATCTTCTCCCATATTTTTCATCTACGTTTTTTCATACCTGTCATTTTTTGGTTTCCCTGTCCTTCCTCACCTTTCCTGGTGCAAAAGTCTGGATAAACTGGAGTCCTATGTCATCCATAGAAAAGATCGCTTGCATTGGAATACTCTAGGTCTGAGAAGAACACACGTACATAGATTTTTGAGTGTACGTTAACTCTTGATTCCTTCAGAAACAAGACAACGTGATTTGCAGCAAGCTCTTAGTTGTGCTAGTTTTTCGTGTGATAATTCTTCTTCTAAAACTGTGAGCACTTATTTCAAAGGACCTTTTGATAATGAAGATTGTATTGTGTCAGGGTAACCAGCTGTGGTGCAGAGTTTTTAGAATAAGGTGTTTAATAGGGAAGAACTCTAATGCACAGACTTCACAGGAAGGAGATTTAGAACTTCAATTTTTATTAGCACCAAATATCAAGCAAGTTCCATGACAACAAGCTATACTTCCAAGCTGGTGAGTTATTTTGTTTAGGGAAAGTGAGTTGGTAATTACATGACACATCAATTCAGTCTATGTACTCTCTTGCGTTTGCATTTGCAGGAACTCCTTCAGTTGTGCACGGGTCTGAGTTCTTTCAACCATGAGGTTTCACGGCATCTCTGTTCTTGAGAGACAAAGTAGCGTAACTTAGTGGCTCACCAGGAGAATAGTCAAAGCACCTCTGGCTTCTAGGGGGAAATGTTCCTGTTTCTCTTTGTAACATACTTGTGTGTCCAGTTCCTGCAGCTGAGCTCATAGCGTGATGAATTTTTCCAAATAGCTTCACTTGTAGCTATATGCAGCCTCCCTATTTGACAAATGCCAACATGACTCTGAAATGAAATTAATACAGATGCAAAGACAGTGGCCATTGGTGGGGAGGGAGGAAGACTGTGTGGTCTTCTGAGGATTATAAAGAAGCTTTTAGTGACTTTGACTGTCATGAGCAACCTGTATAGGTTCACAGAGTGAGAGGAGGGGTTCCAAGAAAGCCTTAGAAGCAGCACCATGCTGAAGTGCTCTTTTTGTGGAGTACTTGCAAATGCTTCATCTTAATTGAGTCGGTAAACAGCTTTAACTCCCTTGGGGGGAGGACTCAATTCCTGGAGAAATGAGAGAACTGAGAATTGCTGCTTTTTTTTTTTTTTTTTTGGTAGAAGTTACCTTGGGCAGTCAGCCTGCCACAGTACAAAATGTGGGGAACCAAACACTGCTTCAGGCACCTCAGTACTGTGTGGATGCACGTGAGCATTTCAACAGAACAGCAATGGCAACATTTCTAGGCTGAGGCATTTTTTTAGCTCAATATTCTGGGTAATTGCTATCCAAGCTGATCTAATACCAGAACAGCTTAATTGCATCTGTGGCTGATACAGTAACACTGAGTGAGTTTCCAAGGCAAATTGGGTTACAAGAAGGAAAGGGGGGGAGGGGGGGGAGGAAGAAAAAATAATCCCCGCAGTGTTAGTCTCTCTGAAGAATGCTAAACAGCTAGTGACAGTTCTGCTTGATAACAGCGCTCATCGTTCCGCTTGATAACAGCGCTCATCTAGCAATTTGCAAGCTTGCATCGGGGAACTGAGGACATTGAGAGCAATTCAGAGTTTTAGTCACTAGTTAAGTCCACAACGATGCTGATGTGAATCATTTGGTTACAGTACTCAGGTTTTCTTTGCTATGTAGGGACTATGGTCTCCTAACTCAATGTTAAACCTGACCTTCATAAAGCCATGTTAGATGGCTATCCTTGGGCACTTACAGTTATAAAATACAAGTAACTGAATCCCCTCTGTATTTGGCAGACTAGAACCTTGATTAACCATCCCTGTGTGCAGAACAGCAGCTTTAAATGGTACAGTAGAGCTGGAAGGGCTGGAGGAGCAATGGGGTTAAGCTTTACAGCCAAGGAAAGGTATTTGTGAAGGAGGGAGATGAGGAGGTGCATCTGAGTAGACTTTCACAAACCAGTTCCTGAAATCCCGTTATTTCTATAGTAATTTTAGTATCTTCAGGATGAATGCTTTACACCTGATACTCCTGTCACTGTCACAGGAGTTTAAACACATAAGCAATACACATTAACAGTTGTTTTTTATGCTATACTTTGTTTTGTATAGATTTCATTATATACGGTTATGTATTTTACCTTGTTGGCTGTGATTTGAACTATATTCTGTAATAGCAATGCCATGGGAATGTAAGGTGAAGTTTATACTGAATGAGGATCCCATCTTTTCAAGTTATTCTTGTAACCACAAGTACAAGGAAGTCTCTGTTAAGCAACTCTGCAGTTACAAAATGTTACTACATTTGTAGGGGGGGTAGGGAAGGGAAGCAAGGCCTAGGGTAAAAATGACCCGTGTAGGCAACTGATGGGATTTCAGAAAAACAGCCTTTCAAATTGCAGTTGCTAGGTGAGCTAATCACGGAACCACAGGATTGTTAGAGTTGGAAGGGATCTCTGGAGATCATCTAGTCCAAACTCCCCTGCTAAAGCAAGATTGCCTGGAGCAAGTTACTCAGGACTGCATCCAGGCGGGTCTTGAAAATCTCCAGAGAAGGGGACTCCACACCCTCCCTGGGCAGCCTGTTCCAGGGCTCTGTCACCCTCACCATAAAGTTCTTCCTTATATTTGAGTGGAACTTCCTATGTTCCAGCTTATGCCTGTTGCCCCTCATCCTGTCACTGGCAACCGCTGAAAAGAGTCTGGCTCCCTCCTCCTTCAACCCACCCTTTAGACACTTGTAAACATTAATAAGGTCTCCCCTCAGCCTTCTCTTCTCCAGGCTAAAGAGTCCCAGCTCTCTCAGCCTTTCCTCATATTTTTTGTTTGTTTTTTTTTTAACATATGGGAAGGTAAGAAATGCAGGGCTCTGTATTTCATAGTTTCATAGGCTACCCTTAAGTCTCTCCGAAAATTATCGCCATGCAGGTAGAACGTACTTTGCATTACACAGCTAGTATAATCAGCTAAGGCTGATATTCCCGGATTGTGTTACGTACAGCTGAGAAAAATGGCAGGATGTCAGCTGAAATACTAGGATAGTTGTTGATTAAAATAGAAACACCTCTGCCTATACCAACATGTAGTTCAAAAAGCAAAGACAATGGAGCTAGGATAGCTGCTGGGGGAAGGTATGCTGGGCTTTTAGTTTTTTTAAACAATGGGATCTTGAAAATCAATAGCATACTCTATGACCCAGGTTTAAGCTTTAGTGGAAAGACAAACTAGGCTGTAAAGTTAATACAGCTGCTTTGTGCCCATGTATTTTTGTAAGAATCATTGTTAGCATTCTTGAAGTATAGACCCAATGGTGAATAAATGAAATTGAAAAGCAGTATGTTAAAAATCCATATAAGAAGAGTCCTTTTAAACGTATACAGCATGATGAAATCGTGAAATTTGCTGCTGCAATGTAAGACTGAAGCGGGGAGATTCCTGAAGTCAGAAAGGGATTAAAAGTAGATGTGGTTAATGAGACCATCTAGTGGTACAGTTAATGGGATGAAGAAAAATTCAAGTAATATATACACACCTACTGAACTGAGGGAGTTGTAAGAAACTTCCACCAAAGGTTTGGCTTATCCTTTATGGGGTTTCCTGCAACAACCTCTAAAAACTCTGGGTCTCCTATTTCAGACCATGCCTACCCTTACGCTTTAAATAATATGCCTGTGTTGTTCAGAATGCACTTTTAGTTTAGATGCAGTTTCACTTGTGAAGCTGTTTGACCTGGAGGGTACAATAAATTGTATTGAAAAAGGCAGTGTTACAACATGATGGCAGACAAGATACTGGCTAACCAAACCTTTTCCTGATCTGACACAGCAGACGTTCCTACTTGTTCCATTTTAACACGGTCTGGTGATAATTTTCTGGTTTTCTATGTAATTTTTGAATCTAAGGAACTACCTCAGAAAAAAAAAAAAGGTCCTTCTGTTTCAAAATTAGCAGTAACAGACAAGTTTTGAACAGAAAATAATTGGGTTTGGGTCGAAGTATTTTGTTCCACTGTAAACCTGATGCCCCAGTATTTTCTGGACTGTTATTGACTATCGTATAATTTCCAGGTTGCCCTTAAGAGGAAAAAGAAACGGATGTAACTTTACCTGGGAATGGGTAAGCCACTTAATAATAATTAAAAAAACTCTAAGGAAGGATAGGTCAAATCAAAGATAGGTAATGAGAAATGACAAAATAGTAGGCTGTGGGTTTTTTTGTTTGTTTGTTGTTTTTTATTTATTGTGTACACTGTGTGCGTGCACTTGCACAGACATTTTTGGGGCTGTATATACTCACTGTATAGCTTGTAGTGTAGTTGATTATAAAGAATACAAAAGACATTCTGTTGTAAACTTTAAAGAATATTTAATAACTTTTAAAAAATAAAATGTATTTTTAAAATTTTGTTCTTTATATGAATGCACAAAAATGTATCACTGTAGTTGCAGCGACAAAATCCAAAGAACTGAGAAGACCTGCCCACTGTGGTACGATACCAGTGAAAATCTAGGAGAATTCACAATGGAATCCAAACAAAATTTCCCGTGGTGAGTCCTGACTTGTTTTCTTACTGTGACTTGTCTAACTCAGTATCTATGAAGATCTTTCACACTCAGCAAGAATCCTTGCAGACAAAGTTAATGGAGTCTGGTTTTAAAATAAATGCCACAATCAACTGCTGGTTTTTGTTGCTTACCTTTGGTGCCATCTTTATAGCACCACAATGGAGCTAAGAGGTAAGTGAATGGCTTTAACTTTCTCCTTGCTACCAGCCTCTGGACTTATCTATGAGTGGGGGAAGAGGCAGCCGGAAGCCACTGTGCACTGAAAGATGTCACCAGTTCTTAATTAGTTTGTGAGAAGTGAGGGGGGTGGGTGGATTCGCATAACAGCCATATTGCTGATGCAAGAAAAAATATTTTTACAGCTTCTGTGCAGTTCCTTCTTCTCCATATTACAAATCATACAGTGCTGCATTCATATGGCAGTTATTAAATGACAGAATAAACCTTTATAAGTTTATATTATTTGTGGGGGAGAAACAAAGAAGTATTCATAGAACAGAAACTGGAGTGAATTTCAGTGATTGTGCACTATAAGATGTGGAGCTAAATAAATCTACTGTACAAGCAATAACATTTGGCTGCTACTGACAGTTACTGTACAGGAAAATAAACCATATTCTATTTTATATACATATGTATATATATAAATTGTGAAGATGAAAAGCCAGAAGTATATTGGACTAAATCTAAAAGCTAAATCCTGATGTTGCTGTAGTCAGTAGGTCCAGCTGTGCGCCCTATGCCTTCACATCTTTTTATTAAGCAGAAAGAGCAATGAGTATAAATCCTTCAATGTCTTTGTTGCCTTTGGTTCTGTCTTTAATTTTAATGTATCGAGTCCTCCTTCATGTTTAAAGATAAGAAGTGAAAATAATACAGAAGACTTTACTAAACGTGACAAAACACTAATGGGAAGCAATTGGAATGACTTCTGTGTGCTCTGCAGCCTTTTAAATGGGTGTTATGTACTACAAGGTATTTATAATCAACCAGTTCAGCATGAACTTTTATGGATAATATTGGTTTTTAAAATATTCTGACCTCGTCAGCAGAGAAAATATGCAATGCTTTTTAAAAAGAAAATATGCTAAGTCTGAGGCTTGTTATATGCAGTACGTTCAGAGGTTTGAAATTGGATTGTGCTGGTAATGCTTTAAGCACCGTAACATCTGCTTGACCTGGGTGAAGAGAGTTAATAACATCAAATATAGAAAATAGTCCAGTTCAAATTATAAACAAGTTGTAGTAGCAGTTGGCAGTGTAAGAGTAGTGTTTAAAAAAAAAAGAATTACTAGCAGCAATGTATGGTCTGTTTTGTGTGGCGTGTTTGGTTTTTTTTTTCTTTTTTTATTTCTTTCTTTTCAGCCATTAGTGCTGTATGTTTCTGTTGCAGTAACTGGGATTTAGAACCTGAGTATTTCTTACACATACATATGTGTTTTTGAAAACTGTAGCAGTTTATCTTGTAAAGACACCTCAATTGTGGAAAATTATTAGAGGGAACCACAGTTTGACTTGTCTTCACTCTCTGTTTCTGATTTTTTTCTTCTGTAGGCTTAGCTGAAGTCTAGCAGTCTTCTCTGAGCGCTCAGTACATATTATTGGGAGACTCACAGGACAAGGGTTTGTGATCTCTCTTCCCTACACCATCAGGGAAATTGATGAAAGTTGCCCTCTGTGGGAGCTCTGCTGCACAATAGTTTGCTCTTATCAACAGCCATCATCAGCCTGCTGTATCCGTGTTAATTTTTAATGGCAGGGAACACTACAAATAGACTTGTCTACCTTTTATCGTTCTTAAAAATCAATGTTTTATTAATATCTTCATCACTCTGTTATGCTGCTTTTCAGTGGTGGAAACTCTAAGCTGTCAGCAGGAGCACCTGTGTGTTACAAACTATAAACCACGGCAACAACTAATGGTACACCTAACCTGGAATCGTGTCTCTATGCAGGTAAGAAAGGAACAGAGTAGAAGGAACTTAGACCACCTTTCAAGAGCAGGACTGTTAACAGGTCAGCCTGTGCTCAGGAAGCAGAGACTGTTGAGACTGTGGTGATTGTGACACCAAGAGCAAGTCTCTTGCTTGAGATCCAGGGCGCCTGTGTGTGGGCTGCTCACTCGGTTTAACCTCTGTCTTGGGCTGAGATCTGTTAACATTTGTCAAGGCTTGTTAGCACAGCAGTAAAATCTTTTAGTGGTGGTGAGGTTGCTGTGATTGATGGTGAGTGATTGGGAAGCCACATAAAATGCACACAAGTGATACATTGCTTTCAGCTTGGCCTGCACAGCTAAGTGCTCCATGTTACATCCTTTACAGATGCACCTTTATAGAGGGTAAGATTTTGGAAGATACTTGCTCTTTCATACACCAGAGCATCCTAGGCACTTCCCTGCAAGTTTGGGCCTGCGGGTGAGAGAACTGCAGAAAATCAGCAAAGAGAAAAAAAAGACCCTAATCCCAAGCAACGAGAGCCGTATTTGTTAATGGTGCAGGTCCAGAAAAGGGTTACTTACAGGTGTTAAGGAGATGATTGTTCAATAAGCTATCATCAGTCAGCAAGTCCAGCTTTACTGCTGGCAATTGCCTTTAAATCAAATGCAGCAAAAAAGGGTAACCTTTTTTGCCTGAACTTACTGCATGCTTCCAGTCTATCACAGCAGGAATGGCTGCATTGAGCTTTCTGGGAAAATAGGGCACCATGGTCGTCTCTGGCCTATTGTCAGTGGCTGAGAGGTCCTCAAAGGCTGGCTGCAGGGAGCAGGCCAGCAGCATTGCTGTTTGCCTGTTCCCTGCTGTGTCCTTTCCCTGCTGTGCTTCAGCTTCTCCCCTGTCATGTGTGCATTATCTGGGGCTGCTTGCTGATGGGGAATTGTTTGTTTGAACATGAACATCTGATCTTAACCTCATCGCTAGAAGTTGTGCACAGAAGGTTACTACATAAATTACTGAAGTTACCAATGCAGGGTGGGGAAATCGGACAACTGGTGACTGCTTTCTGGCTACAGAAAGTTATGATTTTGATTTCTGCAAATTCCAGAAAGTGTGGGGCATATTCTAGCCAACAGCCAGGCAGATGGAGATGGGTCTGAAAAGCAGAACTGAGGTGACTCCAGTTCTAACAAAGACTGTTGTGTCTTGGCTGTTGTAAGCATGCAACAGAAAAAAAACCAAAACACCAAAAAAAACCGAGGCATAAAAACATCTGAACTCTCAATAACTCTCAGAAAAAATGAGCAATGTGCAAAAGATTTTTCCTCAGCAAGGCAAACTCTATCATACCTGCAGATGATGGTATCCCCAAGTAAATTAATGAAATGGTGACATTCAGGGAAGGAACAGCTGACAGCTTTGTAGGGATCCTCAAGCGTGGAAGTGAGTGATATTTTTTGGCAGACTAACTTGAAACAGGGATGATAAGAAATAAAACCGTAGTAGAATGACAGAGAGAGCCCACTCACAAGTTGTTTACTGAAATGAACATACAGCTGAAAGTAATTACTTGTTTCCCAAAGGTATAAGTGATAGTGCCTCCTACAAGAAATAATACTCAGTTATTTCAGTTGGAATGTAAAATGGGATAGTAAGGTTCCCTCTTTCTGAGGTTAGATGCTGGCTATTTTCACCTTTTGGAACAGCATGTGTATATGAATGTAATATATATTACATATACAGTCAACCATCTATATGCCACTGGCAATTAAAAAGTGAGACAATGTCCAATGTTGTTTTCCCTTAACAGCCAGATCTCACTGTACAGATTCTGATTAAAAGCCTGACTTTGCAGCATGTAGGACTCCTTTAATATTCCTTTAAAGTAACATACTTCTGAACATGATCCTCTCCTGGCTACAAAATCATCTTGAGACACTTGGAGGCAGGACTGCTTGATCTTGACATTTTAACTGCGTGCAAACTGTAATAAAATTACAATTGCATTCAGTGCTAGCTACTCTGTACCTTCTTTCCATGCTGGAGAATACTTATTTTTTCATTTTCTATGCCCTCTCTTCCAGACCGTGAAATGCGGGAAGGCAACCTGGCAGGTGTCGCAGAGGTTGCTTCAGCACGATCTTTTTCTAACATCCATTTGCAGATCAGCCCCTCAAATGCAGTTTCCTTTGCCTTGCCATGGACCATGGAAAAGGAACCATTGCTCTTTGGAGGTTTTCTTCTGTTTAAAGACAAGGCTGCTTCTTACCTGTGCCAGTTCGAGTACTGACTTTTTATTTTCTTCCTCCTTCAGTAAAGTGGGGTGACTCACAAAATCTTCAGAAAGATAGCATTATACACAGTTCATAGTACAAAGGGGATGGGGGGGGGGAGAAAAAAAGGTCAGATGAATGAACATGAAGGAGATTTCTCCTGTGTCCTTTGGAGGAGGAGCAGAAAGATCGGGAATGGTATCTATGCACAGTAGGTGTCTGCCTTGACTACCTGACAATACATGGTCATTGCAAAGGTGAGTCCGAGAATCTGAGAAAAAAAACACACAACAAACAATTGTTTTTCAGTAAGTAACCCCTCCCCCCCATTTCTTGAAATAAAAAAGAGAGAAAAGAATGCTTACACTGGTTTTATTCCCACACAAGACACGTAATGTGTGTCTTCCTGCCAGCTCATGTCCTTGTTCTGTTCCTAGTTTCTGTCTGCTTTTTGTCCCTATCTGTATTGCTGTTTTACAGAATGAACAGTGAGAGCAGTGGAGAGTTGATTTCCCCACGAAAAGCAGCCATCAGATACGGAGAAGAGGTATATTGAAAAGAAATATTTGGATGTCTTTTGTTTGAATGTATTTTATAGTAGCAACCCACAGCTGTGGGGCTGTGTGGTTATCTCAAAGCTATTGCTTTGGAAGACAATCAGGTTCATCCCTGACCCAAAGGATGCTGTGGTTTACTTTGCTGTGCTTTACTTCTCCAAGCATATGTGTGCACGCGTCCCAGTGGGGGAATCACGGGAGACTGTCCATACATTAATCATCACCATCAACGCCTCATCAACAATGTATGTGTCTTTCTACTCAGCCTATTCAAGAGAAGCAGCAGGGAGGTGGTGGTTCTTCTCCCAGCCCAACTATTGACCTGCTGTGCTGCCTCTGGTAGATTACTTCATCACAAAAAGGGATGGGGAAGAGTGTGTTATTTTTCTTCCAGTTGAAGTACTTAACATGAATGTACTAAATGGTTGTTGCTATTCATTTGCAATACCACGGTAAAAATTGTCACTGAAATAAAGGTTTGCCAGGTAGAAATTTTTTGTATGAATTCTATTTTAAGCACTTAATTTGACCACTTCAAATTTAATCTTTACATAATTAGTAGTTCCTGTTAATGAGTATTTTGAAAGAGTATGTGAATAACACCCATACTACTTTATAAATAAATAAAAAAAAATGGTTATAAAGCTGTTATTGTCTTCATTGCCTGTTTTTTGACAATGAAATAAGAGTGTTAGACTTTAGTGTGCTGTTTTATAGTAAGCATGTACCTTTTGGAACTATCCCGTGAACACTGCCTTCTACTTGTTACCAAAAGAACACCTGTATAATAAAACCTGAATTTCTTTTATAATTTTGAGCATCCATGACTGAAGAAGATTATTCTGCCACATGTGCTGTATGTCCTTCAAGCTGTGTCACTGTATGACTCTATAAGATCTTTAACATGAAAGCAAAGGCCATCACATACTTAGGGCCAGAACAACATTGTAACAGCAACAAAAATCCATTTTAGGTGACAGCACATCAAAACTTTTGTCATCAACTTTTAGATTCAATCACATAGCGCAACTGGAAGACAGACTAAAAATCTTTTGTGTTCTGAGGTGTTTTGTCTGTATTGCACAGCATGTACTAGGAATATCAATTAGCATTTTTAAAGTGTCTGAAATGAAGTGTTTTCTCCCATGCAAAGTAGTAATTTCTTTCTGTCAGAAAGTGTATTCTCTTAAACACCCTAAATATAACCAAGGCCTGTGAGAAGTACCTGACATGGGCTGCTGGGCTTTTAATGTACCTTTTAAAGACTCCCTAAATACTGAAGAGATGCTCAAAAGCTGTTTTTTAAAACTTGGCAATATATTATCAACAGTCTTACATTGTCTCTTTCTTTGCTGTATGATCTTCTTGTGCTTATCTACTTTCTAAAGCATATCTTCTTACTATGCTGGAAAACAAAACCCAAAACTCTACTAAATTACTAAAGCTCTCTCTTGCTGCTGCTAGTGGTATACCATGCAAAATTTTAAAAAAACATGGGTTAATCCGAAGTAACATGGTATTAATTATCTTAGCAATGACATTCCTTCCACTTATACGTTGAGCGTGAGAGAGGTGGAGCTGGAAATTAAAGCTCTGTCTTCCCTGCATTCAGGAATGGGCATAAATGGAGGTCTGACATCATAAAGCTGAAACAGCCTGAGCTGCAGTACAGCTTTCACCCGCGTGTCCTCAGGCTAAGGTTTGTGCCATTGGGGCTACACTAACTATGGCCACAGCCACGGCAAGCTGGATTAAAGACACGGGTATGTAAGAGTAAGAGACAAAGTACTACACTGACAACTGATTCTTCTCCGACCAAAGTTATGCTGGACATAACTGCAGGTTAAAATCTGATAGGCAAGTCTATGCCAGTCTTACCTACCTCATTTCCCTGCAATTAACAGAAAAGGAGCATGGGTTTACTGGCAAGGTTGAGTAATGGTAACAACATCCCAACTTGCAACTTGCCCTAGGACTGAGGATGGAGTTGAAGACTTAAGCTACCATTAGGCTATGTTGAAGTTAGGTATTTAGCTGAGGTGGACAGTCCTGTGTGGAGAATTCCTAGACAAATGCAGGCACCCTAAAAGGCAATTCACCCTCCCGTCACTAGGCTTCTGTCTCTGGATGGCGGGGACAACCACCGAGTCTAGTCTAAGCCTTAGAGAAACCATTTGGTAAAGTGCCTGCTCTTTGCAGTGCATCATAAAACAGAGAATGTGTGCAATATTCCTAGTTCTGTACCTTGTACATAGTATTTTAACTAAATGAAAATATGAAAAACTTAAATCTTGCAAAGTTTTACTCTAACATGATGCAAAATTTGGAATTATTAAAACAGGCTTGGGCAGAGCGTACCTGGATCGATGGTCACTTACTTAGTTATGATTAATTAGGATTTGAAAATTGATATTAAACTGTACCTGCACCATAGCTGTGCACAATCCAAAGATTCCCACTGCTAGTAAGTTCTCCTGGAGCCATACTTTCACTGTGTCATAGCAGGGCTGGAAAAGAAAAACCAGAATATTGTATTGGCAATCAATGCACAGCTCTACTCCCCTGAGAATATACAGATAGAAGAGAGATAGATCAGCCTAAATTGCTCGGTAGCCTGGATTATCATTTCAACATTGGTGCAACTGCGGTATATTTCTAGGTTGAAGCTTGAACAGGGAATATTAATTGTAACGACACAAAAAAGTGCACATCCAAAATGCTGCACGAGGGCTACTCCAAATAAATTGGGCCAGTAACTAAAAATAATTAAACTTTGCCCTCTAAAAAACAAGTAGAAGCAGTCAGAACTTCAGAATGAGCCTCTCATTTTCTCCATGTTTCAGGAAAAAAAATATTTATAATATATATCAAACCCAAACGTTCCAGTGAGAGCTGTTCAGTAGCCACTCCTGCTCCACATGGGCCCATTTCACACCATTGTCCATCATTTCAAATGGCAGTATGGGTGCTCCTCCATTATTTTCTTCCTGCTATAAATTCTGCAGTAGCTGTATGCTCATGTTCCTGACCCAGTTTTGGGGAGGGCAGAATCGGCCCAATTTTCTTTAAATAACGTATAAATAATATCTGTAAGACAACCGTTTGCAAAAATTTTGCCCTCTGTCATGTAAATGTACATGGCCAAGAATCATTCAGCCTTCAGTGACTTTCCCAATATGTATAAAGGAAAGCCTACTAATCCCTACCAGAAGACATGGTGTTAACCTGCACTGATCTTCTCGGTAATCCGAATAAAATAGAAGAAAAACTTTTAAGTCCTTAAATTCAAAATTTGAGTTGGAGCTACTCGAGAGGTAGAAGGGATCCATGTCTGGCTGGAACTCAGCCTCTGCCAGTGCCAATTCATGCGTATGGAATCTCACTACAAAGTGGCCAAGAGAGCTTTACTCATTGTCTTCACAAACCCACTAGAAACAGCAAAATTACCTTATAATTCCATTTAATCAGCTGGCCTTACTCCAAACCTCTCCGGAGTAATTGCACTACCTGTAATTGGCACAAAGAACGGCTGAGCTAATTTCAGAGAATGTAGGCTCTGATTATCTGCTCTAGAAAGACCTTGCCGAGGACATTGTAGGGGAATTGTCCCATGGGGTTTTGAATTTGATTAAAGGCAAGTGCAGAAACTCATTGCAGGAAAAAAAAAATGATGCTGGCAATTTGGTGGAACAGTTCCCACTCTCCTGCTGGGCAGTGGAAGCCCCTGAAGTAGGGTTCCTGGCAGCAGCAGAGCAGTCTAGGCTCATGCAGTGCCCTTACCTCACGACTGCCTGGGCCATGATAACCTACGGCTGCTGCTCCAGGGCTTGTGCTATGTGTGCAGACGAGGCATTTGCCTTTATCTCTACCCGATTCCAGGAGATGGGACATTAAAAAGAACAGTCCTCTCATTTTCTAGCTAGATCTAGCTAGACTGTGCTAGAGATGAGTGTTGAAATGTGCTTGTCTGCAATGTGAAACAGCAGCTCGGGGCCTACTGAAAGGAAAGCCTTCAGCTCATAAAAATAATTAAATTGGCAGTTTCATTGGAGGTCAAATGCCACAGCTCAACACGAGGCTTCTGAAATCACCTGATTAAAGACGAGTAAGGGCACAACATCCCTTCTGCATAGCCCTGCAAATGACCAGCTGCCTGCCCTTCACCTGGGTTGGAAGGCAGCTGCTGAGCTGCTGCTGGAAAGCTACTCACCGCTTTCCACCAGGTCCCTGGGGAATGGAGTCCACAGTTCTCGCTGAATTCTAAGCAGCAGGAGTCCGGCACCCGGGTTGCGTTGTAGACTTCAAACCAGTCAGTGTAGTTGGAGACTCCACAGCATCTGAACTGGAAAAAGCAGCAGCGAGAAGATACTCTAAGTATGATCTGTCACTGCCTTCTGCTCATTCTGACTGCTCCCTCCTGGAGTTGGACGTTCAGTGCATTTCGATTACACCAGCAGAGGCTTGACATTTTAAAGAAATACAGTATTTCCTCAGCTTTACCCAAACAGACCCTTTCCCTCACTCTTTTCTATGTTTAAATACAGTCTTGTGTGTAGCTCATGTTGATAGAAGACGCAAAGGCACCTATCTGCAGTGGCAGGAGGCTGCGGAGCTGGAACAGGACAACGGCAGTCAAGTACTGAGGTTAAGAGTTGATGTGACTGAGCAGGATTATAACAATCGTTTGCAGCTTGTTGTCAGGAAAAAATTATTTAAGATACAGATACAGCACCCAGGAGACAAAGATACTGGGATCTCTACAGCATACTACTGAAATCATGATTGAAGTTAACGAGGCAAATTTCTCTCTAAGCTGTTAATTACGGATCACCTCTGAAAGTCTTTGTCAGTCAGTAAAAGATGTATTTCCTCCTTTTCTCTCTTTGGTGCAGTTCCTTAATGTCATCATCTGATGCTGCTAAATAGTGGTGCTTTAAGTGTCTGCGTACGACGACACAGTGCACAGCGACTCTGTTAGCGCTAAATCAGAAAGTTTGTTCGACGTTGGTAGCGGGATGAAAAGTACAGGAAATGTTTGTAACGGTACAGGGAATGGCTCTGTGACCATCTTCCCCCTCTGGGAACTAGTATCTTCCTGTGATACAAAATAAGCTAAGACTCATTACCATATAGATGTATACACCATCTGTCACTCCTGTGCTAACTCAAAAGTATGAATTTGTTGGTATTTAGAACACTTTACCACTAATGAGTAAAACAAGATGACACTGGGCTGCAGAACTGCTCTCTGCTATTGGCAGCACTTCACACTTGTTGAAGGCTATGCCAGCCACCTACTTAGCCCTGAATTGACTTGCCAAGTTCTTATTTTTTAAACGTGGTTTTATATAAGCCTGTGCACTATTTTTTGCATCTCTACAGAGACCATTCCTTTTGTGTCTGGTAGACTCATAATCACGCAGATGTTTGTTTGCATCACCAGGACCAAGGAGCTCAGATCCTGATATTTATGGGAGAGTTTTCCCTATATATATGTAATAGTCGTAGGGTCTGTGGCCACAGAGGGCTGAGCGTTCAGGTCTTGTTGCACACACAAGACCTGCCATTCAAGACCAATAGAGGGCAGAGGTGTAACGCTGCCTCACGCATCCTATGTTGCTTCAAGCACTCGCAAGAAAGTAGTCGTCGATAGAGACATTTCAGTGCTCGTAACACTGTTTTTCTTCTGCCAAGCAAAAGTCAGAAATCTTTCCCAGACTAACATCTATCCCTGCCATGATTCTGCTCAGAATTCTGATTTGGTTCATGGCAGGAATCAATCCTTAGCTTGCAACTGTTTGGTTGGTGAGTTTATGGGCTTCGTTTTCTACAAACTAACTTGAAAGTAAAAAAAGTTTGTGACTTTCTTTTTTTCCTCTATGTTCCTGCACACAAGACGGGAGCTCCGTGCATAACAGGTCCCAAAAGCGGATAGGAGCAGCATGGAACACATGGCATGCATTTGAGGAAAGCTGGTTTATCTGGAAATCTAACAAGAAGGTCTTGCAGGCTGTCATCATTAGAGTCAGGAGGCAGTTCTTTGATAGACAGTGAGAAGTGACAGCTTGTAAATAGCAAGCCTTGAAAACGCAGCTCATCTGTGATGTAGAGAGTGCAACAGGAAGGGCTGAGACATTTGAGTGATGTTCTGGCCAAACACAAGTGACACGAGTTTGCATAAATCAGGACTAGGCCCCTTCTCCCCATAATACTGCATGGCTGAGGGTGTCAAAGTCTGACAGACTAAGGAGACAAAGATGAAGTACAGGTTTTGCAGTTAAGGGTTCACTAACAGTGTTAAGGACAGCTGTTCCTACAGAGCCTGTGAAGAAGAAAGTGGCTAGGCATGATCTAGGGTTGGGACTCCAAAGAGTAAAACTTCCTGGTAAGCCAGAAGGTGGAAATAGGAGGGGATGCAGTTGCAAAGACCAGCTGCAGTCGGACACACATTGCCTGCCCACACAGGTCTTCTCTGTATTGTACAAGAGCAGAGGATTAAATATTGATGCTTGCCTGTCGCTGCTGGCAGACAAGGCAGTCCCAGCAAGGGGATAAAGGCCTAAGAAAAGATCAAGGGTGAAAAAGAATGAAGTAGTATGAGCATTGGGACTGGAAGAAATAATGTCTGGAACTGTAACTGTAAGAGATGTCAAGTCTTTGGAAGACAAAGGGAGGACAAGCAATGGAATTAAGCAGCGGATGATGCACAATCCTAAAGAAGAGAACTACCACCACCGAGACCAGAGAGAGCACAAGAAGCCAACAGTGTTCAGTGAAGACCAAGTGAGGCGAATGGCATCTCTAGGGAGCAGAGGCACTGACCCACAGCAGTAGGTCAGAGGCAAGAATGAGGAAACAGCAGTGGGATTGAATGGGTCACCAATACAGATTCAGCGAAGAGGTCCAGCTAGAAGCCTAAAAGACACATAAGCTGAGAGCTCAGTAAACTCAGAGACCTCGTTATGGAGGCCCAAGTAAAGAAGAGAGAGTGTGGGAGTGATTTTGGATCATGTGACAAGCAACTGATTTATCCTGTGTGCATGAAGCTGAACAGTAGGTCGCCAAATTGTTGAAGGAGATGAGAGACTATTAGAAGAAAGGGAAATATTGAGACAAAGAGCACAATAAGAGGATTTTTTTGAGAGTACTCTTAGATTTGAGAGCAATGCTCTCTTTTTAAAATTTACAAGGTTTCTGAGCAAGGATAGTTGGAAACAGTCCTGCACTTGGAGAGTGGAGAAAGCTCAGGTCACATGAAGGATAATTTCTGTCACCAGCAGTTTGTTGTAGACTTCATATTTTTCCACAAAGGCTGATGTTCTGCCAATACCAGAAAGTTAAACTGCCTGACTGTCACGAAGCAATTGCAAACTTGATTCTTGCTACAGCCACATTCATTTTGTGGTCACATTTACAGTCCTGTGTTGCTCCCTTCACTAGTTAAGTGATAAAATTAGAAAAGGTTGCCTAATTGATTAGTTCTGTTCCTAGTTTCAATAGGGAACAATGCAGTTATATTATTTAGAAATAATTACAAACTAATAGTGCTTATTTTAGGGTACCCAGACTAACACACTTTAAAAGGGGGTAATCTGTAGAAAATGTCAGCTACTGTCTTGAGTAGCAGTAACTTTCAGACACCGTGACTCGGACACCTGAAGTCACTTGATCACAGCTTGCAGCTGTGAAGGAGCAGCCTGATTAGTTGCAATTGTGCCTGCCCACATGAACACATGCGGGTACTTGTGGCATAAGGTGACAGTTGGGTAGTAGTTCTGGGGACACTTGTGCAGTGTTTGGCAGAGTTGCTCAAACAAGCAAAACCTTGTCAAATGCCTCTGAGGATCTAAGCTCCTGCTCCTAAACATTTCCAGGAACACTGACGATACGCTGCTGTTTGTTTCACATGTTTCACGTGGGAGGCTCTGTCTCTGGAGCTGTCAAAACACATTTTTTCCCTCCCCTGTTAAAGAAACATAGATCACTCCCCTATTGATTACCCATGGGCTTCTGAAGCAGCTCGTCAGTCCACAAGAGCTCAGGACATGCAGGGGCCGCTCAACACAACGATGCAGTCAAAGGTTGTGCTGCTGTGAGCGCGTTTCCCAGCCGAGCAGCACTGAGGGCTCTCTGCTCTATTTATGGAATGCAACGCTGCTTGCAGATAGCTTTGGTTTTGTGTTATCAGTAATTGCTGCTCCAGCATGGAGTATCTAGGGCTGGTAATTAATGTTAAACACAAAGTTTCTATCTTAGTACAATAGAAATGTAAGGAGTTGAATTCTTGTATGTATTTTACAGACAGCCCTGGTATTGAAGGCTAAGTAGGCCTTGTTTTCTTTGCCAAATTCCTGCCGAATCAGTCAGGCTGGAATAGGGTTAATGAAAATAAACAGACACCCAATCCTTGTTGCAGACAGGTTTTAGGAATTCCTGGTTTTCCAATTTTGTGAATGTGACCGAGAACTAGGGACAGGGTATGGTTGTGGTTTAAATGCCTTTTTCCTCCATCACTGTAAAACGTAAATAAGAAAATTTTATTTTAAAATCATGTTTAATGGATGGTTTGGATTACTTCAGCAGTAATCCTAAAGTATGGTTTGATCTAACAGAATCAATGACTGAGGGAGAGAGAGAGGGGTCAAATTTTGTTCTCAGTTACAGTGGTCTAAATAGACATGAAAGACCTTACACAGCAGTAAAAGTGGGCTGAATTTGCTCACTTTAGTGAAGCTAATGCGCTTTCTGCATGCCTCTCAAATTACTGCCTGGTTAGTTTAAAGCAGAAGCGTTCAAATATTGATCACAAAGATGTTGGGGATGAAGCAACATTTTAAAAATTAATGCCTATTTCTCATTTCCTAATGATTTCCACCCGTAACTTTATCCAGTCCTGGCTTGTAAGGAGTCTAATGCAATTCAGGGTATCTTACATCCTAAACTATTGTGATTTTTGTCATGTTTCAAATCACTTTGTACGCTTTCATAGTCTTCAGTCACGACACGCAAAAGTCACCTGATTGTGTTTCTGATCCTCTTAAGGTTTGAAACGCTATTGAGATGGGCTGTGAGTTTGCTTAGCTGAAGGTATTAAAGAGAGATCAATAAAATGTTCTAATTTGAAACAGCTCCCTGACCTAGAGGCTTAATATGACTGCAAAATGGGTCTAGTGCTTTTCCTCTAACGTGTGTTGCATGTACGCAGCTCAACCCAACTCCTTTAGCAGTAACCTGAACAGATCAGTTATGGACCAAAACTACAAATTCCTCCTTAGAGATGGGCCTGATGGACTCCATTTTAACGTTGTTCCCAGTTACTTAGGGATTGTATGCTTCTGTTAAAAAGAGGAAAAACATTTCCTAAGGCACAAAGGCTTCAGAGGTGAAAGCCCCCTGAAAAAGGTGCTCAGGTCTTTCACACTTGAAGAAGAAATACAGTAATCACCACTCACAAGTCACTGCATGCACACTGAGTCTCCATACTCCCAGTCAAAATTCCCCTCTGAAATGCCAGTTTCTGGAAAAACTTTTTCCCCCTTCTTTGAGCAAAAGTTGCCATGCACAGTCGTACTTAGTGAACTCAGGGTGGGGATGGTCTCTATCTAGGCTATTCACAGGAGAAATAGAAGAACTGTGCCAGAGCTTAGATCCCTCATGTCTGAGCCTACTACTTTAACCACAGTGCCATCTTTCTGCTCAAGCTCTGAAGAATACTATTGGAAAGAAAGGAGTGTGAATGCAGAGAGGACAAGGGAGAAGGACTCATCATGATTTCTGCTGCTGTCATGTTTTTCTTATGTCATGCTTTCTTCTGAGGCTGCTGTTTTCCATCCATAGCCCATAGTTCAGTCAAGGACTGATGTCTACTGTCCCCATTAGAAAAGTCAGCGCTGAGACATTGCCCAGTAATTGCAACGTGGTAACCCTCTAATGTGATGGGTTTGAGAGAGAGCTCTCTTTAGGAGCCAAAATGTAAACAGCAAGCTTGGGCTGGGACTTTTCTTTCAGAAAGTCCCCTGTATTGCCCTAATCCTCCTATCAGTGATTACACTCTACTGATTAGCAATGTAAGGGGTAACAATTATTACTGAACACAAAAAATAATACTTGGCATTTACATAACGCTATTCAACTGCAAAGTGTTTTACATAATTAACCATGCTGGGATTGCCTTCACTGCTCCTAAATAGTTTTGAAAGATACATGTGAAAACCAATTATGCAGAGCAGTAAAAATGGATCTGTGGGAGCTCTTTTCTTTTCTCCTCAGTGCCCAGCACTGGGAACATGGGGACTTTAACACTATGGTACTGTCAAGACAGCGTGTGGTAATTTTATAGTTGCCATGTTAGAAAAGAGAGTGATGTAACATGACTGCACATGGCTTGCAAGATAGCACTTTACTATTATCTTTTGGGCTCCTAAGACCTAGCATTAGTTTCATCAGAAACTTATAAAATGCTCTTTAAACTGTAATAGGTTTCAAAGCCAAAGAAATTATTAAGACAATCGAGCATGATCTGTAGCACTACACAGACCACAGACTATCGAGTCCTACCTCAAACCCAAGCCTGTCACTGAACAAGACCTCTTCTTTCAGACAAAACCCCGTGTCTTGAGTTCAGAGAAAAAGAATCCACCATCCTGCTGTACAATGGCATCCTACCATCAGATATCTGCATCTGGAGTTTTAGCTCTTAGACCAATTACAGAGCCCTTTCCTTTCAAAACCCTCTTCCCTTCCTGCTCTCTTTCTAAGGACTGCAATCACTTCACTACTTTGTCTTTTCCTGGTTATATAAGGCTTTTAAAATTTCTCATCATAATGTAAATTTCCAAAATTCTCATTATTCTTTTACATATTTTCTGAATCCAATCCAACTTGTGAATGTCTTGAGAAACTGTGACTAGGTGAACTAGACATAGCATATATATTATTACACCTATTTTACAGGAAGGAAAATGGAAGCATGGGGTTTATATCCTATAAGACTTCCAAATAATGCTTTTTCCCCCACCTTTGCTATATGCTTTTAACAGTTCTTGGGGTGTCACTGAAACCAGATTAATGTTTACTGCAAACATCTTATTAGTAACTTTTACTACATTTTTACCAATCAGAGCTAAGTTAGCGTAAAAGTGTAAAACTTCTAATACTGTTTGATATAAGCAATGATATTAAAACTTTTATCTGCATTTCACGTGGCTTACTCTCGAGCTAAGACCACAAAATGCATTTCTCTTGTCAGCAATTGATGCCTTCTCATATTTAATCCTAGTATTGGAACAGAAAAATATTAACAATATCGCAAGATGCGGAGGCCTTTTAATGGTACCCGAAAGAACCTTCCACATGCAGTTGTTGTTAGGATGCAGGACCAGAAAGCTTATTAGCTTGTTTGCTGGACCTGAGCTGTTTGTCTTTCAGACACAGTGCTGTCACTGCCAACCTTCTACACTCAATACAGGCTGCTCCTGCAGCCCCAAAAGATGCACATGGAATTTGGCCAACTGGTTCTTTGGTTCTTTTAGTGACCCTAAATTTTTAATTTCTCAGAACTTTTTTTAGCAGCCTGCCGCTCCTGTTATCTCGTATGGTACATAAGAGCATATGTGAATCTTGACACTACCAGACTGAAAGATGTTTGTGTTTTCAGCCCAAATGGCAAAAGAGGAAGTAAAGGGTAAATACTCAGATTTATCATATCAGAACGTGGTAGGTAGCCCATCCACCATCTCAAATAGTTCATATAATCTTGGAAGCACTGGGAGAGGTTATCATCTTTGGCTGATTTAAGACATTTTTGGCTGAGGCAAGACTTTTAAAGCCCTGCCTGTTTGTACACTAGCACCTCTGGAGGAGAATTTGAGAAAGCTACACATGATTTTCTGAGTGTAGCCAAGGCAGTGTAAGTCCTTCTTTCTAAAGCAGAAGAAAAGCTGGAGCACTTTTCCTCATTCAAGAAGCAGAGAAAATCATATCAGAAAGATCACCCCCAAGAGAACTGATTGAACTGAATATGGAAAGAGAAGAACAGAGCTAATAAACCTGAACTGTCCATGACTGTGTTTCCGCAGCAAGCCAGACAAAGACAAAAGGAGGAAGCCAGCCACAGTGTTCACCAGTCCCTTATGAGACAAACACTGGTAGAGCGCTGTCAGAGAATCAGAAGGATGCAACAGCAGTGGCACCATAGCAAAAAGCACTCTCAGCCCATCTGTGATGGATGATGATTGAATTCTGCTGGGAAAAACTGTAGGAGGAGGCTGTAAACACCATGGCTGGTTTCCATTTTGACTACACTAGTGGAAAACAACAATGGCAACAAAAGCAGATAGGACAGGACTGAAAAGGTGTTGAAGTGGTTCTTTGTTATTACACTATTGTTCTTCATTCCAACATAAGCTGTCCCTTTGACTTTAAAGAGAAGGTACTGCTTGTTTCCTCTCTGACCATCTCCTTCACTCTCCACACAGCACAGAACTACATGATAGTTAGGTGTCAATACACGATCATTTTTTAAAAGAGATAAGCTATCCTGGTCTAAGGAGAAAATACCTTTTGTTGCAAAAACTAGAGAGTTTAGTTGCTAATGTGCTAACTGGGTGGGCAGAAGAGATTGGCTTGGGATCTGGAGGTTTAATTAGGTTCACACCCAGAACATACTGTTAGAGAACCCAGAGGGTAAAGAGGAAGGAAAAAAAAAAGCTCAGACTTACATCTGTTTGAATGATGCTCCATGCATTAGTTAGGCCAATATTTCCTTCTGTCCCGTACAAATGAAGCCCTTTCTTCAGGTCCTGCTGAGCGTACTTGTCAATCTAAAATCAACAACAGAAGACAAAAAAACTCAAAATTTGCTTAGTATCACATTTCAGAATCAAAGTGCACACAGCAGGGAGATGTTGGACAACAGTCCTATACTGAAATGAATAAAAAGTTAACCGACATTTCCCAAAGCCTTTCTCTAGTAGAGCTGGTATCTATTACAAGTATCTGCATTTTGTAAAGAACACGAGGAGTTCCTGTTCTGAGTTAATGTTTATGTTTTCCATCACAGACCTCCAAAGCATCTTTTCCCTTCTCACTTAACCACCAAAGTACTATAGAGAGATTGGATTCAGTTTAATCACTCAGTTTTTGCAAATGAGGCCTATATATGAAAACATTCATCTACCCACAGAATTTCCTTTATCTTAATATCTTTTAATTGTGACCAAATACCCCTCAGCATCTTCCATATGCTTCCTGGGAGATCAACAGCGGCATTAATATTGTACTGATGCTCTGAATTGTGTTCATTGTCTCAGCCAGGATATCCCACTTCTTACAGCAGGATGGACAGTTATATTGAAGCAGCAAGGAATGAGCTACCCAAAATTCAGGACAGACAGGATTTAAGAATCTAATTACTAAATGGAGCTGCTCTTAAATAAATGCATTTTTGTTGATTTAATGAAAGTACAGAGTTGTGCTTTAGAGGTTTTTGCAGTTGAAGATGGCGCTTTTTTGTTGAGAGTATCTGCTGGTAAAGCAGGCTATTATTGGATCCACTGCTTACCACCAGCCAGTATCCGAAATGACTACAAGTGCCTCTCTCCCAGTCTAACCATACATGCACATTTCTACACAATCAAGCAAACACAAAAAAAGGAAGTAAATAATGAATGGATATTCACAGTTTTTCTTTTGTAAATTAAAAGCACTGAATAGCGCTGCTCAAATATGTTCGTACATGCCCCCCTTCCCGGGTGCTTGTCAATGTTAGTGGTTGACATCAGAGGTATAGCAAGAAGGGTGAGAAGACTGGTCCCGTTTTCTTTTCCATCAATCTGCTATAAATCTGACTGCAAAATATACAGTGCCACTCTGAGATCTTTCTGCTGCAGCAGTCGAAAAGAAAACCAAAATTAAATTCAGAAGTTGCTCTTCCCTATTGTACAACAGACAGACACGGTGTATTGTCTAGTGACTGTCCCTCTCACATTAGTCAGTCCAGCTGAGGAGGGTCTAAAATGAAATAACCAATGCTTATTTTGAGTTAGCAGAGAGAACAAAGGTATTCTGCTTCTACCATACACTTGAATTTTTCTTCTGCTTTATTCAGTCATAAGTCTTTTCATTTTCTCCTGGAAAAAAAAAAGAAGTGGATGCAAAGCAGTGTAAAAGAGGAATTTTCAACCCACTACATCATAATTACTATGGGGTAAATGTAAAGTTACTAAACAAATACTTCATGAGAAACTATGACCTCAAAAATTCAGCATGTCCAAGAAATCCCTGGTGTATGTGCAAAGGTTGTGCTTGGTCTCTCCAGTTCCTCTGTTTCCTTCTCAAAAGTTTACCACCACTGGGCTGAGACACTAATAAAAAAGCTTTAGGACAGTACAAGAAAGATGTCTAACTTAACCTGAACACCTTAACTGTCATGCAAGCACTTTCTTGTGGATGATTATCTTGAACAGCAGGTGCTGTGCTCCCACTGTAATTATCATGTAAGCTGCTTTTGACTTTACGCAGAGATTATACACAGTCACTGCTACGTTAATTAGAAGAGAAAAACCAAAGCTGAAAGCTATCATTAAATTTGGAATTAGTTGAGAAAATTACAGGCAATAGATGAAAAATTTGTATTATGGGGCATTCCTAGCATTCATTTAAGAATTCGACTGAACTGGTTTTCAGCTCTTCACTAACCCTCAGCTTCCCGTGTCTCAACTGGACCTGCCGTGGTCTTGAGCAGAGCCATCAATTAGGATGGAAGGAAACGGTTGTTAATCTGAGAGAGGCTCTGAAATTTAGTTAGTGTCCTACAGAGGTGGTGAGGTAAATTAATTGCTGAAAAACTAATTCTTACTCAGAAAGGGACAGAGGTGAAGAGGAACAGCGTAGCTGAGGGCAGGTGGGGACAGAAATCTAGATCTGTTGCCTTGAAGATGAAAGAGAAAGGTCTGTTTGAAACGTTATTTTATCCCATCTGAGAAAATATGCCCTGTAAAGTCAGAGAGCTACGCATCAATCTACAGTTTATATCACCACTAATCTGGAACAAAACAGATAAGGTCAAATGAAACAGTGATGCTTATCCGAAGGGCAAATGCCGTGCTACCAAAAGGACGCAAATTGTGAAGTTTGCATTTCCTCTCTCAAATTTTGTTTTGCAAACCAATGCAGTGGCTCAGCACGATAATCCTTTTTACCAAGGCTCACAGTCTACTCTTGTTAATGCAATCTTAATTTCCTGTTTTAGATCAATAATACTAAAAACAATAATTTAATAATTTATGATCAACATTTATAAAGCACTTCAAGATCAGCGGCAACCTTTTGTTAGTACAGATGGTCTCAAGAAATTGCCTCACCAAACATTCCTGCTCTTCCTTTTACCTGCAGAAGATGGACTAGCAAGCAACCTGGTGAGGCAAAATGAAAGCAAGTCCTCTCTTCCCTATAAAATTAACCACTTTTTCCTGCACAAAGAGTGCGAGACCTTTATACTGGGAACACAACTGGCAACAGATTTCCCTATTTCAGAAACTGAATAAACAGCAGAGCATTATTCAAGAAAACAGGCACCACGTGACCAGTTCTTTCACTGCCATTTCAAAAAGCTTCAACATCAAGTCCCTCAACATCAAGTCATGCACATTGTATGACCCGTTACTATTTGTTGGTTTAAAAAGAAAGTGCCTGCTTGAATCTTGCTTGGAAGAGGATATAAGCTTTTTATAATCCCACACCATGTGGGATCTCTTTCATCTCTATGTGGGTTGCAAATATGAAACAGTATCTCCAGATTTCCTTACTTTTGTATTTCATGTCTACTGACATGGGAAGGTATCTGGAAATATCACAGAGTTTTATACATATACACACACACAGAGCTTTATGTTTATTTAAGTGATTCTAAATGTAGGGGTTTAGATATTTCTCCTTTATTAAAGTTTCTAACTGATCTTCTAACCAAGTGTGCTGTTTTAAATGCACTGAGTGCTATTCTCTGAAAAGCAGCTGTTTTAAAATGTCTTTTTCACAGAGTTACTCCTTAAAGCATTCATGCTCTCTCGTTTGTTTACACTAGGGTCAAAAAGGTTTTCATCATTTCCTACAAATAACCTTGTGCAGCACAACTGAGCCTGTAGCCCTTTGGCATCAGGAGAAAGGGGAAAGCAGACATCGGCCTTTGGTCTCCTGTCATTTGTGCCTGCAGCCGAGGTACCAGCAGGAAGTCCCTCACTGTCTGCGTCTCCCCTATTTCTCCCCAGTTACATACAGCCTTTTTTATTAATGTGTTATCTTGCATGAATAATCAGTCTTGATGCAGAAGTAGCCTTGGACTTGTAAGAGCACAGACGATACTAAACATGACCACTTCTCTTATTCAGACTGCGAGGAGTTCAGTGTCTATGTGCAGCCCTATTAAAAGCACATCGACCTCTGCTTGGATGACCTGTGTACAAGGTTATAAGATGGATATTTTTTCCCCTAATTGAAGTACTGCTTGAAGGTCTTGACATACGATTCCTACTGGCTTTGACCAGAGAGGGATAAGTAAAACTCAGCACCTATTTGTGGAGCATAGCTGGCAAATGCTCCTCCAGGTCATTCTGTTTCCTGATAACCTCCATTTTGTTTCTTCCTCAAAATATTTTTAGGGTAGCAGGAACTTTTTAATATGCCTTTATTCAAATTGTATATTTGATTTAAATGAAAACTCACAAAACACCCCCAGCTGTCTCTTCTGCCTTCAATTTGAGTTTTTCAGAAAATGATCTTTCTGAAAATGAAACGCTGCACCACGGTGATTCATCGCGTCTCCTGACAAATGATCCCACCCAGCATTCACCAATCTGTCAGCTTCTCTTGTTTGTCTCTGTGCTACCAGTCCTCAGCCAGCCAAAATGTCTATCGCAAAACAGGGACAGTAAGTACTATATTAAATATCCTGCAATTTGAATCTGCTGCGTTCTCCCATACACAAGCCAGGCCCTTCACAAAGCACAACTCTATCTAGTGAAGGAACACAATGAAGTGTAATAAAAACTCTCAGCAGGGAAACCATTACTCTAAATGAGATGCCTACTTTTAGTCATGTGGAATACCAGAGGTTTCCTTAGAAGAAAAAGTTTCTGAAAGGTTAGGCAGTAAGAACCTTTCACCGATCTGGAAGTGAAGCACAGGAAAATTCTTTTCCTCTTTGGGATTCACTGGTCAACAGATGAGAGGAGTAAGCTTCAAGTTGGCACCCCATCCATGTCAATTCCTATGCCTCTGGTTTCAGATGCATTGGAGGCTTGCTCATGCTTATCAGTGCCATTGGATTTCAGTGGCATTTCTACTAAGATAAGTTAAATGTGTCCTGTTGTTTAGTGTGGTAATCCACTATGATCCACGACTGCAAGAGAACCACTTCTTAGAATGGGGCACACACCTTACTAGCACTTTAAGGTAAAAACCTGTTCCCACTCCAATGAGCACAAATACTTTCTCACTGACTTCCATTTGGCCTTAATTTGGCTCTTAAATCTCTCATTGTCCTGTTAAAACGACTATACTACTTTAAGGTAGACAAGTAGACAAGGCACGTGCAGAGAGTTTCAGACAGTGAAGGAAACTCAGTATTTGAGGGAAGGGAAGGGAAGACTACAAGACATGCAGCAGGACTGGAAACTGCTACAGAGGTCAGGAAAAGTGTCTGGAAGCAGCTGATGCAGTGACAGAACGGGCAGGAATCTATCTGAGCCTCATCTAAATTACAACTCTGACAAAACATCCCTTTAAAAATCTTACTTAAGCCTGCGTATAAATTCAGGCCAAATTAAAAAGTGGTTCCTTCTTAATCTGTATTCCCTTGAGACAGCTACTTAAGCTGTAGCAATTTACATGTAAGGCTTGCTTTACTGTCAGCTTTGTCCCCTCATTGTCTCTGAAGTCCAGAGCCTCCAAGCAGAATCATGGCTGGCTGGCTGGCTGGCTGACAAGCCCAGCTGCAGAAGCCAGCATCCTTCAAGAGGACCAAGAACTGTCAGACTCCACCTTGCCTCCTTGAATAAGACAACCTAGGAATAATTGAGGCTGAGATAAAAACTGTGAAACAGCAGCAACAACAAAAACCCTGTTTAGCACAGACACAGACACGCTGAAAGCACTACATAAACATTCTGTACTGAACAAAGCGAGGCTCGTAATTATTTCCATCTCAGTATTGCAGATAGGGGACTGCAGTAGTCGCCTGAGTTCCTGGGGATGGTTTGACAGATCTCTCACTCTCTGTCTAAATGAAAGGTTTTGGAGTTTATCTATTTACAGTTAAGGCATGAAACGTAAGACAAGTACTATTCCCTGAGAAGCCCAGTCTTCTAATTTTGCTGCTGATAAGGAGGAGGAAGTGCTTTGGAGCAAAACTTCTTGGGCAAACAAGAAAGCTGTTATCTGTGCAGAACACGGGTATTATCAATATTTACAGCTAATATGACGCAAGACTTGGATTAAACTGAAGCTCTACCAATACTGAAGAGACAAAGTTCTTCTGCTGTTCCAGTAAACTAGAAGGTGGCTTTGATGTAATACTCTGGAAGCAAGGCCAAAAGAAGGCTCTTGCGGAGATCCTTATTAACTCCTTTTCAACTTGCTGACAGTGTGAGATGTCACTTAGATTCTGGCATAGCCTTTAGGCAAAGGCCAGAGGGTGCCACCAGTGTCCCCAGCTTTCTAACCTGCAGGTAAATGGAGACTTTTAGTTTCAAGCCTCAGTGCTTTCCTACCACATCACACAAAAAAAATTCCACCCAACAAGGCCCCTAAACTGGACAAAGCCAAGAGGCTTTGCAGAAAGCAGCGTTTCAATATAGCTAAGTAAATATTCCTGACCTTTCTGGTGATTGTTTCCCCTACCTCTCTGCCTCTCCACCAGAAAAGGAGAGGCTGCAAAGAAATGAAAAAATAGCCAATAGTTTCCCACTGGGCAAAACTTTTAATTAAATGCCTTGATAATCATTCTCTACAAATAGCAGGGAGTGGGAAATCGAATGTAAACAGAAAGTGCCTAATCTATAAGGTCATTTGTGGGAGCTCTCTTGCCTGCTAAGAAAAGATGAGATTGATTGTACCAACAGGTAAGGCTTGTTTTAAATGAGATATCCCCAAGCCTGTCTATAAGAAGCTGAGAGCAGTACTGGCTCTCCTCACCACTGAAATCTTTCTTAAATCACCTGCCTGTAAATAGAAATCTTGTAAGATTTTTAGCAAGAGACATTGCATGAATTTTGCTGAAGTTTGGCAGTTAAGGGACAATATACTAATTTCTTATCAGTGTCACACAGCACCTCCAGGACACTTTGCTCAGCTCTGTGGGATTCCCTGTCCCTCACTTCCTCCACAAATGTGAAACAACTGCAGGACTTAACATTTTATTCGTAATCACTTTCTTAAACACAGCAAACCCCTTGCTTGGTGAATTCTCTTTTCCTAGATTCACTGCAAAAGCTTACATCAGGCGTCCAACATTTTACGGATCTTCCAAACTTCAATAAGTCACTTGAAATGCTTATTGGCTCTAGCAGTGTTTGATACCAAGAGAGACGCACTGGCAGTGTAACTTCAGAGGAAGAGCGGAGAATACAGGGACAGAAGATCATAGGAAATGGTCTGGGAGTGGGAAGAAGAATGAACATTTCTGATGCATGCTGGCTTGGATCAACTGAGGTGAGACCTTTCAGCTGTGCCACGGGCTTCCTACGTAGTCTTGAAAAGTCACTGTTTCTCTTGTGTTTCAGTTTGCTATTTGTTAAACAGAACAACCTGACTCCACTTATGCTATAAGATTAATAATATAATTTGGAGCAGGTATTTGAATAGCAAAACCAGCCTGGGACATGAAGCCCTGTACAGAATCTCGGACAGGGAATGGAGATACTAACCCAAGAGGGTCACTAACTCTCCTGGCACTGAGAGGGTAAAACTGAGGTTCCTCAGGAAGCAAAAGGAAGGACAAGTACATCTTGCATTGCCTGGAGCAGGCAGCTGGTGAAAGTATAACAGAAAGGGTCTCCTGCTGTACACTCTGACAAGAACCAAGAAGTTATAATAATTTTTATAACAAAAAGCTAGTAAGAAAGTCAACTTGTGCTTTTCAAATCAGTTTTTCCTGCATCCATGGCTTGTGCATACAATTAAGTCCAGTTTCGGTCACTGTCTTTCCACCCACAAGCACCTACTTGTGCTCAAAAGCAGACGTCGAGGCATCTGATGCAGCAGACAGCTGAGGCTGCAAGAAAGGAGCTACTGAAACATTACCATACTATTCATACTATTAGAATGCCAATAAGTCCCAATAGCAGCTTTAGTGCCACTTTGTTTTAAATGAAAGATAACAAGTATGACAAGTCACTAAGCTCTGCAATTCAAAATTTTTCACGCAAGAGCAAATTCAAATATTTTCAGCAAACTGCATCTGATTTTGTACAAATGATTCTTTTTAAGTCTAAGGGAGAGACAGGCATTTTGTCATTGTTCCATATAAAGTGAACATTTAGCTTCTATCATTGCTGATATAAAGGGAAAGTACACTTTTCTGTAGCCAGAGAAGCTACTGCCACCTAATCTGTTCTTACGCACAGCAACAGCAGAATAACTTGAGCAACAAGTCACCAAGTTTGTTTAAATAAAGTACATCATAACTAGCTCAGAGATACAGGCTCAAAATGTTAAGGTGCAGCTACACACATCCTTTGCTTGCAAACAGAATGAAGGCAATAGCACAGCTGACCATGCATTTTGAGGATGAGTACATCCAGCTCTCTGTCTTGTATGGCACCGTGTGCATGGGCACTTCCCATTGAGATAGTCCTAGACCTCCTTAAAAAAACCCAACCCAAATCTTGTTTCTTTACAGTGAACCTAGGAATAAAAACTTTAAACATGAATTCTTGGCTTGCTGCTTCTTGTTTCAAAGGAGTTTGAATGCTCCAGGAAACATGGGGAAAGTGCTTCATAAAACTAGGCAGGTAAATCAAATCAATTATATACACAAAAGGCTGACACTGAAAATTAATTACCAGGATATTAAGTCAATTCTTGTTGGGCATTATGCATTTTGAGTGACAAAAACCTCACCAGCACCTTGGAGGAATTTCAGGCGAGTGAACACTGAAGTGCACGTTTTTTGCATCATACCTAATTATTTACACAGCATTCAGGATACTTTTTATGCTGATTCCATAGAAGGGACCTTTTGTTTTCATACAAATACACTCTTCTTCAGATTATTAAGATGGTTGGGAAACAATGATACTAACATCCTCAAAAGCAGTGACATCAGGAAAGTTGGGTGCATCGTGACCTAAGATTGCCATTTCTTTTCCAGGACGAAACTTCCTTTGTAGTAGGTTTTCTCCATATACTTGCTCCAAAGATGACTCACACAAAAGAGCTTCTATCCCCTTTCTCCAGTTATGTATCCCACCAACTGCTGCTCTCAGCAACTGTCTCAGCTCCCTGTCTTCACACACCAGCCTCGTATCCCACAGATCTCACAACCTATCCTGAAAGCCCTCATCTCTTTCCTGTGCCACCCTCCTACTCACTCGAATCAGCTTTCCCCAGACCTGGTCCTCTAAGAGTCACTCCTTTCCTGCATGTCCCAGTAAATGGTAATTTTGCCTTGATCCCTAGTGGCTACAGGATTACACCTGTGCCAGGGTATAAATACACCTCTGAGCTATGCTTGTGTATTGAAATCCCATGTACGCTGAATCCAGGCCAGCAGAAAAGAGAAATGCCCATCCCTTCAAAACCTATGCTTATGTTGAGAATATTCCCAGGATATCTGTATTCAGCCTCTTTTTTTTTTTTTTTTTTTTTAAATATAGTCACTTTCATTTGTCCTTAACAAACATCAGTATAACAACAGATAAGAAAATTGGGAAGGATGCTAATTAACACGATGCATGCTGTTGAGCCCTTGTTTGCCAAAAGACAGGAAAGGTGGGTTGCATTTGTGTTTCAAGTGCTAACAACCTGTTATCTCCATCTATACAGACCAGAAAAACAAAAAGGCAACCCCCCTCTCCCCGCAACCACCTAGGGATGCACATGTCAATAGAGCTTGAGATCCAATTAGCTGCCACAAAGGCTTCAGGACAAAGAGGCCAATCAAAGCAGAGAGACAACCCACTTTCCTTGTAGGAACTAATGACCATTGTGTGATTATATATTAGGGGGAACAGTGACATTGGACACAGAATCCTTTGCAGATGCTGTGAGCTGGGAAAGGGGAAGCCAGCAGTTTACTCACAAAAATGAAGGACTTGGCTATTTGCCCACTAAGCCATTTGTTACAGCCCTTCCACAGGATCAACCGTTGCTTCAATTATTTACAATACTCATCTACTTAGCTTAAAGGTGAATGAGAGAGCTTTCAAATAAGAGAGGGCACTACTAAAATATCAGAGGAGGGATAGCAAAGGCAAACCATACCCTACGCTCTCACCATGGTAAAAGAAGATGAACAAGTCCCACAAACCATTTAAGTGTGGGCTATCTGCAACTCCAGTTATCCAAGTAACTTAAGTTCATTTTCTCTTAAATTCATTGCTTTGGTACGAAAATATAAGCCAAAATACAGAATTGGTGCACTGTTGTAAGGTAAATACATCTCTGTGAGAGTCCTAAACAATTACACCCTAACTAGATCAGGCCTCTGATGGCACCTGAACCTTGCTGAGGGCCAAGGGAAAGACACACAAGCTCCCCATGGTTAATCACAGGCATAGGCATTGCCACCTCTTGGTGGCAGAGCTGCTCTGCTGAACACAGTCTTGTCAGCTCCACCAACAACCAGTAACAACCCCGGTAAGCTGTAAAGCAAGTGAGGGAGAGGGCTGGTTAAATCCTGTTCTCAGGGGAAGAAATTTTCCCGATTTCTTAGAACAAGGGTAACAAATGTCTGCTGATAAACTACCTTTCTCTGTGCTAGAATTAAAAGACCCATTAAAGCCCAAACCAAACCAGCCCACTGAAGGGTTAAAATCTCTTACTCTGCCTGGAGAAACTTGTTTGCAAAGAGCAATTCTGTGGAATAGGATTGAAGAAGCTGTGTCTTCCTAGATCCAGGGAATGTTAATCCTTAGGGGAAAAGTGAGATTTGCACACAGCCTGCTTTATTATTCTTAAGATATGCTTTCTCTGAAATGAACTCATTTTAGAGAAATAATGCTGTGAGCAGAACTACTATTGTCCCTGGAGAGAACAGACGAGCAGGCAAAATCAGGCTCTTTACAGCAAGCTTTATGCCTACTGTGGCGTGATCCCTGCTCAGCCTGAACATGGGAGAAGTGCAGAACGCACCCCCAGAGAGAGAGGGCAGCACAAATCATAGATCCAGGGACAGCAAGAGGGCTTTGGACAAACCTCCAGCTACTTCGCAGAAACTCACCAAGACCACTGGAAAAGTTGCCTGGCTTTATTTTGAAGAAAATGGAACAGGATCTCAATAAACTCCTGGCTAAACAACAGAGAAGGTAATTATCTCATTACCTATATTTTCTTCCTTCAAAATATGTTATTTCATTCAATCACATAGATGTGTTTGCTTGCAAGAATCAGAGATTATGCTAAACGCCAGGTCCTCAGCAGAAATCTGCCCCACTCCACCAAAAGCAATGGAGTTGCTCACATTTCTTGCAACTTGGCATTGTCACACAGTGTCTCCACTGGCACAAGCCCATGTTGCTATTAGGGTACATGCAAGCTTGTAAACCAGTCCCTCTCTAAAACAACATCTCTGCCACCATGGGGGTTCTGACCTTCAGCAACTGGAATTGCTATTCGTAATCCTCAGGTAAGCTTTTCAGTGGAGATATTACACACTGGTAAATAAAATGTCTTGGAAAGCTAGTTGGTAACAAAAGCAACAGAAGTAAATAACTGCTATTAAATGCCTACCTTGTTTTAATGAAACAAAGAATTGCAGCTCTTCACTGCACTTCATCAAAAACAGATTTTTATTGTGAATGGAACGATTTGGGACTCAGTCACTGCAAATGAATAAACTACATGGAGACTGCTTTCCATAATAACAGAAGACAAGCAAATAAACAAACTGCCAGTCACACTTACATAGCACAAAACGCAAGTTTCCAACACCCTCTTTACTTCTAATAATGTCAGAAAAAAGCCATATTTCTCACTGGAAGTCACATAGGTTGAATGGAGAAGGCAACATGGTTGTTTCCCCATACGTTAAACAGAGATCAGTGGCAGTCCCTTCACTGAACGAGGTGCTGGAGGACTGCAGTATTTCCATACAGAACAGAATTACATATGCTGGTTTTTCACATAAAATGTGGTATTTACCAAATGAACAGCAGACATTCTCCTAAATGGCAGCAAAGTTGGATGAAAGAAAAAAAACCTTTCTTAAAGGTTCACCTCAAATTGCTGCCAAACCCAGCTGCAAATTGGCAAGAGGTTTGGCTCCCCTCCCAGACCCCATTGGGGTAAGCAGTGGAGGGCCACAGCAGCACTGCTGGCCTGTGGCAGTTGCAGTGTTTCAAACCACCAAAGGCACATACCATCTTCTTTTGTAATTGCATCATCATGTAAATGGTGACACACAGCCTGTATATCTAGATATCAGTGGCCATCCACTCCCCATTAACACTTTGTGAAGTCAGGGAAGACCAAGCAATCTCAGTTCCTCAACTACCTGATGGTCCTGAAAGAAGGGGAAGGACACTCAAGGGTGCCAACTGGAAAAGTCAACAAAAGGCAGAATAAAAATGCACATACTGTTGTGAGCAGTGAGGGACCCAACAGAGATTATGGTTTGAGCTACCCTCTCCTAACCCTACAAAAACCAAGATACTAGTAAGCATTTTAAGGTCACATACCACAGGTAGCTGGACTAGAGGTAAGCAGACTGCCCAGTGAAAGGTGAACCCATGTTATGACAGATATAAGTCCCATTCCAAATCTAAAGGAGCCACTGCTTAGGAAAAAGGAAGGAAATTTGCAGAATTGGTCCCTTTCCCTGCCTCCCTCACAAGAACTGAAAAAGGTTGCAACTGAAAGCATATAGACAGCTGTCCACAATAATCCAGACAATAACTGCTGGCCACACCATCATCTCCTTCGGATGGTAGTCACTTTTAATCAGTTCTAAGCACAAGCTGCATCTTAATCAGAATCCTTAAAGGGTTTATCTCTACTGGATAATTTCACCTTGACTTAATTGACTGCCATTCACCTAGAAGTCACTGACACATTTGTAAAGGTTAGTTTGGACAATCTCCAAACACCTCTGGTTTGCCTCGGAGATCATACTGCAGTAATATCAGCTTGGCTCAAACATGTCCAGAATTGCCTTTAAAAATGTGCAAACCATCTACAGTTGCAAATCAACTACAGCTAAACCCACCCCCCATAGTCAGTACAAGCCTATGGTATTGGCTGTATCCTGTTACTAACCTGCTAAGCTAATCCATCTCCCTTCTGTCCCTTCCAAAAAACCTCAAGTCTTAAAAGCTTTCTGTCAGGAAAAAAACCCCACTGCTTTATTTATTTATCAATTTATTTATTTATTAAATTTTGATTGTAGTTTACACCTACGCTGCATTCATGCAATTGACTTCATCTGATATACAAGCCTTCTAGAAGAGGCACTGTTGTTTCAAAAAGGTAGCGTTTGAGTTAAGAACCTGAAACAAGTTTCCGCCATACGCAAGCGCTCCTTCTAGAAATGGCGTCAGGGTCCTGGAAGTAATCCAGGCAGAGTGAGCAACTGTCAATGATGATCTAGTTTATTCAGATACAGCCTCTGTCAGAAAGGTGAGTTATCCCTCAGAGATGAGCAGAAACCAAAGTGAAAGGTAGATTTAACCTTTCACGTATGACAATCGTCTCAAGAACACCTCTGAGGATGCTCCTCTTTTTTTGTATTTATTGCTCATGCTTCTACCTTTCAAAATGAGCCCGTCTTTCCTAATTAAGAGATTGACTTTTTGCCGAAGAGAAGTATTGATCCCAAGCCTCTTCTTAAAGCCGGAAACTGTCTACTCCCTCTCATCACCCTTGGATTCTGTGATGTCTAATAGTACTGGTTGAGCTAGCTCTGAGACCTTTTTCTCCAAGGGGCATTCATGTGGGTCTCTCCACCTATCTAAACTTACTGCTTTTGACGGCTCTGAAGAGCTCTGAAATTTGCTATCACATTTAAGGGGGCATAAGAGAAAGAAAAGTCAGCACAGCCACATGGAATGTATTTTAAAATGTAAAACTTATAAATAAGGAACATTATTAAAAACAGGGGAGTTCAGTGGGTTCCTGACCCAAGGCTATTTGGGTTATTTGGTATTTTTCTCATTGCTAGGGAAGGAAGTATAAAAATCACTGTTAATGAAATTTTCTAGATAACACACAAAACTTGCTGTGCATTAAATAATCTGCTAATATCACTTGGCCTCCTTCATTACAGAGTCCTGTGGCTTACTCAGCCAAATACCAGAACAGACATTTAGGAACAAAGACAAGAGGTCACGCTGCAAGAACAATATTCTGGATAGCAGGAAATCTGTGGAAGGACTGAAGAAATGCAGAGGTACATGCTCTGAGGGCAACACTTCCAACTTACAGAGGAAACAGAGTCATGGGTATATTGAACTTAAGCTGTATAAAGGCTGAGTTGCATCATTATCTCTACACTGCAGAATTGATATCTGTGTTTTCAAAAATCTACTGAAAATGTGAAAAGGTTTTAGAGAAGACCTACAAGAAAAAGCCAATCCCAGAGAAGCATGCTTTACTTCACATGACTAACACTCTTGGATAAACTAAATAGAGCGACAAGGTTAAAAAGCAGCCTAATTGCAGTCTTCAGGTACCTACATGGAGAAGCAATTCTCAACAGTAGACAGAACTTTAATCTACCAGAAAAGGACATAATGAGCGTTAATGGTTAGAAGTTTAAGCTAGACAAATACAAGATAGAAACAACACATAATTTTAACTGTGAAGAAAAAAAAAATATTGGAACAAATTACTGAGGAAAAAGGTGCAGCCAATGATGTCTTTAAATCACATCTCAAGAAAGTCAGGTGTAATTAGTTTAATGACAAGAATACTGATTGAAATGCTATGGACCACAGATGACCTTAACCACTTCATCTGGTCTTAAAATTTATAAATCTTTCCAGAAGGCTACAAGGTTTTCCAAGGATAAGGACTTTGTTATTCATGCCAGACTATGTCACCTATGCCCTTCACCTTGACTTTGCTTCAAATCCATCCTGAAAGAAAAGCTGACATAAAACATCAGTCTATTTAGCACACCCTATCTTGGAGACTAAGGCGTTGCTGCTTTTAAACTGACACTGGTGATTTTGGGGCACAAATTCTCCTAGATCACAGCCCAAGTTCTCTGAAAAAGCTTGCGGTCTGCCAAACCCACATCTCCTTGCCCATACTCCTCCCAGCACTCAGAAGTGCTGCTCCCAGTATTGCACGAGCTGCTGCTGACTGTGACAGAGCAAGCGTCCTCTGGGAAATGCTTCAACCAACTGGCTGAGGCCAGCTACTCCACAGTCACCATCCAAACACAGGCTCATTTGCCCTGCAGCACACTCACAGTATTCACCTTAGAGGCTGCTCTTATCTGGCTTCACAAGGTGCAGTGTGAGAGCCTGCCGGCAGCCACCACCCTGTACTGTGGCTGCTTGGGAGAGGCCAAACCTAAGGATTCACAGGTGAGCAGCTCTAAGATGTGCCGCCTTAACTCCCTTGGTACAGGCAAACACATTTTATACCCTCTGGCATTAAGTCAGGATTCCTAGACAAACAGCAAAGAGTGCCTTCAACGTGACTTTCAATGCCACATGATTATTCTCTCAGCCCAAGCAGTTGAGTCCTTCCAGTTCCTTTAATTTCATTAGTAGTAACACTGCCTCTGTCCCTTACCTGTCTTCCAGGGTACTTCCCTGAGATACTTCAACACTGGCTTGGCAGGGTTTGGTATCACCAGGTCCATCTCCAGTCTATACTCAATTAATACTCATAAAATCAGGGCATCTGGCTTGAATCCCAATCTCATAGAATCATAGAATCATCTGGGCCGGAAGGGACCTTCAAAGGTCATCTAGTCCGACCCCCTGCAGTCACAGGGACACCCCCAACTAGACCAGGTTGCCCAGGGCCTTGTCGAGCCTCACCTTGAATGTCTCC